>CM055956.1:9057067-10257067 GCA_029490685.1 Schizonepeta tenuifolia
ACTTCCAGCATTTCAAAAGGCTGTGAGACGCCATCTGAGTTATGAAATGTGAAATCTAGGAGCCGTCTACATGGACGACCATTCTCAATTCCAGCAGTTAGACGAACAGCTAGAACTTCGTCCTCAACAACTCCATCTTTTTTTGTTTCAATTACAGAATCTTTGTCAGACACTCGAACAGATTTCTCCTTAAAATCTGAACAAGCAGCAGCGCGCTTTGGCATTTTACGAGGAACAGTGGAGTCATCAGTCTGGGAAGCACGCTTATTTTTTTGTTTTTGAATAGTTGTCATAACTGCTTCGTATGTCCTCTTTCCGGTCCTAAGGAAAAACCAAGACAAATTCCACAAATGAATTAAATGCACATAAAAATTGTATTAAAGATAGGATATAATACTCTAAATGCAACTAATAGTCCAACAGATTTTCTTGATTCTTACTATGTGATGGGAATTTTTGAGTTTCAAATTTGCAGCCTTATGTTTAATTGCAAACTAAACAGCTATTTGGAGCCGCTGATAATGACGTCGATGATTGTGTAATTTTGCACCACCAACATCAGTTTCCAAAGTTTGCTCAGCAGCATCTGTAAACAACAATAATAATAAAGAAAAGAAGATTATATAGTCAAGAAAATTTTACTAAACAAAAACATTAGAGATTTGAAGCAAAATCAGGTAGTGTTTGACTATCTTTTTTAACTAAAAAGTTTTAAATTTCATACAATCACATGATTTAGAACAATAAACTACCACGTTTCTGATTTCTATTGTCATATTATGCATTTAACAGAAAAAAATGTAGTAATAATTAATTTTAATTTTTTTCCAATGCTTCATATTAGATAGACATGTTCATATTCATCACAATATAGAAATAGCAGAACCAAATATAGCCAAATAAGAATGCACAGATGCTTTAATCAAAAACTGAGATCAAGATCATAAACTCCACAAAATCTACTGTAACGGTACACTTTACTTCAATGCAATTAAATTTTTTCAATGCAGATTTAACAGAATATATATAAACTCCTGATTTCTTAAAATTGAAGATTCAATAGAAACGAAGATAACAGTAAAGGAAATACCTTGAAATATGAACGACGCGCGGATTTGTTCCCAAAATCGAAAATGCCATTGTTGAGAATATGGATGAGAAAGTGAAGAGCGTAGATCTACAATAAATTCCAAAAATAATCCGGGAAAACTTTGGAACTTTGAATATCCAGAGATTTTTACTGCCGAAACAAATGCAGAAAATGAAACGAGAAAAAAATATGAACAAATGAGAAAATAGGATTAGTTAAGAAAACTTCAGAGTTCAGACAGTGAGAGTGATGTGAGGAAGAAGGTCTATAAAAACCGGCGAAATTATTTGAGGGAAAAATCGGCGAAATTCAAATGAAATGAAATTTTACGAGGGAAGCGGCGCTCCAAAAATTCAAACAAAATCCCTAATTCTTGATTTTATTTTATTTTTTCTTTTCTTTTTCTTTTGACAGGACGAAAACCCTTTTTTCTTTTAACTTGGAAAAGTAGTCCCTTTTTTCTGTTCATTTTCATTCCCACTTAATTAAAAAATTAAAGGTTAATTGGCTCTAAATATTAGAGAATATCATGTGATATAGTCATAATGAACATTAAAATATAAATTTTGGCCCACCTTCTTCATAAATATAAATTATGGCCATTTTTTTGAACTTATGACCTAAATACCCCCTTTCCTCTTCTATTTTTGATCCATCAATCCTTGATCCATTTTATTGACACTTGTTTTTCTTTCTAAGTTTTTTTTTCTTTTTTTTTCCTATTTTTTTTTATTTTCCAGCTTTTTTCTTCTTTTTTCTGTTTTTTTTCTTATTTTCCAGATTTTTTTTTTCTTTTTTTTCTGTTTTTTTTTTCAGATTTCTTTTGTTTTTTTTATTTTCCAATTTTTTCCTTGTTATTTCTTTTTTTTTCCAGATTTTTTCTTTTTTTCTGTTTTTTTTTCTATTTCTTTTTAATTGCCAAATTTTTGTTTGCCTCATTATTTTTTGTTTGCCTATTCATTTTTTTTGTTGGCCGCTTCTTCTTTGGTCAAGATTCGAGCGAGGGGAGCCGAAGGCCTCGGAGCGAACCGAAGAAATCTAAATTGTTGCCCGACGATTATCCTTATATTAGTAATCGGAGCGAAGGCGGAGCCGCAAAATCGGAGCGGTATAACTTGAAATAATTGGAATTTTCGTCCCAAGAGTACCATATCATAACTTGGAACATCTGGAACTAATTCGACAATTCGTCCCAATTGTATCAAATCTGGAACTATTGGCACTAATAACGCTAAATTCGTACCAGAAGTACTAGAACTATTGGTACTAATATAACTAAATTTGTACCAGAAGTACCAAACGCCTTATATCTGCCCGACCCGACCGGCGCCCGCCCGCGTCCGACCCGACCCGTTCCGCGTCTTATTAAGGGTATTTTCGTCTCAAATTGAAAAAAATGGCCAAAATTTATATTTTTGAAGAAGGTGGGCCAAAATTTATATTTTAATGGTCATTATGGCTATTTCAAAATATGTCTCTAAATATTATTCCCTCCTCTCCATTTCATTATCTTATGTCATTTTATTCATTTTCTAAAATACAGTATATAAAAAAAAATGTACATTATAATTCATAAATTAAATCATACTCCTATGTCACAAAAAAAGTTACTACTTTCTTCATTTTGTCTCCCATTTATTTGAACATAAATAGCTCAAAAAACTATTTAATCCTTCCAACTTAATTATAAATAGTTCATTTTCTTCATATTCATATCCGAACAAATAATAAATACAATAAAATGAGAGTAAATATATAAATTATACCAATTCTTTTTTTCCCGCCAAGTATAGAAGTCATTAAATTACACAAAGTTTGTCAAATCTCATTTTCAGCGAAATCGATGTGCACTTTACATCGTATTTTCTTGATGTTTTATGTTTCAAGCAGATAAAGTTTTAATGTGTCCGTTTATTGCTTCTTGGCTCCATATGGTCAATTAGATGTCACGCCAAGTCATTAATTAGAAGCCACGTCAAATCCAACACATTAAGTCGATGTCTATGTGTCACATAAATAAAAACTGGTTGCGCATAGAATACATTTTGCCGGAAAATAAATCCACACTAAAATTCTAATCCAAACAAAAATTGTGTATTTCCCTCTAAAAAAATAGATCAAATTGAAAACCAAATTAGGGGTGAGCAAAAAACCCGAGATCCAAAAATCCAAACCGAACCAAACTGAAATATAATATTCGATTTAGATTTGTTCGAATTTCGGATTGGATTGGATCAAAAAATTTCAGAATTTTGGATTTCGGATTCGTATTGGATCGGGACTTTAAAAAACCGAATAAATCCGATATCCGAATTATATATAATATAATATTATGTTTTATTAGTAGTTATTAATAATTTAATATATCTACTCATTTCAAAACCCTAAAAACTAAAATTCATTTTCATTCACGTCGCAGTCTTCACGCCGCCTCGCCTCTGTTAATTTATGTATTCTCAATTTTCACATTTTTTGCTTAAATTTTGTAATTATTTCCGTTTGCTTATTTTTGTTATAATAATGAAGAAGTTTTCCCCAATCTTGTTGTGTTATCTTTATTTTATGGGCAAACTCTTTTTAAATAATTTTTCATAAAAGGTAGAATTTTTTTGCACTCTTTTATAAGAGTATAAGTTTTCTATATCAAAATCATTTAAAAGACTAAATTACCCTTACTTTAAATAAAACAAATAAGAAAATGACAAAAAAAATATCAAACCACGCACCCCCACACACATATCTCAGTCCCTCTCCCCCACTACACCACGTTCAAATCCATATTTCTATTTTGGTCAACACATTGGTTCCCCCTACCCTACACTAACTTTTTTTCTCTCTCTCAACCCTCGACGATTTCTCACCCTCGACGGTACACACACGACGGTAATGAGTTCGGAATCCGCCCACGATGGGCAATCGACGGCGTCAACATCTAGTTCCGACAAAGAGGAAGTAAATTTATGCCAAAACAAACCGCCGGTTAGTTCTCTCAACCCATGAAATTGAATTTTGCGTTTGAGAAATGTATGCTTCTAAATGTGTGTTTATGTCTGATTTATTAAATATGAGAATAATGTACATGATTGTATGAGTATAGGTAGTGTTATTTCTAAGATTTGTCGGTAAAATTTAGGCTTTGGGTATTTATGTACCCACTGTGGCACCAGTCGTGGGTTGCACTGTCGTCGGTGGCCCTGTCGTGGGTTGCCCACCGTGGGTAGCCCCGTCGTGGGTTGCCCACCGTGGGTAGCTCCACCGTGGATTGCCCCGGCGTGGGTTTTCCTGTCGTGGGCATACCCAATTATGTTGTATTTGTTTGTGTTTTGTGATTTTGTTGGTTTGAGCGCTCGAACTTCCTTCCTTATGGTTCGTGTGTTTATATTGTAGCATGGTTGTCAATAAATAAGAACGACATTGTGTGATGTTAACAAATTATTGAATTTATATTGTCGTGAGGCGACATTCAAAGAAATAACGAAGGTTATTCGACACTTTACGGGCAATCCAAGACGACGTCAAGACGTGCTTAATGAATTTACGGCGGGATGTATTGGCCATTTGATTAAACATAAGAGACTTGGAATTACAAACAGTGCCCTATATCACCTATTGGCCCGTCAGTTGAAGGGTGATGTGATCCCCGCGGATGAGACGTAGTTCCAAATTTCCAGGCGAACCCTCTGTTTCAGCGCACGGGACTATGCGTGCATTACTAGATTGAATTTTGGAATGTCAGATTTCGACCCAAATGGCCTAACAGTCTTTTCCATAGATTATTTACAGGCCGAAAAACTAAAGTTAAAGATATGCGCAAGATGTTTGTTGAGCTGAAGTTGGGAGAGAACCTCGATGATTATTTGGAGGTAGCCAAACTCTTGCTTTTCTACCTACTTCTCTTTTGTCAGGACGGTGACACGGAGATCGAGGAATGGCATAGGCATTAGTTGATGATCTGGAATGTTGGGAAGCTTTTCCTTAGGGTGATTACACGTATTAGTCATTCACTTACTACATCAACAACATTGTCAAGAAATCCAATCGGGCACAGATTGGAACTTACCACTTTTACGGACCGGTTTGGATTTTACAGATTTGGTCTTACGAGTGTATTCCTTTGTCGGGGGAGTTTTGTGGAACCTGAGCAACCTCCGTCAAAGTTCCTCGATATTTAATATGGACTACAAGACTTTTCAAGACAGATTTCTCCACGTTCTTCGAGAGAGAGGTACGTCCATTTAGTTTTACAATCGTTTCTAATATATATTAGTTGTTTAATTTATGATCTAATAATGATTTTAAATGACTTGTTTAGGGTCTTATCGTACATACCACGATGTCGTATCTCCAGGAAGACACTATGGAGTTGTATTGGTACAGTCTTGACTCGGTGCATCATGTACACTTTGAACCTCCGAAAAAATTAACAGAGATAAATATAGAAGGAGAGTTTCGACAGGAGGAGCCAAAAAAACAGGTGAAAAAGAAGGGAAAATTACAGAAGGTTGTGGCGGTTGTGGGGAAGATAATAAAACCGACCTCATCGGCTTTGAAATTACCAAAACGACGCCGACAGAGCACCCCACTAGTATATAGAGTTGAGACAACAGAGACAGTCTATCAGAAGAGACCCGAAGATAGAGTGTTGTGTGCACGGACGTCCTTGTCCAGACCACGTGAGGGACGACAGAGACAACTACATCGATTGTCGGCTTAGAAAGGTTTTGATGGGTGAGTCTGACAAGGGCTTCTTTGCTACTTTATCTCGGAAGCTCTTTTCTCAAGTGAAGGAGTACTTCGGTTCGGGGCACAGGCAATCTAGGAGCACTCCACAGCCGTCTGTTGGGAGCTATAGGAGGAGCCCTGAGCCACACCGTCACTCTGTAGAGGTTTCTAGCAGTCACAGGAGGATTCCGGACCCGCCTCGTCACTCTGCAGCTGCTACTCTACAAGGATAGCACACTCGGCCTAGTTACCACTCTCCTTACCTCCCTAAGCGTACCGAGCAGCGGACGCACCCGTTAGGCCAGTCGTTTGACCTTTCTTATACCCCACCAGAGCGAGCCACCAATGCAGCCGTAAGGGGTATCAACCTTCCTACCAGCAGCAACCGATGTTTTTCGGCTATAGTAATAGACCGCTACATCACTACGACCCTCCAAAGTACCATCCTCCGATGTTTCAATCTCCTATCTGGCAGCATCAGTCAGTGTTTTCGGGCAACGATAGTGGTCGTCACTTTCAGTATGAGCAGCAAATGTTTCCTGCTTCTGCTCCTACTATCGAGTACACCCCACAAGAGCAGCAGATTTTTCCTACTTCAGCTCCTACTGCTGAGTACACCCCACATGAGCAGCAGATTCCTACCAATCTGCCTACCAGCATGAGCAACCGATGTTTCCTATTGTTGAGGACACCACACACGAGCAACTGAGACGGTCTCTTTCACCTGTTAATATTCAATGGTCGTCATCCTCTGAGGAATCTCATGAGTTTGATTATGAATTGGTGGAGCCAAACGAGGTTCAAGGTTGTCGTAAGACGAAACTGTCTGCCGCTTTGAAGACGTCTCATGTGAGCATGACTCCAAAGAACGTGATAATATTGAGATTCTGTTGATAATGGTTATGTATAACTAACTTTAGTGTTCGTCCGAAGTACCTGATTTACTAATGAATTAGATGAAGGTTACATGTGAGTGTTTGGATTTGTTGTTAAGTAGTTTTAAACTGAAAAATAAGCTATTATAGAATCACTAAACAACAAAATTGAAGAAGGAACCGAGCAAAAAATGAAATTTATAATTGTTCTTGTGCCCACGGTGGCTGCTCACAGCCGTGCCCGCGGTGGACATTGCCCACTGTGGTCACCATCGTGGGTGGAAAATCTAGAGCCCACGGTGGGCTACCAACGATGGCCACTACCGTGGGTTGCAAAATCTGCATGCCCACGATGGATATGAATACCATGGGCAGACCCGAGAGTTATATTTCACCTGCTCTTTCCAACATCATTCAACAGTAAACACTCAAAATAAGTCGAAGTTAACTCGTGTTTGGTGTTTGATTAAATAAACTAACTCCAAATAACACGATACATATTTTTCAAACCATAAATTCATTTTAAACCACAAATAAAAATATATTTACGTTTCACAGTAGGAACATTTCCTCGCATCATGATCTTCAAGACGACAAACGCTACACTTTTTCTTCCGCCGGCGCCTTTGCCTTGCATGTTCTTCCTATTCTCCCTCGGCCTCTTTTATATCTTCAAGGGGGTTTCAAATTAACACCACTGAACGGGATGGATACTTTGCAGGTTTTTTGGTTGTGGCTCCTTCCATGACACCTACCGCACACTTGGGGACGTCTCACTACATTTTCCACTGCGGATCATACACGACTCTCTTTTGGGCGCTGACCTTGACGTACCTCATCCATAGGAAGACAAATGATTGCGGACATCTCCGGAGGCACATTCCACTTATCTGGATACGGTATTGGGTTAATATGCTCCATATAAGCCTCTCTTAATGTCTCATGTTTGAAATAACGACTTACAAAATCGTACACAGACAAACCGTTACCTGCACGCCTGTTAAAATAAACAGTTGTATTACACACGAAAAAAAAACCGACGATTCAAAAATTTAAGATACACAATATTTAGTAATTGAACATATACCTTATAGCGGCAACAATATGGAGACATGAAATCAAATCCAGATCCCACGCTCGGCACGTACATGTTCAGTTTTTTAGATCAACGTGATAAGAAATATTTCTTTCTTCAACCTTATAAATATGTGTGGTGGTGTTACCTCGAGCTGCAAGGCAGGTACCGTGTTGCAAGGATAAAGAAAGTTTTTCCAATGCGTTCTCTGTCAACTCATGATCTCTCGATGCAGCTGCTTCTCGCTTCTCATCGGTCCAATCCTCTACAATAAACGGTTCATCTTAATCATCGAGTGCACCAGGAGACGTCTCGCCCATAGCATACGAGAATTCAAACATTCGGCATAATTGGAGGTCAAGAAGTCATAGCGTCAGACTGGACGCTTACACTTAGCCCACCTCTTCGGTCCAATGTCAGAAAGCAGTCTATGAGCTCCGTTGGGCTCACTTGATGCAGTTTTGAGAACAAATCGCCGAACTCTTCGTGACGATTACAATATGCTGCAGCTTGAAAGATAGTGACTACGTGTTTTCCGTAGGGCGTCAGATTTTTCTGAAGGTGGTGGTAGCACAACCCGTGAAATTCATTCGGGTAGATGGCTCGAACTGCATTCCTAATGCTCAAATGATGGTAACCCACAATCAGTAAATCATCCGGAGGGTTGTAGCATTTGCGCATGTTGGAGAGAAAATATACCCATGACTCATCATTCTCTTTAGGACCGATGCCAATTGCAAGGGGGAAGACATGTTTGTTACCATCCAACGTGACGACTACAAATAAAATTCCTAGGTTCTTTCCCTTAAGGTGGATCCCGTCCACTACAAGCACCGGCTGAAGACACTTATCAAACGCTCCAATACTTTGTCCAAGCGCCACAAATAAGTGACATAGCGAACCCTCGACGGTCATCTCCAAGTCATAAACAGTTCCCGGGTTATGCTGCTTCAACAAATAGATACGACGGGATCTTCTGATATGACGAGATGTGGTCGTCATACGTATTCTCTATGGCTATATTTCTCATCCGGAGAGCAAAACTGTATAGAATGTCAATACCAAACGCTCTACGCATCTCTTCCATCATCTCCTTTAGCTTCAAAGTAACCGTCTCGCCGATCAATCTCTTAGCAAAATAAAATGCAGCAACATCAGAAGATATCGACCGTGTAGCAACACGATTCAAATCGTGCTAACATGTGTGATCCAGGGATAACTTAGTAATTCTCCAATGGTGCCGCTTTCAACAGCACAAATCCTAAAGCTGCAATTCTTTCTGCCAATCTTGCATAAGAACGTCGTACGATTGTCAGCCGAACGTTTCGATCTACACTCCAAAAAGTTCTCCAGATGATACATTCCAACAGTGATCCTCAATTCTTTCTAGGACCTAAATAAGGTCCCCACTTCAAGTTCCACACGCACTGGTAGTGGTTTCTCGACCCACCCTAATGTCTTTGCGCTGTCAGGATCGGGGAATGAAATGACCCAATTGCGCATTGTGCGCTGATGCTCAGTCTCGCTTTCGGACTGATGGTCCGATGTGAAGTTCTGATGATCAAAAACCCTATCCATTTGTGACGGCTGTCGTATCCAAGTAAGAAAATCAATAGATAGTGAATCAAGCAATTCTTTACGATGATCATCTTCTTCGTCTCCGGACGAACTCGCATCATCTTCATCATCTTCTTCATTTTCGTCGTAGTCACCATCTTCATCTTTCTCATTTTTTTCATATTTCTCATGTGAGTAGGGTATGTGTTTGCCAATGTCGTGGAGCTCAAATCCGGAGCTGCTACCACCAAAGTTAACCTCGGGGCCGGATGAGCCGCCATAATCAACCTAAACCTCCAGATCTTCTTTCTATTCAATTAACATACGCAGTAACTCGATATCACTTCGCAGTAAAACTTTTACTTTATTTCCGTTGCTCATGCGTATCAAGTACCACAACGTGTAGTCGGTCGGATTTATATTGCCCAACCCTTCTCCAATAAGTTCAACAAAGTTTGCACAATTCACTATGGCACTATTGATGTAGATGAAAAAAGAATCCCCGTCTATATAAGTCGATCGCTCCCAACGACCGTTGTGATGTATCAAAATACGTTGCCACGACATCTGAAAATACAAAATAGCCAAGAAATTATAAAAAATGCAATCGAACAGACTTCTATTACATGTCCTGCTTAGCCCACAATGGATCAACCCATGGTGGTAACCACCGTGGGCACATTTTTTGTAACCAACGGTGGCAACCCACGGTGGCCCTACCGTGGGAACAAGTTTTTGGCAACCCACGGTATGGCCCATGTGGGATGCTAAAAACTTGTTCCCACGGTGGCTACCCACGGTAGGGCCACCGTAGGTTGCAAAAAATGTGCCCAGAAAATCATATATTCATATACACACGATAGTGGATATATTTTTACAGTTCTAAAAACGTTTCTAAACATGCAAATATACTATCTTATGACTAAATATCAACATATTATTCATGTACATGAAATTTTTGATGTAAAACCCCGAAAATTCGAGCTTAAAAATTTTGTTTTAAGTATATACAAATTTATATAGAATTAATTGGATAATAGAACGATCATTTATTCCCGACAAATTTTATACGTCTAAAATCATAAAAAAATTTGACGTCATATGCATTGCATAGCATGAGCATTCATATTTTATTATTCGAGTGAAATATGTCGATATTATTATTGCCTATGCAATAATGTGAATAATTAGAAATAATTATACAAAAGATAAATTATATATATATATATATATATATATATATATATATATATATATATATAATATATAATATAAATATGAAGCATTTGTTTATTTGATTTGTAAAAGAATTAATTTATATAATAATATGGATATTGGTCTCATTATCTTAGAGATAAACTAGGCTGAGAAGAAAGGAAATTTTTATTGATCAAATCTAAGAATTACAGAGAGAGGGAAGCATGCTATTTATACATGCAAAAGAGACGTGAATCTACAGCTAAGAAGAGCTAACAATGAGCTGGCAAACTAAGTACCAACTCTAACAAACTAACTAGCTTCTAACTGACTTGGAGCTTATCCAACAACATGCATGTGCATACATGCATATGAGTTGATAATCCAATACTCCCCCATGAATCCTAGCCACCATCCAAAGATATAAGATTCAGTCGATCACAAAACATGCAAAACCTTGTATCGAACAAAGGTTTGGTAAAAAATGTCAGCAACTTGGTCTGAAGAGGGAACATAACCAACATCAATTATCTTGCTAGCCACCTTTTCTCTGATAAAATGCACATCAATTTCAACATGCTTAGTACGAGCATGAAAGACTGGATTGTTGGCTAAGGCAAGAGCACTAGCATTATCGCAACACAGCTGCTGAGAAGAAGAAAGAGGAAACCCAATCTCTTCACACAGAGACTTCAACCATAAAATATCTGAAGTTGCATTAGCCATACTTCTATACTCTGATTCTGCACTACTTCGAGAAACCACTTCTTGCTTCTTGGCTGACCAGGTAAGAAGATTCGATCCCAAGAAGATACAATGACCCCCAGTAGATCTCCTATCATCTATACAACTTGCCCAATCTGCATCCGAGTACCCCACAAGCTGTGTTGATGATGAAGATTGAAACTGTAAACCAAGAGTAGTTGTGCCCTTAAGATATCTCAGTAACCGTTTGTAAGCATTCCAATGAAGAGTGGTAGGAGAAACCAAGAATTGACTCAGTTTGTTCACAGTAAAGACAATATTAGGACGTGTGAGAGTCAAATATTGAAGAGCACCAACAGTACTTCTATACAAAGTAGGATCTTCAAAAACTGCACCACAATCTTTAGAAAGTTTTGTAGCTGGAGTCATAGGAGTGGCACACGGCTTGCAATCTAACATCTTAGTCTTAGCCAGCAACTCATGAATATACTTCTTTTGACACAAGTAGAAATTTCCAGAAGCATGAGATACTTCAAGGCCAAGAAAGTAACTAACATAGCCAAGATGTTTGACTGAAAATTTCTGATGTAGGGTGTCAATCACTTGTTGAATCAGAGCAGAATCATCGCCAGTAATAAGTGTATCATCAACATAAACAAGAATGAGAGTAAGGGCAGCACCTTGTTTGTGATAGAAGAGAGAGAAGTCTGAATCTGATATTCAAAATCCCAGCTGAAAAATCTCTGCCCTAAGAGTATCATACCAGGCTCTTGGTGCTTGTTTCAAACCATAGATGGCCTTTTGCAACTTACAAACATAATCAGGATGATCTTTGTCCTCAAAGCCAGCAGGTTGTGCCATATATATAGTATCAGTAAGATATCCATTCAAAAAAGCATTATTGACATCAATCTGTTGAATGCTCCAGCCCTTTATAGCTGCTAATGAGAACATCAGTCTAATAGTAGAAGGCTTGACAACTGGACTAAAGGTTTCAACAAAATCCACACCTGTCAATTGTTCAAAACCTCATGCTACTAATCTGGCTTTCAGCTTGTCTAAAGAGTAATCAGGATTTAACTTAACACGAAATACCCATTTATTGCTGATAACCTTTTGAGATGGATCGGGTGGAATGAGAATCCAAGTGCCTTTACCAAGTATGGCATCAAACTTTTTGCCATGGCTACAAACCAGCCTTGATGCTCCAGAGCTTCATCTAATGACAGAGGTACTGAAGGTATAGTATCAGACTTTGGAACAGGAGGAGCATCAAGAACCACAGTGTAAATGCGAGGTTGAGATAAGTTAGACCAAACCTCTTTCTTGAGAACATCAGTAACCTCATTTAACATAGCACCAAGCCACCTATGCTGATTTTGAGACTCTGCTGTTGACAATGACAAGATAGAATTATAGGCTTTTGGTTTAAAAATACCATTCTTAGACCTTGTAGTCATAGAGTAAGTATTCTGCACAGATGGAGGAAGAGATGTATCTGATGAAGATGTAGATGAAGAAGATGAAGAAAGAATGGAAGAGGAGATGTCATCAGATGAAGAAGGTGAGGATGGAGGAGAAGGAAGAACAGGTATCATAGGAGGTATCACTGGATTGAGGGCATGGGAGTATTTGTACAAGAATCAGAAGATGCAGTGGGAAACAAAGAAGAATAAGGAAATTTATGCTCATGAAACTGAACGGTATCTGAAATATACAATCTCCCATAAGCATCTAAGCACTTATAGCCTTTATGATGAGAGTTGTACCCCAAAAACACACATTTAGTTGACCTGAACTGAAGCTTATGAGGATTATAGGGTTTCAGATATGGAAAACAAGCACAACCAAAAACATGAAGATAAGAGTAATCTGGAACAACACCGTGAAGAACCTGAAAAGGAGACCTCATATTCAAAGTTGATGTGGGAAGCAGATTGATGAGATAAGTAGCAACATCAAAAGCATGCCACCAGTAGGAAAGGGGAAGAGAGGCTTGACTTAAGAGAGTGAGACCTACATCCACTATATGTTGATGCTTCCTTTCAGCTCTACCATTTTGAGCATGAATATGAGGACATGGATGTTGAAAATGAGTGCCTAGTTCTTGAAGAAAAGGAACAAGTTTCCTATATTCCCCACCCCAATCAGACTGAAATGTTTGAATAGAGGTAGAGAATTGACACTGCACCATTTGAAAAAACTTTTTAACAGCTGCAACAACATCAGACTTTAGAACTAGAGGATATATCCAAGTGAATCTACTAAAATCATCTACAAAATGAATGTAATATCGATATCCTTGAAATGATGCAGTGTGTGCAGGTCCCCAAAGGTCAGAGTGTATAAGTTGAAAAGGTCTAGTAGTTTTGAGAGGTTGAGAAGTATGAGACCGTTGATGAAGCTTACCAATAGCACAAGCATTGCAGAAACTAAGAGAAGAAGATTTTTCAGATACATGAAGCAGTTTAAGAACATGAGATAACACAGTAGAATGTGGATGACCCAGTCTTTGATGCCAAACATTTATTTCATTAAAGCCTTTGCAACTTAAATTACAGGAGATGAGATTACATTCAGAGTTTGACAACTGAGCAGAATTACAAGAACTGGAATGAACATCAGAATTCGAAGAACAAGTAGAAATAGGTGATAATGAAGAAGAACTGGACCGAGCACAAAGTTTTGACAAATCAAGCTGATACAGGCCCTTGTGAAGTTTCCCTTTCAGTAGAACTTTGAGGCTGCTCTTGTCTTTCACAAGACAACAAGAATCATGGAATTCAAAGAAGACATTATTATCTTTTGTAACCTGAGAAATGCTAATTAAATTTTTGGTTATTTGAGGAACATACGGAATGTGATTAAGCAGAAGAGAAGGCTTGGTAGAAAAAGAATTAGAAGAAGAAAGAAACTGATGACCAATAGAGTGAATAGAAACAAAATTACCATTGCCAACAATGAGAGTTTATGAGTATAAGGTGTATTGAGCTGCATATTGTTCATGCTATTAGTGATGTGATTAGTAGCTCCACTGTTAACATACCACACACCTTCTTCTTCATCATACTCAAAATCACCAGAGGTCTGAAAATCAGTAAAATAAGCCTGAGGAGGAGTGGAATCTGCACCAGTAAAGTGAACATCAAACCTCTTATAGCATTTGAGAGCCATGTGGTTTGGACGACCACATAACTGACACACAATGAGAGGCTTTCCAGCAGACCTGAAGTTACCACCCCTTCCAATGAAACCACGACCACGAGAGGAACCACTACGGCCTCCTCGATTCACATAGTGAGCCATAGGAGAATCAGAAACAGAGTAAGACTGCTGCAAACGAATCTCATGTGATTGCAATGCACATTGCATTTCCTACAGAGAAGGAGCAACAGATCTGTGCATCAGATTAACAACAACAGACTCATATTCAGGACCAAAACCATTGAGAATAGAATCGCCTAGTTCATCTTCAGGAATGACGTGACCAACAGCACTGAGTTGATCGGCTACACTTCGCATTTGCAGGAAATATTCATCGACTGTGAGGGCGTCTTTCTTCTGTGAATGGAGCTGCTTCTTCAGTTGAAGGATGCGTGCACGAGATTGAGACTGGAAGAGCTGTTCAAGCACATTCCAGATCTGTGAAGCAGAAGTGCAGCGCACAACGTGCCCAAGCATGGATTCGTGAATTGACGCCAGCATCCAGCTCATGAGGAAATGGTCACGACGCAACCATAGATGATAATCAGGATTAGCGCGAGAAGGAGCGCGGGGAGTAGCTTGATTGGCCGGAATAAGTTGCGGCGGTGGAACAGCGGTGGAAGAGATAAAATTATCAAAGCTGTGGGCTCTGATGGTGGTGAGGATTTGGATGCGCCAGAAAGCATAATTGGTGCGATCGAAGAAAGAAAAAACAGACGAAAATAGAGATGCAATCGCCAAATTTCATCAGGCTCTAGATACCATCTTAGAGATAAACTAGGCTGAGAAGAAAGGAAATTTTTATTGATCAAATCTAAGAATTACAGAGAGAGGGAAGCCTGCTATTTATACATGCAAAAGAGACGTGAATCTACAGCTAAGAAGAGCTAACAATGAGCTGGCAAACTAACTACCAACTCTAACAAACTAACTAGCTTCTAACTGCCTTGGAGCTTATCCAACAACATGCATGTGCATACATGCATATGAGCTGATAATCCAATACATTAAGACTGAAATAATTAGTTTTACGTATATGCTCGATCGAAACTTTGATCGAATGAACGAATATCGTATTATGAAACGAAAATTGATATGCTATATAAAAAGAAAATTATATAATATAATAATAATAATAATAATAATAATAATAATAATAATAATAATAAATAGATAAGACAAATTCACTTTCTCCAAATTCACTTTCTCCATATCTTCCATCACAAACCTTCCATTCAAGCCAAAATCTGAAGAAAACCCTAGTCCCAAACACCACCACCACTCTCTGCCGCATGACCACCGCCGCCGGCCACCACCGGAGGGAGGGAGATGACCAGAACCTGGTAAGGGAGGGAGAGAAGGGCTTGAGGAGAAGGTGAGGGAAATCAGAAGAACGTGAGGGAGAAGGAGGAGAAAGAAAGCTAGGTATAAATCTTCATCTAGTTCCTTTGATTTGCTTTCGTATATGAACAAGTTAGGTTAGTAATGAATGGTTATAAGGGCTGTAAATCTATATTAAAATTATGCTAATCATGTTTATATGGGGTGTAAGGGTGTTCTATCTGTTAGAATCTAGGTTATGAATGTGTATGTATGAAGAAGGTGTTTGGCAGTTCGTATGGCTGCACATATGTGTTAATAAACGACCCATAACTCTCAATCTACTCCATGAAAATGTGTGAAATCACCTTCAAATGAAAGCCTGGTATGTTGGCTACAATGTATGTGAAAATGAGCCCTCGGTTTCAAGTATAAAGGTGTCAAAACATTTGAGTTTGTAACTTGCTCGAATCTGTCAAAAAAATTGACTAAGTGTGAAAGACATGTTAATATCTTGAAAACGGCTAATATATTGATAACATGGCTTGTTGTATTGTGTTCTAGGCTTCTTGTAGATTTTAGAATGATAAGACTCATTATCATAGGATGAAAACTCTATTTTATATGAATTTTACAATAAATCACTATGTGCTGTCAAGATCCTAAAGTATGATAATGTGTATGAAAGATGTGATGTTTGTGCTTAAGATTTGAGATTCTTCTTGGTGTGTTGCATGTGTGTACATGATAGGATATGTGTAGTTATGATCTTGATGAGAGTATGAGCTTTGAATGTGCTAAATGTACTTATAATAATTTGAAGATAGAGATGTTAGGAGTATGCTTGAAAGACTTGATTACTTAATCTGCCACCTTGTAAGAACCGAATTATTTAGGATATTTGAAGGCATGCAATCAGTGTTTTGCTAATAGATTATGAATCTAGAAGTCCTCTAGTATTGATGATTTTAATATCATAATTTTCTTATGAAGATAAGAACCCTCAAGAGATTTTATAAGAAAACTGAGTGGCAAATTTCAGCTTTTGTATAGATGTTGTGAAATCGGTTGTGAAATCTTTAATATAAAGAATTTGGATGAATGACTTTCTGTATATGAAAATAGACTTATTGAGATTTTTTGAATGATAAGAAAATCATAATTTGATTAAGAACTCGAGCCTAGGTGAATTAATCTTATAGGCCCTTGTGCAGTCCAAATTTAAGAACTCCAGATTTTTGTCATAAAGTATGGATTAAGTTGGGAAACTTATGTGTACGATAGTTCGATGTTAGTATTTTTAAAATGAAGTTTAAGATGTTGATTTTGCTCAGTTAAAATTTCAAGTCCATAGAAAATGTCTAACTATTTTAATAAAATCATGTATGGGTACACTGTTACTAAGGATAGAAATTTTGAAATTGGGCTTTTGTGTGTTCACTTAATTAATTTCAGTTGGACTTGGACTAAAAAGGATTTTGGCTTGTAATTTAAATCCGATTGGGCCTAATAATTGATAGGTTGGACTCATTCATTTATTTATTAGACTTGTATGATAATAAAAAAATGATTGAGCTTATTGTTTATGAGATAATCAAATGTTTGGACTTATGTGTTTATAGGCCACTAAAATGATTGAGCTAATAATAGTATTAATAAATGGGCTTATAAATCCGAGTGGGCCTACATTTTAATAATATTGGACCTAAGTTGCTATAAGGAACTACTATGTATTGGACTAAATTATCTTAAACTAATTAAAATGATTGGACTTAATCTTGTATGGGATTAATTAATCATAATAGTCTAATATAACTTATTTATGTGTGATATGGACCTTAGCCTATATCTATTTGTGATTTAATGTTAAGTCCAATTTTTATTACATGGTTGATAATTGTATTATTATTTATGATTAAATGTTTATTATTTATTTATTAAATAAATAATTCCTTTATGATTTATTCAAAATTATTTATTATTTATTTTATTTATTAAATCCAAAATTAATTAATTATTTAAATATTCTTTAATAATTATTTATTTATTTATTCATTTAATGCCTTTAATAATTAATTATTAAATAATTAATCAATTCTTTATTAATTAATTATATGCCTTTAATAATTGATTAATTTTTAATTAATTAATTATATACCCTTAAATAATTAATTAATTCCTTATTAATTAATTAAAATGTTCTAAGTTAAGTATGTATGTTTTACTTGTATCCTTATGACATGAGACATTAGATTACTTGTGTATACCTGCATCAACATAACATAATTCACTTAAGACATCTATATGACTCATGTGACATGACATGCATAAGATAAGTGTTATAAAAGGGAAAAAGTTTGACCTAGGAAACTAAGATCTTAGACAACTTTATGTTCATGAACCTAAGTGTTAAAGGCAACTCTTGTAGGACCGAGCAATCCTTAATTCGAGGACTAGTCAAACGAACCTGAACCAAGGTGGGTTTCTATTTTCAAACTGTGGGATTACAAACTCCCACTGAGGTAACTTTAGAGTTATTAAACCCACTGCTTTCCAAATATGATATGCATGCTAATGTTTTATGCTCAATTGCTTGTGGTTTACCTATGTTAAATGTTTTATAATACGATCTGTCTTGTGCTTCGTACAAGCCAATGTAGTGTACACATAAAGTTACGATGGTTCGGTTGGAGGGAGTGGCTCCCCTCTAGTTGAACCGGGCGGTAACCCAAGAATGTAAGTTGTTTTATGGTTCGAACCGATTATCCTTTTAACTGTTTTAACTTATGAGAAGGACAACTGTTTTCACTAAAGTAACTCATTCCATAAGAAATAAGCATGCTATATCTTTTCAAAATCGTTTTCAAAATGGGGCACAGAATCCATTGAGTGCTTTTGTACTCAGCCCCCTACATTGTTTTCCCTAATGCAAGTTGATCAACGTGGAGGCGGAGGAGGGGGATGTCGATGTTGTCTGTTCATTCCATTCCAGTACTTGTTGTGTCGGTCTTTATGACCATCGTCTTTATTTTCAATAAGGCCTATGTCAATCAAACTCAAGTTACCTCCCTATGTTATAACCATCTATTTTGAGATGGTTATCTTTTGAAATGCTTCCGCAGTGCGGGGCCGATGTCCTCATACATCGACCCCAGTTATGATATGCTAGGGCATTCATGTTGAACTATTTATCCACCTTGCCTCTATTATTCCTAACACTCATCTCTTGATGTTTTCAATAAATAGCATTTTATTGTTACCTATGATTATGATTTCTATGGTTTCACCCCACCCACTGCGTGGCGGCTCGGACGAATCTGCATAGGTCCGGGTCACGAGTCGCCACATTTTTACCATCGTGTGCAATCTCAACCTACCGTGGGTACAAAAACTTATCGAAAAAAATCATATTTTACGTAGTGAATATAGTTCCATACCTTCTTTTTGAACCCAGAAACATGAAACCCGTTTAAGCTTTACCTCCTCCTTCTTTTCAACTATCATGAGTTTTCTTGAAGACCCACTTCTCTCTTCTTGCAACTATCGTGAGTTTTGCTTGGGTGGAGAATAGAGAATAGAGATGTAAAGAATTGTAGTATTTGTTGTGGAATATTAATGAGAGAAAACAACCCCTCTGACAAAACATAAATGAAGTGTAGTTTAAAATTGAATGCATTGAAGCTTGGTTGGTGAAATTTTTTTGGTTTATGATTTTGCAGTAGAAGGGAAGAAGAAAGGAAAAATAAAATAAAAAATAAACCAGCCGATTTTGGGGAGAGAGAGAAAAAAAAAATAAGTCAAATCTTTATTTAGGAGTATTTTAGTCTTTTATAAGATTTTGGTTAGAAAATTTATACTCTTATGAATGAGTGCAAAAACTTATATGTTTTATAATAAAGTATTTAAAAATACATTCTCACTTATTTTATTTTGAGAAATTAATTCAATAGATAAAAAATTACATTTATTTCGAATTTTTGAATTTTCTGGATTTTTTGGAGAATTTCTAATTTTCGGATTGGATCCGAAATTATGTTCGGATTCGGATTTGTTCAATTCGAATTCTTCAGATTTCGGATTGAATCGGATCCATTTTTTTCGAAAATTCAAATTTCTGATTCAGATCAGATTAAACAAAAATCTGATCCGTAATCCAAATGCTCACCCCTAAACCAAATTTCCCTAACAATTTGCTAACAATTTGTGTCTACATGCAATTAACCCTTTTGTTGTTCCTTGTTTCCACACGCATTTGAGAAACTTCATAATTTCGTTCTGATGTCTGATTAACTCAGCTGCTATCGTTTAGAAAAATGAAATATTTTGTTCAATGATAATAATAAATAAATAAAAGTGAATAAAAGTATTTTTTAATTATTACATAGTTGATTAATTTGAGCCAAACCCACGAGAATCATGTCAGATTCGTATTTCTTCAAAACATACGGTACTCAGGTAAGGATAAAAAGATAGAAAATGCTAGGTTTTATTATTTTTGAAGGGTTAATTATTTCTATTTATAGAAAGATGACATTATCAATGGGATGGACGAAAGGAAAGAATGACATTATTAAGCACGTCGGATGGAGTTTAAAATTAATTTGCTAAGATCAACTTTCTTCCAACCACGTCTTCAACGGGACATTCCAGCTGCTTTAGTCTACGCAATGAGATCCAAAGTTCAACTCCCACAACTCCCCCTTTCCCCAAGTCAATAAATAAATAAATAAACTTTCCATCAAATCATATTTCAAGAATTATTCCCCAACAAGATTTATATTTCGTATCGACCAAACAAGTTTCTTTACTTTCCCGACAACCAAACGACCTTAAACGAATTTCCCAATTGCATCAAACGAAGTAGACCTAAATATGATGCGTAACTGTTCAAGACATGAAAAAGAAGCACATTCAAATGAATGAATGCTAAAATTCAGCAAGTGTAACATCTAAAAAGGCGCTACAAAAGGCCCTAAAGGCCAACTATGGCACTACAAGCATCTAATTCCTAAATTAAATAGTGTCGAGTTCCTAGACGAAAGGCGCATTTAGATTTTTGTACCACAAAATGCATATAAATAGGCGGAACTAGATGATCTATACCAAAAAGACAGAGATGGAGCTTTTATTACAAATTGCAATCCTCTTATCATCAATCTCCAAAGCATGCTTAGATCCCAATGCCAAATCCCGATTTCCATTAGCTAACCAAAAAGATCAAGATATATTGCAATCGCATCATACTACAGGATAGTCGTGTTTAAAACTATATACTCAACAAAAAGTAATGATAGGAACTCAAGCTGCACCATACTTCTGCTAACGTGAGTTTTGAACCAAAAACAATTCATAGCCATAGTTGATAAAGGAGCTACAAAGCTAAAACCTAAGTTATGTGCATGCTTGGTTTCTTTCTTCCATTAATCCATCTTCCTAGCATACGAGCTTTTTTCACATTTTGCACCTAGAAACATCATTTTATTAACCAGCCATTTTGAAGCATTTAAGCTATTTTACATTTAGTAACATGTGTGTGTCTCACGATTACCATAATATAAGATGTTCCAATACCGGAGAATACCAGAACGCAAAATTAAAGACATAAACATAGCCGTTTGAGACAATAAAAGTAGCATTCATGTTAGACATAATAATTAGAGGATTGTATCCCTAACGAATCTTATTTAGTGCATCACACTATCTCATGATAAGACCATGCAGCAAAAATATGGCTCCCCATTATTATACGTCTTCGTTACAAAAATGAATAAAAAAACAAAAGAGATTATGCAACTTATAGCTCAAAAGCTCCATCCAATAAATTCAGTACTCGAGCCGCCAATCATGATTGATGAAATAATGAAATATCAAAACCAACCAATTAACAATTTCACGTTATAGATAAGTAATATCTTACTCATTATTTGTACTCGAATGATGGAGGATTTGGAGCATCAAAGCTCTCCAAGACCTTCGTCTTGCTTTCATCACTAGGAGCTTTCTCCTCCTTCGCGCCAAAAAGACCTCCAAACCATGACGATGGTGATGGTGATGGTGATGGTGATGGTGATGGTGATGAAGAAGTCGATCTTGCGCCCACGCTCTCAGCACTTACTGGAGGCATTTGCCCGGGCATGGACATGGGGTATCTAGGCATACCAGCGACATCCGGTTCTTCCATGGGAGGTAGATTCTGTGGCGCAGTCACAAGTTTGTTCAACATTATCCCAGCTCCCTCAATCAAAGCAAGTAAAACACCGCCAAACAACGCTGACCGGGTAGTAGCACCCAATCCCTGACGCATCTGCAGAAAGCCACCAGTTGCTGCACCTGCTACGATCGAGTTCCAAGGATCCTCTTTCTGCCGCAGATAGACCATAGTACAGTCGAAGATGGAAAAGAGACCACCCCATACTGCAAAACTACCACCAACACGAGGAGCATTCATGCGAACTGCTTGAGAACCCCCAATCAGACGCTCGCCTTTAGGTGAGTGATAAATTCCTTTCAAGAAATGGAAAGCACCACCACCAACAGCCCCCATCCCGAAAGCTCCGCCTACGTCATCAAGGATACGGTCTGGGCAAGGTTCTCTAGATGTTTCCGGGGTGCCCATGGATCAAAGCCGTTAGGAAGCGAGCCAAACGAGTCTTGCAGGATATAAAAGGTAGGCAAATTAACTATTCTCTGCACTTGCTCATGGTGTTTGAAATGATCTTGTTCACCTGCACTATGAATAACACAATGGACAAATCTTAAGGATAATACATATATGTTTGTATATAAAAATAAACTTATCAATTCTACATAACAAAAATCCAGACTTTTCCTACTGCTTCACCAAAATTCATCATCATTTTCCTCACCAAAAAAAATTCATCATCATTTTCCTACCAAAAAAACACACGTTTGGTACAAATTGTTAGACTAAACCATTCGTTGATCACTTCAGTGAATCCATAAAAAAAACCTGCTTCATTGGACAATCAATTCATAACATATTCACTATCTAATTCTTTCAACACTAATTCAATGATATAAAGAGCTAAAAATTAAAGAGCAATAAAGATCAAACACCAATATGTGGAATGAGAAAACCTCATATACTTGATATCACAGGAAAAATCCAGCCTACCGATTCGTTCTACGAGAAATTAAATTTTAAAAATGCAGCTAAAAATAGAATAAAATATGATGAACGAGAAAAAAGTGAATTCATAGATTAGACACTGACAAATTCAAGAATCGAAACAGGAAAACATGAAAGAAAGAGGTAAGAAGCAACTAGGATTTACCTCAGAATGCAACATTTCGTGGGTTTTTCATTTGTGGAGGAAACTTGAAGGAGGGGGAGCCGGTGGAGTGAGAGGAAGGGAGAAAATCGTGGAGAGAAAGAAACTTTACTTAGGGTAAATTGTAATTTTTGGATAGTTCAGCCTAATTCTAATTTGAATTTGGGCAATTGGGCTTCACAAATTTGAGTTGGGTTTCGATGGGCTCTCCAAACTCATGTTCATTGTCTTGGAGCATCCACAAGGGTGTCTCGATCACCGACTCGAGTCGGCTCGACATCAAGACATCCGTCGAGACGGGCAGATTGAGCTGCAGCTCACCTAATTGGAATGACGCAATCTATGCACGTGAATTGCACGTGCCATTTTAAAACATGAACAAAAAACGGTAGAATTGTAAGTCAAACATTTAAATGCAACAGTCCTATTATCGATTTGGCTCGATCTCACGGCACCGATGACGATTATATAAAACGGGATGCAACATTGGTACAAAGGAATGACCGCATGACTTATATGGATTGATTGATCACATTTGGAGACGATTTGGGCCTCTAGTATTGGAGTAGTATCTTATGTTGTTGTTGTTGTTTTTTTTTTTCTTTTTTTTAAAAATTCTGCAATTTTTATTTTTATTTTCTATTAATGTATTTTTTATTTTATTTATTGTAATTTTTATATTTTTATTTAAATTAATCAAAAATTTGATTTCAAAACTAATTCTATACGCCTACACTGAACCAATAATAATCCAAGGCACAATCTAGAGACCACAACCCATTTAGCCACTAAGGTGGCTCAAGGGCCATAGATGTTCTTACTAGAACTGAAGATCGAATAAATATTACAAATAGAAATAGCTATACATATAATTTGGAGGTAATATCGTGAAATAGCACTTTTTTAAAATAAAAAATTAAAAATGTCACTTTGAGTTTTTAAGTTGTAAAATAGCATTTTGAGTTGTTAAAAGTTTAATATATCCTTAATGAGTATACAAGAAGGGCTATCTTTCATTTGAATTATACACGAAAATTAATTTCATAAATGAACTTCCCGCGAAATTTTCCGACTAAAAATTGCCGGCGAATTTTTCCAGCGACATTTCCGGCGACAATTTTCCGACCAAAAATTCCGGTAAAAATTTGAATCATACACGAAGCTTAACTTCATGTATGCATCATAAACAAAGACTGACTTTCATGTATGCATCATACACGAAAATTTTCACCGCCAAAAATTTCAAATTTGAATCATACACGAAGACTAACTTCATGTATGCATCATACATGAATACTAACATTCATGTATTCATCATACACGAAAATTTTTACCGCCACAAATTTCAAATTTGAATCATATATGAAGATTAGTTTTCGTGCATGTATCATACACGAAAATTTATGCCTCCAAAAATTAAAATTTGTATTATACATGAAGATAAGTTTTCATGTATGATACATACACGAAGATAAGTTTTTATGTATGATGTATACATGAAGTTAGGCTTCGTGTATGATTCAAATTTGCCGGAAAAATTCGCCGAAAAATTTTCACTGAAATTCATACAAAAAATTAATCTTCGTGTATGATACAAATTAAATGAAGAGGTAAAGAGGTGAGAGTTTTGGAGAGGGAAGAGAATTAAGGTAAAATAAAGGGTATAAAAGTCATGAAATAACTCAAAAAGCTATTCTTACACTTTTTTTTTTTCTAAGAGGACATAATTCATCTGTTGACTCAAAAGGCCTATTTTGAGTTTTGGCTCTATAATTTGCTTGTAAATACATAAACTATCATTGAATATTGATTTTCAACAATAAAAGAAAATTGGCAAAAGTAATTTGGCTTCCGGTCAAATTTCGAAAGGGTGTACTATGTTAATTCCTAAAATAGCAGAAACATGAAATTATTTAATTAAGATAGTATTAGCTAGGTAAATTCACAGCGTGTCGCTTGCATGTATAGACATATCAAACTTGGATCTTCTTCTTATAGTGTTTCATCATTTATTTTATTCATCGAATTTTTGAAATTTAATTAAATATTTAAATTATTTGGATGGAATAAATCCTAGCTAATTAATATTATATGTCGTTCAATCAATAAGATAAGTAGAATGAAACACAAATTGAGAGTAAAAAATCCGAATTGGTGATGGTTGAAAAGATAAATCAATACAATCATTAAATATTTAAATATCTAATTAATATTGATTGGAACTTAAATATTTATTTATAGGTCTTATAATACCCTTGAATCATAGTATGATAATGGTTGCTTATATGTAGCTTGAGATATAATTAAGTCCGACATGTTTAATAGCTAACTTAGTTTATAAACTGTACTTCCTCCGTCCTGTTTCTTATATTCTCTCCGTTCACTAATCTTGTCTATCTAGAGTGAACATGGGGATTAAAAAGAAATTATTTAGTGTATAAAGTTATTGGAACCACTTTATTTAAATGTGAGTGGGTAGATTTTTTTGTGCTTTTTTTCAATTCAATATGGACCCCATTTATTTTTAATAAAACCCTAATTAATTGTTAAATCATTCCTTATTTGGACGTACATAAGATGAGTGGGACAGAGGGAGTAGTTTATTTTCCTTTTTGGATCGTTCCACTGTTAATATAATTTGTTTCCTTTTATGAAAATAATTCGAGCTTACTTTAGGCTAAAAAGACATTTTAATAGCACTTTATTGAAACACATAATTTCCTTCTTCTTAGTCTCCATGCTAGAAAAAATAGATTATATTGAACGAGACGGAGAGAGCGAGTTTTTCGAAGAAAGTAATGGCTAAACTATTGGTGGTTGCAGGTCCAACCCTACAGGCAAATTCAAGAATTGATGGGTCACATGTTCGAGTCAATCATTATACTTTGCACTAGATTGAAAATGATATAAGATCACTAATATTACTCGTGTCGCGTGTAACAGAAATTATACAACAACATCGAAATGTGGACTATAATCTCAATTCTCAAGTAAAACGTATGCATGCTAAGTCGATCTAAAAATATACTACACGAATACATTAGTAATTACATCTATTGGTTGGAGTGGAG
Organism: Schizonepeta tenuifolia; assembly: GCA_029490685.1. Classification (NCBI taxonomy): domain Eukaryota; kingdom Viridiplantae; phylum Streptophyta; class Magnoliopsida; order Lamiales; family Lamiaceae; genus Schizonepeta; species Schizonepeta tenuifolia. The sequence goes on from CM055956.1 coordinate 9,083,176, forward strand.
AAAAACATATACGTACATCCATCAACTAATTAATGATTTATTTGGTTTGAAGATTTGGTGGGTTGGGACGAATTAGGTGCAGCATACCTAGAAGAAAACCCTCGAAACAACGAGTTTTGGTCGTCACCTTCGTCTTCAACTCCATCATCGAAATTTTGAGCATAGCTCAACGGGCTGTACCTAAAAGCGCGACTTTTCTTAGCACGTTTTTTCGACATCGAAAACGGGAAGCTAGAGCTGCTGCCGCTGCCATTCTTGAGCTTTCTTTGGCGTGAGAAAAATATGAGCCTCAACCGCCCCCAGCATGAAACCATCTCTTCATCTCTTGCTTCATCGTAGGGAGATGAATATTTCTTTTCCATTTACATTACCTTAATGCGACTTAGTGATGAGAATATATTGAAGTTCTGATGATTTTTTTGCAGTTATGAAAGTTTTGTGGTAGGGAAAAATAGCTAAATATCGAGAGAGAGTTTTGTTTTTAGGATAAACTAGAATATTTTGCTGTCCATGAAATATTCTTTTTTGTTTGTCCCCTTTTGTTTTTTTGGCTTTCCTATGAGATCGTTCATGAAGATATTATTAGCTAGGTATGTCGTCCCAAAAAAGTTAAATTTTTAATTAATTAAATTTGATTAGAATTTAATAATTTCAACTAATGCAATTTAGAGTTTAATAAATTAGATATTTATGAAACTAATTAATAAAGAACCAAAAACCAAAATATATTAATTAAGCGACGAACAACACCATGCGGTCAACTGCATGAGAGACCGCCCCTTAATCAATATATTACTAAAAGTAAAAACGATTCTTACTTTGAAAAAATCCTACGTGACACCTTAATTCTCAATTTCTATTTATCTAAATTTTCAAAATTTTGAATTTTTAAATATAAAATAATAATTTTTAAATATCTACTAAAATCTTTTTGTCTCATATCGGTTTTTCAATGAAACTTCACCTATTAAAAAGCCTATAAATAACTAGAATCATTGTGTATTTTCTCATCTTTTTGCACTATCAAGTTAATTTAGTCAATTTATCAATTGGATGAATAAGTAATTGTAATTACTTTTTACGAAGTATTAATTTTATTGAAGCTACGAAATATATTAGATTTTGAAAATCTTATATTAACACATTCTACCAAACGACCTTCTCATAGAACTTTTATCAAACCAAAAATTCAAGTATGATGCACTAGGTGCAAGGGCAGGAACTAATGAAAAACGGACCTTTAAAATATAAAAAAAAAAAGAAATCCAATATAGCCCTTCATAAATTAATAAACAATGCCTCCCGAAGTCCAAATAAAAAGGGGAAATTACATAAGATTTTAGGGATTAAGCTGTGCACCGCAAGCATATATAAAGCGAAAAAAAAATAAAAATCCAAAAACACTAATTCTACATATATGTGATGTATGCATTTATTGCCATATATAAAAATAAAAGAAAAATCTAAAGTAATTGATTTTGAAGCAGAATTGCTTGATTATCAAGTCAAAAATCAAGTGTTCCGACTTATGACATAGTATATAGTTCATACGATTCCTTCTAGTTCTTCTTTTTAGCTAACTATTCCTTCCCGTTCAAAGACTAGCCACAACGGTTGTCTTGTCGGCCGGCTTGATCAGACAGCCGTGTCGGCGAGACAGTCTGATGCAGCCATCCCCCGCTCAAGACGGTCTCGATCCGGCGCGTGCGGGACACACACTCACCTTAAAAAAAAGAAAGAAAGAAAATTTGGCGCGTGCATTGCACGCGCCTATTGGAATTTTTTTTTTTAAAAAATAGCCGTTCGGCAACAGCTGAATTTGGCCAAAAAAAAAATTATTATTTTTTTTATAATTTCACCTATAAATACACCATTTCTTCACACCATTTTCTCCACACCAAATTCATCTTCTTCACCTAGTTTTCTCTCTATTTTTCGTAAAAAAATATTTTCCTCGTCGGAATCCTCAACCGGCTACTCACTCTTCTCATGGCACCGACGAAGAGATTATATCGATGGTCATGAATCTCCAAGCTGCTGACGCTCGACCTTCACCGCCAAGAAAAAAAAAGAAGGGAAAAGATGGTGGTACACTGCAATTGGGAGGCGGCGTTACAACAATTAATGTCCGACTACTTCAACGACAACCCGACGTACGGTCCTACATTTTTCCATCGGCATTTTCGGATGCACAAGCATCTATTCTTGAAGATTTGCGAGGTGCTGGAGCAGAATGTGCGCTACTTCAAGCAGAAACAAGATGCAATCGGCAAATGAGGCTTGACGTCGGTGCAAAAATGCATAATGGCCATTAGCCAACTAGCCACCGGTGGAGCATCGGAAACATTTGATGAATACTTGAAGATTGGAGATAGCACAAGCTGTCTCCGCCTCCGGAAGTTCTGCAAAGCTGTCATCGAGCTCTTCGGTGACGTGTACTTGAGGAAGCGAAATGCTCAAGACACCGCCCGACTGCTGAAAAGCACGAGGAGAGGCACGGGTTTCCGAGGATGCTCGGTAGCCTAGACTGCATGCACCGGGTGTGGAGGAAATGCCCGAAGGCGTGGGGGGCTGCCTACACACGAGGAGATATTGGTGTGCCTTCTTTGATTCTTGAGGCAGTGGCGTCTCAAGATTTATGGATCTGACACGCCTTTTTTGGAGTAGCCGGCTCTAATAACGATATCAACGTCCTCAACCAGTTGCCCTTATTCGAGGATGTGCTTGAAGATAGGGCATCACTGTGCGAATTCGTGGTGAACGGAAAACACTACAACGGCGGTTACTACTTATCCGATGAGATCTACCCATCTTGGCCGACTCTGATCAAAGCTCCCCTGGTTGCAATGGACCCAAAGTCGGCGCGATTCAAGAAGATGCAGAAAGCGGGGAGGAAGGATATCGAACGGGCATTCGGTGTTCTTCAAGCCCGATGGGAAATTATCCGGAATTCGGCGCAGAACTGATACACAAAGAACCTCCACAACATCATGTTTACATGCATCATTTTGCACAATATGATAATTGAAGACGAGAGGGAGGATGTTGTGAACTGGAGGGAGGACACAGAAACAACGACGACCAGTGCTGTAAACCGGGTCCTCACTCCACTGTCCTGGAAAGATTATATCAAAGGGGACGCCGCTTTGAGAGATACAAGGAAGCACCATCGGCTCACCAATGATTTGATCGAGCATGTTTGGATCCGATTTGGACCTGTTGACGAGTAGGATGTATTTTATTTTTAAATTTTAATTAATGTAATGTTTTTTTTTTCAATTAATGTATTGTACTAGTTATTTATTTAAATTGATGAAATTTTCAAAATTTCTTATTAAAATTAATGCAAAATACAAATTCAAAAATTAGATAGAGACAGTCCCACTGCAGCTCTGATGTAATGGATGCTACTATGGCTTTCTTAGATACTAACTGTTGCATCTGTGGGCTTAAATCCTGAGTTAATATGATGAGTTTATTTGTTGTTAGTGGACTTTATTTATTTATGCATTTAGTTATTTATTCTCATGGACCCTTGCATGGGCCTTTTGGTTAGGATTTTATTGACACTATTTATAGCTTTGAGTTGTTTTTTGTTTGGGGTTGTTGGGTTTTAAGTATTGAAGGAAGTTTTAGAGTGGCACCTAGTATATGTAGTATCAAGGTGATTGTTAGAGTTCGTGTCTATACGGTTTCGCTACGTCAAGCTCATTGTCTCTATCTCCAGAAAACCCATAGAGACACATATAAAGACACTACCACTACAGACAATCTAAGAATTATAATTATGGAAAACTGTAAAAGTTAATAGTATCTATATTTACACACATTTTACGTTAAGGAAAATAATTTTAAGACTTAAAGTCCTAGACTTAATTGAGTTTTTTTACCCTTATAATTTAAAAACCGGTTTTGGTCGAACCAGTTTTATAATTTTCAGTTTTTGATTTTTTTTATTTTCTTAAATTTACCCTTATATAATTTTGGAATGTTTCAATTATTAACTTAAGCTTGATTTAGTAAATATTGTTTAGCCTTCAAATTAGCTAATCTCCTTCAACTGTATAGATCTTCTTCCATTTTAGAGTTGTAGGAAGTTAATATAGAAAATATTAATACACATATTCACTTAATTTAAATTGAATGATAATACACAATAAATCTTTGACCATTAATACACAAAACAAAAAACACGAAATAGGTAAAAATAAAAAAAGAATAATAATACACAAACAAAAACAAAAAACGAAATCAGTAAATCTTTGACCATTAGGAATTAATTTTGGTATAGTATATTTTCACAGGACCAAACATATAATTAAAAATTTAGAAAAAATAATTATTTATTTTTATTTAATTCAAACAAATAAATTGAGAAAAAATCAATTATAAAAAATCAATTATGCCATGCAATGCTATTTACGTGTCGGCGTCTGGGTTGGGGTGTGACAGACTCCCTTACATATTAACATACGCCCTATTGGGGCGTGACAAACTCACTTTGAAATTGTAATAACACTTATGAAAGAAATTATAATGATCAATATTTCAAAGAAAATGCTAGAACTTTTTATTTAATTCAAACAAATAAATTAAGAAAAAATAAATTAAAAATCAATAATGCCATGCAATGCTATTTACGTGTCGGCACCTGGGTTGGGGTGTGACAGGCTCCCTTACGTATCAGCACCCTGGTTGGGGCATGACGGGTTCGCTTTGAAATTGTAATGACACTCATGCGAAATTATAATAATCAGTATTTCAAAGAAAATGCTAGTATGACTTTTTACTTAATTCAAAAATAAATTGAGCAAAAAATAATTTAAAAAGTTAATCATGTCATACAATGCTATTAACGTGTCGGCACCCGGGTTGGGGTGTGACAAACTCCCTTACGTATCAACGCCCTAGTTTGGGTGTGACGGGTTCGCTTTAAAATTGTAATGACAGTCATGCAAGAAATTATAATAATAAGTATTTCGAAGAAATGCTATAAATTTTTATTTATTCAAACAAATAAACTGAGGAAAAATAAATTAAAAAATTATTCATGCCATGCAATGCTATTTACGTATCGGCATCCAAGTTGGGTGTGACAGACTCCCTTACGTATCACTGCCCTAGTTTAGATTTGAAATTTATTAACAGAATTAATATTTATGATTTCGATTTTTATTTCTTAATTGTACCAATATTTTAAAATATAAAATATTTTGTGATATTTTAGATTAGCACATACGAATCCATCAATTGAGAAATTCCCCAATTACTGAGAATGCCTTCGCCCTAGATCTCCAATTGAGAAATTCCCCAATTTCATATTAAAAAATTCTCCTTCTCCTTCGATTTTTATGAAATCGTGCATTACTATCAAATTTAGAATTGAGATTATTATGGAATTGATTGGGAGATTATTATGGATATAATTGAATGGAATATATAGATTGTCCTTAATCAGGCTAAGGACAATAGTATAATTTCTAAATTAAATTAAATTAATTAATTAATCCGAAAATAATAAAATATTTAATTTGACTACTACCATGATCAGTTCTCCTCTCTAGAGAATTTTCATATTTTCTCATCTCGCAAATTATCATTATCATTATTATATTATTAAAAGGAAAATAATTCTTATTTTGAGAAAATTGTATGTGGCACGTTCAAATCCTTTTATTTCTATTTTTTTTTAATTCTTAAATTTTTGGCATTATTAAACATAAAGAATCATCATTATCATCATTATCATTATATTACTAAAAGAAAAATATTGGAAAAATTAGTAAAAGGTTTCGAATGATACCAAAATCCCAACTGGCCCCAATTGAGTAGATGAATGTTTTTAGTCTGAAGTTAGTTAGAGCTTACTGTTTGAGTGCAGGGATTTTATCTTTACAGGTTTCAAGCAGAAGAAGTCAGTCGGACTGAAGAAGGAAGTTCGTAAAGTACTCATCTGAGACCTAAACGAAGTTGAGACCTAAAGTCAGTTGAGACCCAAACTCAGCTGACACTCAAACTCAGTTGAGATCTCAACCTCAGCTGAAGCACGAACTCAGTTGGACAGCAGCTCAGTTGACTTCTCAGCTAACCCACGCAACTGAATCGCGAAGAGAAGTTGTGTTGAAATCAGACGTCGCAAAGCGGAGAAGAAAATACTTTGAAGACGTTGAAGGCAGAAGAGTTGCAATCCAGATTCAAACCTACTCGGTAGCACAAGTCAACTGGAGAACTTACCATAAATGGGCTGACAATAGCGACGTGCAAAAAGTGAAGGTCGCAGTTACCATTTTAGAAAAGTTTCCAGAAAAGCAGGTGGAGTGCCATACTTTTGGCAGAGGTCAAATGGCTCTTTCTAACGGCTAGTTAGATCTCCTTCTATAAATAATTGTTTTATGATTATTTATCCTTATTTGAGTGGACTTTGTGGTATAGTTGATATATTTGTTGGCCTTATTGGTGAGCTTTTTATGACTGTGGAAGTAGTTTTGCAGATAGTTGCGGAGGATAATAGAAGTAAGGAGAAAAGTACAACAACTAGCAGAAAATGCCGAAAATTGAATGAGCCGCCGTTCATTTTGAGCAAATTCAATATTTCAGCGACCGAAAAATGAATGAGCCGCCGCTCATTTTGAGCAAATTCAATATTTGAGCGGTCTTTCACTCAAGTGAGCCGCCTCTCTCGTTCATTGACACAAGTTTCCCGTATTTTGAATGAGCGGTCACTCATTTTTAATTAGTTGTCATTCCGTGTTTCTCTTTAGCGCTCGCTTATGAGTGAGCGGGAGCTCATTTAGTGATATAAAATTAGTGTTTGTAATTATTGTTAGGTTAGCTTCTGTTCTTTTTCACAGACGGCGATTCTGATCTTATTTTCTTTTGGAATCAATTTGTATCTCGGCGTTACTTTCCTGTCAATTTCTCTAGCGGATTTTTGTAAGGATCAACAGTATTTCCATTCTATTTAGTTTTTGTCATTTAATTCTTTCTAGTATTATTTTCCCGTTTGATTTGATCTAGCATTTTAATTATTTATGCTTTGTTTGATTTTAAAATTTTGTTATGAATTGCTATTGTCATTGATATTGATGTCTAGTTTTTCTGTTTGTTAATTGCTATACATCTAGTAGTTCAATTATCAGTGTCACAGTTTATATTATGAATATGTTATGTTTACGATCTTGTTATTTCTATTGTTAATTTAGCATTTAATTTCAGTCTAGATAATTATATAAGAAGCGTGAGAGTGTCAGACCCAACTTATTTTTAGAGTGTTTAGGATTTATTGCTTTTTGTGCGTAGCATGATTAATCGCCCTGCTTAGATTTCCTTGAGATACGACTTGGGTTAGCTTATCACACTAGAGTGACCTCGTGCGATTACGAGTCAATTCATAGGTGTTTTAGGTTGAGTCAAATTTTGGCGCCGTTGCCGGGGAAGGCTTTAGGCGTTTAATTGTGCTACTTGTTTCCTGTGTTTATTTTATTTTTTTCTTTTGGCTTGGTTATTTCTTCCTCCTGTGCGTTTGATCTGTTTGTTAAGAGTTGTGTATGCAAGGTCGCCGAAGCTTGAAGATTCAGCTAGCACCTTATTTCGATAACATCAACCGACCTCGAGAGGTCTTGTCTAGCTTGGAGAAAGAGTCCGAGCCTAGTTCAACTATTTGTGTGGAATCTGAGCTTCCAGGAAGAATAGTTCCCAATTCAAACCTGGAGCATTTTGCGGGCGACAATTTTATTGAATCCAACGAATCGTTGGTAAACGGAAGTGATCGTGAAGAAGAAGTGCATTCTAACCACGGTCAGGGAAATATGGCTGAAGAGGAAGCGCAGCTTATGGGAACTTATTCCAGGCCTACTATTGAAGCCACAACGTAAGCAATCGTGCTTCCAACCGCCGTTCAGAATTATGAGTTGAAGCATAATTACTCCAGCATGCTCCCATCTTTTTACGGCATGCCCAATGAAGATGCACTTCAATTTGTGCGTAGATTTTGCTCGGTGGTGCAATCCTTTCCTTTGTTAGATCTCTTAGAGGATCAGTTGAAGCTCAAGTGTCTTCCGTACACTTTGAAGGATCGGGCTCGGATATGGCTTTTATCATTGCCGTCAAATTGCATAAACACGTGGACGGACGCTTGAGAGAAGTTTATGCTGAAATTCTATCCTAATCACAAGACTAGGGAGATTAGAACACAGATTATGAATTTCACGCAAGGTGCTGACGAGCCATTCCACGAGGCATAGGAGAGATTTCAAGAGCTTCTTAGGCAGTGCCCACAACATTGATAAACATTGATTTTCTCATCTTTATAAGTTTAATTGATGTCAATTTATATTGGAAAATCATGTTTGTAATGAGTTTTGTGCTTAAGTATTGTTAAATTGTGAAATATGATGCTCGTTCGTAATTTGTTTGATTTTGCAGAAATTTGGAGTTAATCTTATGCAAATTAAACATGATAGGATGAAATTACAGTTCGATAGGAGTTCGTAGGCGAAAACGGATCCAAAATCGGAGTTAGAACAAAGGAGAACGGGCCAAAACAAAAACGTTGCGCGCTGGCCCAACACACACGCGGACGCACGCGAATTTTCTAGATTTATCCTATTTTTGGTTATTTTCTCTTATTTTGATTATTTCCTACTCCTACTAGGATACAACCTTGTACTCCCCCCCCACACACACACACATATATATATATATATATATATATATATATATGTCCTCCAAAACACATCTAGACACCCCATCTCTTATTATTATTCTTAGTTTTAATTTTCTTTTAGCTTTGTCTTGGAATTTTAAAGACTTGTTCAAGAGTTCAAGACGAGATTTATTTCGACTGCGGTTTTTCTATTTTAATGTTTATGAATTCCTTTTCTTTTGATTTTGTGTTTGTTTTAATTATGAGTAGTTAAGTCTTTTATATCTTAGGGTTAGAGAGTAAATGGATAATTAATCTTTGATTCTTAATCAATTAATCAATTTATGTCCCTCTCTTCTTTTCTATATTCTTGATTTGTCTTGCATGCTTGATTGATTGGCCACCAATTGTGCATATTAGTTGTGTTAATTCAACAATCGAGAGATGAAGGTTAATGTATGAACTGGAACATAGGACACACACTGCGAAATCACCGAGAGGGAAAGGCTTTGTGTGAGGGCATTAATCTTAGGATCTTTTTGGAGTTACTTGCTTATGATGTTTGTCAGAGATGAAAACCTTAGTGAGTAATTCACGCTTAAGTAGTGCGAGAGCATGCTTTAACTAATTTTGTGATTGTCTTAAGAAGAGTTGATTCCCTTGTTAATTGGTTAATTGGTAAGAGTCTAAGTTTCATTATCCATTGAAATCGAAGCCTTAGGATATCTTTATTATATTTGAATCTTTAATTACTTTTGTTTGGTTTTTGTTTGTTCTTTGTTTTCTTAATTAGTTTAAAACCCACAAACTAAAGTTCAGAGTTTAAATAGAGGATGATGGTTGAAAGTAGTACTTGTTAGGTTATTACAATCTCTGTGGAATACGACCTTACTTCCCTGTACACAATTACACCCGTGCACTTGCGGCGTGTGAAGAAAATAGCGAGCAAGTGTTTGGCGCCGTTGCCGGGGACTGTTTTAATCTTAGCAATATTACGATTTGATTGTCTGATACTAGTTTAGACATATATATTGTTTAGTATTCTAATTCTATTATTTTTTAATTATTTTTCTTGCAAGGAGGTGTTATCATGGCTTCTCAATGGAAACAGTGCATGGAACTCAGGTGGCAATGTGAGATAATGAAAGACAAGGTGTTAGTGGAAATTGCAATTCCCCATCAACAAAACGGAAGATTTGACAATCCACTACTACCCCAAAAATATGATATATTGAGTGGAGTATATTCCTGGATAAAACAAATTGATGCTATGCTTTCAAAAATTGAAAGTGAATGGTATGAAGAGCCACCAATTCCAAGTGAAGAGCCTCAAACAGTTGATGAAGAACAAGAAATTGAAAAGGAGAAAAAGGTTAGTGAAATTTCATATTCTACATTGCTTACTCCTTGTTCTTCTTCTCCCACTCCACTTCCACTTCCTCAATGCTATGAAGAAGAATTCATGGATGATCAAAATCCCAAATTTCCACAAGAAGAGAGCCAAATTTGTTCCATCCATCAACCTCTGCAATTTCATGAGGATGAAGAAGATAAAAGAATTGAATGCAAGGTCATAAATATGGTCGATCCTTACCTCGACATGGGTGATACATCGAAGGCTTGTTTCTTCCACTTTTATTTAACTCCATCTTTTGATTTTATGTATGAATTTTCTAATGTGGAATTGTTTGAGTTTGGTTGTACTTTAGATCATGCACAGGTTTATGATGATTTCCAAGATTTTTACAAGGATGTTATGCCACCATATCATTGGGATGCAACCGTTGGAATACTCAAATTTGATGAAAAGTGGCTTCCACCTACACCTCCACCTATTCGGTGAGTTTGTTCCAATCAACCTCCGCTTCTACTTACAAACTTATTCTTCCTTGTTGTTGAATAAGTTTGGGGGGATGGAGAAGGGGGTTGATTGCTTTCTATTTTTATTTGTTTTTTTTTAGTTGATTACTTTTGTTGCTTGTTATGTGTTTTAGTTTAGTTAATTGATTTTGAGTTTTTATTAAAAAAAAACATGTTTTTGGGTGAATGAGTGACTTGGCTAATGATGAAATTGTTGGTTTTGATTTAAATTGATAAGTGTGAGAATTTCATGAGGGATTGAACATGAATTGATGAATTGATTGTTTTAGCCTCTTTAACTCAAAAATAGCCTATGTGAGATTTGAGCATTGACTATTATATTTTCATAGTCTATTTTATTCTTGTGTGATTTGTCAAGCATGCATGTTAATCTCTAGAACTTGCCATGAATCTTCCTCAAGATTGTGTTAGTGTGCTAAGAATTAGGAGATGATTTAAGGTCATCCTTGTTAGCCAATTTTTTCCTCTTTATTGTCCAAATTGATAATTTATCCTAGTTTGCCACTTTGAGCCTTTGAACCTTTTCTTTGATAAACTTATGGTGAATTGGGGTAGATCTCTCTAGGGAATTGGTTGTGCTGAAAAGAAGAATGCAAGGAAGGAATAAGCACCTATGTTTTAAAAGTTCAAGTTGAAATTAGCCCTTATAAGCTCATGAAAGTAGAAAAGTTATAGTTTGAAAATGAAAAAGAAAGAAAAAAAAAGAGATAAAAAATAAGAGCATAAAAGGGTGATTGATTGATAATTTGGTACTAGTAAAGTTTGTGGTGTTATGGTTGAAAAGTTAAAGAAGGGTAGAAGTGTTTGTTAAGATGAAGGGGCTTGTGATGATTTTGAAAGTTGGGTTTTTGTTTGATTTGAGTCACTTAGCTTAAATTTCCCTACCTTATCAAAGAGTCAACATTACAACCAAAATAAAATCTTTTTTTATCCTAGTTTGAAGCATACATGTGAACGATGGTGAGGTTAGATAATTGGCAAGCATATGGTAGATTGCATGTTGTGTTTTGACTTGAGCGTATATACTTCCTATATCATACACTTGAGTGTTGAGAGTTCACTTTAATACTTCCCATGCCGTGAGGAGTTTAAATGAGGCTAGAATGATTGGTTTGTTCGTGTGTGTTTGATCTTGATTGGGTTTTTGCACGAGTCATATTTTTGAAAATTTCTGAAACCAACTGAGTCACTATTTCGCTTAAAATCCATGTTTGTTTTGTTTCTTTTCTTTTGATGTTGTTTGAGGACAAACAACCCTTTAAGTTTGGGGGATTGATAAATATGGATTTTCTCATCTTTATAAGTTTAATTGATGTCAATTTATATTGGAAAATCATGTTTGTAATGAGTTTATGCTTAAGTATTGTTAATTTATGAAATATGATGCTCGTTCGTACTTTGTTTGATTTTGTAGAAATTTGGAGTTAATCTTATGCAAATTGAACATGATAGAATGAAAGTACAGTTTGATAGGAGTTCGTAGGCGAAAACGGATCCAAAATCGGAGTTATAACGAAGGAGAACGGGTCAAAACAAAAAGATTGCGCGCTGGCCTAGCACACACGCGGACAACACGCGAATTTTCTAGATTTATCCTATTTTTGATTATTTTATCATATTTTGGTTATTTCCTACTCCTAATAGGATACAACCTTGTACTCCCCACAGCTATATATATATATATATATGTCCTCCAAAACACATCTAGACACCTCCTCTCTTATTTTTATTCTTAGTTTTAATTTTCTTTTAGCTTTGTCTTGGAGTTTTGAAGACTTGTTCAAGAGTTCAAGACGAGATTTATTTCGACTACGGTTTTTCTATTTTAATGTTTATGAATTCCTTTTCTTTTGATTTTGTATTTGTTTTAATTATGAGTAGTTAAGTCTTTTATATCCTAGGGTTACAGAGTAGATGGATAATTAATCTTTGATTCTTAATCAATTAACCAATTTATGCCCGTCTCTTCTTTTCTATATTCTTGATTTGCCTTGCATGCTTGATTGATTGGCCACCAATTGTGCATATTAGTGTTAATTCAACAGTCGAGAGATGAGGGTTAATGCATGAACTGGAACATAGGACACACACTGCGAAATCACCGAGAGGGAAAGGCTTTGTGTGAGGGCATTAATCTTAGGATCTTTTTGGAGTTACTTGCTTATGATGTTTGTCAGAGATGAAAATCCTAGTGAGTAATCCACGGTTAAGTAGAGCGAGAGCATGCTTTAACTAATTTTGTGATTGTCTTAAGAAGAGTAGAGTCCCTTGTTAATTGGTTAATTGGTAAGAGTCTAAGTTTGATTATCCATTGAAATCGAAGCCTTAGAATATCTTTATTATATTTGAATCTTTAATTACTTTTGTTTGCTTTTTGTTTGTTCTTTGTTTTTTTTAATTAGTTTAAAACCCACAAATTAAAGTTCGGAGTCTAAATAGAGGATGATGGTTGAAAGTAGTACTTGTTAGGTTATTACAGTCTCTGTGGAATACGACCTTGCTTTCCTGTACACAATTACACCCGTGTACTTGCGGCGTGTGAAGAAAATAGCGAACAATCAGCTGGGGCCGATTATGGTTAGCCAGCTCTTCTATGATGGGTTGCTTCAAACAATCCAATTTATGGTGGACAACACTGCAGGGGGCAATAGTGCTAAGAAGACTGCTACTGAGCTCAATTAGATTTTCCAGACTTTAGCTGAGAGCTCCCAACAAAAGTCGACCCGTGGAAGAAGAGTCGAAGCAAGTGCAGTAACACCTAACTATGAGCTCCATTAGCAAGTAGCAGGTATGATGAGAGAGCTACAACAGCTTAAGATGAGCCAGGTGGAAACCCAACTCCTCCACCACGTGAACCAAATGTCAAGACTTGTGGTATTTGTGAAAATTATGGGCAAGGAGCCAACGAGTGTCATAGGATAGGAGAGTACACACCAGAGGGGAAAGCTGAAGTTTATTCTGCTCAGGGATACCTAGGGAGACCCCAGTTCGAGCAACGACCAATGTACAACCAAAGTTCGAATTCTGGTTGGAGAGGTCAACAGAACTCAGGATGGAGGAATCAAGCTCCTAATCAAGGGGCGGGATCGAGTCAAGGCAATCAGTTTCGCCGACCTCCACAGTAGATGGGTTATTCAAACCAACAACAGTTCTACCCACCTTAGCAGCATTTTCCTTTCCCACAGCAGAGTTTCAATCAGCAGTATCCACAGCAGTTTCAGCAGAACCCACAGCAGTTTCAACAATATCCGTAAATTCCCATGCAACAAGGAAATTTTCAGCAGCAGCAACAACAACAATATCATAATGGACCTCAACAGTATCAGAAGCAGAATCCTTAGAAACCATCTTTAGAAGAGATGATGCAGTCTTTTATGGAGATGAGTAAGCAGAATATGGAGTCTCAGGCAGCTACAATTAAGCGCCTTGAGACAACTGTTGGGCAACTTTCTGGTACATTGAATCAAATTCAATAGCAGCAACAGCCAGGGAAACTTTATGGGCAAGGGTTGTAGCCTCACAAAGCTCAAGCTGTTACCGTTCTTCGCAGTGGAAGAATGGTTGATGACAAGATAGAAATGCCTGTTGTGGAGCAACCTAAGGAAGTTAGTGTGGAGGAGCAAGCCAAGGAGAAGCTTACACCAAGGGAACATGAGAAATCACAGGATGAGGAATCTGAGGTGAAGCTCCACAAGGCTTCTAAGCCATATAGGCCACCGATGCCATATCCTAGCATGTTGTGGAATGAGAAGTAAGATCAATAGTTAATCGATTTCTATAATTTGTTGGCTAAGGTTAATGTGAACTTGCCTCTGCTAGACGTAATTCGGAATGTCCCGGCTTATGTAAAGTTCTTCAAGGAGTTGGCCTCCAAGAAAAAGAGGGTTGAGGATAATGAGAAGATTCTTGTGTCCAAGGTTGCAAATTCTATCATGCAACAGCCTTTACCGCCCAAGCAACGTGATCCAGGTAGCTTTGTTATCAATATTGCTTTGGAGAATGGTAAGAAAGCCTCGGGTATGTTAGATTTGGGGGCTGGAATTAATTTGATGCCTTACTCAATTTTTAAGCAATTAGAGTTAGGTAATTTGAAACCCACTCGTATGTTTTTACAATTGGCAGACAGATCTGTTAGGTATCCTCGTAGGGTATTTGAGGATATTTTGGTTAAGGTGGGGGGATTGATTGTCCCATTTGATTTTGTCGTGTTAGAAATTGGTGAAGTGCATGAAAATGGGAAAGAGCATACTTTGTTGCTAGGAAGACCATTTATGGCTACTATTAATACGTTAATCGATGTGAAAAATGGAACCATAAAAATGACTGTATTAGGAGAGTCTGTGTCTTTTTCTGTGCATCATAGTCGTGTTATGCCATCATCGGCTCTTACTAACGAATGTTCTTATATAGATGCTATTGACAGCTTGGTCAAGATGGTTTTTGTGCATGAACAAGAATTTGTTGAAGTTTTTGCAGGATCAGCGAATATGGAGGAATTTGCTCAGGAAACCGAGGTCGGTGAAAGAGTATTCACAGCTAAATTCCCTATTGATGAGCCCATGGTACCTGAGGAAATTATAAAGAACGAGAAACCGAAGCTGGAACTTAAGGAGCTCCCCAAAAATCTTAAGTGTGTGTTTTTGGAAGATGATGAGGGGAAGCCAGTGATCATATCTAGCGAGCTTACATTTGAGCAAGAGGCAGCTTTGATAGTAGTTTTGAGGAGGAACAAGTTGGCTTTTGGATGGAGTTTAGCTGACATTCGAGGAATAAGCCCAGTTACGTGCATGCATAGGATCCACTTGGAAGAGGGGGCGAGACCTAAGAGAGATGGTTAAAGGAGACTAAATTTTGTTCTTTTGGAGGTGGTTCGCAAAGAACTACTTAAGCTATTAGCTGAGGGAATTATTTTTCCTATTGCTGATAGTGAGTGGGTGAGCCCGGTGCACGTTGTACCTAAAAAGGGTGGAATTACGTTATACTCAATGACTGGAATGAGTTGGTGCCAACCTGTCCGGTTACGGGATGGCGCATGTGCATTGATTTTAGGAAATTGAATGCTGCCACTAAAAAGGATCATTTCCCTCTCTCTTTTATTGATCAAATGTTAGATAGATTGGCTGGGCATGAATTTTATTGTTTTCTTGATGGTTTGTCAGGTTATTACCAGATTGCGATTGCGCTAGAGGATCAAGATAAGACGGCTTTTACCACTCCGTTTAGCACATTTGGCTGCAAGAGGATGCCATTTGGGTTGTGCAATGTGCCAGGGACTTTCCAACGGTGCATGATGGCGATATTTTCGGAGATGATAGGTAATTTTATTGAAATTTTTATGGATGATTTCTCCGTGTTTAGTAATTCTTTCAATGATTGTTTAGGAAAGATCGATTTAGTTTTCAACAGATGCATTGAGAGTGGTTTGACATTGAGTTGGGAAAAGAGTCACTTTATGGTGACGAGTGGAATTGTGCTTAGGCATATAGTCTCTTAAAATGGAATAGAGGTTGATAGGGCCAAAGTTAGGGTGATTAAAAATTACCTCCTCCTATAGATGTGAAAGGTGTTAGGAGTTTCTTAGGTCATGCTGGTTTTTATCGGCGTTTCATTAAAAATTTTTCTAAGATTAGCCAACCTTTGTGTAGACTTCTTGCTCAAAATGTTCCCTTTCATTTTGATGACTCTTGTATGCATGCTTTTGACTTGTTAAAGTTGAAATTGAGTACTGCTCCCGTTGTGGTTGCACCTGATTGGTCTATGCCGTTTGAGATAATGTGTGATGCTTCTAATTCTGTGGTAGGAGCAGTGCTTGGCCAACGCGTGGATAAAATGTTGTGTGTGATTTATTATGCTAATTTGACGTTGAACAATGCTCAAATAAATTACACCACAACTGAAAAAGAGTTGCTTGCTGTGGTATTTGCTTTAGATAAATTTCGTGCGTATATTATTGGTTCTAAAGTAATTGTCCATAGTGATCATATGCTGCTATGAGGTATCTGTTGACCAAGGAACAAGCCAAACCACGTCTTATTCGCTGGATTCTGTTGTTACAAGAATTTGATGTGGAAATTAAGGATAGAAAAGGGAGTGAAAACTCTGTGGCTGATCATTTGTCTAGATTGGAACATAATGTGGTTGAATCTAGTCATAGTGTTATTCCTGATTCTTTTCCTTTTGAGCATGCATATGAACTTACCTCTGTGCCTTGGTATGCTGATATCGTGAACTATCTAGCATGTGGAGAGTTAAGGCCAAATCTAACTTCCCAGGAGAGGAAAAGATTTCTCGCTATATGCAGGCACTATTACTGGGAAGACCCATATCTTTTCAAGTTGGGAAAAGATGAGGTCATTAGAAGATGTGTACCAGCAGAAGAGCAACAACACGTTCTAAGTTTGTGCCATGCGGCCCATTGTGGTGGACATTTTGGTGGACAGAAAACGGCTCATAAAGTCCTCCAATCAGGTTTATTCTGGCCTTCTCTGTTTAAAGATGCACATATTTTTTACCTTGCATGGTCAAAGAGTGGGAACGATAGGACGTAAAAATGAGATGCCTCTCACCAATATTCTAGTTGTGGAAATTTTTGATGTGTTGGGCATAGACTTTATGAGTCCTTTTTATGTCTCTTATGGTTATGAGTATATTTTGCTCGCTGTTGATTATGTGTCCAAGTGGGTAGAGGCAATCCCCACAAGGTCAAGTGATGCTAATGTAGTGCTGAAATTTTGTACAGGAAAACATTCTTTGCAGGTTTGGATTCCCAAAAGCCATTATTAGTGATGGTGGCAAGCATTTCTGTAATAAGCTGTTTGCTAAGCTTATGACAAAGAATGGTATCACACATAAGGTGGCCACACCTTACCACCCTCAGACTTACAACCAAGCGGAGACAAGCAACAGACAAATTAAAGGAATTTTGGAAAAAAACGGTTTAGCCGTCGCATAAGGATTGGTCTTTGAAGTTCAATGACGCGCTGTGGGCATATAGAACTGCCCTTAAAAGAGTGCTCGGGATAAGCCCGTATCGCCTTATTTATAGAAAGACGTGCCATTTGCCTGTGGAGATTGAGCATAGAGCATATTGGGCCATTAAAGCCACAAATTGCAATCTCGATACCGCAGTGAAGCAGTGTATGTTGCAAATGGAAGAATTGGATGAGCTACGCAATGAGGCGTATGAAAATGCCCGAATATACAAGGACAAGGTGAAACGGCTCCATGATAGCTGTATTTTGCATAAAGAGCTTCGTCTAGGGATGAAGGTTATTTTATTCAACTCTAGGTTGAAGTTATTTCCAGGCAAGCTGAAGTCTCAATGAAGTGGCCCTTTTATTCTCAAAGAAGTGTTGAATTATGGAGCAGTGGTTTTGGGCAAGGAAAATTCCGAAGAGAGTTTTACTCTGTGAATGGTCATAGGGTGAAGCCCTATTTGGAATATAGTGTTGCGCCTATTGTGGTGGAGTCTCAAGCACTCCACGATCCGAACATTTTAAAAGTCTTCTTGTGTCGAGCTCTCGACCTTAACTAGCGCTTAATGGGAGGCAACCCAAATTTTTCTTTTTAACTTCTATTTAAATTCCTTTGTTTTAATATTTCTTCTCCTTTATGTTAATTAGTATAGTCCTGATTTCCTTTTTCTTATTTTTGCAAGTGTGTGAATGCTTCCACAGAAGATATGAGCGCTGGCTCAAAGAATAGCGACTGCTTAAAATCTTTTGGAAATATTGCCGCAATGGAAGCGAGCGATCGTTCATATGTACGTGGCCGTGCATGTTATTTTTCTCGAGGAATGCCGTAGATGGAGTGAGCGCCGACTCAAAGATTCACGGCTGCTCATGTTTGTTGTGGCAAGAATGCTGAAGCTGAAGAGCACGCTCGCTCATTATTCTTCGCCACTGCTCATTAAAAAAAAAAAAAAAAGGTAAACCCTAAGCGGGCTTTTAGCCGCCGCTATTGCTTCTTCTCCATATTCTCACTTCACACCAAATATCCATCGCTACTCTCTACACTTTCATCTCTATACAGCCGGCATTAATTCTTCAATTCTGGCCACCACTCAGAGTCGTCGTCGTCTACTCATCTCAACTAAATGAGTCGCTCATCGTCTAAATATCCGTTGCTCATCAAGTTTTCCCTTTGCCTACAGCGGTATCAACTTCGCCGCCGCTCATAATCGCTGCTCATGCAGCTGTTCGCCGCCGCTCATTGTTATTCATTTCCCTTGAGCCGCCGCTCATATTTTGCCTGCCGTTTGAGCCACCGCTCATTTCTGCATACAACTGCTAGTTTTTTTTTCATTAGCGGCCGTTTCTTGTGCGACCTCACTATTGATAGCTATGGCTTGTAACAAACAGATTGATCCGACCACACAACGAGAGGAAAATGAACATCAGGCCCGCACGTCTCTTTATAGTGCTCCATTTCAGCTGTATTCTGACGTGGAAGCTAAAAATTTTCAGCGTTTATCTCCAAAGGAATTTCCGGCTCCTCCTGCGATTGGGTGGATTGAGGTTGATACCTTTCACTTAACCGATCAGGTGAAACACTACTTATCTTTACTGGGCTTGTATAAATTTGTTGATATGTGTCTTCATGGTTTTTGTCCATTAGCATATGAATTTTTAGTGAGCCTAGATTTTACTGAAAATTGGAGGTCTATGATGTGTAGATTGATGAATGAATCATTTGAGGTTAAACCACAGCTTATGAATAGGGTCTTTAAATTCGGTTTGGCTGGGGCTACAGAGCGACCGGATCAGTTTGATTTAAAGAGTGCGTGGTTTGAGCTATCTGGTTTTACAAATTGGTCTGGGATTGGAGTACCTACAGGCCTCATCATTGACCCAGCATTGGCTATTTGTCATAAGTTTATAGCTTACAGTATTTCAGGAAAAGAGCAGGCTAACAAGGTGAATGCAGATGAACTCTTTATGTTGTGGTCCGCTTATAAGGGGCATCAAGTATGTCCAATCTGGTTTCTCTGGCACAACCTTTACAGAATTCAAAACCATGCCAAAGCTCGTCCCTCCTTGTCACAATATGCTACCGGTTTAGCTCAGCACTTCGAAATGACAGATGCGGATGGGGATCCACTACAGTATACTGGTCCGTCACACAGACCTCCTCCAAATTTGATGCCTTCTGCTTCTACCTCTCAGTCAGTTCCCAACCCTCCTCCGCCTGTTGATTTTCAACAACTTAACGCTCAGTTGATGGGTTTCCGGACTCATTTTGACACTTCTTTTCGCGAGTTTTGTCGAGATGTTTATGGTCGATTTGATCAACTTAGTGGGGATATGACTTATATGCATGGGCGTATGGATGCGATGTATGGCCAAATGAGTGACATGACAGGGCATATGGGTAGGATAGAAGGACACGTCATGCCCCTTTCTAGTTAGCTTCATGATATGTATAGCCATCTTACAACGGTTTATGAGACAGTTGATGATTTGAGAGAGTACACTTCCTCTTGGGATGGCCATATAGATTCTCTCCACGCTCAGCTCCGAGACACTGATGCCTATGTTCTTACTTTGCGAGCACAATAGGATGCTGGCACACTCAATGCTCCACTGCCTCAATACCCACCACCACAGGACCCGCCGGCTAATGCGTGATTGAGTATAACGGTTTGTTTGTATCTAATTCGTATCTTTTAGCTTTATCGTTGTATGTTTTATATTGGTGGCCTGATTGCTAGTTGTTATGTATTTTCTATATTTGTCGCCTTGAGGACAAGGCAATCTCTTTGTGTGGGGGGGAAGCTGTTTGAAAATTCCTCTTTGTGTGTTGTCTTAGTTAAATGACTCCCTTGCATGTTGTTGATGCTTGAACTTGAAACTCTTGGTATGGCTCTTTTTAAGATGTGGTTCGAAGTGTGATATTTGAGTTGTGTAAGTTGGTGGTTATTTCTTGTTCTGTCATTTATGCGTGTTTCTTATTGGGTAGAATTATTCGAAGTTTTAGTTGTGACTTGTTGTTAAGCTTTTGACTCGTGATTTGTCCGGTAGATGCTAGATGGAGTGTTGTCATTGTGATTGCATATGATCTTAGTGTGAAATACATAATGAGAAGTGGATTGTTATTTAAATTTTATAGCTCTGAGTTTCTACTCCTCTGGTTATCTACTATAAGTATGGGAAACCACGTGGGAATACTTTGGAATACCTCCAAAAGTTTAAATCTCATGAAAATCGACTCATCTAAAAAAAAAAGAATTGGATGAATTAGTGTGGAGTTAAGACTAAGATTTATAAAGGCAGTCACATTAGGGAATTCACCTCTAGTTGAGAATTAGGTCTGATCGGATCATTGTGCTTTATGACTATGTTACTTCTTTAATTTTGAGTGCTATATACCCTCGAGAGATATGTGTATTTGTAGAGTTTGATCTGGTTGGTTGAATGTTTGGTTGGAATTGATCTCTTAAGGAATCTATACAATTTTGCTTGAGGACAAGCAAAAGACTAAGTGTGGGGGAGTTGGTTTGTGATTATTTGTCCTTATTTGAGTGGACTTTGTGGTATAGTTGATATATTTTTTGGCCTTATTGGTGAGCTTTTTATGACTGTGGAAGTAGTTTTGCAGATAATTGCGGAGGATAATAGAAGTAAGGAGAAAAGTACAACAAAGAGCAGAAAGTGCCGAAAATTGAATGAGCTGCAGCTCATTTTGAGCAAATTCAATATTTGAGCGGCCGAAAAATGAATGAGCCGCTGCTCATTTTGAGCAAATTCAATATTTGAGCGGTCTTTCACTCAAGTGAGCGGCCTCTCACGTTCATTGACACAAGTTTCCCGTATTTTGAATGAGCAGTCGCTCATTTTTAATTAGTTGTCGTTCCATGTTTCTCTTTAGTGCTCGCTTATGAGTGAGCGGGAGCTCATTTAGTGATATAAAAATTAGCGTTTGTAATTATTGTTAGGTTAGCTTCTGTTCTTTTTCACAGACGGCGATTACGATCTTATTTTCCTTTGGAATCAATTTGTATCTCGGCATTACTTTCCAAGACTAGGTCCCTTAGAACCAGGAATCTAAGACCCAGGCTGTGCACTTGCCCTGAAAAGTGTCGTAAGGTCTTGTTCGAACTCGTAATCGAACTGGTTAAGTTTGCTTGGAACCTGTAATCCAAGTAGGGCGTTTAGTAAGCATGCTTAAGCTTATCCAGTGGATTACTTCCCCGAAAAGGAAGTCGTGGACGTAAGAGGTCAATCTCTAAACCACGTTAAAATATTGTGTTCTTTACTTTCAGTATTTACATTCAGTATTTTACATTCAGTTTCCTAACCAATTAACTTGCATACAAACTGCATATTTATCAACTACACTAATTTGGGAACTTGACCTTCCTTGTTTTCACAAAGGTTTCAGTTTTTGTAACGAGTCTAAACTCCACCAACTTCCGCAACGCAAAACTGTTTAAAATCTCAGTTGGTGCATACAACTGACCTTCAGGCATAGGAGCCAGCTGTGCCCCCAACTGTGTGATAATCTCCAACTGAGCAACTCAGTTGTAGAGCCGCTCTAACTCATTTTTTCAGTTGTCGAGCCAACTGGCCTGAGCAGTTTAACTCAGTGAAAAGATTTTTATAGCAAAACGAAAATTGCTACTAGTGTATCTCCCCCCTCCCATATACAGATACTCGTTACCGGGACCATCAAGTGGTATTAGGGCAGTTATTCAAGAGACTGCTATTTTTGATTCACAAGATGTGAGTCGAGTAGATTTTTTAGTGGTCAACTGAACAGATCTTTTCTGAAAACCTTAAGTGCATTCGGCTGCATATTTTCTTATTTGTCTCTTGTGGTGTGCAGAAAACATGAACCCGACGTTGCTAGGAAGCTTACCGGAGTTCTACGTGGATGATTATCCCACGTGGAAGTTGAAGATGGCACTGACTGCTAGGAATCACAAGATGTGGGAGACCATAGAAAATGGTCTCATCCAAGTGACTCAGTCAGTACTGGGCCCTTCAACCACTCCAGGAGATGGAGAGATGATGTTAAAGGTCGAACCAAAAGCCCACGACCACTACACCAAAGAAGCAAAAGACATCGTGCAGCTAGATGACATAGCAAAGAGTGTCATCTCTTCCACCGTCGGCAAAGCCTACCTGCCGAAAATTATCAATTGCTCCAAAATAAAAAATATATGGGAAGCCTTAGCTGCACTCTGTGAAGGCTCTGACGAGATTAAGGAGAACAAGTTCACCTTAGCTTGTCAGAAGTACAAGAACTTCTCTCAGCTAATTGGGGAGTCCATCGACAAGATAGAGTTGAGATTCACAGAGGTCCTAATGAACATTGAGAGTATTAGGAAGGGCAAATACTCTTAGCGTGAGATGAACTTGAAAGTTCTCTCCGCACTAGGTGAAGATTGAGCGGTCTATAGAGTCGTCCATAAAAATCGGAGTGACCTCATTTCGATGACAACTGAGAAGCAATTCTCTATGCTCAAGGCAAATGAGTATGACATCCTCCCACTGAGGCAAAGCAAGCTTTAGAAACCAGAACAGACTGAGCAAAGCTCAGCTGCCAAGCTAGTGGTGCTTAAAGCTGAATCGGGCATATCCAAGTTCGCTAAACCCTCACGGTCCGCTAATTCCTCAGCTAGGGATCGACTGAGCAGGTCCGAACTTCAGAAGAAGTTTGACGAGATGGCCAAACAACTTGAAGAGATGAACTCCAAAATCGAGAAGTATATGAGGATCAATAGGAGTAGACGGAGCTCAACTAAACCCTCCTCAAGGAATCAAAGCGAATGATGCTTTGAATGCGGAAAGCCAGGACACTTCCTAATCTCACCATAAAGGAGAAGGAAGACCTCCGAGGAAAGGCCAAGGAGAAGACCAAGTCCATGATTGTTGAGGAAGACGTCGATGACACCGACGTATTTACGGAGTCAGAAGGAGAAGAAACTGACTCGCCATCAAGCTCAGCAGGAAAAGACCAGTGCTTCATGGCATTGCCGGAAGAGTCAATTGATGAGGTAAACTCTTCTTTCCATCCCACTCATATTGCTTCTCCTGTTAACAAATGTACATGAGAATTTGACGAAGACATAGAGCCGTCATGGGATGAGGTCGAACACCTTAGCAGATTGTACACTAGACAAGTTGCACAGTGCAAGGAACTACAAACTAAGTGTGACAACATGGACAACGAGCTGATCATGAGGGATCATGACATAGAGAAGCTCGTGGAGGAAAACTGCAGACTCCATGAAGAGGTTACTCAGTCAACCAACAGTTAGGTTATCCACTTGATCAACATGACCAGGACTCAGGTTGAATACATCTCTCAGTTGAAAATGGAGCTAAAGTTTGCAAATGAGAAGATAGTATCCCTTCATGCCTCGAGCTCAGCTCTGGAGAGCATGATCAGTCAGCAAAGACCTTCCAAATGCATCGAAGGTCTAGGATACAATCCAGTAACTGACACTGGAGCTCAATCAGCTCAGTTCTTCAAGGTAACTGGATCACCGACTGAGGCACCTCAAGTTTAACTGAACTCAGTCGAAGTCACAGTTCAAGAGACTCCATTCATCCCTCAGATTGTCGAGACTCCTGTGAAGGATAAAGGAAAGAAGGTTATAGCTGAAGAACCTAAGGAGCATGAAGTTGGTACTTTAAAGGATGCTGAGAGATCCTCAAGGAAGTCAAGACCCTGAGGTCGCAGAGCGAGAACGAATAGACGAAGTGGACCTTCGCAACCAAGGGAGAATCAGCCCAGCCGAAGGCCAAACCACTCAGCTCAGCATCATTAGCAAAGGCATCCGGATTGTGACAACCCTCACTTCTACCATCAGACATTCCTAGTGCCTCATCAATACCCGCAAGCATATCAATGACATGGAAACTTCAAAGATCAGTTCAATGGTCCAAGTTTTCCACAGTTCAGGTATGCACGTAGAGCAAGACAGTTTGGGCATCCTTCCAGACAGTTCCAACCATGAAAGAATCAACCATCTCCGCAGAGTCGATACCGTGCTCCACCAAGATAGAGATATCCACCAAGAAACTGGATTGCTCGTGCTTCAGGACCAACTCAGTTAGCAGTCTATATGCATACAGAAGGAAGATTGATTTGAACCGATCCTTCAGTTCGAGTCATCAAGGAAACCAACCGACGACTATTGTTATACGGATTTTTTTTAGAGAGAAACACAGATGACTTATTTTCAATGTATAGAAAAATAACTAACGATTTATCAACAGGCCACAACTGACCCATAATTGTACATCTTGAGAAAATTAGTAAAGGTTTTGATTTATACTAAAACCCAACTGACCCCAACCGAGTAGATAAAAGCCATAAGTCTAAACTTAGATAGAGCTCATTTTTTTAGCATAGGGATGTTTATCTTTACAAGTTTTAAGCAGAATAAGATATCCAGACTGAAGAAGGCAGTTCAAGCTGAACTTGGTCAGTTAGACCACAACTCAGCTGAGTCCATAACTGAGCCATCTAGTCAGGCATGAAGAGAAGTTGTGATCAAGTTAGACGTCACAAAAATGAGAAGAGAAACTTTGAAGACGTTGGAGACAACAGAGTTGAAGTTCAAGTTCAAGTCTACCTAGAAGCACAAGACAGTTATAAAGTTTACTATAAATGGACCGACCACAAAGACGCGCTAAAAGTGAAGGTTGCTGTTTCTATTTTAGGAAAGTTTTCAGAGAAGCATGTGGAGTGTCATACTTTTGGCAGAGATCTAATAGCTCTTTCAACGGCTAGTTTAATCTCCCTCTCTATATATAGAGGTCTTCCCATCGCGAGCAAGAGACATGAAGCTCACGCGAAGAAGAAGATTTGAGCATAGAAGAACTCATCCCTCGCGTAGCAAGAACGAGTTTCTATCGAATAAGTGGTCGAAGTAAAATGACCAGTCCTCCTCCTGTTCTTCCCCTTCTAGCGTCTCAAAAAGCCCTTTAATTGATTGAGTCTAGAAGCAACATCCATGCTGACAAGCTCAGCTTTGCCGAAGCATTTTTGGGCCGAGACAATCAATACAACGTGCTACACACAGAACCGCTCCCTTCTCACGAAGAGACAAGGAAAAACTCCATACGAACTATGGAACATGAACCCTATATCTCTTACTTTCGTGTATTCGTCGGTTCTAAGTGTTACATCCATAATAATGGAAATGCTCAGTTGAAAACTTTTGAGCCTAAAGCTGTCAAATGCATATTCACAGGATATGCTGCAAAGATTAAAGCTTACAAAGTTTTCAATTACAGCATTAAGATTGTCGATATAACACCTCATGTTATGTTTGATGAATATACTTTTGAGTGCAGGGAACAAGCCAAGTTGCACGCAGTTGAAGGAAGCTCACTGGCACAGCCAGTTGAGATCAGATCTCAAGCTCAACGAATAAAGAATTTGGC
Organism: Schizonepeta tenuifolia; assembly: GCA_029490685.1. Lineage (NCBI taxonomy): Eukaryota > Viridiplantae > Streptophyta > Magnoliopsida > Lamiales > Lamiaceae > Schizonepeta > Schizonepeta tenuifolia. The sequence goes on from CM055956.1 coordinate 9,109,099, forward strand.
ACAGCCTCTCGTTTGGTCAACTGAAGAAGAAGAAACATTCTTCCGAAGATGAGGCCGAAGATCCCGTCTCCAATCAAGGGGGAACTTCAGAGCCAACAGAACCCGCAATCTAAGACCAGGCTGTACACTTGCCCATAAAACTATTGTAAGTTCTTATTCGAACTCGTAATCGAACTGGTTAGGTTGCTTGGTACCCGCAAACCAAGTGGAACGTTTGATAAACATGCCTAAGCTTATCTAGTAGATTACTTCCCCGAAAAGGAATGTCGTGGATGTAGGAGGTCGATCTCTGAACCACATAATAATACTGTGTCGTTTATTTCCAGTATTTACTTTAGGTATTTATATTTCAGTTACCTAACCAACTGACTCTTTACAAACTGCACTAAGTTATGGGAAATTGACCTTCTCCGTTTTCACAAAGGTTTCAATTTAAGTAACGAGCTTTTAATTTCCACCAACTTCCGCATAGCTTACGACTTTGAAACCTCAGTTAGGAAACTCAGCTGAAACCTCAGCTATGCACCTAACTGTGCGATCAGCTCCAACTGTCTCTCTCAGTTGTTGAGCGAACTGACCTGAGCATTTTACTCAGTTATTTGAATTAGAGTTTTGAAAAATTCTACTGGTGTATTTCACCTGTACACCATTTACTCGTTACCGGGACCATCAAGTGGTATCAAAGAGTGGTTCAAAAGACTGCTAACTCTGGTTCACAAGGTGTGAGTCGAGTTATTTTTCAGTGGTCAACTGAACATATCTTTTCTGAAAACCTTTCTTAGTGCATTCTGCTGCATATTTGTTTGTTTGTCTTTTTTGGTGTGCAGGAAACATGAACCCACGTTGCTTGGAAGCTTACTGGAGTTCTCCGAAGATGACTACTCCATATGGAAGTTTCGTCTGAAGATGGCATTGACTGCCAAACATCACGGGATGTGGGAGACTATCGAAAATGGTCTCATCCATATGACTCAATCAATATTGGTTCCTTTCACTACTCTTGGAGAAGGAGAGACGATCATGAAGAAGTTCCAGAGGCGTACACCAAGGAAGAAAGTGACATCGCACAGCTAGATCACATCACATAAAGCGTCATCTCTTCCACCATCGGCAAAGTCTACCTGCCGAAGATTATCTATTGCTCCGCAACAAAAGATTTGTGGGAAGCATTATCTGCACTCTGTGAAGGATCCGATGAGATTAAGGAGAACAATTTCACCTTAGCTTGTCAGAAGTATGAGAACTTTACTCGGCTCCCTGACGAATCCATCGACAGGATGGAGCTGAGATTCACAGAGGTGATTATGGACATGGAGAGTATGAGAAATGGCAAATACTCTCAGCGTGAGATGAACTTGAAAGTTCTCTCCGCACTAGGCGAAGATTAGGCGGTATATAGAGTCGTCCATCAAAATCGGAGTGATCTCAGTTCGATGAAGACTGAGAAGTTGTTCTTCATGCTCAAGGTGAATGAGTATGATATCCTCCGACTGAAGCAAGCCAAGCTTCAGAAACCAAAACAGTCCGAGCAAAGCTCAGCAACCAAGCCTGTGGTGCTTCGAGCTGACTCATGAAGATTGAAGTTCGTCAAACCCTCATAGTCAGCTGACTCCACAATTAGAGATTGTCCGAGCAGGTCCGAACTTCAGAAGAAGGTCGAAGAAATGACCAAACAACTTCAGGAGATGAACTCCAGAATTGAGAAGTATAGGAGGATTAACAGGAGCAAGCAGAGCTCAACTGATCCCTCATCAAGGAATCAAAGCGAAGGATGCTTTGAATGCGGGAAGCAAGGACACTTCAAGATTGACTGTCCTGATCTCTCAAAGAAGGAGAGAGATGCCCTCCGAGCAAAGGCCAAGGAAAAGACAAAGGCCATGATCATAGAGGATGACGTCGATAACACTGACGTGTTCACTGAATCAGAAGGAGAGGGAAGCTGATTCACCAACTTACTCAGGAGGAAAAGACCAATGATTCATGGCATTGTCTGAAGAGTCAACTGACGAGGTAAACTCTTCTTTCTATCTCTCTCATATTATCTCTTCTGCTAACCAATATGCAGGAGAATTAGACGAAGATATTCAACCATCTTGGGATGAGGTCGAACACTTAAGTAGATTGTGCACTGATCAAGTTGGACAATGCAAAGAACTCCAAGCAGAGTTTGACAACATGCGCAACGAGCTGATCATGAAGGATCAAGATATAGAGAAGCTCGTGGAGGAAAACCGAAGACTCCATGAAGAAGTTGCTCATTCGACGAACAACCAGGTCATTAACTTGATCAACATGACCAGGACTTAAGCTGAATACATCTCTCAGTTGCAAATGGAGCTGAAGTCTGCAAATGAGAAAATAGTGTCCTTCATGCCTCGAGCGTAGCATGAAGAGCATGATCAGTAATCAAAGACCTCCCAAGTGTGTAGAAGGTCTTGGATACAAACCAGAGATAGACACAGGAGCTCATCTGGGACAGTTCGTCAAAGCAAGTCAGCCTTCGACTCAGACACCTCAAGTTCAACTGAACTCAGTCGACATCACATATCCAGAGACTCCAGTCATCCCTCAGACTATTAAGACTCATGTGATTGACAAAGGTAAGAAGGTTCAAGCTGAAAAACCTAAGGAGCATGAAACCGGTACATCAAGAGATACTAAGAGATCTTCAAAGAAGTCTAGATCCAGACGTTGCAGAGCGAGGGGGAACAAACAAGAAGGACCTTCGCAGTCACGGCAGAATCAGCCCAAACGCAGGCCACACAACCACTCCGCTCAACATCAACAGCAAAGGCATCCGAACTGCACTTCTACCATAAGACATTCCCAGTGCCTCATGACTACCGGCAAGCATATCAAGGACATGGAAACTATGATGATCAGTACAATGGTTCTAATTATCCACAGTACGGGTATGCTCATGGAGCTAGATAGTTTGGGTCATCTCCCAAATAGTTATCACCTCGAAAAAATCGACGAAGTCAGCAGGGTTGACATTAAGCTCCTTAAAGAGAAGCTTATCCACCAAAGAATTGGGCTGCTCGAGTTCCAAGACCAATCAAGCTAGCAGTCTATGTGGATAAAGAAGGCAGAGTGATTCGAACTGATCATACGTTCGAGTCTTCAAGGAAACCAGAGTCACAAGTTAGCTCGCCAACAACACGCAGATGGAATTCCAGACTTGAATACAGTCTGACACATCTCTACAGTGCATGTCAATTAGGAAAATTGGCTAGAGCATCATTCCGTCTCAAGTTGATGCCATCCACGGATATTATTCTGCAATTGATCCACATGGATCTCTTCGGTCCAATCACTCCCAAGAGTATGAGTGGAAATGAGTACACTTCGTAGTCACTGATGACTATTCGAGATATATACCTGGGTGGTCTTCATGGCACATAAGAACGAGACAAGTGAAGCATTGACAAAGCTGATGGATAGAATTATAAATCAACAAGGAAAATCCATTGTCACCATTAGATCTGATCGCGGAACTGAGTTCCTCAATGACACTATCATTGAGTATTGCAAGAAGAATGACATAACTCATCAAACCTCAGCTGCAAGGACTCCACAGCAGAACAGAGTAGCTAAAAGAAGAAATCAAATGCTGAAGGACGCAACAATGTCCATGCTGACAAGCTTAGCCTTGCCGACGCATTTCTGGGCCGAGACAATCAATACAGCGTGCTACACGTAGATATGCTCCCTCTTCACGAAGAGACAAGGAAAAACTCCATACAAACTATGGAGAAACAGGAAGCCTAATATCTCTTACTTTCATGTATTTGGTTCTAAGTGTTATATCCATAACAATGGGAAAGCTCAGTTGAAAACTTTTGAGCCTAAAGCTATTAAAGACATATTCTTAGATATGCTGCAAAGATCAAAGCTTACAGAGTTTTCAATTGCAGCACCAAGATTGTGGATATAACACCTCATGTTATGTTTGATGAATCTACTTTTGAGTGCAAGGAACAGGCTAAACTACAAGCAGTTGAAGGAAGCCCACCGGCATAGCCAGCCGAGACCAGATCTCAGACTCAATGAATAAAGAATTTGGCAGAGCCTCTAGTTTGGTCAGCTGAAGAAGAAGAAGCATATTCTTCCGAAGATGAGGCCGAAGATCCCGTCTCCAATCAAAGGGGAACTTCAGAGCCAACAGAACCCGCAATTTAAGACCAGGTTGTACACTTGCCCGTAAAAGTGTTGTCAGATCTTGTTCGAACCCGTAATCGAATTGGTTAGGTTGCTTGGAACCCGCAAACCAAGTGGAACGTTTGATAAGCACACTTAAGCTTGTCTAGTGGATTACTTCCTCGAAAAGGAAGTCGTGGATGTAGGAGGTACACCTCACATTACCACCTGAGTTCCATCCACTGTTCCCATTGAGAAGCCATGATTACACCTTCTTGCAAGAAAAATAATTAAAAAACAGTAGAATTAGAAAACAAAACAATATATATGTCTAAATTAGTATCAAACAACCTAATCGTAATATCACTAGAATTAAAACAATCCCCAACAACAACGCCAAAAACTTGTTTGCTAATTTCTTTCACGCCGCAAGTGCACGGGTGTAATTGAGCACATGGAAGCAAGGTCGTATTCCACAGAGACTGTAATAACTCAACAAGTACTACTTTCAATCATCATCCTCTATTTAGACTCCGAACTTTAATTTGTGGGTTTTAATTAAAATAACAAATAAACAAAGAGCAAACAAAAGTAATTAAAGATTTAAATATAATAAAGATATCTTAAGGCTTCGATTTCAATGGATAATCAAACTTAGACTCTTACCAATTAACCAATAAATAAGGGACTTAACTCTTCTTAAGACAATCACTAAATTAGTTAAATCCTACTCTCGTAGTGTCTAATCATGGATTACTCACTAGGATTTTCATCTCCGACAAATATCATAAGCAAATAACTTCAAAAAGATCCTGAAATTAAAGCCATCACACAAAGCCTTTCCCTCTCAGTGATTTCGTAGTGTGTGTCCTATATTCCAGTTCATGCGTTAATCCTCATCTCTCGACTATTGAATTAACACAACTAATTATACTAAATTGGTGGCCAATTAACTAGCATGCAAGACAAATTAAGAATATAGAAAAGAAAAGAGGGACAAAAATTGGTCAATTGATAAGAACTAAAGTTAATTATCCATCTACTCTCTAACCCTAGGATAAAGAACTTAGCTACTCATAATTGAATCAAACACACAATCAAAATAAAAGGAATTCATAAACATTAAATAAAAAAAATTGTAGTCGAAACAGTTCTCGTCTTGAACTCTTGAACAAGTCTTCAAAACTCCAAGACGAAGCTAAAAGAAAATAAAAACTAAGAATAATAATCTAAAGTGTGTCTCTTCTATGCAATAGAAGGAGTATTTATAGCTAAAAACCTAAGACAAAACGTGTAAGAAACAAATCCTAACAAGGAAGGGAATTATAATCGAAGTAGAAAGGTTTTTGGGCTGAACAGCCTTGTCATGCGGCCGCATGCCGGACCGCATGCGAGACCGCATGGTAAATGCGTAACTTTTCCGATTTTTGGAGCAAAATTTCACTTCATGCGGTCTAGCCATGCGGCCGCATGCCGGACCGCATGCGATCTGTGTCTGCGCGCAATAATTTTCAATCGGCTCGTTCTCCTTCATTTCAACTCTGATTTTTGATCCGTTTTTGCCTACAAACTCCTATCGAGCTGTACTTTCATCCTATCATACTCAATTTTCATAATTTTGACTCTAATTTTCTGAAAAATCAAACAAAGTACGAACGAGCATCATATTTCATAAATTAACAATACTTAAGCACATACCTCATTACAAACATGATTTCTCAACACAAATTAACATCAATTAAGCTTATAAAGATGAGAAAAGTCATGTTTATCAGAGATCGATCTCTGAACCACGTAAAAATACTAAATTTTGGGAAAATGATTTCCCGTTTTCACAATGATTTCAATTTAAGTAACGAGCTTTTAATTTCCACCAACTTCCGCATAACTTACGACTTTGAAACCTCAGTTAGGAAACTCAGCTGAAACCTCAGTTGTGCAAATAAATGTGCGATCATCTCCAACTGTCTTTCTCAGTTGTTGAGCAAACTGACCTGAGCAGTTTTACTGAGTAATTTAAATTAGAGTTTCGAAAAACTCTACTGGTGTATTTCCCCCTCCCCCCATACACTAGTTACTCGTTATCGGGACCATCAGTACATATAGATGGGCTGGTTTAGTACCAGCGGGGCAATGTTTATTTATTTTATAGTTTATGTTGAACTCATAAAATTAAGGGATAATTGTCTGTAAATCCTCAACCTTTCCTCAAATTCGGAAATTGTATATGACTTTTTCATTTTCGCACAGAAAACCATCACCTGCCTTTTTTTTCTGATTTTGCACTTCCGATCGATTTCCCCCAATTAATTTCTGACGTGGACGTCGGAATCGCCACCGTGGAAGCTGGAATTTACAATACGACGTCATTTTGTGTAAAAAAAATATAAACAAAAATAAAAAATTACACATCATACTGCCAACTAATTTTTTAAGAAAAGAAATTAAAAATTAAAAATATGCTATCACCCCTCCCACCCCTTCTCTACCGTCTGTCTCCCTCTCCCCACCCATATTCACATCGCTTCCGCTGTCACACCCATTTCTGCCATTGGCACCTCCACCCCCGCCTCCAACCGCCACCGTGCCGCCGTAACCAATACCCCACTTTTTCCTTCTCTCCTTATGCGTCGCCATCTTCTCCCATCTTGTCCATCTCCTTTCAACATCTCCTTATGAGCTGTCACCGTCGCAACAGCATGGCTCGGCATCCTCCGCCGCCGCCTCCCTCAGCCGCTCGATCGTCCCGCTCATCGTCGCCGCCGCGCTCTCCTGCTCTTGCATTGCTATTCTCAATCTCTCTCTCTATTTCGAAAAGAAAAATTATTGAATCTCTCTCTCTCTCTGGATTTGATTGTTGGTGGTTGAAGGAGAGGTTGGAATTTGGGGATTTGCTGCCGGCCTTGGATTTGCTTGTTGGTGGTTGAAGGAGAGGTTGGAATTTGGGGATTTGCTGCCGGCCTAACAGTCAATTTGTGTAGGGTTTGCAGATGGGTGGTGGTGGTGGTGGTGGTCGGAGAATATGGTGTGGCGGTCAGAGATGAGGTTTGAAAGAGAGATATACAAGAGAGAGAGAGTTGGGCAAGAGAGATATACGAGAGAGAGAGAGAGAGAGAGTTGGGCAAGAGAGTAAAACGTCCTTCACCTTCGACGTCCTTCACCTTCACCTTCGACGGCTCCGCCGCTGCGCGGGTGCGGATGTCGAATCGAGAAATCAGCCTCGAATAGGAGCTTCCTGAATCGAGATTGGAGACGCTCCGCCGCGACGCATCGTGTTGTAGAGCTGAGCTTTGCTCGCCTGGAATGTAGGGTTGGCACCACCATTGGCGGCGGTGGCAACCGGTGGCAACGGCGGCGGAAGGAGAACATGAGAGAGAGATAGGGAGAGAGAGGAGAAGAAGCTTTTTTTTTTAATGAGTTGGCACTCATGATGTGTTTATTTTTTAATTTTTTTTTAAGTTAAAATTATCAAAACGACGTCGTTTTGTCTACTCCGGTCTCCAACGTGTCATTTCCAGCCTCCAACGTGGCGTTCCGAGAAGCCACGTCAGAAAAAAATTGGGGGAAGTCGACCGGAAGTGCAAAATCAGAAAAAAAGGCAGGTGATGGTTTTCTGTGCTAAAATGAAAAAGTCATATACAATTTCCAAATTTGAGGAAAGGTTGAGGATTTACAGACAATTATCCCTAAAATTAATGATATTTAGGGTCACTTTCATTCTTATAGAAATTCTTCAAATATTTTTTTTCTTCATTAAATTAATGTGAGATAAATAGATATTTGCTATAACAAAGAACTCCATCAATTATCATACAAAATCAACACAAGACAATCCCTTCGAAAAATAAATAGTTTTTGTCCCACATCAGTTTTGAGAAAGAAAAAAAAGGGCTTTGAAAATTATCTATAAAAGTAGATGCGAATTGAATTTTTAATGGATATTATGTAAAAAAATAAAAAATAATTAACAAACAATACCTTTCTTATACTATTATATATTAAATTTTATTAAATAATAATTTTTCGTCGATTTTCGACGGATTATACGCTAATTATTTTAATTGGGAACCAATCAACCTGAATAAAAAGCATGGAAGAATGAATTATTTTAAAGTTTTGCAGGATCTTGCATGCAATTAATAAAGAGACAAATTTTGAAATAGCCGTAATGGCCATTAAAATATAAATTTTGGTCCACCTTATTCAAAAATATAAATTTTGGCCATTTTTTTTTCTAATTTGGGACAAAAATACCCTTAATGAAACGCGGAGGGGGTCGGGTCTGACGCGGGCGGTCGCGGGTCGGTTCGGGCCGGATATGAGGCATCTGATACAAATTTAGTCTTATTAGTACCAACTGTTCTTGTTGGGAAATTTATTAGTATGAGTTTTGATGAATTCCAAAATCAACTGACCCCAACCGAGTAGATGTTGCCAGTTCCTAATGTTAGCTGTTAGGCTCGCAGTTTGAGCATTATTTAGATTTTATCTTTACAGATCTCCAGCTGAAGATGGCAACATAGCAACACTCGGATACAACCCCGGATGAAAGATCGGATAAGGAACATCAGTTACAAGACTCTGCCTGATGAGAGAGCTATGCCAAAAAGGGGAATGCTTTTTGACAGCTGAGAGTTCAAGCCAACTGTTCAGTTGGAATATCAGCTATAGAATGCCATCCGATAAAGAGAACGTTTCAAGAAGGGGGAAGTTATAAAGAAGTCTCAACATGAAGTTCAAAGTCAGCTGAGAGTTCAACGGTTCAGTCAGAACATCAGCTGAAGACCACTCAGATGAAGATCAAGATTTTCAACCGACTAACCAAGGTTGACTGTCAGAAAGGTTTGAATTTGAATTTCAAAAGGAAGTCACATGAGGGTTTGACCGTTCAGTCATTACCCCATTTGACCCAACACAAGGCTGTCTCAGATGGAAAGCAGAAGAGCACAGATGCCATATCGGGAAAGTCTGCAGAGATGAGAGACAAGCCATCGCTTTCAACGATCAGAGATCAACAGCTCCTCCAACGACTAGTTGATACTCTCCGCCTATAAATAGAGACCTTCATTCATTCGAAGGAGATGCAAGACACTCACGCGAGAAGAAACCAGAGAGCAAAAAGAAAAGAGCAATATTCTTCACAAGCTGAACTGAATCTCTTAGAACATCACTTGTTGAGAGTTCTAGAGTTAGATAGTTTTTGTGTCTTTAGATCAAACCTTGAAGACATCACTTAGTGAGAGTTCGTAGAGAGTTAGATCTTTTAGTTGGAAACACATTTTTTCTTTCACCTGAAAAGGTTTAGGATCCTACTCTTCCTGCAATTGAGTAGTTAGGTCGTTTAGTACCCGTAAACTAAACTGTAAGGTTGATAAGTACCCGCAAACTTATCCATAACGGTTGCTCAGCCCGCGTAAGCTGAGTAGTTTGTCCAGAAGAACTTGGACAGAGTTGTGTGGACTCAAAACTCCCCGTGGACGTAGGAGGGTTATCTCCGAACCACGTTAAATCTCTGTGTGCTAAGTGTTTTTCTTAATTCAGTTATTTCTTGCATTCTTAACCGTCTGACTAACCAGCATACAAACCTCATTTGCACATTCTCAACTGTTTTGGTTTTTGACCAACCGAGCATAAAAGCGTGAGTTATTTTACGAGTTTAATTTCCACCACATTCCGCACAGCCTCACTCTTTCAGCTGAGGTTGCTTACTCAGCTGTGAGATTCCAACTGAGCCTTTTACTTAGTTGAAGTATTTTTTCTGGGTTAAGTTTTAAAATCCTAACTGGTGTATTCCCCCCCCCCCCCATACACCAGTAACTCGTTTCGGGACCATCAAGTGGTATCAGAGCAGTGGTTCAAAAGACTGCTGACTCTGTTTCACAAGGTGTGAATTCGAGAAAGTTTCTTCAGTGGTCAAATGAACAGATCTTTTTCACGCTAGTGCATATTTGCTTGCATATTTGCTCTGTTGTTGTGTGCAGATGGATGTCAAGGATAAGATCGTGGTAATGTTCTCGGTTGTAAATTATACATCCTGGAGGACACGGATGAAGAAGATTTTACTATCGAAGCATCATAGGATGCAACAAGTTCTTTCTTCCGGACCGATCATCATCAAAGAAAGAATAGCTCGGACTCCTACCAATCCCAACGATGGGGATACAGTTGTGGAGTTTGTGGAGAAGCAGTCGGAAGACTACACTCCAGAGGAAGCCAAGGTGAGCCAGTTAGACATCTGGGCTCAGAGCACAATAATGTCCACAGTTGGACAAGATTATCTGCCTTGGATAGAGGAGTGTGAGACTGCAAAAGAGATGTGGGACATCCTGGCATCGCTGAGTGAAGGAAGCGACGAGACGAAGGAAAACAAGTTCTCACATGCATGCCAAGATTTCGACAACTTCAGTCTGAGACCTGATGAAACCATCGATCAGCTAGAGCTCCGGTTTATGGACATCATCAGAAGAATCCAGTCCATCCGAAGAGGAAAATACACACTAAGAGAAATCAATCTCAAAGTGTTGCAAGCTCTACCGGCTGAGTGGGATACTTTCACCAATATCCATGAAAGCCGAGCTGACCTTGGTGAAATGGGAACTGAAAGATTGTTCTCAATCTTAAAAGGAAATGAGTATAAGGTGAACAGAAGGAGATCTCAATCCTCAGGTCAGACGAGTAGAATTGAGGATGTTGGCTCAGCATCAAAGTCAGTTGCTCTTCGAGCTGACTACTCCAAATCAAGATCATCAAGGCCAACCAGATCAGCTGACACGACTGCAAAGGAACCAAGCAGAGAGGAACTGCAATAGAACATTGCAGCTCTGTCAAAGAAGCTAGCCGACATGGACACTCGGTTCGGCAAATACAAACGATTCTACAAATCAAACCGAACTCGAGACAGTTCAAAGTCTGTCACCAATGGTTGCTTTGAATGCGGCAATGAAGGACACTTCAAAGCTGACTGTCCAGACCTCTCAAAGAAAGAAAGAGAAGTGTTGAGGGCCAAGCAAGCTGCAAAGAACAAGGCCATGGTAGCAGAAGAAGCAGCTGACGATATGGATATCTTCACTGATACTGAAGATGAAGATGAGCTGACTTCTACCAACAACGTCATCAGTCAGGATCAATGCCTCATGGCACTTGGAACCGACCAAGACGATATTGAGGTACAATCTAATCCTGCTCAGTTAAATTCTTCCAATACCTCTAACATGCAGGAATCTCTGGACGACGAGTTGGAACCCTCCTGGAGTGATTTTCAAGAACTCAGTGAGGAACTACATCAGCAATCGGTTGAGTTTAAGAGTCTTCAAGCTCAGTTCACCAAACTTGAAGATTCCTTAACCGAAAAGGACGATCTGATCAAGAGCCAAACTAAGGAGATTGAAAATCTCAAGAGTCAACTGAATGAGGCTAAGACTCCAACATATGAAGAGTTGACGAAACAGATCAAGGAGCAGCAAGAACAGTTGAAAAATCAAGAGGCTCAGATCGACCAGCTGATAAAGAAGTCAGATGGAAAAACCGAGCAGATAACCGTCCTCCTCAAACAGTTGCAAACTGAGAAGGACAATCTAATCAAGCTGTATCAGTCATCCAAGATCATCGAGAACCTTATCAGTTACAGTAGACAGATGGATGACGTGTCAGGACTCGGCTATGATATTGTCAAGGATACTGGAATTCCACCATCAACCTTCATCAAAGCCGTAGAAGTCACAGCTGTCAAGCTAAACACAGCTGAATCTCCAGAAGTTAATCCAACCTCCACCTCTTAGCAAGTTCAACCGACCAATAGAATTACAACTGAGAAGGGAAAAGGAGTAGTAGATGTAGGACAGAATGTTTCATCGGTTGGAACATCAACCGAGGGGGAATGTTCCAAAATTCAGAAGAGGAATCAGAGGCGTCGAAGGCATAACCGCAACCGAACTCAGAATCAGAACCGACCTCTACATCAACCTCAAAGTCAACATCAGAAGGAATGGAACCAACCGCAGAACAGACAAGGGTTCAATCATCTGAATCAACAGCGGTTCCAACATCAGTTCGACCAAAATTTCCAACCAAGTCAACCAATGAGGAACAGGTCGAACAACTAGAGATATTCATGCCATAATATGAATCATCAACATGGCATGAACAGTTACAGACAACCCTCAGGGAGTTGGAATCAGAATCAACCACAAAGATTCCAACAGGGCGTTCGATCATTCAGACAAATCAAACAGGATAAAAATCGCCATCAAAACAGGGGGAAAGCCTCACCTCCTGAAGCTCAACATGGGAGAAATCCAACTCCTCCCAAGAAACAGAACATCACTACTAACAACAAGCCTAAAGATAACCGAGGTGTTGTTATAGTTGATGATCAAGGAAAAGTGATCTGGAATGATAAATCCATCCGAGTATACAGGGAAAAGCGACGCACAGTTCCAGGGGGAACTGGTTCTAACCTTCCAGGACCCAACTGAAATTTGGGACCTAAGCGAGTTTCTCTTTGCAGGTACAAGAGAAACAGCTGAGGAAGAAGAAGGCGTCTGCAACAATATGGGTAATGGACAGTGGATGCTCGAAACACATGACGAATCTGAAGGATTTGCTTGGAAGTTTCGTGGAGAAAGAAGGTCCATCAGTTACTTTTGGTGATAACTCAAAAGGTTACACCAGAGGTTACGGTACCCTTGAAACCAATAATGTTTCAATTTCTAATGTCTCTTATGTTGATGGATTGAAGCATAACTTGCTCTCCATTAGTCAATTCTGTGATAATGGTTTCTCTGTCAAGTTTGATGCACAGGGTTGCAGGATTAAAGATGTCGGATCAAAGCAGGTGATATTGTTGGGAAATCGATCACCAACAGGGAATGTCTACTATGCTGACTGGAACAGCAGCCTCCCTGACACCTGCCTGTTATCAAAGAGCAGTTCTGATGTGAGCTGGCTGTGGCACAAAAGGCTCAACCATCTGAACTTCAAGACGATGAACCGACTCGCCAGACAAGAACATGCAAGAGGCATACCAAACCGAGTGTTTTCAACAACACACATCTGCAGTGCATGCCAGCTGGGAAAGCTCGCTAGATCCTCCTTCCGGTTGAAGTCAACTCCCTCAACCGACCGAGTGTTACAGCTGATCCATATGGATCTCTTCGGGCCAGTTACACCAAAGAGCATAAATGGCAACGAATATACACTGGTTGTAACTGATGATTACTCGAGGTACACGTGGACCATTTTCATGCGTCACAAGAGTGAAACCCGAGATGAGCTGCCCAAGCTGATGGAACGGATATCGAACCAACAAGAGATGAAGATCATTTCTAACCGATCAGATCGTGGAACTGAGTTCCTAAATGAAACCATCATCGAGTATTGCAAGAAGAATGGAATTACCCATCAGACATCAGCCACGCGTACTCCGCAACAGAATGGAGTAGTTGAGCGAAGGAACAGAACGCTTAAGGATGCAGTCACATCCATGTTAGCCAGCTCAGCTCTGCCAAAGAGATTTTGGGCTAAAGCGATCAACACTGCATGCTACACTCAGAACCGGTCTCTTCTAACCAAGCGGTTGGGAAAAACACGTATGAGCTATGGAGACGCAGAAAGCCAGGTATTTCTTATTTTCGCGTTTTTGGTTCTAAGTGTTATATTCACAACAATGGGAAGACTCAGTTGAAAACTTTTGATGCCAAAGCTTCGAAGGGCATATTTCTTGGATATGCTGCTCGGATCAAGGCATATAGAGTTTTCAACAACAGCTCTCGTGTTGTGGAAATAACACCTCATGTTAGTTTTGATGAATCTACTTTTGAGTACAGGGAACATGTCAAAGAACAACAGGCAGATATACAAGCTCCACCTGTTCTCACCAGATCGCAAGCTCTAAGGGAAAAGAACCTAGCTGAACCACTGGTTTGGGCAACTGAGGAAGAGGATCCATACTCTCTGAAGATGAATGCGAAGACCCCAGCTCATCCCAAGGGGGAACTTCAGCTGATGCTCCTCCAACTGCATCAGCATCCGAAGCCCAACCGAGTCCGGTTCAAACTAATGTCAATGTTGAGGATCCAGACTCAACAGCTGACCATTCACCAGCTCTGAAGACTCCAACTCAGATTACAGAACAGCCACAATTGGAAGAAGAAGGAAGACGCAACCGAAGATGGTATGAAGTTCATTCCATTGACAACATCATCGGCGATCCAACCAAGGGTGTGCGTACAAGGAGCCGAGTTGCAAATCCAGAATCAACCGAAGAAAATTCCAACACTTATGCCCAATATGCTGAGGAGTTGGCAGTTCTAGAGGAATTCGAGCAAGCTGGAGATGTTGCCATGATTTCTTACTTTGTAGCTGATGTACCAGAACCAAAGAATGTTGGGGAAGCTCTCAACTGTGTCCACTGGACAACAGCCATGCAAGAAGAACTGAATAAGTTTCTACGCAACTGTGCATGGGAATTGGTAGAAAGACCAAATGGTGTCAAGGTGATTGGATTGAAGTGGATTTTCAAAAACAAGAGAGACGCCATTGGATTCATTGTGAGGAATAAAGCAAGGTTGGTAGCTCAAGGATACTGCCAACAAGAAGGAATCGACTTTGAAGACTCTTTCGTACCAGTTGCAAGGCTGGAAGCCATCCGAATCTTTCTAGCTTATGCCGCACATCACAAGTTCAAAGTGTATCAGATAGATGTGAAGTGTGCATTCCTTAACAGAGATATCAAGGAAGATGTGTATGTTGAACAGCCTCCTGGTTTTGAAACTGGAGATGGAAGAGTGTACAAGTTGAAGAAAGCCATCTATGGCTTGAAACAAGCACCAAGGGCCTGGTATGACACTCTTTGTGGTTTTCTACTGGACTCGGGATTCAAACGAGGATCAGTTGACAAAACCCTGTTCACCATCAAAGTTGGAGATGATATACTTGTAGTGCAAATCTACGTGGATGACATCATATTCGGTTCCAAGTCGGAGGAGCTGTGCAAGAAATTCTCAGATCTCATGAAGGAGAAGTTCGAGATGTCAATGATGGGCGAGATGAATTATTTCCTTGAATTACAAGTGAAGCAGTCACCAGAAGGGATTTTCATCAATCAGTCTAAGTATACAAAGGAGCTCATCACCAAGTTTGAGTTGCAAACAAGTAAGACAACAAGGATCCCAATGAATACTAACTGGAAGATTGAGCCTGGATCTGAAGGAAAGCTCGTGGATGCCAGCAAGTATAGAGGGATCATCAGTTCTTTGCTATATCTAACTGCCAGCCGGCCAGACATATCATACGCAGTTGGAGTGTGTGCTCGATTTCAAGTCCAACCAAGGGAAGCTCACATGTTGGCAGCAAAGAACATCATCAAGTATCTGAAGGGTACTGTCAATGTTGGGTTGTGGTATCCAACTGACGACAATATCCAGCTGATCGGATACTCATATGCGGATCTAGCCGGAGATCGGTTGGACAGGAAGTCTACTTCTGGACACTGTCAGTTCATGGGAAGCAAGCTGGTTTCATGGTTCTCCAAGAAACAAGCATGTGTGGCTACTTCTACAACCGAATCAAAATATATGGCTGCTGGAAGCTGTTGCATGCAAGTGTTGTGGCTGAAGCAACAACTGAGAGATTATGAAGTTGCAACAGGACAGGTTCCCATTCATTGTTATAGCTCGAGTGCCATAGCTATCTCTCTGAATCCTGTTTACCATTCTCGGACAAAGCATATCGACATCCGTCATCATTTCATCCGAGATCATATTGAGAAGAAGGATGTGTCCATGGAGAAGATCCCAACTGAGATTCAGAGGGCTGATATCTTCACTAAACCTCTAGCCGAAGCGCGGTTCAAAATGCTATGTGATTTACTTGAATTGTTAGATCCACCTGATAAGGAACCAGCTGAGGTAAAGAGACAGACATCTATCTGAGGGGGAAGCTCAGATAAAGGGGGAATGTCAGATGCGGATCGCCAACTGATGACATCAGACGTCAACTGAATAGACGAACTCGAGTCAGCTAATGGTATGCCGATCAGATGCAAATTGCCAACCGAAGGAATCAGACATCAGCTGAGCAGACGAACTCGAGTCAGCTGATGGTATGCGGCAACTGATGAACTCAATTGAGGTATACAGCTGATCTCGACATCAGCTGGCAGGTAACATTTATGACTGAAGGTGTTATGTTCTTAAATGAGAATGTCATTCCTGAGCTAGTCAGTTACATTAAAATAGCCATCATGTCGCATTAAACGTAAAGTACGGCTGAACATCCATAGCCTACTTTATAGTGCGACTGGGCTGACATGAAACTGTACACCTTCTCACGCGCTAGTTGGAACTCGGATCAAAACGTCAAGTCAAAGATAGTCAACAGTCGCGTGATCTCAGTCGTTGATGGATTCGCGCCATTTAACCCCAGCCGTTGATCTCATCCGAGTCAAAGACCTATATAAAGCGGCAAATCAGGAAGTGATCCTTACCTTCTCTATTCGTGCATATCATTATTAACTATTCATCATCCCCTCCGAAATTGTCTCACCATTTTCAGTAATTTCCTTCATTTCTCATAACTTATATATTTCACTCACTGAAATGGCACCCAAGGCAAAAGCTTCAAAGAAAATGGTCTCTGCAGAACCAGCCACGTTCCAGGAATCCTTCGACATGATGCTGTCGAAGATTCATTTCGAACAAATTCTATCCAGAGAAGCTCTGACCTCGCCGGAACTCGCTCCCGTCGCAAAGCTTCTTTCCGACCACGGTCTGCTCAACTGGGCGACCCTCTCTCCATCAAAGCTACTCAGGAAGCAAGTAGCCCACTTCAACCGGAATCTGCAACGCGATGCAGAACTCGGGCTTGTCACGACGATTCCGTGCAAGCAACGAATCAACACTTCCCGATCGATGGAAGAAACCGCCGTCGAGATCAAAATGTCCAAAAAACTGGAGAAGATCATCCCCAGAAATCGGGAGGCCATAGACGTGATGGGGAACTTCTCAGACAAGGATGCAAATGCATTTCTGCAATCTATCCTCCTTGTCCCCAAACCTTTGAAGGGGAGTATGCAGAGGACCAAACTAAAGCCGGAGCACCAACTTCTGTTTGATGTAATTTCAAAATGCGCCTTCGCATACGGAGGAGCTTTCGGTGATATCAGCAGACCGAAGCTCAAACAGCAGAAGGCATTGGAAGAACAGCACAAAATCGACTGGCTGGGCTACCTTGAAAGCCAGCTGTGGGCAGAGAAGCTGAAGATCTCTGAGACGGTAGCTGAGTCCGGAGAGCAGCTGTTGAGTGTCAAGGGCACACTCAACTTCGGCACCAAGATTTCAGCCCTGATCCTCCAAGCAACCAAGGGTCAGAAGCTGACTTGGGAAGGGAGTGAGGACCCTCCGTTCAACAAGCTAATGCTATTCCCAACAGCCAAGAAGGCTAGGGATGTGGTGGAAGCGGTGTACACTCCCAAGGGAGCAACAAAGCTAGCTGTGGAGACGGCCCCAGCAGCTCGCCGCCCATCAAGGTCCAAACCCGCAAAACGCCAGCTGGAGGAAGTGGTTGAAGAAGAGGAAGAAGACGAATAAGAAGAGGTGGAATCCCTCAAGAAAAAGCCCAGGATCAAGATCATCCAGCCAGCAGCTCAACCGGCTGCATCGAGCCCCTTGGTGGTGATACCAGCTGAGAAAGCAGCTGAGGAGAAGGAATCAACCGAGTCGAGCCAGTCGGTTGATCCAGCTAGGTTTATGCTTCAACCCCGCCAACAGGATGCACTGGTTGAAGAAAAGGAGATCAACGTGAAGGATTCCAGCTCGTCCTCAGATGACTCTTCCTCATCTGAGGAGTCCCACGACAGTCCACCCTTTCCAACAATTGGAGCTAATGCCAGCCAGGAAATCCCACCTGCGTCTGAGGAAACCAATGAGCCAGCCCAGTCACTCCCTAAAGAGGATTCAGTTCTCTCAACTGATCCTCAGTTAGATATTCCGAACCTCTCGCTCGATGCCAACGTTGAGACCGTTCCTTTGGCCAATGTTGATGAGACCGTTGAACCCATTGCCTTCGAAATAGACCCACCCCAAATAGATGAAGAGGCCAACCGTCAGGCGATCTTAGCTGAATATGAAGGCAGGTTGGACTACTGCTTTCGCAAGCTGATAGGCATGTTCCCCGAGGCAAGCTCGATGCCCATCTTCGCCATGTTCGGGACGGAACTGCTCTATCAGTTCAGTGTCATATTCAGCTACTGGTACGTCAAGGAGGAAACCCTCAGGATCCACGGTTGGGACAGGTTGAAGATTGATGAATCCAACCTGAGGGTGTACTTCGACTACCAGAACCTCGAAGTGGCCTACAACCAGAAGGTGGCTGTGCTCCGTCGTCGCCTGGATCTGAGCCAACAAGAAGGGACAGACACCAGAGAGCTGTGCAACAATCCTGGAGCCATGCAATTTCTTGACAGCATGTTAGCCAAGAATGCCAACCATATGGAGGAGGTCGATGAAGCTGACTTGGCTGCCAAGAGGGAAGAAGCAAAGCTTAAGGAGTACCTGGCTAGCCGAACAGCCCTGGTTGTCATGGACCCAACAGCCTAGACACAACAACAACAACTGCCTGGACCCTCTGATCAGCCAGCACACTCAACCGATGCCATCTGTGAACTGATCACTGAGAGTGTCAACCAGCTGAGGCATGAGCTGTTGTCCAAAATTAAGAACAACAAGGAAGACCAAGCTGACAAGATGCATCAGCTGATGGAGGAAAATGCATCCTTGAAGAATCAGCTGGAACAACTCTCCACCTCCCTACAACAAAAGCTGGAAGGCCTCTCCACTTCTACTAGCTCGGAGGTCAAGGATCTGAAGAAGGCGGTTCAAGGGCTCAGCTCGGACTTCAATGTCTTCAAGTCAGTTGCTGAATCTGATCTGGCAAAGTCCCAGCAGACACAGGACCAGGAGTGGATGTCTCAGTTCGAAAATTTTTGAGCTGAGTTCGTCACCCTTCACAAAGATGTCTTTGCGACCTTTGCAGCCTTGAAGAAAGCTAAGCAGGAACGCCAGGACCTGGAGCTGGCAAAGAAGGTGGAAGAGAGAGATGCTGTGGACGAACTCTTCTCCCGAGTTCAACAAGCTGAGGCCAAGCTGACCTCCCTGGATGGCTCAGTTGCCACCCTTTTGGATGATGCCAAAAAGGGGGAAGGAAAGGAGCCAGCAGCTGTTGCTGGACAGGGGAAAGGTGTTCACCTTCAGCAAGGGGAAGAAGGAGTGCCAGCTGAAACTCAAGAGGAAAGAGCTGAAGGATCGCAGCTGAAGCTGAAGGAGTCGGAAGAGCAGGAACTGGAAGTCTCCCATGACTTCGTAGCCGAGCTAGATGCCGATCTTGACGGGATCTCAGTTGAAGATTGCATCAAAGCTGCAAAAGCTATGGGGGAGTCCAAGGAGAAATACTTGAATCCCTCTTGGATTAAAAAGTTCGCTGCTGATCAAGCTAAGAAGGTGGCTAAGTTCGAGAAAGAACTGGCCAAAATTGAGAAAAATGTATACAGAAACAAAGCCAGCCGAAACGTCAGAAGGATCAACAAACATCAGATGAAGGTTGAGGCTAGGAAGAAGACGCAACAGCTGCAGAGAAACGCCCCGCTCCCGTCACGGTTCCCACATACTGACAAGTGGATGAACGCTGAGTCGAACGATGACTGGGAGCAGTTCAAGCACGAGTTTATCAATGATTTTTACTACAGGAAGGTCTACTCAACTGAAGACCCAAGGCAAGCCTTCAAGGAAGCCTTGTGGGAGCTCAGATCTGGAGATCCTGGAATGTTTAGTCAGTTTCAAAGAGCCATGGTGAAAGCTCAGCTGGATCCCAACACTGTTCCATTTTTCGCAAAAGGTCAGATATCGCCCTCAGATGATCAAAGGCACAAGTACTCCAAACAGAAATGCGATCATGGCTGAGGCGAGACAAGTATGCAAGGAACATGGTGTTAACACTGGGATCAAGTCAGCTGCGAAGAAAGAGATCTTTGACCGCATCTTCAGCAAGTACGGTCAAGTGTATTTTTGAGCTGATGAAGTTTTTGAGCTGATGAAGTTTTTGAGCTGATGTAGTTTTTGAGCTGTTGTAGTTTTTGGAGCAACTGATGTATCTTTAACTGTTTTGTACTTAACCTTGTAATCATCAGTTGTAATGAAAACTTCAAGTATATATACGATTCAACTTGACGTACAATATCTCATTGTCCAAGCTATGAATCGCAGTCTTTTAAATACCATGTTATAACTGTGCTAACCCTTTGATGTTTTATCTTATAGACTGTCTAGAATTTCGGCTGAAATTTTAGGTCAGTTAGTAAGGTTTAGATCAGTAGTGGTTTTCAAGTTGTAAGTGGTTTTGGCATCATCAAAAAGGGGAAAATTGTTGGGAAATTTATTAGTATGAGTTTTGATGAATTCCAAAATCAACTGACCCAACCGAGTAGATGATGCCAGTTTCTAATGTTAGCTGTTAGGCTCGCTGTTTGAGCATTGTTTAGATTTTATCTTTACAGATCTCCAGCTGAAGACGGCAACATAGTAACACTCGGATACAACCCCGGATGAAAGATCGGATAAGGAACATCAGTTACAAGACTCTGCCTGATGAGAGAGCTATGCCAAAAAGGGGAATGCTTTTTGACAGCTGAGAGTTCAAGCCAACTGTTCAGTTGGAACATCAGCTATAGAATACCATCCGATAAAGAGAACGTTTCAAGAAGGGGGAAGTTATAAAGAAGTCTCAACATGAAGTTCAAAGTCAGCTGAGAGTTCAACGGTTCAGTCAGAACATCAGCTGAAGACCACTCAGATGAAGATCAAGATTTTCAACCGACTAACCAAGGTTGACTGTCAGAAAGGTTTGAATTTGAATTTCAAAAGGAAGTCACATGAGGGTTTGACCGTTCAGTCATTACCCTATTTGACCCAACACAAGGCTGTCTCAGATGGAAAGCAGAAGAGCACAGATGCCATATCGGGAAAGTCTGCAGAGATGAGAGACAAGCCATCGCTTTCAACGATCAGAGATAACAGCTCCTCCAACGGCTAGTTGATACTCTCCGCCTATAAATAGAGGCCTTCATTCATTCGAAGGAGATACAAGACACTCACGCGAGAAGAAACCAGAGAGCAAAAAGAAAAGAGCAATATTCTTCACAAGCTGAACTGAATCTCTTAGAACATCACTTGTTGAGAGTTCTAGAGTTAGATAGTTTTTGTGTCTTTAGATCAAACCTTGAAGACATCACTTAGTGAGAGTTCGTAGAGAGTTAGATCTTTTAGTTGGAAACACATTTTTTCTTTCACCTGAAAAGGTTTAGGATCCTACTCTTCCTACAACTGAGTAGTTAGGTCGTTTAGTACCCGTAAACTAAACTGTAAGGTTGATAAGTACCCGCAAACTTATCCATAACGGTTGCTCAGCCCGCGTAAGCTGAGTAGTTTGTCCAGATGAACTTGGACATAGTTGTGTGGACTCACAACTCCCCGTGGACGTAGGAGGGTTATCTCTGAACCACGTTAAATCTCTGTGTGCTAAGTGTTTTTCTTTATTCAGTTATTTCTTGCATTCTTAACTGTCTGACTAACCAGCATACAAACCTCATTTGCACATTCTCAACTGTTTTGGTTTTTGTCCAACCGAGCATAAAAGCGTGAGTTGTTTTACGAGTTTAATTTCCACCACATTCCGCACAGCCTCACTCTTTCAGCTGAGGTTGCTTACTCAGCTGTGAGATTCCAACTGAGCCTTTTACTCAGTTGAAGTATTTTTCTGGGTTAAGTTTTAAAATCCTAACTGGTGTATTCCCCCCATACACCAGTAACTCGTTTTGGGACCATCTGGTAAAAAATTTAGCCTCATTAGTGTCAATTGTTCCAAATTTGGTACAATTAGGACGAATTGTCGAATTAGTTCCAAATGTTCCAAGTTATGACATGGTACTCTTGGGACGAATATTTCAATTATTCTAAGTTATACTGCTCTGATTTTGCAGCTCCGCCTTCGCTCCGATTACTAATATAGGAATAATCATCGGGCAACAATTTAGATTTCTTCAGCTCGCTCCGATGCCTTCGGCTCCCCTCGCTCAAATCTTGACCAAAGAAGAAACGATAAACAAAAAAATAAAATGGTAAACAAAAAACAAAAAGGCAAACAAAAATTTGAAAATTTAAAAAAAATCTAGAAAAAAAATAGAAAAAAAGAAAAACAATTCTGGAAAATAAAATAAAAACAGAAAAAAAGAAAAAATTGGAAATAAAAGAAAAGAAATCTGGAAAATAAAAAAAAACAGAAAAAAGAAAAAAAATCTGGAAAATAAGAAAAAAACAAACAAAAAAAGAAAATTTAACTGGAAAATAAAAAAAAAAATAGAAAAAAAGAAAGAAAAAACTTGGAAAGGGAAACAAGTACCGATAAACGGGTCAAGGAATGATGGATTAAAAGTAGAAGAGGGAAATGAATATTTAGGTCATAAGTTCAAAAAAATGGTCATAATTTATAGAGGAAATGCACCCATATGTCATTAGCTGAATTGTAATATCAAAAAGGGTCACTAATTCAAATTTATCAATTTTTGTCATATGTTTACTTTTTGGACATTTATACCCTTATACTTTATACCTTATTCCATCCTAACACATTCTCTCTCCTACTTTTCCACTTTATTTTCCTCTCTCCTTTTTCTCTTTCTTTTTTCTCTCTCTTCCTCTCATTCCCTCAGCTACGTCTTTCTCTCTCTCTCTCGTTTTTTTTTCTGTTCTTCTTCCTCAAGTTTTTCTCTCTGCTGATTTCTCCATTGTTGATCTCTCTCCATCGTCGTGGTCGCTGCTGTTGTCGCCGTCGCTGTCGCCGTCACCGCTGCTCGGCGTCGTTGCGCAGTCATCTCTGTCGTCTCCATAATTTCGAGATTTTTCCTCCATCATCGTCGACGTCTTTTTCATCGTCGCCGGAGCTTCTGCTTTTGTGGTCGCGATTAGCTTCATCGTCGCCGTCGTTTATGTGTTTTACTGTGATTTTTGCAGCAATTTGATTGTGATTTTTGGAGAATTTTTCATTTGTGGTTTTTTTTATTCTGCAAATTTTTATGCGATTTTGCTGTGTTTTATTATTTTATTTTTGTTTAGAAAGTGTTACGCTGGTTCAATTGTAATTTTTCGGCGATTTGTGGTTGCGATTTTAAGCTATAGATGTAATTTCCGGCGACTGTATCGAACTGGTAAAACTTGGTACGAAATTAGAAAATCGTACCAAGTTTTTTTTTTCTGTTCTTCTTCCTCAAGTTTTTCTCTCTGCTGATTTCTCCATTGTTGATCTCTCTCCATCGTCGTGGTCGCTGTTGTCGTCGCCGTCGCCGTCACCGCTTCTCGGCGTCGTTGCGCAGTCATCTTTGTCGTCTCCACAATTTTGAGATTTTTCCTCCATCATCGTCGACGTCTTTTTCGTCGTCGCCGGAGCTTCTGCTTTTGTGGTCGCGATTAGCTTCATCGTCACCGTCGTTTATATGTTTTTACTGTGATTTTTGCAACAGTTTGATTGTGATTTTTGGAGAATTTTTTAGTTGTGGTTTTTTTTATTCTGCAAATTTTTATGCGATTTTGCTATGTTTTATTATTTTATTTTTGTTTAGAAAGTGTTACGTTGGTTCAATTGTAATTTTCCGGCGATTTGTGGTTGCGATTTTAAGCTATTGATGTAATTTCCGGCGACTGTATCGAATTGGTAAAACTTGGTACGAAATTAGAAAATCGTACCAAGTTTTCCAAATATAAGTATAAGCTCTTGGAAAACTTGGTACGATTTCCTAATTTCGTACCAAAGGTAACAGATCGAACTGGTAAAACTTGGTACGAAATTAGAAAATCGTACCAAGTTTTCCAAATATAAGTATAAGCTCTTGGAAAACTTGGTACGATTTTCTAATTTCGTACCAAACGTAATATTTTTAGGTTTAAGAAGGAATCCCCACTGTCATATGTAGGGGTGAATAAACGGATACCCGTAGATACCCATACCCGTATTTGCGGGTACCCGTATCTAAATAAGCAAAAAATGAATACCCATACCCTTTTCATTTTATTCGAACGGGTACTCAATATCCGGCCGGGTATACCGACCCGGGTATAGGGTACTCGTTGTACCTGTTTGGAAAATAAAATAAAAGGACAAAAATATGATAATTTTTCACCCGCTCGATTTTTCGATAATTTTCAACGACAAATTAATAAACAACTATGTAGCAACAACTAGATGGCAACAACAAATCAATACTAAACGTAGTTTAAACATGTAAGTTCAACAAATAAAATACTACTATGAATATATATATTATTCATAGGTTATGTTTAGAGTTATGTTTAAGTTTAGGTTTTAGCTTAAAAATGAATATATTTATAATTTATAGTATAAAATTAGTAATTATATATAATAAATAATTGTATAATGTTGACCGGGTGTTTGATCGGGTACCCAATACCCTAACGGGTATGCCCGTTAGGGTTTTTTTTTTAAAAATTTCATACTCATACCCATCCAATACCCGCAAATTACGGGTATTGGGTACCCAATACCCAGCCGGGTACGGGTAGGGTATGGATAACCCGGCAACCCGCTTTCCATACTTTCACCCCTAGTCATATGTGCTTGAATAGTATTCTACTGCGACGTGGCGTGAGATGTATGCTGATGATGTCTATTCCGGATAAAGATTCGTGGTGTGTGCCGTCACATGTTGCTTCAAGGATTGTTCTTACACCTAAGGAACCTAAGCGTACAAAGAGGATTCCAGCCGGATCCCATACCACACGCAGTCGGGGATGTTTGTGGTGTCATGAGAAAGGTCATTATATGAGTACATGTTCTCTAAGACGCCGCTTGATTAATCCGGAAGAAGAATGGAGTAGCAACCAACCAAGCATCAAAACGAGAACCCGCAAAACGAAGAAATGTGGAATTTGTGGCGTTGCGGGTCATACTCGCCAAACATGTCAAGATCCACATAGATTTGGTTGATAATTGGGGATTTATTTAATTCTATTAGCTGTGCAGTGTTTGTCATGGTTTTTGTTTGAAATTTTTGACGTTTTAATCAATATTGTGTCAAATATTATTGTAAATCTTTGTACTTTTTGAAGTAAATTTTGGTACATTTATCAATGCGTACCAGGTGTACCAGTGTAGAATTGGTAAACTCGGTACGATTTTGTAAAAACGTACCAGGTGTACCATATTGCAAGTGGTAAGCTCGGTACGATTTTTGCAATACGTACCAAGTGTACCATTCTTAATTGGTAATCCTAGTACGATTTTGACAATGCGTACCAGGTTTAATTAATGTAATATTAATTGAAAACAGGAGGAATATCGGAGCCTTTTGTGGTGTTGAGAATGTAAAGAAATTACATTTGCGTACTGTGTGTACCAGAATTCAAATACATAGTTATCTTATGAATAATACCAATATATTTGTTGATATTAATGTTTATACCAAAATATACTAATGTTTATGGATTTACAAAATACTATCCATCATGCACAAAATATTAACACGAATTCACTTTTCATTCATTTGCCTTCATTTGCCTCTTGTATTTCCATCTGTGCTGCAATGAGAAACAAAAATAATTCAATAACAAATACATATTCACTGTTTAGTCATAATCTGCTTGGTAAAACTGGTAAACTTTGACAAATACGTACTAAAACTCTATGTACGCTTGATACGTTTTTACTAATGCGTACCTAATGTACTTGTCAAGTAGGTATGCATTTGCAAATACGTACTTGAAAATAATGAAATACTGGTACACTCGGTACGTTTTTCACAATACGTACTAAGTGTACCAGTAAAGTAGGTACGCTTTTGTGAAAACGTACCTATATTTTAATGAAATACTGGTACACTCGGTACGTTTTTTAAAATGCGTACCAAGTGCACCAGTAAAGTAGGTACGCTTTTATAAATACGTACCTATATTTAAATGAAATACTGGTACACTCGTTACGTTTTTCACAATGCGTACCGAGTGTACTAGAAACACACTAGTTTTCTTGGTACGTATTTGCGAAAATCGTACCAATTTTAAGCATACAATGCCATATTCAAATGAACCGAATGCGAAAATACATTATGCATAAATAATTTCAGAAATTCAACAAGAAGCTATCCACGATTCCAGAAATTACAGATCTGGAATTACCGGTACGTATTTCACAAAACGTACCAGGTGTACCAGTACAATTTTCCGCCAAATCTGCAAATTGTACCCTAATTTCCATTCTACTCAACAAACTGGGTACGCAATCGACATTCAAAACATAGTAAACCTGCGAAATCGAAGAAATCAAGTGATAATCAAACATAGTACCTGTATTTTACTTGACAACTCTGTACGTATTTACAAAAACGTAACAAGTTTATTAGGTACGCAGTACACATTTACAAATACGTATTGCGTACTGAGTAAACTTGGTACGCATTAATAAATGCGTACTGCGTACCCAGTAAACTTGGTACGCATTAATAAATGCGTATTGCGTACCAAGTACACTTAGTACGTATTGGTAAATACGTACTGCGTACCAGGTAAACTTGGTACGCACCAGTACGCAATTACGAAAACGTACCAACCCTAAACCAGAAAATTCCGTCGCCGGAAATTTACAGCAACATCAGATCTACACAAATACATCGAAATCTCTCGGAATTCAACCCAAATATACTATAAATCATCAGAAACTCAACGAAAAACCTATAAATAAGTAAAAACAAGGCTAAAAAAATCATGAATTGAAAAAAAATTCAAATAAACTCATTAC
The DNA here is from genome assembly GCA_029490685.1 of Schizonepeta tenuifolia. NCBI lineage: Eukaryota > Viridiplantae > Streptophyta > Magnoliopsida > Lamiales > Lamiaceae > Schizonepeta > Schizonepeta tenuifolia. The sequence goes on from CM055956.1 coordinate 9,136,090, forward strand.
CCCAATTTTAGATCTATGACTTTCCGGCGAGATCTATGGATTTCCGGCGACAATAGTTGGTGTAGTGGTTCTGGATGATGCAGACGGCGGCGGAAATGAGTGGGGATGAACGAAGAACGGAGGACCTAGTTTTGTGGCGGCTTTCGTCGGTTGCGTCGCGGCGGTGCTCTGCTTCGTCGCGGCTTTGGTGCTTGCTCGCGGCGGTTTTGCTCAGTGCGGTGGCTTTGCTCGGTGCCGCGGAGAGAGGTGACGGCGGAGTGAGAGGGAGAGGAAGAGGAATCGTCGTGCTGGAGAAGAAAATGGAGAGAGAGAGAATTCCGGGAGCGAGAATGAGAGGGAAGAGAGAGAAAAACAGTAATAAATATACACCCACTACCCTATTAGGGTATTTCAGTCAAATTGGGTACAATTTTACCCAATATTTGTCAAAAGTGAACTTTTGACAAAATTTGATATTACCATGAAGGGTAATGACATATCACCATTTGCCTCTAATTTATATTTATGAAGAGGGTAAACCAAAATTTATACTTTAATGTTCATTATAACTATATCACATGATATTCTCATTAATAAATTTATATTCTTACTGTACTTGATTTCATGCATTTTATTTTAATTTTTGAGTTTTACTTGATAAGAAATATTTATTAATCACAAGAGAATAAGCTTAGGGGCTGTATTGGTTCCAGACTCTGAAGGATTTTTTTAGACTTTAAAAGTCTGGAGTATTCAATCCAGACTTTTAAAAGTCCTTAAAAATTTAGTGGTATTCAACACACACTTTTAAAAGTCTAAAAATATCCTGGTGTATTCAAAATTCTGTGGACTTTACAAATTCATTTATTTCGTTGGATTTGAGAAGAAAAATACGAAGGATGAAATCCAACCTCACCCTACCAGATTTCGATGGATTGTTTCACCCAAGCGCCAGCAGCTCTCCAGCGGTCGCTAGCGCGCACCCAGCGCTGGGTGAGCTCTAGCGGTCGCTGGCTCCATCAATTACCCAGCTCAGAGAGAGAGAGAGAGAGAGAGAGTTTAGAAGGGGGAAAATGGAGTAGAATTTATGCAACTTTTATAGAAAGAGAAAGAAATTCCCAAAGATGATGAACAACGGCATCCCAAAGACGCCGTATTTCTGTAGGATAATTTCTTTCCTGTACAGTGGAAATATTACACGACAATGGGAAATATGGAGGAGATGTAGTAATACAGAAATTTAAGGAGGACCTACGGTGGAAAGGGATGAGAGAGAGTGGTGTTGACAGTTGAAGAATGGTGATGCAAAATCAGTTTTACAGAATAAAGGGATAATATTGCGACTGGGAATTCTCACTGAACCAATTCCCAGCAGTTGTTGGCATCAAGAAGTCGCTTGATTGCAACGACTGTTGTGTGTCAGCGGTCGCTGGTATGTTTCACGCGCTCGCTAGATTGCAGCGGCGCTGAGATGGTGGATTCCAACTCCACTGAAATCGTCAAAAATCCATAGGAAATCATCCCAAAATCCTCCATACTCCTTGTGGAGTCAATAAATTTCTCAAATTCATAAACTTTTTAAAGTCCAAAAAAATCCATCAAAATCCACAACCAATACACCCCTTACTAAAAAATAAAACACACAAACACACACAAGAGAATAAAGAGATAAAGGTAATTAGGCCTGAACATTAACTCAATTCAGTTAACACCCAAAAAATTATCCAAAATTATAAAAATGTAAGGGAATCAATCCAAAATTTTCACATAACCGAATCAATTGAATCCATACCTTAATTTCAATTTCCGGTTCGGTTTAACCTAATTTGTACACATGATTTGGTTTTCACAATATGTGTTCAACTTGACAATTAATAAGTAGTACGCAGTGAATCGACGATAGATTTTTGGTATTAAACTTCTAATTCCAGTTGCAACAAACATTTACATATCTGTCTGTGTGTGTGAGGGGGGGGGGGGGGGGGGGGGTTGGGAATCTTTGCCGTGATTGTTACAAGAACTATATACTCATCATTAAATATTTTGGTATAATCTGAAATTATTAGTAAATTTCCAAAATCAAATAATCTCATCAAAATATATCTATATCTATTTAATCATACATTGGAATTGAATATTCAGCGTGCATGCAATTTCGAAATTTATGGGTTATGGCTCGAATTAAACATATATAGAACACTATAAATAGAATAGAATAGCCAAATCATAGAGGAAGCTAAGAAAAAAACGAGAAGAACATTTTTTATCTATACATTTACTTAGATTGATTAATTTCTTGATTGGTTGTTGTGTGGTAGTGAAGATGGATCTATCAAAAGCTGAAGGTGAACAAATTTTACTAGGATGATTCGAACCGATCCGTGACCTAAGTAATGAAATCGTGGTGATGGCTGCGAAAATTGCGTTGGAAAAATACAACGAGTTGAATAATAAAAATTTAAGTTTTGTATCAATCGTCGAGGGAATGCAACTTCCACCGGCATCGTACAACATGGTGATCGCTGCCGTCACACATGGTGGCACTGCCCACTATCGGGTGGAGTTTATGTCAAGTAATTGGATGCATAAAAGAGGCGATAGAGGACGCAAAATCCACTCCTTCAAGCAAATTTAAGATGAATATGTCGCCCAAACAATACGTGAACCAAATCCTATATATGATACAAATGTTCGCCTAGCTAGCTACTTACTAATTAATTTGTCATGTTTATGTCACACCAATCTCAATTATAGCATTCACTCATAAAAAAATGAAGTGCAGAATAGTTTGAATCATGATCTTTGACTCTTCTTATCGTGAGAATATTTCGCACAAGTCTCCTCCACATTTTTTTTACTTCAGCATATGGGTGGTGTATCAATGGATAGAATCCTTAATGAAATTTCATTTAATATACGTACAAGCTAATCCATACCTCGATATATATAAAAGCATATGAGGAAATATTAAGTAGTGGTTGCAACTTGCAAGTACTAAATACTAATAAACCATAGAAGGAGAGTGCTGATTAAGAATGAAGATGTATCCTAAAACCAAATAGCTCATTCTTAATTCTAGAATCACTCGAGGAAAACAATAAACAACACATATAATTGGATTTAGGACACTATTCTAACAATGTGGACCGTTTGTTTAAAAGCCCAACCAAGAATATGTTTTCAAAAAAATTAGAAAACACAAACTTTGAGAGTAAGTGAAATTATATCCGGTTAGACCTCTTAGAGCACTTACAATGAGGTGTCTCGAAAGGGATTCGAGACCGTCTCAAATTGGGGTGCACAACAATCACTGTGGATGTCTAATAGATTGATAAAATTGACAAAATTAGGATACTATATTTTATTTATTTATTTTACAATTATAACATTCCTAAGACTAGCCGCAGCGGCTGTTTCGAGACAGCCCCAGCGACGAGACACGCCGCTGCGGCAACCATTGTCTCGAGCCCGTTCCGAGCCGACGAGACTGTCTCGAACAGGCGCGTGTATTATTTTTTTAATTCGGCGCGTGCACCATACAGAAAAAAAAAATTACAGCAATGACTATGAGTTCAACGGGCGAAAACGGCTACATTTTGCCGATTTCAATTTTTTTTTATTTTTTTTACACCACATTTTTACCTATAATGTTATTGACGGTATTACAACAATCATATTTATTTTGATAAGCTGCCCAAACATAGGAAGAAGGTACGTCCTATATTAACTCGAGGAAGGAAAAGAAAAACAATAAGACATTTTTTTAAGAATTAACTGGATTTGTGACACTATTCTAATTTCTAATAATGTGGGCCGAATTTGGTCAGATTTTGCCGGTTGTTCAAAGTCAACCAAGATTTTATATTTTTTCAAAAAGAATAGCATTAGAAATTTAGAAGCACGAACTATGACAGCGTGTGTTAAATTACACGATACACGTATTTATTATCCAAGGTCCAATTTCATATCGAAATAAAATATTTATAATTTTGCTATTTTATCTTAAATAACTAGCATTTCATATACACTTTAATCTAAATAGTTGATGGAATGATCTAATAAATATACATAGAGAGTGGTTCAGGTACAAATAATCCTTATTCTAAGAATACGAATAGATGCACCACACAGTATAATCTACAAAGATGCACCAACATATTTATTTCGATAGTTTTTATTTTTCGCATTTCCTCTTGTAACCACCATCCACCACTAGCACTACTCACTCACCACCACCATCACGAAAGTTAAAAGAAAAAGTAAAAACTATCGACTTAAATAATTGGTAGTACATCTTTGTGCATTGTTTGGTGTATCATGTTATACTATGTAATGCATCTATTCGTATTCTTAGTATAAAGATCATTTTTATATGATTTCTCTTATATATATATATATAGGGTTCAGGTAGAAACTTATTATTTAGTGAAATCTAGAAATTTTTATAGACCATTCATTAATGTTAGATAAATGGTCACGATAATGACATGTGTAAAATATATTATATGTTATTAATGTCGTTTTTTTTTTAAATTTTCCGTAAGGTTGAAACAGTAAAAATGTATTATGTAATCTCATCTATACGGTTCCTATGATTGGGGAATGCAAATCAATATTCCAAAAATATATTAAATCTTCCAAAAAATAATTTATTGATTTAAGTCAACCTCCAATCGTCATTCCCCTTTAATTAGCCGTACAAACTACAAAGGCTATAAAGAAACAAGATTTGCATTGTTGTTTATACAATCATGCATTATTGCTTATAAAATTAATAATGCATTTTTGGGTTCTTAGTAATGCAAAATTTATACATTGAAAAATTTAAGCTAACCTAATGCTTTTTAATTCCGATCATGCATTTTTAATGTTCCTGCAATGCATTCTTTTTTATGCACATTAAGCTATACGTGAAATTACTTAAGTAGTAATACTGCATATTCATGATTTTCGTTATGCATGTTTGAAATTGCCATTATGCATAAATTTATTTTTAATTTAACAATTTTTTACTCATAATATTTATCAGTTTTTTTTCCTGGGAATCTTCATTTTATTAGATGATCAAACGACAAGAGAGAATTGAAAATGAGGAAAACAAAAAAGTGGAAATTGAAACAATAAAAAGTGTAGATAAAATGCGAAAAATAAAAAAAGAAATAGAAATGGAACAAACATCCTATAGAAACTACCGTCATATAGTAAAGAAGTAATTAGCAAATAATACAAAAGATTTATTACTCCTAAAATCAAGGAATCAGACGTTTACAAATAAAATAATCAAATACAAAACTACCCTTTTTAACTCTTAAAACATTAAATAATAAATATAAAATTTTTAATCTACAACCATTAATCAACTAAAATCTACAGCATTAAAAAGTTTATACCTTTTATGGGAAAATTAGTTTCTATTTGAACTCTCCCATATATATATAATGGCAAAAACTTGGGTGCAGATTTTGCATAGTGCAGGTTTACACCCGCCCCGTTGACCCGCCCCGCATGTGGCTGGTGAGATCCACGCGCGGCACGAGTATCTCACACGCCTTTTTTTTTTTTTAATTTTTCAGATTTTTTTTCCAGTTTTCTTTCCCCTTCTTTTTTATTTGCCACTTCTTTTTTTGTTTATCTCTTCTTCTTTTGTTAAGAGTCGAGCGAGGGGAGCCGGACTTCGGAGCAAGCCGAAGAATCCAAATTATTGCCACTACGATTATATATAGATTGATTTAAAATCGGAGCGAATGCAGAACCGTAAAATCGGAGCCGAAAGCGGAGCCCAAAAAATGTTTTTTTTTTGTAATATTTTTTTCGAATTGAGCATACTTACCGTGAGACCAAAACGGCCGCTCACAGCTTAGCTAAATTCAACTATAATAGGAAGTAGGAAATTCCTCTATACAAACCAATTCTTTATTTTTTTTTTGAGATGTGAAAAAAAAAGCACTTAATAATGAGAAAATGGCGTGCCCATTAAACAAGACAGGCACTGACGCGCTCAACAGGCACGTGGAAAACGACCCGAAACTGATCATACGACTTGGTGCGTGCGTGTGTGTGATCAAAATAATCGTCAAAGAGAGCGCTCTCTCTCTCTCTCTCTCTCCTCTCTCACTCTCTCTCACTAGTCTTTTAGGTCCCCAAAAGTCTCTACGTATATTGTTAAACCTAAAATCCTCTCACCTAATCTCCTTTAAATTACTAATACAAATTCATATTATCAATCAATCAGTTAAACAAATTTTCCTACCGGTCGATCTGATCGCCCCGCAAGCTTCTCAATTCTTCCGGTGATCATTCTTGGAATTCTTTTCTCCTTGATTAGTGATTCACCTAATTAGGATTCAATTCCGTTAAACCTAATCCTCTCTTTTGTTCCTTTGATTGTTGCTTCGATATTTCCTTTCTGAATTTTGTGAATATTGTTACTTCTTTCCTCTGCGACAGTGCTTTCCTGTTCGAGTTTTCGAGAGGGGGAAGAATGGCCGGAGTTTCTGATGATCAGGCTACTAGCGTCTGCGGCCACTGGTGAGGAATGAATTACAAATTTCTTTTGATAAATGATTGCAGTAATTGTGGAATCTAACAGTTATCCGGTCAATCATAATTCATCCGATTGTTTTTTAGCAGTATCTTGAGAGAAATTGTGGCATGATCGAGTGATCGTCAAATAAGTTTTGTGCTTGCCTTATAAATTATGTTAAATCGCAATGCTTTCTCATCACTTCTTGATTGCCAATTTCAATGCCAGCGGATTTTCAGTGAGTCTTTAGTTTGCGCCATAAATACTGGCACAATCGAGCGTGCATATATTTACAAGCTGGTACTTTGCATTGATATTTATGTTATGTAGTCATCATGATCTTGAGATATTTAGTTGTTTGTGGTAATTAATTATTTTCCTATTTCTTGGTTGTGCATTTAAGAAGTTCAGCCAGCTCAAGTGATGAATTATGTTTTCTTTCATTTATTCTAGTTGAAATTGTATTTTAATGCTGTATGTTGTTGGATACTTATTGCTTGATTATATGTGTATAAACAGCTGGTTAGTTGAATAGCTTAAGTTTCCAAAGATGGTCTTTTTATGATTAAATCATTTTGATTTGTAAATATATTGTATATTTTCTTTAAAGAAAAAAATAGTTTACCATAAATAATATTGCCTTATTTGATACCGGGCTTGATCTAGTATGAACTTTTTAGGTAACAGCTATTGCACATTATGTATGAAGGCTTGAAATTCTTCTCATTATTACCTTGTCTGTAATATTTGCTATGTACATTTTATCATGGAGAACACTCTGGTTGGTGTGGTGTCAGATCTTCATAAATATTTGTAAAATGTACTCTGAGATGCTTCAAAGGTTTTTATTTTATAATCTTTACAGTTAGGGATGTTTTGTTGGATGCGGACCCTATTTGTATGAGGATTGTGTCTGTGTCTTTGTTGGGCAGGGAAACCATTTTTTCTTCGTGCCATCAAGTCTGAATCTTATAATTTTAAGTCGAATTATTTGCTCTTTTGTATCATTTCCTCACACTGTCCTGTAGGACCTGAACTCATGCACATTTAAGCCATCATATATTTCTGTTTTTGTAAATTTATATTCAGATGTGTTGCTACAAAGTTAGATAACCATTTAAAAAAAGAAATCCTATTTTGTAATTGGTATGGTTATGGCGCTGTGAAATAATGTGTTGGAGTATCCTGTACTTCCAATTGTAGGCTACTGTGCTTGAGTTTCCTAGTATAATTTTTAAATCTAGACCGGTTACGATTTTCAGCATCAAATTAATTTTCCAACACCCAATTGACTGCTGATTTGACTTTTTAGTTGCCTCTATTTTTTCCTTTTACCAACTGTATAAAGCATTGATATTTAGACTTGCTGTCAAATCTCTAATATAGAAATAGTCTGGTTCATTTGCCTTGTTGATGCATGGTTACTTATCTTTATTTCTAATTGGTTGTTAATTATTGCAGTGACAGAGCTATTCCATCTTCCAATCTTGACTTGCATTTTGTTCACTGCTCCCGGAATCTGGAGAAATGTAAAGTATGTGGCGATATGATTCCCCGGAAACATGCAGAGGAACATTTTCTGAGTACCCATGCCCCGGTATACCAATTTATCTCAGCTATTTGAATTCTGTGAATTCATTAAGGAAATACTGTATATAAGAGCATGCCTTATCTTCCTTCGAGTACTTTAATTGTGTTGTCAGAGATTCTTTTTGGTGTAAATAAGTCCTATTAGGAAACAAACTTTTCTTGACCCATTCATTTGATCATGTATATACCTTCTTGGCATATTCTTCCCTTGCTCATGGATCAGTTGTTTACTATCTTGGCTCAGTTGCATACAAATGTACACATGTAGTTTCCTGGATGTTTTTACGTCTGGAGTTATCCTAAGTTAGATGTACTACTAATCATGATGTATATGTTACTAACTAATGTGGAACCTGAAAATATTTAGTTAGCTCAGTATACCTTTTTGGGTGTTTACTGTTGACTTTTCGAGGAGTTGGCAATAAATTGTGATTTATGGTTTTACTCATACGGAATTAAATTTGTAGTTTTGTACATTTTCCATATCAAGTTCACATCCTCCATCAAATTACCTCTCTCTGTGTCATTTCTTTGTGTATTATCTTTCATGTGATTTGACAATTCTCTTTTACGAACTTTTATATTGCCACAATAGTAACTTTTTTGACATGTGCCACCAATAATAACTTAAAGTCACATATGTAGGGCTTTAGGCTACTTGAATTCATCTGATTCCAGGACTAGATCAGTAAGATCCTGTTCAAATAACAATACCGGTCTTGAAGAATGACTGATCATAAGAATTTATTATGGTACTAATAGTGTTAGAATGCTGTGATGACCGAAGGATGATTCTCAAATCAGCGGGGGCTTGTTCTTTCAGATTGGAGAAGACTTTTTATTGTGAGGGATGGATATTAGAAGCTTCTTGCTTCACATATTAAGTTCTTCATTATTTGCATTTCTGTATTTGGACATTGGACTTAAGACATTCTTCTTGTTTATGGCTGAACTTTATTTGTTTTGTGCATGTTTATCGTCCTCATGGTGCTTCAATTACTTGGCAGGTCTCGTGTTCCCTGTGCAGTGAGACTATGGACCGTGATATTCTAGATGTTCACAAAGGAGAAAATTGCCCTAAAAGGATTGTGACTTGTGAATATTGTGAATTTCCACTGCCTGCTATTGATCTATTGGAGCATCAGGTAGTAATTTGTTAGTTTAATTTGTGATATTCTTCATTTGGTGTAATGCGCACTTTGATGTTCATTTCAGGAAGTTTGTGGAAATCGGACAGAGTTATGTTATATGTGCCATAAATATATAAGACTTCGGGAGACGCATGGCCATGAAAGCAGATGCACTGGTGTTGCTAATAACATTGCTGAATCATCAAGGTAAGTAAAGTCTTTCACTAATTCATTCAGCTTCCTACTTATGTTCATTTATAGAGTTTGTAGATATGGTATTACTTATTGGAATTGGAAGATATATGCAATCACTGTCTAATTTTATACAATTGCTTCTAATATCTCCTATAAGAGCAATATATTATGACCTTACTGATCACTATAATGACTTTAACTAAGAACTGGCCCACTAAATAAACAGTACTGCTTTACATTTCTTAGATGCTAAAGAATGCAATATTATGAAAATGACCTGTGTGATTGTGCATAAATATTTTTAATAGGTGAAGTAGGTCAGTAGGATAATATACTTTGATTCAAAAGACTACCAAAGTTATTGCAGTTTAAGGTCAAATTTTAAAATAGTTTCCTTCAGATATATTTCAACCTAGTTTTCTAGTTCGTGACTCACAGACCAGGTAAATATTCTATTTAGGGTTCAAAAAATAAGAAAGTCTACTTAGGGTCATTTGGCTCTTCGCTTGGGAGGAAGAATGATTGATTCATTGAGTGTGTGATTACTTATTAATTATGGTGCTGATAGTAAATTGCGATGTGTACATCATCACAAAAGTAAATTTATCACTAGGCTCGATAATTTTTTGTATGTTAGCTACTTCTGGATCGGTGGTTCAAATTGTATGTCCAATCCACTTAAGAAGAGAATGCCCAAGAACTCTTCAAAGATATGTTGAAGTTCATGGTACATATCACGAGTCTAAATGTTTCGTTAACTTGTTCTTTTAACTAAAATTTTGAAGTTACTCTGCGTTCTCTCACAAGCGTTTAGGTTTACATGAGAATTTCTTACGAAGAATAAACATAGCATTCCTCTATGATGAGCTTGAGTAAAAATCCACATTGTTGCTTGTTTTGTGTTAGATTTGTGTCATATTTAATTGGTAGCATGTTGTTGAGGAATGGTTGTGATATATTTGAAGGAACATAAGGGCACCGGAAAGGGTCCCAGGTGCTCCAAGGAGGCAACCTCGTGACTTCTCACCAAGGCGCCTGCTGTTTACAATTGCAATAACTGGAATTGCTGTTCTATTAGGTTCGCTTTTTCTCCAGAGGAAACCAGACCGTACTCCGGTCAACTAATGCTTATGCATTGTTCATATGTAGTCTTCTTCGTAGGCTACTGATCACATCTTACTGTGTGTTTTACGAGAACGAGACAGTCTAATGTTGCGCCTGTATGATTCACAACGTCTGTTAAAGAGTGTTGAAAGATTGTGCGCGATGGATCTTTGTATGAAATGAGAGACTGATGTTCCATTCGGTAAATAGCTTTATTTGTAAAAAAAAAGGGGATACCAATCCCATTTGAACTGGGAAAGAATAAATGATCGTTCTTTTTTGAAATGCTTATTTCTTAATAATTTCCAATTTGATTTAAGAGATGAGTATATATATTGTTTGAAGCTGAATATTGTGGTATGCCATTTGATTTCCTTGTGTTGTTTCCAGATTGTTGGCATGTAAAAACTCCTAATTTGTAGGATCTCAGTTTTGAAATCAATGTTGTAAAATGTGCTGGATAAACTTGCCTTCGAGCCTTCGAGTTAATATCACAATTTGTAATAGTAATAATAATATTATATAAATACATTGATATAGTATATCATATTGCATCATTGCTCTTAAATTATATATATAATATATTATAGTAATAAATTAAATTAATTTTTTTATAGATTTTAAGTGGTCAACTTTTATTTCCCGCCGCTTGAGATTTTTTTTATCTTAAATCTTTTACTCCACCGTAAGATCGTGATTTACCTTTCCTCAACTCAAAAGGAGGAAAAATAAAAATAAAAATAAAAATAAAAATAAAAAAGAAGAAGGCCATAAACACTCTCTCTCTCTCTCTGTGTGTAAATCTCAATCTCCCCCGTCTCCCGCCCCTTCAAAACATTGAGAATATGTGCGTTGGTTGATAAAAAATATTAAATGTTGAAGGAAACAGTTTGAAGAGGTGGCGGTTGATAAAGTGGGAGTCTGAGTTTCCAAAGATAGGACTGCTTCATCTACTGTTCAAACATTTAGGAATTGAAACGATCACCTTGCACGAGAAATTATCCAAATCTGTGAAACTGAAATTGAAATTGATAGAGTAAAAGAAAACTCCTCCTCTCTTGGAGGAAAATAACCAACTGCAACTACTCTCTCTCTCTCCCTACCCCTCTCTCTCTCTCTCTCCCTCTCTAAAACACAGCTTTAATTTATATAAGGCGACCAAATGGGCGGCGGTGCAAATAAAATTAAGAAAGCAATCAAGAAATTTTGGAGGTTTGCGTGTCAAGACTACCCTACAGGTAACTATAATTCTAATAATTCCAAACTATTTCCACTACTAATACCTTCACTTCTACGTTCAATTTTTATTTTTATTTCATATAATTTCATTTCACATCCCACCAGCACACTAATTTTTTTTTATTATTATTGTAATTAATGTGGAATTTCATTTTTCTGTATCGTCCTTCATTTGCTGATCGCTCAGAATTTCTCAACATTTTCTGGTTCTCAGATCTTTTTTTTACATATTATTTCTTTCATGCAACGTCAACAATGGCGGTTTTTCTTAGTCCAAAAATGATTTTCCTTTCCCGAGTAATTAACGAATAAAAGTCAATGTTTAGATATAGGAATGAGATTTCGATGACTTTAAAATCCCTACTATTTTTGGATGTTTCAGTTTTGGCTTTTTGAACAGTGGAACTTTTATAGTTGTGACGATGTTTAGATAATCAGGATACTACTTTATTTTCCAACTGCTAAAAGTTGTAGAAAAAGAAAAAGGAAATTCAATAATAAGCTCAAATCAAAGTTGCATGGCATGTATAGATATTTTTTTATGTTTGGGAATTTTACTAGTTTGTATAAGGTATTGAGAAAATTAGTTAGCAGAGTCTATATAATGATTTCAGAACATTGATCTTGTAATGTAATTCATTTACATAATTACCTTTGTTTTGCAAAGGTGTTGCAAATTGCAATATGAGACCATTTTCATGTATTCATTGGTTATAGCTGTAAAAATAGCTATAAAGGTGTCATTATAATTTCGCATAATGACCGTGATTTTAATGAGATTACGATTCTTGAAAGCTATATAAAATCCACCAAACTTTAATGGGATAATAATGTACATTACTAAAACTTAAGGTATAAATTTAAGTAAATGGAGATGCTTGCTTTCTTGTTAAGGGAAGGAAAAAAAAGCTTTATGCAGCTGGTGACTAGAACACACACACACATGTATATATATGCATGTATGAGTTATATAACTGCAGTCTGAATTTAGCTCTTCTTAATCTGGAGATTGATTGCATATAGGTAAGAAATTAATGAAGAATTAATTTCTTCTCTGTACAAGACTGAGAGAAATACTAAGTTGTAATTTTGTTGTGCAGGGGTTTCAGAACCGTGTGGAGTTGGAGTCATGTCACCTGTAGGTGTTCGTTGGTATATTCAAGATAATCATGTAAGTTCATCAAGCTCGTTTCTTGTTATTAGATTGCTGAATTACGTACTGCATGTGCATACTAGCGCATAGCTGTTTCTATGCCTTATTCTGATAATTTATCATGCATTAGTAGTTTGCTTCACAAACATGAAGAATCTAAAGCATGCTTAAATTTCTTGTGGATGTTTTTCATCGTCATGGATTACAGGTGGTTCTGGATAATGGCATACTCCAAGTCACGCTATCAAATCCAGATGGCATTGTCACCGGAGTCTGTTATAACGGCCTTGACAATATGCTAGAAGTTCTCAACGATGAGAGTAACAGAGGGTAAGTAGCTTTCGTACATCCTTGAACCACATTTGTGGTTAAAAAATGTTTTGTTGGTGGAGTTACTGTCATGTAATGTAGAAAATCATAATTGATTTCATGCTGAGATGCCTCGAGTGATCATGGAAACAAGTATGATGCATGAATCGACTACTGAATATATTCCTTTTGCAATGAATATATATATATATAGGTACTGGGATGTCGTGTGGAATGCACTGGATGGAAGCCGTGCAGGAGTCTTTGAAGTGTACGTTCTTATTTCTCGTTTACATGGTTTTGTTGAAGTAGTCTGCATATGAAAACTAGTCTTACGTAACTGGTGCACGGCCATATAGGATCAAAGCCACAACTTTCAAGGTTATTAAGGAAACCGAGGAACAAGTAGAGGTGTCGTTCTCAAGGCCGTGGGATCCATCTCTTCAGGGCAAGCTTATTCCTTTAAACATAGACAAAAGGTGATTTCTTTCTTCTCAGCACTCGCAGAGATGCACTAACTAGCTTGTAGGTTTTAAAATTGATAATTTTGTAGGTTTGTTCTGTTACGTGGTTGCTCAGGATTCTACACGTATGCGATATACGAGCATGTTGGTTCACCAGAGTGGCCTGCCTTTAGCCTTGGAGAAACCAGGATTGCATTCAAACTTCGGAAAGAAAAGTAATGTTTTTTGCTTCTTGTCATAAAATTTGTCAGTCTGTTGACATTCTCTCGTTACTCCCATATAATTAGTTATAGAGGTTTAGAGCATGATGCTTCTCGAATGTATGGTTATACATTGATAAATATGCACACCCACACACATGTGCATATTCAATAATATCGAACTGCATGTGCCTCTATTGGTCATTGATGGAGGGATGATGATATGATGCATCAACAAATGTAGGTTTCATTACATGGCCATAGCAGATAACAGACGCAGATTTATGCCCCTACCAGATGACCGATTACCCGGCAGAGGTCAACCTCTCGCATATCCAGAGGCAGTGCTACTGACCAATCCCGTTGAGCCTGAGCTCAAAGGAGAAGTCAGTTCATGTTCACTTTCTTTCTTGGCTCTGCATCATCTAACACCAAACATAAACTTTGTTCACTGTTTTTCATCCCGTGTCCTTTTATAGGTCGATGACAAGTATCAGTATTCGTGCGACAACAAAGATCTGAAGGTCCATGGCTGGATTTCTATGAATCCTCCAGTTGGATTCTGGCAGATAACACCAAGTGACGAGTTTCGCTCTGGCGGGCCCCTCAAACAAAATCTGACTTCCCATGTGGGACCCACGACACTAGCCGTAACTGCCCTTCTCCTTTTTGTAGTTCTATCCATGCAACTTAGTTGTTAATTGTATGGCGCTAAATTGCTACTCGTCCTCTATTTCTGAGTGCATGCATAATTGCATAGCTTTAGTGGCTAATTGTGTGAAGATTTCTTCATGGTTTCCAGGTTTTTGTCAGTGCTCACTATGCTGGAGATGATTTGAACCCAAAATTTGGTCAGGGTGAGCCGTGGAAGAAAGTTTTTGGCCCCGTTTTCATATATGTTAACTCCGTGATGGATGGTCAGGATCCACTTACACTGTATGATGATGCCAAACGACAGGTATACACGTTTAAGATTGTGTTAGACAAGTTAAATAATCATCCTCTCATAAATCAAGTTCATTAATATGTTAACACTAGAATCGTTTGTTAAACTTATCCTTAGATGTTGGTTGAAGTTCAAAGCTGGCCTTACAGCTTTCCAGCATCGGAGGATTTCCAAAAAGCAGACCAGAGGGGTAGTGTCAGCGGCAAACTATTTGTTTCAGACAGGTAATCTCTCTTCGTGCAGTTCATTTCCCCTCCTAGACACATATATGACTGTGTATGTGTGTGTGTGCTCGTGCATCAAGATTGACGACATACTTTTATTTATAGGTATGTGAGTAGAGATAATATTCCAGCAAATGGTGCATATGTGGGATTGGCTCCTCCCGGAGATGCTGGATCATGGCAGCGAGAATGCAAGGTTTTTTTTTTCTTTTTCTTTTTTCTCGAGTTCCATAATTTTATCCAAATGAATATTTCAGATGTGATATTCTTGAAATATTTTGCTAAAATGAGTCCTATTAATTTCTTTGCTGCTTGAGAAGTATATCATTGAGAATTGGGGTAAAAATAAATAAATTTATACTCATGAATTTTTGTTTAGGACTACCAATTCTGGACAAGAGCAGACGAGACGGGCTACTTTTGCATCAATAATGTCCGAACTGGGAACTACAATCTTTTCGCATGGGTCCCGGGCTTCATTGGAGACTATAAGAATGAAGCTTCCATTACTATAACACCAGGTGTGATTTCTGTGTATTCTTCGTTAGCTCTGATACTAAGAGTATACTTTCCCAACATCGATCTGAGCAATGTGATGACAGGTGGTCAGATTGAGATGGGAGAGATAGTATACGAGCCTCCTAGAGATGGCCCGACACTCTGGGAAATAGGCATCCCTGACCGTACTGCTGCAGAGTTTTATGCTCCCGATCCTGATCCGAAGTATGTCAACAAGCTCTTCATCAACCATCCAGACAGGTTAGTTGAGTTTATACTTCCTATTTATCTTTCTTGTTTTTGTTTCTCCTGTTCTTTTTTGCATTTTCAATACTATGCAACATTATCAGTTGATGAATAAATTGATGCAATGAGTCCATTTCTTGAACAGATTCAGACAGTATGGACTCTGGGACAGGTACTCAGAGTTGTATCCTAATGAAGACTTAGTTTACACAGTTGGAACGAGTGACTACACGAAAGATTGGTTCTTTGCACAGGTTAACAGGTAACTTTCCTATATGTAATATCATGGCTGCATACTTCATGCTGCTCAAATGTTTCGACTCTTACATACGCACGTCTTTGGCTGAGTTCGTTCCAACCGTTCCATGTCTGCAGGAAAAAACCAGACAACACGTATCAGGGAACGACGTGGCAGATTAAATTCATGCTAGACACTGTCAATCCAAAAGGGATTTATAAACTGCGTGTGGCTATTGCATCTGCATCTTTAGCTGAACTGCAGGTTCGTGTGAATAATCCGAAGACGAACAGACCAATATTTTCGAGTGGGCTAATTGGAAGGGACAATTCGATTGCTAGGCATGGAATTCATGGGCTGTATTGGATGTTCAATATAGATATACAAGGTGGTGCACTTGTGCAAGGGGAGAACACTGTTTTCTTGACTCAACCAAGGAATCAAAGCCCTTTTCAGGGCATCATGTATGATTACATTCGACTCGAAGCTCCTCCACTACAATGCGTATAGATTTTGATGCGTTTTTCGTAGTGTGACCGAATGTTTACTTGATGATGCGCACGAAATAGTTCATCAGATATAGCATCTAACCATATACCATTTCACTCACACACACAACTCTATTGTAAACATGAACACTTTTGTGAAGTATATTAGGTTATGCTATGTGCATGCCAGATTATGTTTATTTATTCTCTATTCTATAGTTAAATTGTGAATAGATGAATTGGTTTGTTTCCAAGTAGGAATAAATTGGTTTTATTTCACGATTTTTAACGTTTATTTCTACTTATCACAAACCAATTCATCTATTCCTACTATATCATATTAGGGTAATGACATTCGACCACACTGTGGCCAGTCATACGCGTAAAAAAAGGAAAGTTGAAACGTACATACTATTGGCCATACTCTACAAATTGCACGGGTGAAATATTAGTTTCTATAATTGTAGCAACTCACAATCACTACGCGAAGTGCGTGTTGAGAAAATCTGTTCTTGTGCAATATTAAATGTTGTTTGATATGATGAGAATAACCCGCAATTGGTAACCAAGACTATCTTCACCGAAATCATTGTATTGATTAACTCAATAAACTATTTGTACTTTTCTTATTGATAGTGATAGTCATTAATAGTAGGGAAGTTTTGAGACATAATTGACATGTTCGTCTTAATTCAAAGAATTATTGAGGTATTGTACTTCAATATTTGACATCTATCAATTTTGGTACTTACTTATCCAGACATTTGAATTCCGCAATCAGAACTGGCGGTTTAGCTTCGGAACTGTCAGTTTCGATACGAATCTAGCGGTTCTGATTCTTTTGGCCACCTCTTGTTACTTTGGAGTTTTTAAAATTACGTTTTAGATTTTAATAGTAGTAGCAAACTTTGTACGAGTTAAAGTAAAAAAATCAAAGTCTACAAGTTTAATTGAGTGTAGAATTTATTACGTGAACAGACCGAAGAGGAATTTGTGATATTTATTTTGTGGACGGAGAAAGTAATAAATTCATTATTCTCTTTTTTATATAAGGTCATAAATTTGTACTCTTTAATTTTAATATTAGTTAGCTCATGCAAATTTAAAGATATTGGTGTAGAGATGAAAAATGCAAATAGTAAAGTTTCAATGTCAGAAACAAGTGCTAATTATCATGAGCTATAACTATAACTAAGTCTATAACAAAATAGACGTAAATGATTTGTTTTTAGGTAATTTTAAACATAGCCCCAAATTCACTTTTTATAGCCTCCTAAATAAAATAATTAAAAAATATTAAGTAATGTACCATTATGATCCCATAGCCCCTCATCAACGTTAATTGATAATTGACTCATTAACCATATCCACTTGAAAACTTCTGCCAAAACTTTGCAAAACCCATTCTACTGCGGCGGCTTCTAAGGGTGGTTCCAATAGTTGGCAACTATTTTCAGCTTCCAACCTGCCACATCAGCTCCACATCAGCTTTTGGAATCCAACAACTTTTTTCTATAAATTTTCTCCAACATTGAACCCAACTTCCAATAAAAATAGGACTCCACCTCAATACATATCACTTTATATCTCTATATATATTTTCCAATTAATTTTATTTACATAACTATTTTTATGTTTTTTTGTATATATGTTCGATATATATTTAAAGTAAAATTTAAATATAATAAATTAATAAAATAAATTAAAATAAAATTATATAATTATAAATAATAATTAAAATTACATTAATGAAATCAAACTTACATCACTGAAATTGAAATTTTGTTGGAAATCTTACCGTTGCAAAGTGAAGCAGAGTGAAATTGAAGCAGAGTATATGACATAACTTAATTTTTAATATTTATTTAATATATAAATTAATTTAATATTTTTTTTAAAATGTCATAACTTATTCACTTGAACTCCGATTTTTATGATTTATATGTCGAATGAAAGCTTTCAAGCTTTCTTTATGATCTTCAATATAAATGTCCAGTATATTTCAATATAATTTTAAACATCGAAATGGCGAAAAACTAAATGTGGAACCAAATAAAAATAATAGAAAAAATAATAACAAAATAAAAAAGGTAAAAGTGCTGCTACCTTTTTTTCTCCTTCACCTACCCACGCGCGCTTGCCTCCACGTTCAAATCCCATGGGGCGGTGTCTTCCACACCCTTGTCCCCTGATGTGCGCTGGGACCCACAAATAGCTTAGAATCCAACTGCCAAGTTCCGCACCCATTTTCTAGCTTCCATATTTTAGAAGCTGCTACGATGGTGGAAGTTGGGTTCCAATTTTTTGGAACCCACCGTTGGAACCACCCTAAATTCTAACACCACTGGAATGCTAGCTAAATCATCCCTTTTTCATATTGTCATAATTAATTAATCCTTTTATGCGTCTAATTATCCTATAGGTACTGCTCCAGTTGAAAAAGTTGTGGCCGAACTTCCTGCTCCGATCGAGGATGTTGTGATCAAATTAATGGTGACTAGATACATCATTATTGGTGGAGTTAGATTGGGATTGGTGGTGATCGGAGATGGTGTTGTTGCTGGAATTAGAGTCGGACTCGTGGTGTTACGTTGTTGAAGTGTGTTGGGATTACAGCAGCCGACGCCTTTGTTGAATGGCCAAACAACAATTTGCTCTGACTTCCATGACGGTGGTGAATAAATTAACTTGAAGTTTTTGTTGGGGCTATGCCTTATCAGTTATTTTCCTTCCCTACTTTCTCTCTCTCTCTTCCCCATCTCCATATCCATTGCATTTCTCCCCTTTACTCATTTTCCCCTACTTATCATCTTCCTTCGTTCCTTCTACGGAATCATCAATTCACTGAAGGGTTGTATACGAAAGCAAGACTTTTGTTTATATACAATTGATATTTATTTCACTATAATTCTCCTATCTGAAATGTTTATTATTGCATAATTATTATTTGTCTAATTATCTCAATATCATAGATTATATAGTGTGTTGTAGATCACAGAAGATTATATAATCGGCATTTTATGAGATATAAACTAATATTCACAATCGAGACAACTTGGACGAGTTGTTGGTTTAGATTGTAGCATAATAGTATTAAATAGTTTATCTTGACTATTTATTTATGCTAGTACGTTAATCGTATTGAAAGGATCACAGTGAGATTAATTCTCTGTTCTGAATTATTGAGAATTAAAGATCTCGGTGACTTAAATAGTCTTAACCTTAATTGGGCTTATCAGTATGAATAAGTGTCTGACTATTGCTTTGATCTATTATAAATGAGAACTTAATCGTGGTTCAAAATTTCGTATTTTGGGCGGTAGCAGTTCTTATTTGATATTGATAGAGCTGCAATAAGGATCCGTGTCCTATGAATAATGGGATGATGATATCCTCTCGAGGAACTTAATAAGTTTGTCGTATTAAACCCTGCAGGTGGAATTAGTTCCGATACGATAATGAGTTTAAGTGGTAGCACTCGAGATAATTATTTATTAGTGAATAATTAATTGATTAATTAATTTACTGTCAGAAGTATTTAATTAATTAATGGATATTCGAGAATCTTAAACACGAAGATTAATTAAGTCTAATACTAGCCCCGACTCAATTAAATAAATAAGAGAGTAAGTCAGTATTAATTCTTTAGTGGAATGAATTAATATTTATATCTGATTTATATTTCTGGGCTGAATAGATTAAATCAGATATTATCGGGCCAATCTTATTTAAGCTAGTAGATCCCTGAACTGGCCCAATGGCCTGTGTTTCTAGTGGGTTAGGCGCCTGTCTCCTACGGCCCGTTAGGGTTGTCTAGGTTCAATGAATGTGAGCAATTATTTATCTATAAATACAAGGCTCATAAGACTCATTACTTACTTGCATTCTAAGCAACGAAACCCTAGAGAGAGAGAGAACTGGCGCCGCCTCCTACTGTAAGAAAGAGAGTGCGAGGTCGATCCCATCCATCGTCGTATTCTAGCCGGGAACAGTTCAGAAGATCAACTCTGGAGTCGTTGTGCATCAAATTTGCAGGTATATCGAATAAACATCCTATGATTGTAATTAAATTCATAGGAGCATGCTAGGTATGGATTTTGTATGTGTTTGTTAGATATCCATAATTGATCCATGGTTAAAGAATGGTTTTCAAAAACCGGTTCCAACAGTTGGTATCAGAGCCCTGGTCTGTATATTATGGCTTTGTCGGATTAACGAACAGTAAATCCATAATTAAATAAAATCTGATTTTATTTACGTACGTTTATGCATATATGTTTGTTGTCTCGTCGTGGATTCGTTTTATTTTCTGTTGGTTTGCCGTTTTGGCCGTTTTTACCACGAGAAAATCCGTGGTTAGAATAGGATTTCAGTTGTAAATTGTTATTTCAATTTGTAATTGTTGTTCGGGTCGAGAAACGGATCAAATTCACGGGATGATGGCTGGCGGCGCATGCTCGGGACGCGCGGACGTCGCGACGGCGGAGGCGTGGTCTTCTACGCGTCTTCGCTGGGTGTCGTTGGCTCCGATCAGAGCCTGAAGGTGGGACCCCTGGGCTGGGTCTGATCGGAGCGGTGGGAGACGAGGGTTTTAACCACCCTCCATCTCCCACGTCGTCTTCTTCGGCAATGGCACGCGAACCAGCAGCAGCGGCGGCGAGCGACGAGCAGCGGCAGCAACGACGAACAGGAGCAGCAGTAGGGACTCAGCAGGAGGAGCAGGGGGTCGGGGCAGCGCCGGCGACGAGCGCTGGAACGGCTTCCAGCCGTGCGACTCGTCGCGACTTCAACGGTGGCGAGAGGTTGCGATGCGGCTGTTCTCCCTTCCATCCATGTTGTTCCGACGGCGGGGGTGGGTGGAGGAGGGAGCAGTGGTGGCGACGTGATGGTCTTCTGCCGGATCGCGTCTCCGGCGACGTGAAAAGGGGCTGCCGGCGTGGGTTTGCACCATGCGAAACCCTAGGTTTAAAAACCTAGGGTTTGAGCGTATGGGCAGCCACACGGTGAGGTCTATCGCGTGGGTCGGGTCGTGATGGAAAAACGAGATGCTATTGATCTCGTTTTCTTCTTGGGCGATGCTTCAAGGCGACGGATTTGGAAAGACTTGAAGACGAAGACTTCTTGTAATAGATAGTTTGTTTTATTTCCTTTATTATTGTAATAATTTAGGCAGGTACAAATTATCCACGACGAGACGACAATTTATTTTTTTATTGTAAATTGCATGTCGTGGGTTTTAATCACCGTTAAGGTGTTATTATTTCTAAAGCATGATATAATTTGAAATTATTTGAAATTATTTGCGTTTAGAAATTGCATGCTAGGAATTTATCGTATTATTCTAAGCATGTTATGAATTCAAGCGTGCATGATTTATTATGTGAGTTCTAGAAAAAGCATGTTTAGTGATTCCGTGTTTTACGTGATTTGCATGCGAAAACCTTTTGAATTAAAATGACTAAGCATGTTAACTTGATTTTAATAATCAAATTAGACCTCCATAATTGGTTTTAGACGAATTAAGTTAGTAGGCTCATGTAAACGTCCACACGATCGTGGCTTGCATGGGTGCTATTGACTTATAGATTTTGTCGAGTAAAACTTCTAAAAGTATTTTAGTTTCGTGAATAGTGAGAGTTCTGCGTGTAAACGTCCACACTATCGTGGCTTGCACGTATTAATTCTCACAGTTTATTCTAGGAGAGATTAGAATAAGATAATTAATGAAATTGTTTACAAGGAGATGTCGTTCTAGTAATTGCATCAATATGTGGGACAATTTTGGATTAGTTAAATTGTGGTCTGTGCTTAGATATTGTCTCGAATACAAATCCCCATCGGAGTCCCTTTTCGAGACGATATGGTCTAGTAAGGTTCATTTATTAATTTTATTTGTCATAAGGTTAATTTGGCATGAGATAAAATTAAAAACTGGGTGTTTAGTTGAGTGATGCGCACGTAAACGTCCACACTATCGTGGCTTGCGTGTAAGTCACTTGAGCTAATGAAGGTTTCATTTAATATTGTTTTATCAAAGGGTTACAATATAAATGTTACGAACGTTTTATGCAATAATTGTGACTTATGTGCGTTTTTTGTATGTTTAATTTTTTTTTCAGATATGAGTGTTACTCCGTTGTTGAATGTGCTTACTGCTAAGCCGCTTACCGGACCAAATTTCTTGGAATGGAAGCGCAATTTGGGATATGTCCTAGATGCCGAAGATTATCACTTCGTACTCACTACCCCTGCGCCTGCAGTTCTCACTGCAGACTCTACCGAGGTTCAGAAAGAGGAGTCTAAGAGGTGGCATAAGGTCAATTGTATGGCGAAAGCCTACATGATGACCACTATGACCTCGGGGTTGCAGCAGCAGCATCAGTCCTTGGACACGGCTGCTGCAATCATGACAAATCTTGAAGAACTATTCGGTGAGAGTGACCATTCTACCCGATTCGAGATCATGAGGCAAATCATGAGCTCGAAGATGACGGAGGGTGCGTCTGTGCGCGAGCACGTGCTTGGAACGATTAATCATTTCAACGAGTTGGACGTGCTCGGTGGCGGTATCATGGATGAAGCTAAGGTCGACATGATACTCCACACTCTTCCCAAGTCCTATGAGAACTTCCGCCTTAATGCAATTATGAGCAAGAAAGTGTTCACTCTCAATGAACTGCTCAATGAACTTGTTGCGGCGGAAGGGGTTATGGGAAAGAGTCCGCAAGCTCTTGCCTCTTCCTCAAGGGGCTTCCATGTTTCACCGAAAGGTGGAAAGAAATGGAAGGGCCCCGCGAAAGGCAAGAAGGGCGAAGGAAGTAGTGGGAGCAAGAGGCTTGGCTCTACCGGCGGCATTAAAAAACCAAAGGAGAAGGGTGGAAAATGCTTCAAGTGCAAGAAATCGGGACATTGGAAGGCTAACTGCCCCCTGTTGAAGAAGGCTCAAGGTATGTCTTCTGCTCTTGTTAATGAAATATGTTTAAGTTCAAGTTCTATCCATAAATGGGTAGTAGATACGGGCGCAACTGACCATATTTGTTATTCCTTGCAGGGGTTCCTGCGGACAAGGGAAGTGAGTAGAGGAGAGTTGAGCGTTGCCATGGGAACGGAAGCGAAAGCAGACGTTGCGGCTATAGGCGATGTTCATTTATCTTTTGAGAATTCAGTTTTAGTTTTAAGAGATGTTTTATATGTGCCAGACTTTCGGCGGAACTTGATTTCTATGGTTAAGTTGTGGAAAGACAGATATTCTATTCTTTTTGAAGGTTTTGCGACTTTTATGAAGGATGATAAGATTATTGGTTATGCACATGTTGTTGATTCTCTTTATACTATTTACTGTTCACATGCTATGAGTTCTTCAAGTAATGCTTTAACTGTTAATCAAAGGAAGAAATCGAATTCTTCTCAAGAGAATCAAACTTTTCTTTGGCACTTAAGATTGGGTCACATCGGTCTAAGGAGGATCCAAAGATTGGTTTCTGATGGAGTCTTGGATTCGTTCCAAGTTGATTCTATCCCAATCTGCGAATCCTGCATAGAGGGAAAGATGACGACTCGGCCTTTCAAGGCCAAGGGGTATAGAGCCAAAGAAGTGTTGGAATTGATTCATTCCGACTTGTGTGGACCTATGTCAACTCAAGCTCGTGGAGGGTACGAGTACTTTGTCACTTTCATTGACGATTACTCAAGGTACGGGTACATCTACCTGTTGTGCTGAAGTAGAGAAGCGACATGGTAAGAGTATCAAGTCGTTGCGATCTGAACGCGGCGGCGAATACCTCAGCAACGAGTTTAAGGAGTACTTGTTGGAAAGTGGGATTACATCCCAATTGACTACATCTGGAACGCCCCAACAGAATGGTGTGTCGGAGAGAAGAAATCGAACACTCCTAGAGATGGTTCGATCCATGATGAGTTATGCATCTCTGCCTATATCATTTTGGGGATATGCTTTGGAAACAGCGGCTCACACGCTAAACTTGGTTCCTTCAAAGTCAGTGCCTAAGACCTCGTCCAAGCTGTGGTCCGAGCGCAAGCCTAGTCTTAACCACATCCGGATTTGGGGTAGTCCAGCACATGTCTTGAATAAAGAAGCTGACAAGTTGAGTCCGAGAACCAAGGTGATGCTGTTTGTAGGCTATCCTAGAGGAACGAAAGGTGGCTATTTCTATTGTCCTAAGGATCAAAAAGTCGTTATTAGCACTAACGCGAGATTCTTGGAAGAGGACTATATGATTGAGCATAAAAAGAGAAGCGACATCATGCTTCAGGAAGTTAGAGGGGAGGAGGTAACTAGTGCTCCAGTCGTGCAAGACGAGAAATCGTCGGAACCTGCACAAACCGTTAATACTAAATCTGCTGTAAAACTTCGTCGTAGTGGGAGGGTAACTCAAGGAAAGTTGCCTAGTCGATACACTCTACTTAATGAATCTACGGATTCATCGGAATTAGTTGTGATCGAAGAGGATCCCTGGACTTACTCCGAAGCATTAGTAGATCCGGATGCTCTTGAGTGGGAGGCGTGTATGATTGCCGAATTGGAATCTATCACTGCCATGGATGTATACCAGAAATGCGAGCTTCCTAAGGGCTGTGAGGCCATAGGATGCAAGTGGGTGTATAAGAGAAAGAGAGGACCGGATGGAAAGGTTACGGCCTTTAAGGCAAGACTAGTGGCGAAAGGTTTCACCCAAAGAGAGGGAATCGATTTTGCCAGTAGCCATGCTTAAATCCATTCGAATCCTTATGGCAATGGCCGCTCACATGAATCTCGAGGTCTGGCAAATGAATGTCAAAACCGCGTTTCTGAACGGGTATCTTGAAAAAGATAGGGACATCTACATGCTACAACCTGAAGGATTCGTTAAGAAAGGTGAAGAGCATCTCGTGTGGAAGCTAAAGAAGTCCATTTATGGACTTAAGCAGGCTTCACGATCCTAGAACAAACGTTTCAATGATGTTGTCCAGAGCTATGGCTTTGTACAATGTGAACATGAAAGTTGTGTTTACAAGGTGTGTATTGATGGAAGTTTAGTATTTCTCGTGCTTTATGTCGATGACATTCTGCTCATTAGTGATAATGTGAGTGTATTGGCTAAGATTAAGGCATGGTTATCCCAGCAGTTTCAAATGAAGGATTTGGGAGAGGCAGCATACATTCTTGGGATTAAGGTCGGTCGTGATCGATCTAAGAGAATGTTGAGTTTGTCTCAAACAACCTACATTGATACTGTGTTATCGCGTTTCAGCATGCAGAATGCTAAGAAAGGTTTCTTGCCTTTCAGACATGGCGTTCATCTATTTAAGGCGATGTGTCCTACGTCGCCTAAGGAGATAGCTGACATGAAGACAGTTCCTTATGCTTCGGCTGTGGGAAGTCTCATGTATGCAATGCAGTGTACTAGGCCCGATATCTGCCAGGCCGTTGGCATGGTGTCTAGATATCAGGCTAATCCAGGTCAGGGTCATTGGATTGCTGTAAAGTGCATACTCAAGTACCTTAAACGGACTAGAGAGTATGGACTGGTATATCGATCCGGTGATCTGTTTCCGGTAGCATATGTAGATGCTGATTATCAAGGAGATAAAGATCGACGGTTTTCTACTTCTGGCTATGTGTTCAAGCTAGGAGGTGGAGCCATTGTGTGGAGAAGTGTGAAGCAGAAATGCATTGCATTATCTACTATGGAAGCTGAGTATGTGGCCATTACTGAGGCTGCTAAAGAGGCTGTTTGGCTTAGAAACTTCTTAGCGGAGCTTGATGTGATTCCTGATTTGCCGAGAAGTATCACGATTCATTCTGATAATGAGGCAGCAATTGCAAATTGCAAGGAGTCAAGGTTTCATCAGACGACTAAGCATATTGATGCAAGATATCACTACATTCGGCTGCTTGTCCAAGATGGTGATGTGGATGTGCAAAAGGTTGCAGGAGTTGATAATCTGGCTGATCCATTTACAAAGAGTCTACCAGCTGTTGTCTTTGAGAAGCACGTTGAAGGCATGGGGCTGCGTTTCCTCCCACACTAAGTTAAACTTTGAGTATAAGTGGGAGAAGTTGTAATAGATGGCTAGATGAATATTAGTCTCATTGTATACTAAAAGTTTGTTTTAGTATAAGTGGGAGAATTGAAGGGTTGTATACGAAAGCAAGACTTTTGTTTATATACAATTGATATTTATTTCACTATAATTCTCCTATCTGAAATGTTTATTATTGCATAATTATTATTTGTCTAATTATCTCAATATCATAGATTATATAGTGTGTTGTTGATCACAGAAGATTATATAATCGGCATTTTATGAGATATAAACTAATATTCACAATCGAGACAACTTGGACGAGTTGTTGGTTTAGATTGTAGCATAATAGTATTAAATAGTTTATCTTGACTATTTATTTATGCTAGTACGTTAATCGTATTGAAAGGATCACAGTGAGATTAATTCTCTGTTCTGAATTATTGAGAATTAAAGATCTCGGTGACTTAAATAGTCTTAACCTTAATTGGGCTTATCAGTATTAATAAGTGTCTGACTATTGCTTTGATCTATTATAAATGAGAACTTAATCGTGGTTCAAAATTTCGTATTTTGGGCGGTAGCAGTTCTTATTTGATATTGATAGAGCTGCAATAAGGATCCGTGTCCTATGAATAATGGGATGATGATATCCTCTCGAGGAACTTAATAAGTTTGTTGTATTAAACCCTGCAGGTGAAATTAGTTCCGATACGATAATGAGTTTAAGTTGTAGCACTCGAGATAATTATTTATTAGTGAATAATTAATTGATTAATTAATTTACTGTCAGAAGTATTTAATTAATTAATGGATATTCGAGAATCTTAAACACGAAGATTAATTAAGTCTAATACTAGCCCCGACTCAATTAAATAAATAAGAGAGTAAGTCAGTATTAATTCTTTAGTGGAATGAATTAATATTTATATCTGATTTATATTTCTGGGCTGAATAGATTAAATCAGATATTATCGGGCCAATCTTATTTAAGCTAGTAGATCCCTGAACTGGCCCAATGGCCTGTGTTTCTAGTGGGTTAGGCGCCTGTCTCCTACGGCCCGTTAGGGTTGTCTAGGTTCAATGAATGTGAGCAATTATTTATCTATAAATACAAGGCTCATAAGACTCATTACTTACTTGCATTCTAAGCAACGAAACCCTAGAGAGAGAGAGAACTGGCGCCGCCTCCTACTGTAAGAAAGAGAGTGCGAGGTCGATCCCATCCATCGTCGTATTCTAGCCGGGAACAGTTCAGAAGATCAACTCTGGAGTCGTTGTGCATCAAATTTGCACGTATATCGAATAAACATCCTATGATTGTAATTAAATTCATAGGAGCATGCTAGGTATGGATTTTGTATGTGTTTGTTAGATATCCATAATTGATCCATGGGTAAAGAACGGATTGATTTTCAAAAACCGGTTCCAACATTCACATCCATAAAAATCCAATCTTTCTCTATCAAATAACTCATCCATCCATGGTGTCGGTGTTTAAGTATCATGTGGTCGGCGATCTGACGGTGTTGAAATTGGAGTTTTGGAGTTCCCGGATATGGAGACGGTGACGACGACCATTGGGGCCATCGAAGATAAGACGGAGGGAAGGATTCAGGTGTGGCAGAAGAG
This sequence comes from Schizonepeta tenuifolia, assembly GCA_029490685.1. NCBI lineage: Eukaryota > Viridiplantae > Streptophyta > Magnoliopsida > Lamiales > Lamiaceae > Schizonepeta > Schizonepeta tenuifolia. Next base: position 9,164,274 of record CM055956.1, read on the forward strand.
ATCGCGCGTTCTTGATAAGAGATGATGGTGAATAAAATTGAAGTATGAATATATGATTAAGGCTGTTAACGAGTTTGTTTTTTTACATTAATTTAGGGGGTGTAAGGATAGAATAGTATATTGCTTCATTTTTTATAATTATTTTTATTTAAGTGGCTGTAAAAAAAGAATTGGGGGCTATATTTAAAATTACCCTTTGTTTTTTCCATACACGGTACAGGTACTGCATAACCCGAAAACCAAAACGCATGAAGAAAAATATTGACCCATCTAACGATCACTATCATTCAATGCATCATTTGAAAATTAGATACCTTCATCAAAGATGTCAAAATCAAAACCTCCACCAGAATACTCCAAATGCTTCGACAATCCACGCTAAAAAACAATAAAGTTTCGACCCATGACCCAATTGCTCGGCATCATCAGGAATCGGCATAAGATTCTCCTTGTATGAGAAAACTCAATCATAGTAAAAACCACGAGGATTGAAAGAAGAAAAAAAATCCCATTTGAGCTATAAATTCGATTCATGTAACGATAGATCGTATATGATCAAAGATGAATCTTTTGTTTCAATGTGAAATAATTAATCTGACAATTTATACATACAAATTGTATCCGTTACTGCAATACTTAGCACATAGATTAACACAGAATATAACAATTATGCTAAGTAAAGAACACATAGAAATGGTGACCCAATTCGGTTAGTCAACTTACGTCTAGGGTGCCTTCATGCCCAAGAGAGAATCAATCCACTATTGTAAGTTGTAGTTACAGACTCTTACACATATGGTTCGTCAACCATATGAAGTCTTCTAACTCACACACTTCCCAACCCAGCGTGAACCGACGATTGTTCAAGGCGCACTCAAACAATCTAAGCTTGAGTCGCAACCCAACTCTCACCTCTCTCCCAAGTGTTTTTATATGAAACAAACACTCTCAAGTACAATCAAGGCCGGCCCTATAATTTAAGTGCCCTAGGCAAAAAAAAAAAAAACCCTATATACATAATGAACAATTTTTCCTGATTTTTGTATCGACGCTCTCGGGCTTCCCTGACTTTTGTACCGAAGCTCTCACAGTTTTTCCTGCAAAATAATACACAAAATACATCATAAGAAACGATTTCTTCGAGCATTGGTAGATGCAAAATCATTAATGATCACATTTGCATCAATAGTTTCTAACATGTCTTTCTAAATAGATAAAGTTGCTAGACCATTCAACCTTTCTTGTGACATTGATGATCTTAAATATATTTTTATCAATTTAAGCTTTGAAAAACTTCTTTTAGCTGATGCTACAGTAACAGGAACAGGAACAGTTAATAGAATTCGATAAGCAATTGAAACATTAAGATAACAATCTGCAGCTCTAACAAATTCAAGTATTTCAGTAGCTAACAATAATTGAGTAGGTAAAGTCATTTGCAATACTTTCAATTCAGAGCAAAAATCATCCAAATCAACATCTGATAAATTGCCATGAGAAAATGTTGAATGAAAATTAACACAGCAGTTTCTTAACTCACGATCTTCTAATGTCTTTAGCTTATTTGAATCATACAAGAATCCAAAAATATTTTCAAATATTTTTAATTCCTTAAATCTATTCTTTAAAGAAGAGATTGCCATATCAACAACAACCAAAAAATATTTAATTCTAAATAACTCTTCAGCTGAATGATCTTCTTGGTCCTCATTACTCTCGCCAAACTGCCTTTTTCTAATTACACAACGTTTTATTGGAAAGACAGGTTGTACATCCATTTCAAGTGCAACACTTTTAGAAATATCCATATTTTTTTATAAAATCCTCCTCTCGATATTTTTTAAAGAATGACAACACACCTTCCAATTGCTTTAAAGTAGTGTCAATGCACATAGATTTTGCCTGCAATTTCTTGCTCACCTTATTAACAACAAATAAAACCTCATACCAAATTATCATGCCAATTAAAAACTCAAAACTTTCTAATGCATCAATCAAACTTTCTGCTTCACTCTTTAACTTTGCATCTTTATCATCAGACTCACTTAACTTTTCTAAAGCTAGTCTTATTTGGGGCATTGAAATCTGATAGCTTTAACACTTTTAATTCGACTCTCCCAACGGGTATTAGACAAATATTTCAAAGTTAAACCAGAGACATTATCAAGCAAAATATTCCATCTTTTTGTAGAACCAGAAAACAATGTATATATGGCGTTGAACAATTCCAAAGAACGAAAAAGCTTTCACACAAGAATTTGACATATCACCAAGAGTAAGATTAACACTATGACAAGCACAAGGCATATATAAAGCTCTCAGATTTATTTCAAGAAATCGTTTTTGAACACCTTGATGTTTTCCTTTCATATTGGAACAATTATCATAGCCTTGCCCCCTCACATCATCAATATTAAGGTCAAGAGATTTCAAAATATTTTGTAAGTCTAGAAAAAGTCTCAATCCCGATGTATCATCAACTTTCAAAAATTCCATAAAAAACTCCTCAATTTTGATTTCATTATTTGACATATTCAAGCATCGAACTATAAGAGTCATGTGTTCTTGATGGCTCACATCAGGAGTACAATCAAGAATTATTGAATAATATTTTGCCTCTTTAATAACTTTTATAATAGAACTTCTAACACTTTTGGATAATAGAGAAATAAACACATTTTGAATTTTATGCCCAAGATAATGATGATGAATTTCACGAGCTTTAATACGCCTAACATGATCTTGCATTATAACATCAAATTCTGCAATCATTTCAATTAATCCCAAAAAAAGAGCCATTGTTATCTTGATATAATCTTTCATTGGATCCACGAAAAGCAAGATTATGCCTTGCAAGACATTTCACAACAGCAAATATTCTATTTAAAACTTGTCTCCAACGCTCTTTCTCTTTCAAGATTTCTTCTTGCACAGATTTATCAATTGTCTCATTTTTGTTCAATCTTACCCTCAATTCATTCCAAGTGTTCATGTTACACATATGTTCAGCACTAAGTTCATGCAGTTTGAGTCTTTGACTTATATGTTTCCAATCACTCAATCCATCATTTGCTAACAAACTTATATTACTAACAGATTTGAATAACTTACAACAAAAACAATATGCTTTATTAACATGCTTTGAATAAACTAATCATTTTCTATCACTGATCTCACCATTGCTAAGCTTTCTGGAATAACATGCATATGAAAAATGCCTAGAATTTTGATCCAATGGAAAATCACAATTCATTTCTCGTATAGGTCCCTTTTCAACTAAAATATCTCTTGATTTATTATCAGGATTTTCCCAATTTCTAGGATCGAAAATATTAGCACGAGGAATACTCTCATCATCATCATCATCATCATCATCATCATCATCATCATCATCATCATCATCAACATCCATATTTTGAGTATTAGCTACATTTGGCACATCATTACAATCACTCAAAATATGAAGTTCATCATTCTCTATTTCATGATTTTCAGTATCTTCATTCTCTTTTGATTGATTCAAATTGTCTTGAGAATCTCCCTTTTTAAATACAAATTCATGCATAGCTCCTTCTTATGATTTTATAAATTCATTTGTTCTCTTTTTTTTTCCCTCCTTGCACTACCAGAAGGTTTTATAGGCATCTTATAGTTTTTATATTAAATATCAAAATATACAAGAATAAAAAAATCAAGAACAATAACACCTGAAAATAGATGATAAATTGATGGTCGTGATCTTGTCCGGTCCGGTTGCCACGAGTCTTCAAAATTTCAGAGTAAAGGAAGTAAAGATCAGTCGAACAGAGAAGAGTTTTTATCTTGATAATTGTTAATACAGCGAGAGAGAACGAGAGAGAGCACGAGAGAGCAAGAGAGAACGAGAGAGCGAGAGAGAGAGAGTGAAAAAGCTTCTGAGTCTGAGGAGTAAGAACGGCACAATGACAACGACAATCCACCCATTAGAAATTTTAATTGATGTATATTGGGCCTAATAATGGGCTTTCAACAAAACTTAATTGATGGGCTAAATCTATTTTTTTTTTTTTGAACCAGCCTAAATCTAATTGTAATGCATATATATAACAACAATAAAAAAAAATTGGCGCCCCCCTTCTACCCTGGGCCCTAGGCTGCACTCCTCGCCTAGGCCCAAGGTCGGCCTTGAGTACAATTAGAAAAGTACTCACTCACGTAAGTATACTAGCTATTGAATACAATGAAATATAGCTAAAACAACGGCAACCTCCAAATAATGTATGTGTCGATATATATAGGTCTTGAGAAACCCTAGATATTATCTTCACCGATTTGCCCTAGTTTCCTTGTTGATAGAAACTTCCTTTGGAGGCTTATCTTGTGGAACAATCAAATATATTCGTCGTATAAGATCTTCTCCGCATCATGAATGGATAAGAAAAAGATCTCCGCAATATCCGCATAAATATGTAAGAATCTTCTGAATTTATTCCAACATGTTATACAATATCCTAGCTCAGACTAAAGAACATAATCTCTGTTCTGTGTCAGCACAACTTGTATCACTTAAGTCTGATCTTCTTCTACATAAACTTGCCAACTTGATTGAGCTGCATGCTCGAATCTAACAATCTCCCCCTTTGGCATTTATGTACACAAAACCATAATCCAAACATTTAAGAAAATCAGAGTAAAAATCATCTTCAAGCATAACAACAAACAAACAAGCACAAGTGAATATAGTATGGAAGCTCCTCCTCAAACTGACCTTGGGACTACGAAATAGCTTCATGAATCTTAACTCCCCCTCGAACTGAACTTGGAGGATTGCTTGGACTTAAACTCCCTTAACTCAAACAATAGGGAACTTCAAATGAAATCAAACTTCAAAAAAATGAAGAAATAAAAAAAAATCCAACGGAATTTCCGTCGATAATTCCAAAAAATAAAAAAGAAATCGATTTTTTTTATTTTAATTTTTTTATTTACCAACGGATTTACCGCACCGAAAAAAATTATGTCGGTAAATCCGGCATGAAAATTCCCTCCAATTTTCCGTCGGTGATCTGTCGGTATTTCGTCGGAATTTTTTTTGCCGACCCGTCTTTTTACCGGCGGAATTTTGTCGGTAATCACTGACGAAAAAATTTCCGTCGGTGTTTTGGCCGGTATTTTTGCATTTTTTTGTAGTGACGACAGTTCTTTTTGACAGCTTGTTTTGGAATCTCCTCTTCTTACTTCTTGTTGTCAAGGATTCCTTCAGCTTGATTTTCCTTTTCCGGAATAAAAGGAGTCTTGGTTCCTGTGTTTACTTGTCTCCATGCCTTATTCCCTTGATAACCTAGACCAGCTTTACTTGTGTTTAGTTGACCAGCCTCAAGAATTTGATCAAGCTGAGCAGTATTGTTGGTCATCATCCTTACAACCTTGTTGATATGGATGATTTCATTTGCTTTGAACACATTATCTTCTCTGAGATTTGAATTCTCCAATAGCAAAGCGTTGTTCAAAACTTTTAGATTATCCCTTTTCTTGACAAACATCAACCAACTGAGTTTTGACAATCTTATTTTCCTCTTCCAATTCCTTGATCTTGAAATTGACTTCTTTGTTGGCGCCTCCAACCTCTTCACATTTGGTTTTGAGATCTTCATAAACCTTTACCACAGTGTCCTTGTCCACTTCTTCTTCGTCACTTTCTTCATCCACCTTTCTGACTTGGGTGGGGATTGTTCGGAGGCCTCTGATAAGATTACTACGTGAGCCATAACATTTGACTCTTCTCGCTACCGCTGTCATCATTTTCTTCATCACTGTGTGTAGCAATATAGGATATGTTCTCACGCTTGAGAAAGCATGGACATTCATTTTGAAAGTGTCCATAACCATCGCATTCAAAGCACTTTGGACCACATTTTTTAGTATGAGATTTCACCCCTTTGTTTCTTGAAGAGGTGTTAGTAGTTTCCTTTCTGGATGAGCTGTTATTGGAGGCCTTTTTCATATGTCTCTTGAATAGCTTATCATAGTTTTTTACTAGAAGAGCCAAAACTTCATGTCCACTGGTTTTGCTGGAAGGTTCAGATGCTGGATCAGAATTCCAGTTCTGAGCTGCAAAAGCAACTCCCTTCATTTTCTTAGAACTCTCGTTCTGTTTTCCTATCTCAAATATTCTTAGAGAACTGATCAACTTATCCAGTTTAAGTTTAGAAACATCTTTAGCTTCCTCTATAGCAGTCACTTTGTACTCAAATCTGTTTGGAAGGGATCGAAGGACCTTCCTAACAATCTTCTCATTGGAAATCTCCTCTCCAAGATGAAAACTTTCGTTGGCAAGAGCTGGCAATCTTGAATGAAATTCACCAATATTTTCAGTCTCCTCCATTGTTAGGTTTTCAAACTGTGATGTCAGTTGTTGGAGCCTCTGACCTTTCACCTTCTTGTTTCCTTCAAAAACTGTCTCAAGAATGTCCCAAGCTTTCTTGGCAGAGGTGCAAGTGGAGATAAGAGCAAAGATCTCTACACTTACAGAAGATTGAATCGCATTCATGGCCTTAATTTGATTCATCCCTAACCATTTGATCTCAGTTTCACTCCATTCCTTTCTTATTTTGAGATCAGAAGAATTTTCTTTGACTGAAGGAGTCCATTCTTCCTCTATAACATTCCAAGCAGTTTCATCAATGGATCTGATGTAACACATGATTCTTACTTTCCAATAGTCGTAGTTCTTCCCATCCAGCAATGGGGGTTTCATCAAAGCATGGCCATTAGTAGTCATTGTGGATCAGATGCAGCAACAGAGATTTGCGGTTGTCCCGGGATCAACACCTGTGAAGTCGGTGTACCATTCTGGTACCAATTGAAATAATTAATCTGTAAATTGTATCCGTTATTGCAATACTTAGCACAAAGATTAGCACAGAATATAACAATCATGCTAAGTAAAGAACACACAGAAATGGTGACCCAGTTCGGTTAGTCAACCTATGTCTGGGGGCCTTCATTCCCAAGAGAGAATCAATCCACTATTGTAAGTTGTAGTTACAGACTCTTACACATATAGTTCGTCAACTATATGAAGTCTCCTAACTCACACACTTCCCAACCCAGACCAACGATTGTTCAAAACGCACTCAAACAATCTAAGCTTGAGTCGCAACCCAACGCTCACCTCTCTCTCAAGTATTTTTATATGAAACAAGGACTCTCAAGTACATTACGAAAAATACTCACTCACGCAAGTATACTAGCTATTGAATACAATGAAATATAGCTAAAATAGCGGCAACCTCCAATAATGTAAGTGTCGATATATATAGGTCTTGAGAAACCCTAGATATTATCTTCACCGATTTGCCCTAGTTTCCTTGTTGATAGAAACTTCCTTTGGAGGCTTATCTTGTGGAACAATCAAATATATTCGCCGTATAAGATCTTTTCCGCGTCATGAATGGATAAGGAAAAGATCTCTGCAATATCCACATAAATATCGAAAGAATCTTCCGAATCTGTTCCAACCTGTTCCACAATATATCCTAGCTCCAACTGAAGAACATAATCTCCATTCTGTGTCAGCATAACTTGTATCACTTCAGTCTGATCTTTTTTTTTATATCGTGGGAACCCACAGCCGCTACCTTCGGTGCGCACTGAGTAAACCCCCGTCCCTTGTGTAGTAGCCTGCAAACCACACAGGGCAGGTAAATCACACTTTCCAAGTACAGGTGTGGTAGGCTCGACCTATAGGGGCGCTTCATGAGGTTCGAGCCTGAGACCTCTCAGTCTCAGGCGCTCACTTTTACCACTAGGTCATCCCCAAAGGGACTTCAGTCTGATCTCCTTCTACATAAACTTGCCAACTTGATTGAGCTGCATGCTCGAATCTAACACAACGTTTCCAACAAGAGTTCATCTCACTCCAAAAAATTTGAACTCTTTCAATACGATAGTCCATGTCAATTGTTCATAACGGTTTAGTCTGACAACACAATAGATGAACTTTCAATCGGTAAGTGTTTGCCTACAAGCCATTAGCCAATTGACTTACCAGAGGATTTTCATCCATCGGTAAAAGCAACAATTTCTGTATCTACATGATTCATTATTGTCCATTACCCAAATACTTAGGATTTTAAAAAAATGTCTCAAGCAATATTAAATTTAATGCATCCCCACATACGGCTAGCAGCCACGAGAGATTCCAGCAGTATCCTCCGTATCCACCCCACTCATATCCTCCGCCACCCAGTGAATGGGTTGACCAGTATGCGATGTTTAATGAAGAGATGACTATCGTTGTAGTGCGATGTGAGGGAAAGAGAGAGGGAGACAGACTAGTTCATAATTTCTTTAATTACTAGTCTTAACTGGAGTGGTGCTTTCTATAAATATCACATTATGGAATATATAAGTATTTCCGAGTACATGAAGCACGTTTATTGTGAAAATATTAATTCAAAAGCAAAAACCAAAAGTACATGACAGGATTTTTGTCTCCAAATTGGATTCTTTTACATGCAATCTTGTGGATTTATTTAGTTTCTTACATTTTATATAAATTCATACAATATTTACCGATGAAATGGAGCTTACAATTAAGCTCTTAAACAACTTATAAATTGTTTTAATGATCATATAAGCTTAACCAAACATTCTTTAAAAGTGAAGAGACAAAGAGAGAAATGGGAAGAGAGTAAAGAGAGAGAGTGAGAGAGTAACATATATAATTATTTTATTTATTGCTATAATAAAACAAACTTATCCACCTAAGAAACTATAAGATGCTAAAGAAATACTCAATTGTCTCATAAGATTTTAAAAGAGCTTATTAGTTTAATTAGTGTTATACACGGATTTTCTACATTTTTTAGAGACTATTTGAAGTTAATTTGTTGTAGAAAATCATGTTTGTAACGAGTTTGATGCTTAAGTTTTGTTATTTTGTAAAGTACGATACTCGTTTGCTCTCTGTTTGATTTTTTTAGGAAAAATAGAGTAAATACTATGAAAATTGAGCATGATAAGATGAAATTACACTTTGATAGGAGCTCGTAGGGAAAAAAACAAATCAAAAATCGATGTTGAAACGATGGAGAACGAGCCGAACAAAAATTGTCGCGTGTAGGAGCAATATCATTTGGTCTGGACCATACGGTCACATGCTCAATGCATAACGAACCGCACAAAAGGTGCAGAAGTTACAAAAGTTTCTTTTTGTGTTCAAATTCTTTCCTAAAGCCATTTCCTATCCCTACACGAATTAGACTTGATTCTCAACTATAAATACATTTTCTGTGACATCTAAAGACAAACTTTCTACATGTACTTTTCATCACACACTTTGGAGCTTTTGAAGAGACAAAAATGAAAATAGAAGATTTAAGACCTAGAACTTCATAGGAGTTTTATTATTTTGTTACTTTCTACACATATTTTTCATCACACACTTTAAAGCTTTTGAAGAGACAAAAAATAAAAGAGAAGATTCAAGACCTAGAACTTCATACGAGTTTTATTATTTTGTTTATGTTATTTCTTGAATCTTTGTGTTTCCCATGACTATGAGTGGTGAAACTATCTTTTATCCTAGTGTTAGAGTGGATGCTTTGAATTTCGATTCGTTATAATTAATTACTACAACCTTTTTTTCCTTTTCTTTATTCTTGTGTTTTTTGGCCACAAATTATGCATATTTATTGTGTTAATTTGATTTCAAAAGAAGATAATTAACACGTGTCCGAATAGAATTATTGAAATTAAAATACGCACACATGAATCAGATACTAACTTAACTTATATTTAGTAATTAATAGGAAAAGTCTTCTTTACCTCATACTCCCTCCGTTCTGTTCAACTTGACTCTTTATTTTTCAGCATGGAGATTAAGAATTAGGGGATTAGATGTAAAGGGTGTGTTTAATGTATTTTGTATACAATATTTAATTGTTGATGGTAAAATGATTGTGAGTGCATTTTTTTTTTTTGTAAGTAGATTTTTATTTACAAAAAATTGGTAAGGGAAAAAACAGAACGCACACAAACACTCAAGACCACACCTACACTAATCATGCAGCTGTGTAGAAAAAAACATACAAACCAAGCAATCCTATTAACTTCTCAAAAATCTCATTAGCTTTTTCTCTTTTCGGCATCTCAGTGCAGTAATAACTTGACATTGACGAAGCACCACCTCCAGGCTCGACTTCAAACTCTGAAATCGTCGCATGTTTCTTTCCCTCCAAACATGATAAACCACGACTGAGAAGATTAATTATTTGAACCACAGTGAGCAATCATAGCATTTCTCTCTTCTTCCCAATCACCCACTGTTGGATCAAAACCACTCCACCGTTTCATTTCTTTCCAAAGTTGCATGGAGAAGCTACATTGGAAGAAAAAGTGCTGAGAATTCTCGTCAACCATATCACACAAGCTGCATGTGGGGTCAACTTGGATTCCTATCTTAACTAAGCATCTTATACCATGGCATCTTAACCACATCACCACATAGCTCAAAATATCTTCTTCTAATGGTGAAAGAGGGCTGGGTGAGCCAATTCAGATCTGCAGTATAATATTTCCTTTCCCCCAAAATCTTCCTAATAATCTATGAAGCCTATGGAGGCACTCTCATCATAAGGAGATCTTGATTCTTTATATAGTAGCCATGCACCCATTTTATCCATATTTTCTCCTTGTTTTGAGCTAAACTCCATTATAACTTGCACAGAGCAGCCTTATTCCAGTTCTGTATATGAGTAAGATTCCATCCACTAGCTATTTTAGGCAAACACAACTAATCCCAAGCAACAAGGGCTCATTTGGATTCAACTTTCCCTACCCAAAGGAAAGATCTACACATAGACTGCATGGTTCTCATCACTTTCTGTGGTAGCAAAAATACTTGACACCAATACACTTGCACACTAAACAACACAACCTTTATTAGTTGAATTCTCCCTGCATAGGAGAGGAGTTTTAAAGTCCAATCCTCCACTCGTGCCATAATCTTATGAATCAGAGGTTGGCATTGTAAGCTTGTCAATTTCTTTCATGAAAGCGGCACCCCCATGTATTTGAAAGGTAATTTACCTTTGACAAGTCCATAATCTCTCAGAATAACTTCTTACTGAGCTTCTGGAACACCTCCAAAATAGATATTGCTCTTTGAGGGGTTGGCTTTCAAGCCAGACACTTCTGAGAACCTCTGAATAACCCTCATCATTTATTGTATAGATTTAGGATCACCTCTTGAGAAAATTTGCAAATCATCAGCAAATCATAACTGTATCAAGCCAAATCTTTTACAACGTGGATGAGAGTGGAAATACTTGTCTGATTTGAGTTCCGAAAGGCTCTTATGTAGATATTCCATACACACAACAAACAAATAGGGAGAAATGGGATCTCCCTGTCGAAGTCTTCTTTTAGACACAAAAAGAGTAGTAGTTTCATCATTAACCATGATAGTATAGGATACCGTAGTGAGACAAGCCATGATCCACTTGACAAACTGGTATGGAAGCCCCAAGGCAAGGAGTAGATATTTCAAGAAGAGCCATTCCATTGAGTCGTAGGCTTTTTGAATTTTAATTTTCAACATGCAGAGTGGTGAAATACCTTTTTTGGAGTAACCCTTGACAAGTTCATGGTTAAGAATGATATTGTCAAAGATCGACCTCCGCTTAACAAAAGAAAATTGTGATTCATTCACTACATCTTCTAGCACCAGCTGAAATCGGTTTGCCAAGACTTTGGAAATGATTTTGTATAACACACTACAACAGACAATCGGTCTATAGTCTTTGATTGAGCAGGCCTGAGCATGTTTTGGAATAAGTGAGATCAAAACATTATTGATTGTTCTGGGCAGGAAGCCAGTGTAATGGAAATCTTGGATTGCTTTTACCATATCAACACCAATCATATCTCACGCTTGTTTAAAGAAATGCACATTAAAACCATCAATCCCTGGGGCTTTGTGGGAGTCCATACTGAACAAAGCTTGCTTAATTTCCTGAGGTGAGAAATCTTTGCACAAGTTTAGTTGCTGAGGGTGTGAGAGTTTAGGCCCTCTGTCCACCACCACTTGATCAATCATTGGAAGGTTGTCGCACTACCCATAAATTAGTATAGAAGCTTTTAATTTCTATTTTTAATTGGTCTTGTGTTGTGCATTTGCTCTCATCTGCTCTTACAAGAAGCTTAATTGCATTGTTTGTTTTCCTTATTTTAGCAAAACCATGAAAGAATTTTGTATTTGCATCTCCCAATGTGATCCAATCCACCCTAGACTTTTGTTTCCAGGTATTCTCTTCTATCTTGCTCCACTTCTCCATATCTTCTACAATTTAGAGACTTTCATCCAAATAGTTCTGATTCATATAAAGTTGGACAATAGTAAGCTCACCTCTGAGAATGCTCAATTTATCAGAGATATTTCTATAGTGACTGATGTTGAGCTGTTTAAAAGGAGCCTTCAATCCCTTAAGCTTGTACCAAATATTCAACAACTTGTTATCATGAAGTTGATTCTCCCATCCAGTTTTCACAATAGTTTTGAACTCAGCATGCTTTGAAATGACATTCAAAAATCTGAAAGGAGCTAGTGATGAATGTCTAATACTTTCAAAATGAAGTGATTGAGGGAAATGATCTGAGATATTCTTTCTAATAATTCCACAATCACATCACCATAATCTGCCATCCACAGTTCATTAGCTAAGCTTCTATCAATCAGTGAGAGAATTTTATCCATACCTTGTTGATTATTACATCAGGAAAACTGGCCACCAATCATTCTCACCTGGTGAAGGTTATGCTCCCTAATACAATTCTCAAAATCTCTAACATCACCTTCAGTTACAGAGCTACCTTGATATCTCTCCTCATGGGTGAGAATAGTATTAAAGTCCTCACTGTTTAACAGGGGGTGAGTACAACCTCTCCAATAAACCTCCATAGATCTCTTCTCATTTCCACTGTATTGTATGCATATACAGCTATAAAATGAAAACTCTTGCCTGTCACAAGATCACTAGCCTCATAGTAAATTCCTTGAGCATGATTTTCTATCTTCTTGACAGCAATCTTCCTTGGATTCCATCCTAACCATACCCTTCCATTAACAGCACAATCATAATTATTGATGAACTCCCATTGTTTGTTAATCTTGACAGTGCTCTTTGTGAATTTTCCTTCTTTTACTCTAGTTTCAAGCAGTGCTACTATATCCATTTTCTTATTCTGCAAAAAGAGCTTGAACTCCTTTTGCTTGAAGGGTTTGTTACAACCCCTCACATTCCACACTAGCAGCTTCATTGATTCACCAAGGGGAGAGGGTCCTCATCCCTTTTATTATTCTCTGTAGTAGCTTCATGTTCATTCAAGACTAAAAAAATATTCCCAATTCTTACTGTAGTGGTTTGGCTACCAATATCAGCAGTATTAGCAGTTTCCTTAGGTAAATTCCACACCTCCCAAGTACCATTTGTGCATCTCTTTGTACTATCATACCATTTCCTTGCTTATCCTGCTTATTTGGGGGTGAAACTTTCTGCAAACATTTTGTTTGGTCTGGTCTTTGATTCAGCTTCTGTTTCTCCTTGATTGAGCAATCATGGTCAGTAGTTTGGCAAGCTTTACAAAATTGAGGCACCCATTCATAGATCACTTTCTATTCTACTCTTTTCCCATGCTCTCCTTCTATCCAAATCTTGTGTTGTAGGGGCTGAGTTACATCAATTTCCACCAACAATCGAGCATAGAAAATCCTGTTTTGCTTGGTGGTGCATTCATCAGCACACAACGGCTTCCAAAGAGTGTTTCCTATTCTGCTCAAAGAGTTCATACCCCAGCAATTGAGAGGAAGGTTCGGCAGTTGTGTCCACAGAGGTACTACCTTCAGCACTTCATTTTCAAAACAGAACCCTGCCTCCTAAGCTTTCACTATCACAAGTCTGTTTGCAATGGTGTGAGGCCCTGCAAACAACACCCTATCCTGTTCTTCCATAGATTGAAAACGAATGAAATAGCCCTTCACATGATAAGAAATATTAGGGTTTCAAACATGACATTGCTTCTCCAAATAAGTAGTCAAGTATCTAATCGTTGGGGATTCGCCAATGACATACATAATAGTCGTTGTTTTCCACTTTTTTGCTTCCTGATCTATAGCTTCCTATTCAAGACAAGCCACCACAGTGCCATTTTTTAGAGCAGGAGCTACAAAATCTAACTTCATACCTTGATTTGCTAGTCGTGGTGGATCAGAATTTCGTTTCTCCTTATACTCTGCATCTTCTTCCAGCTCGGAAATGCTTAGATCCACACTTCTGTTCTCTTCTTCCAATTCTAGCTCATGCTATCAACATTATCTTCAAGCATTGTTTCATTCATTTTGCCTTTTCCAGATCCACTGCTCCCTTCCGCATATGGAGACGATATAGTCGGGAAATTGTTCGATGTCGAAGCTCCTTGAGGGGATGGCTTGGTTAGTACCTCAATCACCGGATTCTTCCTCAGCCTACGTTTCTGTCGAGCATGGTGAGATGCGCACGTTAAGCAGATCCAGTTAACGTGCGCCGAGAGAATTGCATGTACTATATAATGATTTTCGTCATGAAACTTTTTGTGAGTGCATTTTCACATTTATAAAAGCAAATTACTGTACACATAGTACTTAAACACTAAAATTGTCTAATCTTTGCTAAAAAGGGAAACGAGCTAAGTTAAGTAACACACCCAAAAAGGAAAACGAGCCAAGTTGAACGGGACGGAGAGAGTATAAAATTCTCTTACTATATTTGGAACCCTCGCATTCAATACAACCGAATTTTCATAACTTCAATCAATCGTTTTTTAATCAAAGAAATCTTGCATCATCGATCACTTAATTTACTGATTAGAGTTTTCATGAAGAAATAGCAAATCCTAGTCAAAGTAATTAATTAATATTTGTATATTTAAGGTAACTAGAAAGAAAGCATGATTACGCTTTATTTCCTTGTTAATTTACACAACTTCTCATCAAATATACAATGGGGTGCTGGAGCTTTTTTGATCTAATTAACTATTTTATATATTTTTATATAGGTATTATTGTATGAAGAAAAGTAATGATTAGAGAAGTTGGGAAGATTGCAAGCAACGTTGCGTGTAAATATGCGATTATATGTTTTTTTCCTTGCAATTTTTGGTTTTCTTAGATGTTTTGTGAAGCAACCTGCAGCGATATATGTTATCATCATCAGCTTTTGGCTATTAAGGTTTGTCACTCCAATCTCTTATTCTTTTTTCTCTCCTCTCTTCAATTCAGGTAAAAAGAATTATGAGAAAATAACATGCAGTTGCTACCCACAAATTTCATTAGAGATGTAAATTGGCCATTTTCATTTGATTGAGTATTAATGTCAAAGGAGTTTTTTATTTTTTCTATAAAAATATTATATTTCTTTCTTTTTTTTTGTTTTTATTCATTTCTTTATCTTTTTGAGTGGGAGGGAAGAGTACTGGTATGATTGAACCAGATGTTTATGTCTTGCAATCGACTTTATAAATGTTTGCATATTCTTCACTCACACAAAATTTCATTCTTATATACTTCCTCCGTTTCATTTATAATGGTCACTTTCTTTTCAGCAAGAATATTAAGGAAAAGGGAATTAGAGATAAAAAAATATAATTCGTGAAGTTTTTATCAAATATAATATTATAGTAATAGTGTTCTAAAGTTGTTTTGCTTTTAGGATGCAGTGTAATAGTGGGGTAGTGTAATAGTGTATTTGGTGGAAAGTTGTTTGGCCAAAAAGGAAACTGACCAAATTATGTGGAACGTCCGGAAAGAAATACTGGTCATTATAAATGAGACGGAGGTAGTAATATTTTTTTTATTGGAGGGAATAGTTCCATTCTTATTAAACATAGAGAATGCTATATTAAACATCAAAATTTAATTAAATGCAAAATTTGGATCGTCATTCATGAAATTTCTAACTTTTTTGCAAACATATTGTTTGGAGTGTGAAGAACTTTATTGGTTAGTAATTTTGGTCGGTGTGCAAAGGTGGATCGGATCTGGTTCACAAGGTTTTAATCGATCAGTTGAACATCAGATTGTGCATCAATTTGCGTAAAATTTTAAAATTCGTACATTGATCAACATTCCTAAAATGAAACAAAATAAACTAATAGAAGTGAAAATTTCTTGTAGTGTGTGTGAGAAATGAATATTTATTAATTTTTTGAAAGGGGAAAATGTATTCAACTTGGACGTACATGAACCCTTCGTGCATATTAGTTATAGAGGGAAAAATAAAATAAAATATCACCTTGTTTAGTAAAAAATAAAATTTGGCCAAATTTAAGAAAATTTCAGCTATTTTTATGGTGTAGTTCCAACTATATTTTTGTGTGTTGCATCAGCATCTCATTTCGCGACATCGCGTGATAGATAAGAATACAATACAAAGGCTTAACATGAATTCAAGAAAGCATAAAATTAATATTTTTTTCTTAAATTTTGGCTCACGCATTAGTCTTATATACTAAGCAAAAGTGACAATTTTTTTTACCATCGATACTTTTTTTTTTTCGAAAGTACCATCGATACTTAGTTATATGTGGTTTACAGGTTGGAGAAAATGTCTGCAAAGGGGCTATTGCAGTTACAGGTTCACAAGGATCATGTAAGATTTTTTTTTCTCTCGAAAAATCAATTAAATATGCCATTTGCTCAGCAAGATTAATTCCTAATAATTAGTTAAGTACTATTAAAGTAGTTACAATTAATTATTAAAACACAAACACATCGATCACTTTAACTAATTTGTTCGTCATGCCCATTCTCTAGTTAATATTCAAAGTTTATCAACGGTTGCATTATTTTGGAACAAGATTTTGTTTTTCATGATTACATCTGAAATTATGCATTCTCTAGTGGTAAATATTAATATATTATGCAATAAAATTATGAAATTACATTTTAATTTATACTAGTGGTAAATATTTTATTGTATGAAATTATGCAAAGAATCCAACTCATAAAGGATGAAATCAACGGATCAAAATCCACCACCTCACCGCCTCAATTCAAAACAGACACACAGCACATTTCTCTCTCAAGTTCTCTCTCTTCATTCAGAGGGAAAAAACACAACAAGAGAGAGAGAGAGAGAGAGAGAGAGAGAGAACTGAAAACTACTAAACGACCTTTTTCCTCACTACTCCAACAGTCAATAAAGTAGCAGAGTAGAGTAGAGCCATTTCTCCAAACAGTTGGTGAGCAACTGCAAAATTTGATGGACTTTTCTCTGCTTATAACTTATAACAGCATAATCTTTTTTTGTCTTTTCCCAATTAGCATGCATATTGTCACTTCAGAACTCGAAGATTTGGTATAGTTTTTGTTGTGATGATTTAACAGAGTGTTTTTGTTTTGAGAATTTTAACACAGTTACGCGTTGCTTTGTTTACATTGTTGAATTATTCATGTGTTGACATTTTGAATGATTCCTGTGATGAGTAGATTCAGAGTACAATTTCTCTAAGAATATTAACGAGATTCTATTGATATTGAAGGAGAAAGAAAATGCCGGAGTTCATTATTTTATCTGTGGCATGCTGCTTAATTTTCAAAGAAATTTTCATAGGAAAATTAATGGTTATTATGATGCAATTCGAATTTTGCTTCATAGTTCTATCTTTGCTTGTTGATGCTGCAAACCATAATGTATCAATCTATATGTTATATATTCTGTGATTGACATTTTTGTGTGAATAATAATGTGAAATTTCAGGTAGTAATTGATAATGGAGTGGTCCAGCTCACTCTGTCTAATCCTGGGGGACTTATCAAGGGCATACAATACAATGGAATTGACAATTTGCTTGAGCTTCACAATCCAGACCTCAATGGCGGGTATCCCTCTTTTCTTTCTAACAAACATTTACTACTCGGTTTCTACATCGATGTTTATTGTATGTTGAATTGAGAAATTTGGATGAAATCTAATTAGTGAAGTGATATTACAGGTTTTATGACCTTAATTGGAGTGAAGAAGGAGCTCCCAAAACAAGGGGAAAGTTCGATACGTATGTCTACGATATCCCCTCTACGTTTTGCATCTTCAACGCGCATTTATCAAATCTATGGAGCTTCTTAGAGGAAACATAATCTATTTAGTAAAAGTATTGTGTTTTGTCTGAAAAAAGGTTTTCTTAAAATTGTCTGTATGGAAACTGAATTGAAAAGAGGGTATTGGATTGAATACATACATACTAATTTTAAAGTTCAAGTCGTAGATAAGAGGAAGAGCATGTTATCTTCACATGTTCCCCATTATCTGTATGCAGTTGGAGATTCGTGACTATATTATACTTCCCTAATTGAGAATGTTTGATTTGTAAAGGATTGAAGGAACAAACTTCAGCGTTGTCGTAGAAAATGAAAAGCAAGTAGAGCTTTCCTTCACAAGAACATGGGATTCTTCAGTCCAAGGAAAACAATCACCACTAAGTATTGACAGGAGGTTCTCTATTCTCCCTAGTTTTTATTCATGTATCTTTGTGTTTCTCTTCACTTGTGGATAAGTAACCCAGTTAAAATTTCAGGTTTGTGATGCTTCGTGATCAACCGGGCTTCTACTCTTATGCCATATTCGAACATACAGAGGAATATCCTGGTTTCCACCTTAATACTGCCAGGATTGCATTCATGCTTAATAAAGACAAGTGAGATTTCCTTACATCGTTAACTGAAACTGACTTCGACTGATGATATATATATATATGGTTCTCAAAGTGGCATTGTAAAGTTGATTCAAGCCGTTTGTTTCGATTTGGCATTGAATGTTAGGAGTTATTTCTGTCAAATGCAGGACAAAGTAGTTTAAAATATTGGTCTGGTGCAATAAATTTAGTCTCGGACTAGGAAACAAAAGTTTGTACGTAGAATTTGATTTCTTAAGCATTATTTTCTCACATATCATGAGTTTTATAATTCATGAATGTCTTTTCATGCTGCCAGGTTTCATTACATGGCTGTGGCAGATAATAGGCAGAGATACATGCCCCTGCCAGAAGATCGGCTACCCGGACGAGGTCAAAAGCTGGCTTATCCAGAAGCAGTTCTTCTTGTTGATCCGGTGGAGCCTGAATTTAAAGGCGAAGTATAGTCAAACATCCTCTTCCTTTTAACAATTTCGTTTTACTATATTTGCAGTAGCAGTATTGTGCCTTAGCTTGTTTTATCATATTCAGGTGGATGATAAGTACCAATACACATTGGAGAACAAAGATAATAAGGTGCATGGTTGGATATGTTTTGATCCACCTGTTGGTTTTTGGCAAATTACACCTAGCAACGAATTCCGAAACGGAGGACCCTTCAAACAAGACCTGACCTCCCATGTCAACCCTACCACCCTTGCAGTAAGAAATGCTGAACACTTATATATGTTCAACAGAGTTATCAAGTCAATTCCTTGAAATTAAAGATAGCTTCTTTCTCCATTTCTGCTATTACGCAAAACAACTAGTGCATCTGATTATTTTTCTCTGTCTGTCAAGAATTAGAACTTTTTATTATGAATTGCATCAGATATTTGTCACATCACACTATGCGGGAGAGGATCTTTTACTAAAACTTAAGCATGGAGAAGTATGGAAGAAAGTTTTCGGGCCAGTATTTATTTATCTCAATTCTGTTCCAGATGGAAATGATACGCTTTCCCTTTGGAATGATGCCAAGGAACAGGTAACTACTTAAACCTGAAGAAGAAAAGAGTTTATACCAGACTGCATGTCATTCTCCGAAATGCTTGTATCGCTATTTTGACATCTCAATCAATAATTTTATTCCTAGATGAAAAAAGAAGTGGAAGCATGGCCCTACAGTTTCGCAGCTTCGGATGATTTTCCTAAATCTAACCAAAGGGGCAAAGTATGGGGCAAACTTCTTGTATATGACAGGTACCTTTCTTTATATTTTTTTTCTAATCATAATCGTAATTTAGTGGTTTAATGGAACCTTTCGCCGACATATTTATAGTATGAACAAAGGCGATATGAAATGTCTTTCAGTTTTAACTCTGAAAATCATATTCTATATTGTTCCTTTCCTCTCATGTATCACTTATTTGCCTTTTAATGCACTTTATTGTTATATGAACTTTTGCAGGTATGTTAACAAGGAAAAGGTACCGGCCGGAGCTGCCTATGTTGGGCTGGCACCACAAGGAGATGTGGGGTCATGGCAAAGGGAATCTAAGGTAATGATGTTGCTTTCTTGATGCTTATGTAGAAGACAAATTAAGAAATAAAAAGATTGCCTAATGCCTTTCTCATTTGTCACAGCTTTCACACTTCCTTCATTAAATTTTCTCCCATTTTATGATGCAGGGGTATCAGTTTTGGACCACTACTGATGAGAAGGGTTACTTTTCCATACCCAATATAAGACCTGGTGACTACAATCTTTATGCATGGGTGCCCGAATTTATAGGAGATTACAAGTATGAAGTAGCATTAACCATTACTGCAGGTCCTACTCGTTGCTTAATATTTCAGTTCAAAGTATAGTATCCATAATTAATAATTTGATGTATAATTTCCTTACATATAACAATCGTTCTGACAATGAACAGTGTCTTCTTAATGTAGGCTCTGACATTGATGTTGGTGAACTAACATTTGAGCCACCAAGAGAAGGTCCGAATTTGTGGGAAATCGGCATCCCTGATCGTACTGCAGCCGAATTTTATGTTCCTGATCCCAACCCAATGTACATCAATAAACTATATGTAAATCATCCAGACAGGTTAGATTTATGTAAATTTAATTCACTTGTTCTAGTTGGCTTTTCAAAAACTATTCCTGTTATACATTTAATCTTAGCGTACGTCTAATTAATTGATATATTTATGTTTGTCTTGGCAGGTTTAGACAATATGGACTATGGGAAAGATATGCTGATTTATATCCAGATAATGATTTAGTGTATACTGTGGGTGTAAGTGACTACACAAAAGATTGGTTCTACGCGCAGGTTACAAGGTAGTTTATTCAATATTTAATATTTATATTCTGACAATCCATCTATATATGCACTCGTATATATGCACTACGCTCAGGTTACAAGGTATCACATTATCCTTCATGAAGCTATTGTATTTCTGAGATTAGGTTTCTTGTTAATCTTAAAATCTCTTGTGTACCTCGGATGGTATGGTTATGACTCGCCTTTCCACCCCAATTAACATGAAAGAATTTTCATTCGACGTGAAGTAGTTCTGTGTTTCATTTAACTAACATGCCACTTTTCGCATTCTGTTTCTCATCCTTTGTCAAAATCTTCCTCGAACAGGAAAACTACAGACAACTTATACAAGGGAACAACATGGCAGATTAAATTCAGTGTTGATAATGTGGTTACCAGAGGTATGTACAAACTTCGACTGGCGCTTGCATCAGCCCACAAATCTGATCTACAGGTTCGAATTCTGAAGCATCAATGGCTGTCTTTTATGATGATGATAACACTGTTTTCTATTTATTTTTTATATTTTGAAGTTTGATGGACTGATTTTCTTTCCAGGTTCGTGTAAACGACGCTGATGCAAATCCTCCCTTGTTTTCAAGTGGAGTAATTGGGGGAGATAATGCAATTGCTAGGCATGGAATCCATGGAATATATTGGTTATTTAATGTGGATATATCAGCTGCTCAGCTCATGCAAGGAGAAAACACCATATACTTGACACAGACAAGGAGTGAGAGCCCTTTCCAAGGCATTATGTACGACTACATTCGTCTTGAAGCTCCGTCTTGTGCAAATTCTTAGAGTCGGTTGAAGTAAATATGAACTCGTCTTCGGGGACATCCAAGCAGTGGATCTCTTATGCACGTTCTTCACTGGCACCCTCCCCCGACTCGACTCGACTCAAAATATGTTGTGCTATTGTTTGAAAGTCATGTGGAAAAGCATTATTGCTCTAGCTCATGCCTTTAGTCTTGTTCTCATTTTAGAATATGAGCATCCTAATCAAAATGGAAAATTCATTCTGATGGTCGGGTCGACTCGACTCGACTCAAAAATTAATGCTTATTATTTATTCATTTCTTTGAAGTTAAAGGAGAAAATCAAGGGAATCGAGCATTTATGTAATTTTTTCATTTAATGATTTTTCCATTAAATAAAATAATGTTAATGTGGACAGATCGAGAATGATGCTCACGAACGGTGCTTAGGGGAGGCGACTAGTATAATGACTTTCAATATCTTTTCGCATATCTTTATTATTATAAAATTCTTATATTATGGATAATACAGTCCTAATGTCAGATTTCCTAATGTATTGTTAATCAGCTTTTACCAAATAAACCAGAAATATACTATCATTAAATTCTCATTGTTACCTTAACCTTGACTTACATTAAATTTCTAAATCTATCATTCGGATTTTTTTTCTCATTGGTTGATAAATTTATTTATTTAAAACATCAGATTGTAATTGGGATAATGTTTATAATCTAGCTCTGACAAAAGGCATACTAGGCAGTTAGCGGATAAGTTTATAGTGGATGGAAGACAAAAATTAAAGAGGAGTCGATTTTGGCATTTTATACTGCTACTGCAACTCATTTTTTTATTAAATTAAATTATGTGTGTGTGTGTGTGTGTGAGAGAGAGAGAGAGAGAGAGAGAGAGAGAGAGAGAAGGTTTATTTTCTCGTCAAGTATTTATGCTCATATAAGAATACTCTTGTTTCGTGTGGTTTGAGTATTATTAAATAGTAAAGGTTAAGGAAGTTGGAAATTTTGCAAGTAAAACAAAAAATTTCAAGCAAATAAAAATGGTTTTACATTTTCTTAGCTGCCTTGTCAACAAAGTGAAGCAAGCGGCGACGTTATGCGTTATCTCCGTTTGCCTTTTCAGGTTTGTCACCGACACTATCCATTTCAAGTAATTGTTAAATACTGGTACTACTACATAATTGCGAAATTTTGATATGACATTCAACGGTTATATTTTTATTATGTATAATATAATGTATTCCACGAATTCAAATATACTAGTACTTTATACGTACGTTATTCATTAATAATTTTATTCTCGAAAACGAGGATATTATGTACAAATTTAATAAATAAATAAAAAAGATTAATTTGCCCAAGCTTAGTGAATATGTGATGGAATTTCAATCAAAATGAAGAATTTGTTTGTACGTGTGTTATCTTTGTAGTATTATGAATTGGATTTAAATCCTAAGCTTGTTTGGTTACAGTTTGGAGAAATCCTGTGGTAATGGCCTACTGCAGTTAAATGTTCACAAGGATCATGTAAGACATTTTTCTCTCTAATTATTTTTTCCTCTTTCTTATTTTTCTTGTTGCAAAGTAGACATTTTAACTAACTCGATTATATCATTTACATAAAAAATTGATTAAGATGGTAATGTATACTAATTATTTTCGATGTTGATTAAGATGATAATGTATACTATTTTCGATCTGTTTTATGTGTTTGTCCACTTTTGACTTTCCAAATTAGTACAAAAATCCTAAAATTATTGGTTCTATCTTTTGAAATTTAATAAGTTTATAGATAGGAAATTCACCAATTTTGATGTACGGCATACCGAGCAATTGCAGCTGAACCTTCAAAATTCTATTTTTTAGTCGAACGTTAAAGTAATTATTGTCGTTGGAAAAAGTAAACTTTTTCATTAAGAAACGTCATGTTTCACAATCATTACATTTCGTCACGAAAATGTTGAAAAAAACGAAGATGAAATAAAATAAAGAAAATGTGGAAAATAACAAAAAAAAAAGAAAAGAAAATCTGGAAAAAAAAAAGAAAAAAAAGAAACAAAATCTGAAAAATTAAAAAAAAAGTGGGAAAAAAGGAAAAAAAAAGAAAACAGAAAAAAAAAAGAAAAATAAATATGGAAATAAAAAAAAACAGAAAAAAAAACAGGAAATAAAAAAGAACAGGAAAAAGGAAATCTGAAAAAAAAAAAAAAAAAAAAAAAGTGAACAGTAATCCGGGTGTAAATAGTGTTGGTTGAAAAGTCAAAGATGGTGTGTTATAATTGGACAAAAAATGGATGTATAGTATAAAACCGATGCACCAAAACAATTGTCTTTCTTCTTCGTTTAGTTTTTTTTCCCTTTTTATTTTGCTTTAGCGTAGCAACTTTGTGTCTTTCTCTATAACGTAGAAAAGAGAAGTTGCCGTAAATACTTTAATGCAATAGTGAAAAGAGCATTTATTAGTTTGCACATTATTAAATATTAACAAGGCAAAGTCCATAAAATGTTTGCTTCCAGCAACCAACCTAAACGAATCTTTATTTTATGATCTTGTGTGTGTCTCTGTGTTAGAATAATATATATATGTAAGTTCCTCTCTAGATTGAAAATAATAATTGGATCGGAAAATAGAAGTAACAAAAACCATTAACATGTCTACTGCTGTGAAATTGACTGTTGAAGATGACGAGGTAATTCAAATATTGTTTATTTATTCGATCAGTTCTTATTTTCTTTGTACTCTAATGATCAAGAGATTATGGGTAATCAAAATATAATGATTTAACCTTCGAATTTGCATTAACAAATATGCATTTTTGGGCCATCCTATATGGTGATGCATTTAGTTGCAAAATATATTGGCATGTTTTGTTTTAAGTCTTACTATTAAGGGTTATTTGTAGTCGCCACTACTTTTCGATTCATTATTCCGATAAAAGCATTTTGTAATTGATTGTGTAGGGGATTTATAATAATGAAGTTCATCTTTACTTTGTTACTTTGTGTGTTGCTTTATTATTTATCGGTGCGGTTGTTAAGTCTGCACAATTTCCCCTTCATGTGTGGTTTACCCGATGCTATGGAGGGACCCACTCCCATTTCCGCTCTTATACACGTCGCTACTATGATAGCAGCGGGGATTTTTCTTGTAGCTCGTCTACTCCCTCCCAAAAATAGAGCCCGAGCCTTATTTAGATACTTTCTGAAAGTTGGGAGATTTTCTAGAATGATTTTAATTACATGCCATAAATCGAAAAGTAGTGGTGAAAGTATGCGATATAACTATAGATAAGCATAGTAATAAAACATACACAGGTTTTAATAGTTCCTAATTTTTATTTTTAAAATGGTCAATTTGATGGAGATTTGGCTAATTTCATTGTATGCATAAAGACATGGAAGACAGGTACTAAAGTATGTCCATAAGTATGTATTTTATTAAATATTACTATTACATATTTTGAAATGCGCATATACTTAAATATCCATTATTTACGAACATGTACAACACGAACAAATTAATTAATCGACTTGTATGTATGCATCTTAGTCGATATTGCACCTTTGTGAATCTCATTCGGTGTAACATTTATAAAACTAATTAAGTTTAATCATTAACGCATTTGATTCTAGTTTATTCAGCTCATACAAGCGCTAATAAATTTTGTCCGTGAACAAAAAAAAAGGCCCGAATTTAATCTCCACCACTTCCCCTTTCCTCCAAATTGAAAAAAATGTCTTAAAGTCCTCATAATTGAAACTAGATTCTGAAAATCCTAACAAAACCAATCATAAAGTAAGTACAACTCTCTCCATCTACGAAATGGTTGTCACATCGTGGACGATACGGATTTTAAAAAAATAGTAGGTAATAGCGGTTAATAGTGGGTATTATTATTAATGGAATAAGAGTCCCACAATAAATGTGAATGAAGCAGTGAGAAATATAAAGCTAAATATAATGTATTATGTATTTATGTGTGCCCTATTACTATAAATGGAAATGACAATCATTTCGTGGACGGATTTAAATGACAAAAGTGACAAGCATTTCTTGGACGGAAAAAATATATATGAAGTGAAACTGTGAAAGTAGAATAAAAGTAATTCTCAAAGAAAATCATTTATCTTTTTTAAGGATGAGAAAAAATCAATTGGGGAGTAGTAGTAAATCATGTGCATTTAATTAAGTTGCAGTGTTGGTCATATATGTGATACTAGCTTACGAATCACGCAAAATAAACAAATTTAAATAAATCAAGTATGACACGGTCCATCGATAAGCACGGTAACAAATATATATTTATATAGGAAGAGGATCATATAGGAACTCGTATTTAGGTAGGAAACTAGGAACTAATTTGAATTATTGTTTTTTTTTTAATCTACGGTTCAGAATAATTGATGCATTAGATTACTGTTCTTTGTCATTAAAAGTGTGCTAAATAATTTGTGCATTAAATTAATGTAATTTATGCATTAACATACTGTATTTTGTACATCACGTCGTAAGTGATATTTATACTGGTTCCTACGGACTTATATAAAGATAAGTTCTTACTAGATCCACACCCTATTTATATATAATTATATATAATGTGACACTGTGTGCATATTTAATTACAGGTAGTGTTAGACAATGGATTGCTCCAACTTACATTAACAAAACCAGGGGGGCATCTCATTCAAATAAGCTACAATGGACTCGACAATCTGCTTGAGCTCAATAATCCTGAACTAAATGGAGGGTATATATATATGTCACACACAATAACATTACTTAAAAAAATAATAATAATAACAAAAACACTAATTATGTATTACTATAATCATTGTGCAGGTTTTGGGACCTTAATTGGAGTGAAGCTGGAAGCTCAGGCACACGAGGAAAATTTGATGTGTATGAACATTATTTATTCACATTGAATATATAATTCCAACAATTTGAACTTGTAAATTCAATACCTTACAATGCTTAAATATCCACCAAAAAAATTATAGTACCAACATTGTAATATATCGGATTCGAATTTGAATGCAGGGTTAATGGAACGGAATTCCAAGTCGCGGTACAAAATGATGAGCAAGTAGAGTTATCGTTCATACGAAGATGGGATCGTTCGTTGCTAGGAGAGCATTCTCCCTTGTCCATAGACAAAAGGTGCTTCTACATGTATATAATAACTAAATTTTTTTCAAGATTCATTTATATATAGAATTATAAGATGTCTTGAAATGTCACATTAGTAGTAATTTATGTGATTTTAGGTTTGTAATGTTGTGTGGCTCGTCTGGTTTCTACTCTTACGCCATTTACCAGCGCGATGAGACCATGCCTGCATTCAACTTGAACGAGGCCAGAATCGCCTTCATGCTCAACAAAAAAAAGTACTTGTTTCTTGCGAAAAAAATCATGTTTCTTGCAATGTACATAAATGATGGTGTTGATTTTTTGTTAGGTTCGTCTACATGGCCATGGCAGACGAGAGGCAGAGGCGTTTGCCACAACCTGAAGACCGGGTTCCCCCACGAGGGCGGGAGTTGGCATTTCCAGAAGCAGTCCTCCTAGTTGATCCAGTTGAACCTGAATTCAAAGGAGAAGTAAATAAACTTGAACACACACCCACAAAATCAGTTTTTTTAACTCCCTCTGTCTCATTCAATATGATATGGTTTACTTTTGGGGTTGTCCCATTCCATATGGTATGTTTTTTTTTTATAAAAAGAATTAGAACTTAATTACTTGGCTAAAAAGGCACTTTATTAGCATATTATTAACTAAAAAAAACACTTTATTGACTAAAAATATATTTTATTACACTTTATTATACCTAATTCCATTCTTCTTAGTCTGCGTGCCGAAAAGAACTGACAATATTGAACGGCAAGGAGGAAGTAGTTACTAATTAATGATTTATTTTATATAATTAATGTTGTAGGTGGATGATAAATATCAATATTCATGTGAAAATAAAGATAACTTAGTGCATGGATTTATTTGCTCTGATCCCACAATAGGATTCTGGCAAATTAGTCCAAGCAATGAGTTCAGAACTGGAGGGCCTATCAAACAAGACCTCACTTCTCATGTTAATCCCACCACATTGGCTGTATGTTCATCATTTACGCGACGAACACATACTATAGATCCATCTCAAATAGTATGTTTATCTAATTTGTTGTGTTTTCAGATGTTTGTGAGCACTCACTATGGAGGGGAGGATCTAGTGGTGAAATTTGGGGAGGGAGAGAAATGGAAAAAGGTGTTTGGTCCGGTTTTCGTTTACCTTAACACGGTGTCTGATCATGTGAATGATACTGCTGCTTCATTGTGGGGTGATGCTAAAGAGCAGGTGTGGATTAATCTTGTTTTTTTTCAGTTGTGTATGAATATGAATCGTCGTGTGAAATGGAATTCAACGTGTCGATGCAGATGAGAAAAGAAGTTGAAAAATGGCCTTACAGCTTCCCTGCTTCAGAGGATTTCCTATGTACTGATCAAAGAGGCAGTGTTGCTGGTAGATTATTTGTTCAAGACAGGTGATTTATTTGTTGGTCTTACTCAATATTTCTTATGATATAGTAAAAAAGAAATCATAAATAAGAAAATTTGGGAGTTTTGTTTTAATTTATTGAATTTTTACCCTAATTTCAAGGTACATTTCTGAGGATAAAATAGCAGCAAAGGGTGCTTTTGTGGGGTTGGCTGCACCAGGAAAGGATGGATCATTTCAAAAGGAAGCAAAAGTAAGTTATATCTATTGCAAATAAAATGTTACTATATTTTATCTTCAAACAATAAACAAGAGGCAGTCTCTCTGAAATGTCTTTTACAAAAAGTTAGGTTTGATTAATTAATATAAACTCTAATAGGATTAATAAATTGCAATTGAGTAAATGAAATTAATGAACCATAATTGGGAACAACTAAAGAAAAAAAAAACTCGCTTGTGTGATGCATGCATCTGCCAAAAATAATGAAAAGAAACTAAAAAAAGGCACGGTGTGTGCATCCCAACTCTTATGTCGGGCGTTTGAGATACACACATCCGACTTGCACGTGTGTAATAATGTGTGACCGGTCGTACCAAAGTTCATGCCTAATAGTATATAATTGATAGATAAATTTAAATTTGTCACTGATTTTCAGGGCTATCAATTCTGGGTAAATACAGATGAAGATGGTTATTTCAATATTACCAATATCCATCCAGGAGATTACAATATTTATGCATGGATCCCTGGTTTCATTGGAGATTATAGATGTGACAAAGATATAGTTGTGACAGCAGGTTCTTGTATATTTTTATTCAAATTTAATTGCATAAATATTTGTACATAACTTAATCATAATATATAGTTGATGCACGAATGTTATAAATGATATAATTTGAAATTTAGGAAGTGCAATAAATTTGGGTGATCTTGTATATTTACCACCACGAAATGGAGCAACATTATGGGAAATAGGGATCCCAGATCGATCTGCAGCAGAATTCTACGTTCCTGATCCTAATCCTATGTACATCAACAAGCTCTTCATTAATCTCCCTTTCCAAAGGTAACGGCGACCTATCTTTTCTAGTACGATTTTGTTTCACGTGTGACACGTCTTCATACATTATTTTAATTATTATATTACTATAAGTCGGAACCTTAATAAAAATTCTGACTCCGTCACTACACACGTTATATTCACACCACGATCTTCGTCTTCGTCTTCGCCTTGGATTGACAGGTTTAGGCAGTACGGATTGTGGGAGAGATATGCGGAATTGTACCCTAATCAAGACTTGGTTTACACAGTTGAAACTAGTGATTACAAGAAAGATTGGTTTTATGCTCAAGTTACAAGGTGCAATTAAAAATTCTTTTTCAACAATTTCTTTTAATGTTTGATATTTAGCATGAAAATGTTGTCTCGGCTACAGAAAAGTTGGAGAAAATGCATATAAAGCAACAATATGGCAAATAAAATTCAAACTCGACAATATTGAAGAGAGTGGAAACTATACTCTGCGAATTGCACTAGCATCGGCATCTTTCTCCATACTAGAGGTAATAGTAGTTTGCAACCAATTAAGATTTAAATCACTTTTAAAGTTGTCAAGTATATTGGGTTGAGTTGGGCCGAGCTGAGCCCATTGGGCCATGGGAAAGAATTGGGTCGGATCAGGCTGAATATCCATTAGGTGTAAAGCCGATTGCTCGAACCGACCCAAAAATCAAGCCCGCTTGCCAAATGCACTATTTTGATCTAAAATGCTACTACTATAATGTTGATTTTGACATCACTACTTATTGAGGAAAATATTGTGGCCAAGCTCGTGCTACTTATTGAGGAAAAAATGATGAGAGATACAAATTAATACTTATGATTGTAGGTAAGGGTGAACAACAGTGGCGGAGGCGACTCGTTATTTTCAAGCGGATTAATCGGAAGCGACAATGCGATAACAAGGCACGGCATCCATGGGTTGTATTGGCTATTCAATGTTAAGATTGAGGGGTCTAAGTTAATCAAAGGAGAAAATACAATATACCTTACACAAGCAAGAAATGTGAGTGCTTTACATGGAGTCATGTATGATTATATTCGACTTGAAGCTCCTTCTATCACCTCAATCAAACCGACATGAAAGATAGATAACATGTAAACTATCTCGTGTCTTTTATTTATATGTTGAATAAAAATAAATCATGTAACTGTTAATTTGGATCGTTTACTAGTTATGTGCTTATTATCAATTTTCTTTTTTTTACATAGAAAAGAGGGAACGGTGGTGGGATTTGAACCATTTAATTGTCAATTCATTCGGAAAGTTAGTTTAAAGAAATATATATATACATGATAGAAGAATACCATGATTACCTACATTCACAAATCACAAACCATATATATGTTTCCAACCAATTGAGATCGTCTATCTCACTTTTAGTGTCTTATCATTTTGTATTTCACTGTTATCTTATTTGTTTTTTTTTATCAATTTTTTCTTTAATTCTATTGTTTTTGTGTTATAGTTTACTTTTATGAACATTTATTAGGGTTTAAAACTTCTATTCATACTACTAAATTTTGCATTTATAATTGATTAATATGATTGATTATTTAAAACAAAATGGTGGAGTATATAATTTTTTTAATTATATACAAGAATTAAGCGAAAATTTAGATAAATAAAAATAAAGGAATTTGAGAGTGCCAAGGTGAATTTTTGCAAATTTTAAATCATGTTCCTTTTAGACTATGTTTGGTAGCCTATATAAGGCCCAAATTGCTTACATATATGGGCTTAACCACTTGTTTAGTAGGTTAGATTCCTAATCTTGCAAGCCCGCGTGATTATGATGAGTTCGTGATTAAAACACTGTTGCTCTTCATAATACATAACTCACCTCTACACCAAGATAAAATATCCCCACTTCAACAGTGCCACTAGACTAATATGGAAAAAACAAATCACCCTCCCACTCTTTATTTTCACACCCGTCTCCAAACACCAGAGACACCTACAATCTTTCCATAGATTAATGTTTCTGATCATGAATGCTCAATCACAACATCTCTCTCTCATCACCTTAATTTAGACTGTTGTTGCACCGTCTCCGGCCACCGTTTCGAAC
Organism: Schizonepeta tenuifolia; assembly: GCA_029490685.1. NCBI lineage: Eukaryota > Viridiplantae > Streptophyta > Magnoliopsida > Lamiales > Lamiaceae > Schizonepeta > Schizonepeta tenuifolia. The sequence continues at coordinate 9,195,693 of CM055956.1, forward strand.
GATGACGCCATCTCCTTGATTTGATCGCAATAGTTTAGGTACTACGTTATTTGGGGTGTTTCGACTGGGAATCGCAAGAGCACATCAAGATTCTCGATGCGAATAGGTCGATATCGCGCCGTCTTTGAACATCATCTCAGACCAACTCTATAAAAACATCAACACAATATTTGAGGTCTTTTCTCGTCGAATATTCACTCCCATCTCAACAGTCGTCAAACCCAGAATGAAATTACAATCGAGCAATGAGAAAACAACCATCAAAGAATTCAACTAGGAAAATAAATCACTCACCTCTAGATAGTGAGAGGTTAAAAAAGTATCTGTTAATTTATGCATCCTCGAAATCGAACAGGAAACTGATGAGTGATGAATTGTTGTTGCGGAGAGTTGTAATAAGGCTTATTTGGTTGTGCAAATAGCCTGGCTAAATCAGAATGATGAGAGTGAATTTAATTTTGAGTGAAGTATAATACCAAGTTTGTAGTTACTTGGTGGAAGGTTGGCCATGGCGGTGGAAGAATGTTGTTGAAAGAGAGAGCTTGAGGAATGACCGAGATTGAGATAAGTTAAAGGAATTTTGTTTTATTTTTTATTCACTTTCTTAAATATACATGGTAAAAAAGGGCTAGAATTGTAAATTTGTAAACAAACTACCAAACAAATTATTTATCACATCTCTATTACATATATTATCTATCAAACACAAACATACCATATCAATCTTTCCTTATCTACTAGTATATATATTTTGGTTCAATCTATCTTGTCATATCCTAACATGTGTATCAGACGAGCCCTTAGTAATATACTCCCTCCGACCCGCATATATTGTCGTGTTACTATTCGGCACGGGGATTAAGAAAAAACTATTTAGTGTACAAACTAGATTTGCCCTCTTGTTTAACCCCCCTTTTAACTGTATATTTATTCCACTAATTGATTCCTTATTCCGTACGAATTAACTATTGCACATTGATGTAAAAATTCTAGTAAATTGCAATTTAATTTTATATAAGTTGTCTTACACGGTGCCATTTTTTTTTTTATCAAATCAAGTACATGGCACCAAAAAAGTAAGTTGTCTTAACTATTAGGAACAAAACCCATCAAAATAAATTTGGATTTCCCTCCAACTCGCATTACAGATTAAAAAAAGCCACCTTCTATAAATACCACAACTACTCCACTCAACTTCAAAAAACAGCAGCCACACTTTCAGATAAGGTTGTAGCTCCCAATATTGAAATGGTGAAGACGAATAAAGAGTTAACAACAAATGAAAGAAATCATTTGGCACAGTTTCTTCTTCAAGGGAGCCATGATGGCCGAGTACAGAAAGGTAAAATCACCATCGTCGCCGCAAAATATGGAGTGGATAAAAGGACAGTCAGCCGCCTTTGGGCTGCAGTTGTTGAGCAACAAAAGAAAGGCGAAGTTATCTATCTGCAAAGCAACAAAGTTATGTATCCAAGAGGCAATAGAGTTCATATTGATTTGGAGTTGATATCAAGTTTACCGCTTTCAAAGAGAGGATCAATTAGAAGTTTAGCATGTGGCATAAATGTTCCAAGGTCTACAGTAGGTAGATGGATTAAACAGGGTCTTATTAGAGGCTACACCAGTGCTATTAAGCCTGACTTAACAGCAGCAAATAAGTTGTTAAGACTCAGATTTTCTCTTGAGGCTCTAGAACTAGACAGAATGCTAAACATTCTAAGGTTTAGAAACATGCACAATACAATTCACATAGATGAGAAATGATTTAACATGACCAAGCTTTCATATAGGTACTATGTGATCCCAGGAGAAACTGAACCACGCAGGACTTGTAAAAGCAAGAGATTCATAATTAAGGTTATGTTTATATGTGCTGTATGCAGGCCTCTATTTGCTAGTGATGAAAGTGTACTCTTTGATGGCAAGATAAGTATATTTCCTTTTACACAAAAGGTTCCAACACAGAAAAATTCAAAAAACAGAGTTGCAGGCACATTAGAGACAAGACCAATAAAATTTGTCACGAAAGAAGTGTACAGGGATTGCTTGATCAATTGGGTAAGTACTCATAAATGCATTAATGAATATGGCTCATATCTATGCATTTATGCATGCTGGAATTTTCATTTATAGTTACAGTTTGATTAAGATAGAGATTATATAAATGAGATATTTATGAGTTTATTTGGTGTCTACATTTCAGTTGTTACCAACAATTAAAGCTCAGTGGCTAGCGTTTGCAAGTAAAACAATCTTTATTTAGCTAGATAATGCTATGCCTCATATTCTTGACAATGATCCAATTTGGAGAGAACATGCATACAAAGATGGCTTCACATTCATATTAGTGCAGCAGCCCCCAAATTCCTCAAACACCAATGTCAATGACTTGGGTTGGTTTAGGGCTATACAGACATTACAACATAAGACAAGTTGCAAGACTGTTGATCAATTAATTGAGGCAGTACATTTGTCATTTGAAAAGTTATAGCATGAAAGGTTAAACAAGGTTTTCTTATCCCTACAAGGATGTATGGTAGAGATATTGAAAGTGAGAGGTCAGAATGCTTATAAGATTCCCCATATGTACAAAGATGGACTTATCAGGCAAGAGAGACTTCCATTGAACTTGGAAGTTCTAGCTGACTTGGTGAGAGACTACCTAAAATATTTGGTTGAAACGGGGTGCTTGGAGGGAAATGGAGGGTTAATGCAAACTCTAGTGGTAGACACACTTGAAGGCCACTAGGAAGAAGGTTGTTGTGGGAATATATTTCCAGTTTCTGCCTAAGAAACATGTGACGGTATAGATTTTCATGTTTAAGATGGAAGCAGGCAATATTTTTTTGTGAACTAATGATATTTGTAACCTCAATGATGCAGTTTTTGTAACATATGCATGGCGAAGCTACCCTCCGTTAGCCTTACAACCATCATTTCTGACGGCTTCACGGTGACACCATTACTACACGAAGCTACCACTATTGGCTAAGCAAAGACTAAGACACAATAATATGTTTATTTATTTTAAATTTGTAATTATTATTTACTGATCAAGATTTAACAATTTCAATGCAATGAAATTGTTTTCCGAAAAATCAAATACACATTTGACATCTATACCAAATGCACAGTCTAATTTGGGGAGAGTGAAAAATGATAAGAGCTTTGCTGATGCATTTCAAAGTTGCATTACAGTTTGTATAAATGGAGATGAATTTGAGGTTTGTTAGGGAAGAATGATCACAATATGAATTGGAAAATAATAAAATTTTGAAAGGTACAATATGATTACATAAAAATTATTTCAATCTGTTTCTCGTTGATATAGATGTTGTGAATGGTATTTACATTTCCGTTTACCTCCATGGTGGACGGCAGAGGCTAACTGCTTTTATTGCTGTTAATCCATTTATTGTTAAATACACATTCCCCTACCATATTTCGCTTAACCGTTCAATTACAACGGTCACATCTTTTGTCGCCACTTCTCTTTTTCGGGCCTTTATTAGAGGGATCATCAAATTTATCATTTATATTCACGCCAAGGATTTAGCTCTGGTTTTGCTTGATATCTAAAACCTGTTTGTTTGTGATAATACATTGATCATCTCCAACATAAGATTCATTGAGCGTGCCGATAATATTTTAAAGAGGTTTGACTTTATAATGGTAGCTGATATTTTGGAGATACCCTTCTTTCAAGCCGGTATGAGAGTCATGTTGGGAAAATTAGTAAAGGTTTCGAAAGATACCAATACCCCAACTGACCCCAACCGAATAGATGAATGCCTTTAGTCTGATCTTAGCTAGAGCTCACTATTTGAGCGTTGGGATTTTATCTTTATAAGAGTCAAGCAAAAGAAGTCAGCCGGACTAAAGAAGGAGGTTCGTAAAGGACTCAGTTGAGGCTTAAACTCAATTGAGACCCAGACTCAGCTGAGGGATCACACTCAGTTGAGACTCAAGGTCAGTTGAGACATCAACATCAACTGAAGCACAGACTCAGTTGGACAGCAGCTCAGTTGACTCCACAACTGAACCACGCAGCTGAAGGCATACAGTCTAGCATGAAGAAAAGTTGTGTCCAAGTCAAGATGTCACGAAGCGGAGAAGAGAAGACGCTGAAGACGGAGGAGTTGCAATTCAGATTTTAAATCTACTCGGGAGCACAAGTTAGCTGAAAAACTTTCCATAAATGGGCCGACAACAGCGATGTGCAAAAAGTAAAGGTCGCAGTTACCATTTTTGGAAAGTTACTAGCAAGGCATGTGGAGTGTCATGCTTTTGGCAGAGATCAAACGACTCTTTCCAACGGCTAATTTGATATTCCTCTATAAATAGAGGTCTCCACACCAAGACTAAATAGAGGGTGATACAAGCAGAGAGAAAGCACGTCGAAGTGCCGAGAGACAACACAAAGAGTGAAGCGGCGGAAGCAGCATATCACCTCTCTCTCTCTCCAAGCAAGAAAACCAGTGAAGTCCAGCCTGAGTAGAGTGATTTCTCTCCTAGTCTTCCCTCTAGCCTCTCAAAAGTTCCCCTTCCTAATTGAGACTATAGATTTGGTCGTTGCTTGTTTTGTATCTCCTCGGACTCTCTCTTTTCAAGAGATTGTGTTCGTAGCCTTTGGTCGAAGCCTCCACTCCCCTAAAGTGTTGAAGACTTCCTTGTTGGATTCTCCCCCAAATCCAAACCTCAGGTTTGACTTTGAACCCGTAATCAAAGTCACTAGGTCTCTTGAAATCCGTAATCCAATACCAGGTCCCTTGGAATCCAAAATCCAAGAACATGTTTCTTAGAACCTGGAATCTAAGACAGGTTGTGCACTTTCCCGAAAAAGTGTTGTAGGGTCTTGTTCGAAACCAGAATCGAACTTGCTTGGAATCCAGAATCCAAGTGGGGCGTTTGGTAAGCACGCTTAAGCTTATCTAGTGGATTACTTCACTAAAAAAGAAGTCGTGGACGTAGGGGCGGATCCCTGAACCACATTAAAATATTGTGTACTTATTTTCTGCAATTTACATTTAGTATTTTAAATTTAGTACCTAATCAACTGACCCAGCATATGCACTGTACTAATTTGGTAACTTGACCTTGCCCTTATCACAAAGGTTTCAGTTTTTGTAATGAGTCTAATTTCCACCATCCTCCGTATTGGAAAACTGTTTAAAACCTCAGTTGGTGCATTCAGCTGAACTTCAGGCATTGAAGCCTGAGCTACCAACTGTGTGACTGGCTCCAATTGAGCAACTCAGTTGAAGAGCTACTCCAACTATCTCTTCCAGTTGTTGAGTAAATTGACCTGAGCAGTATATCATAGTGAAAAGACGTTAAGCAAAATGAAAATTGCTATTGGTGTATTCCCCCGTATACACTAGTTACTCGTTACCGGACCATTAAGTCACTTTAGACTTTGCTGACTTAATGTTGTGCTTGAGGAATTACAACTACAAGTAGGTGAACTTTTTTTTCATTATTAATTTTATAACTTTATTTTAATATCAATTGTTTATCTTCTTCCTTCTATTTTTTTCCCTTTTCTTAACAACACATACGATGACATTCTTTTAGCCAATCACTTAGCAGTTCTGGGAACAACCAAACGCATCGATCGTATCGCCTTTTGAGAAAGGCGCTGGATAGTAGAGTTTGATGACTATAAGAGTATTCAAGATAAAATGGTTGTGGACTTAACTTGGTACAATCACCATGACGATCCACACACTATTAGCGGATTAGAGTAGCATTAGAATATATTTACACTATGATTACAATATTATAGGTACACTATTCGTCCATGAAATATAGGTCACATAGAGGGTGTGAGATGGAATTTTAGTAAAATGTTAGGTAGATATGTTTTGAGTGGAGAAAGAAACCCACCGTATTAAATTGTTGCGGAAGATATAAAATAATAATTACGTGTGAGATATTGTCCCAAAAAAGAAAGTGACATAATTATAGTCGACAACCTTAAGAGAAAATGGTGTTAAAAATATCGTGGAGGGAGGGGTATGAGCTAAGAGGAAAGTGTTCCAAAGCATACAACAAAAATTTATTTTCTGTCGGAATTCTTTCATCACAAAGAAGTGAAAAACACTCCATGCAATGAGGTTCAAAAACGTTGGAGGAGCAATGAATTGAACTTTGAACTACAATGCTAAAAAGGAATGCATAGCTCGTTGTTATCCATGGCCGGGCTTATGAAACAAGCTTCTAAAGTACATAAATTGTCTTTTTTTTAAAGATTTTGAGAAGCAATTTTGGAAATTTCTTTCTGCCTTGTTTTTCCTATTATATGATAAATGTATGTCATGTTATACCAAGTCAATGATGGTGAGCATAACTACGAAGTGAGTTTTTATGCGATGGATCCTTTGGCGACTTGTACATGCAAAATGTTTCAGAAATCTGGAATATTTCGTTCTTTCATAACCAATCATTTTACTGTTTTTGTAACGTAACTTTATATATGAAGGTATATATACGATCTTCAGTAGATAAAATTAAACATACATACTGATTAATTTGATAGACCGAATACAAGAGTGATATATACAAAAAAAGATGGACAATGTGTCTTGCTTTACCCTTGATTTTTAGTTTGCTCTTAAATTTCATTATGCTTTTCATGAAGTTATACAAATACTACTAATTAAGGGAACAAAGAAGCATGACAGAAACTAGGGATAGTAAGGTCAAAGAAAACTTTGATTATACTAAACATGAGATGAGATACTTCCTTCTACATTTTTGGTCATACCAGCTCTTCGATCTACACTAGCATGTATAATTTCAAATTCACCGTGAATGTTCGACTTATGACAAACTCTTATGAGAGAAAAACAGAAGATTTTTTTTAGAAAATGGAAAGCAAATATATAATGACAAAATTGAAAAACTGTATCTAACTTACTTGTGAGAGATGCGTGAAGAAAAATCATCCTTAGCCGGTAAATCTGAAATTGAAGATGGAGTTCAAATTAGAAGATCAAATCTTTAATAACATACCGGCTAATCTTTTTCTTCCTCATTTTCTGGAACTGAATCACCAATTCATCAAGATATTTATGCATTTCCTCGTCAGTCCAAAACTTTGGGCTATCAGAAAATTTCTTCTGAGGTGGAGTTGAAGATGATGAGCGATATAATTCTCTTGTTCATTTTAGATTCTTCTTGAATTCTTTCATTATTTCCATATCAACAATCACATTGAAATCCATCTTCGCATAAAAGATGATGTGTGCAACTTCTACATAACATAATTTAAATTAATGAATGCAGCAAACATGAGTGAAATAATAAACTTATTGTATTTAATTAAACCATTAAATTGTTGTCAAAATAGATAATAGCTTACATTTCTTGAAATAACATTAATCTTCACATCAGACTTTTCACCTTAAGTATTTAATTCGGGATCTTTACAATCTTCATCATCTTCATTATAATAGTAAATACCAACCTCTGCATCATCAAGGCCTACTTCATCTTCACGTCTATCAACAGTTTTAGGTTTCTTACTATGCTCACTGATAGGGAATATCTTAGAAGTTGATATTCTCGTCCAATAAGACGTGTTAGTCTTAGCCGTATTCTAAAGTTTGTTAGACAATTTAGAAGATGTTTAATACCTTTTAAGTGGTAAACTATATTGATCAATACCCAACCGCTTAAACCAGTGATAGTAAATGAGTGGGATACCCAATACACAACCATTTATAAACTTATACCCACCAATGCTCAAAGATTCTAAGGCTTTACGTGATCTCTTAACCACGAATGAATACCAATCAAACTTTGGAATTTTCTTAACATCAGACAACCATCTCATAAGAGAAAATTCAATAGAGGTGAAAAATCTACACCGATAAATTTATGCATATAAATTGATTCTGTTACAGCAAAACTTAGCATGAAATATAACACAGAATATAATGACTGAGCTAAGTAAATGACGCATAGAATGGTAACCCAGTTCGATTAATCAACCTACGTCTGGGGGCCACGCCCAAGAGAGAATTAATCCACTATCGAAAGTTGTAGTTACAGAGGCTCTTACTCATAGAGGTCTTCTACCTTATGATACTCTTTCACTCACATTCTTCCCGATCTAATGTGAATCAACAATTACTTGAGACCGCACTCTCACAATCTATGTTCGAGTCACAACCTGACAGTCAACCCCCTTACAAAAGTGTTTAAATATGAAAAGAACACTCTCAAGAATATACTCGCACGAAATAGTATTAGCTATGAATAATAATAATAGCTATGACGGCCACCTTCAATATGTCTTGGTGTAGATGTATATATAAGTCTTGAAAAACCCTAGATATGTTATCCACCAAGATAAGGAAACTTTCTTTTAAGATATGCCTTGTGGAACAACTAGATATATCTGCAATATAATATCTTTTCCGCGTTGTATATGGATAAGGAAAAGATCTCCGCAAAATCCGCATAAATATGGAAAGAATCTTTCAGATGTGTTCCATTCTATTCCACATCAAACTAGCTCAGACTGAAGCACAAAAACCAATTTCTGCTTTCGCACAACTCAAGACACTTCAGTGCTTCTACATAAATAAGCCAACACCATTAGGACTACCAGCTCGAATCAAACAATCTCCCCTTTTAACATTTATGTAGACGAAACTATCATCCAAACTTTCAATAAAAATTAAAGTAATAAATATCTTCATACTTAACATCAATCATGACAACACGTATGAAGATTATGACGAAGCTCCCCTCAAACTGAAATAAGGAATAAACACCAACTCCCCCTCGAACAAGTACTAGGAGAACTTCAAACTTTTCGTCAATAGGAGATCACACTCCTTCACAGTGGAATTACAAAACAATTGCAAATAGTTGCAAATAACTTCAACTTTTTACTCTCCTTTTTTGTCTTACAGAAATGACAAAATAGCGAGAGCATCATCATCGTCTTCATCCAAGTCCATGTCTTCTTCTTATTTATCACAATCTGTTTTAGCAATACCAAGCTCAGATTCTGGCTCAACATCAATTGTTAATGGGCTTCAAAAACCTTCCCCAACATGTTCCAAGAAATTATCTTATGAACGGCATGGGGAACGACTTTTGGAACACTCACTGAAACACGTTCTTCAGGGATAACAGAAACACATGCATGATCATTTCCAGTAGAAACCGTGTCAACTCTTGACACAGTAACTTCTGAAGAAGAAACATATCTTGAAGTAGGGGCACCATCATCTAACAATTGAGAAGCTTCATTAACATACTTAGAATATGAAATAGCTACAGAAGAAACACTTTTCTTTGTAGCATTTTGAACATTAGCAGCAACGGCATCATGTTGAGGTGAGATTTTCGCATGTGTTCCAACATTATTAGGAACAAATATAGGAACAAGTACATGCTTGCGTACCCACTTCATTTGACTTCTTTTCTTCTCTCGTTTATCCTTATGATGGGATCTACAATTCGGTCTAATATGACTTGGTTTGTCACAATAGTGACCTATTGGACGCCATGTACTTGCATATATTCTTTGAGATTTTCTGGCATTAAAATCCTCACATCTCGGAAAGGACTGTGTTTTCTGTGCCGCACACCGAGCTTTGTCTTTCACCTTATTAGGATAAGATTGATCGGTCTTTCCTCTAGAATTACCAGTGTCTTTCTTGCCACGTCCTCCAGTTATACGAACTTTATAGGTCTGATAAGTTCTTGTACTCATCATTTTTCTTCTATCATCAAGATAAAATCTGCAATGAGGTCTAATATGTCCAGGACGTTTACAATAATAACAAATAGGAACAAATGAATTATTCCCTCGTTGAGAAGAGTATTGAGCATGCCGCATTGACTCAGACCGTGGATTCTGAGTTTGAGTTTGAGTCTGAGTCTGCTTCCTGGTATCAGAATGTCGATGTTTCTGACTTTGATGTTTGGCTTTCTCTTCCTTGTCCTTTTATCTCTCTTTGGCGGGAATAAAAATACTTTGTGTGTTAGAACCTACAGGTTTCCATTGATGACTCCGATAACCAAGACCACCCCTTGCTTGTAGAACTTTGAACTGCCTCCAAAATTTGTTTCAACTTGTCGGTCCCATTATTCATCATTTTTACAACTCCGTTAAAGTGTTCAAGCTCTTTGGTCTTCTTCACATTGTCTTCTCTAGTTTGACTGACTTCAAATAGAAGAGCATTATTTTGAGCTTTTAGACTATCTCGTTCTTGACACACTTCACAAATTTGACCCTTCAAGATGTCTTTTTCTTTACTGATCTGCTTGATCGTCACGTTCAATTCGCCATTGATACCACCCACTTATTCACACTTACTTTTAAGTGTTTCATAGTGTTTGATCAAGAGATCTTTATCCACATCATCATCATCATCATCATCATCATCATCATCATCATCATCATCACTGTCATCTGTAGTCCCGATCCAACTTCAGTCCTCCTACAGTTGCAATGTAAGCCGCCAATTCTTCCTTTTTTCTTTTACTTTTTCTTATGAAGAAGTAGATGAGGGATTATTTGAAGATTTTCCAGATATTTCTTTCTTCTCAAATCAATCAATGGTTGCTTCAGTAATTCTTGAAATCATAGTCAAGAATTTTACAAATACTCATAACTTTGTAGCACGGATTCCAGCACAGACTCTGGCTCCTGCTTCGCAGTATCTGCTAAAAAAGCAACGCTTTTCCATTTTTCAAACTTATCACCCTTCATGCCCATTTCGAAAATTCTCAATGATCCAATCAATTCATCGAGCATCATAGTTGACAAGTCTTTGGCTTCTTCAATAGCTACAACTTTGTAGTCAAAGCTTTTAGGAAGTGATCTTAAAACCTTCCTAACCAATTTTTCTATGGGAATCCCTTCCCCCAAAGCAAAGCTCTCATTAGAAATTTTGAGATGTTCGAAATGGAACTCGCCAATCGTCTCATATTCTCCCATTTTCAACATCTCAAATCTCGAAGTGAGTTGTTGAAGTATGTGACCCTTCGCACGATCATTACCTTCAAAAATATTTTAAAGAGTATCCCAAGCTTCTTTGACAGTTTCACATGTAGATATGAGCGAGAACGTTTCCATATTAACTGCTGATTGAATTATATTAATGGCTTTTTGATTCATACTTGAAGCTGTCAATTCGCTCACAAGCCATTTATCTCTAGGTTTTTCACTCCCATCAGCTTTCAAAGGAGCACTCCATCCAAACTCCACTGATGTCTACACACTCTCATTGATAGACCTAATATATGATCTGAGACGAACCTTCCAATAACAATAATTAGATCCATCCAAAATTGGGAGTTTCACAAAGTAATCATCATTCGAAGCCATTGTAGCTCAGCCGCTGCAACAGGTTTAGAAATTTATTCTTGGATCAACACCTGTATAGTTGGTGTACCGCTCTGGTACCAATTAAAAAAATCTAAAACCGAGCAATTTATGCATATAAATTAATTCTGTCACAGCAAAACTTAGCACGAAATATAACACAAAATATAATGACTCAGCTAAGTAAATGACGCACAGAATGGTAACCCAGTTCGGTTAATCAACCTACGTCTGAGGGGCATGCCTAAGAGAGAATCAATCCACTATCGAAAGTTGTGTACTTATAGAGTCTCTTACTCATAAAGGTCTTCTACCTTATGATACCTTTTCACTTACACCCTTCCTGATCTAACGTGAATCAATGATTGCTCAAGACGTACTCTCACAATCTAAGTTCGAGTCACAACCCGACACTAACCCCCTTACAAAAGTGTTTAAATATGAAAAGAACACTCTTAAGAATATACTCTCACGATATAGTATTAGCTAAGAACAATAACAATAGCTATGACGACCACCTTCAATATGTCTTGATGTAGATGTATATATAGGTCTTGAGAAATTCTAGATATGTTATCCACCAAGATAAGGAAACTTCATTTTAAGATATGCCTTGTGGAACAACTAGAAATATCTGCAATATAATATCTTTTCCGCGTTGTATATGGATAAGGAAAAGATCTCTGCAAAATCCGCATAAATATGGAAAGAATCTTTCAGATGTGTTCCATTCTGTTCCACATCAAACTAGCTCAAACTGAAGCACATAAACCAATTTCTGTTTTCACACAACTCAAGACACTTTAGTCAATCTTGCTTCTACATAAATAAGCCAACACCATTGGAGCTATCAGCTCGAATCCAATAAGAGGTATTCTAAGTAGGGGCTGAAAAGTAGATACAACATTAATGACGAAAATGATTTTGAAATTATCACCACCATTGTTAAATCTATTATCAGTATATCAAATAAAATATCAAATGCTGATTTGTGAGTAACTTTCTCTTCCAACCAAAATCTTTTCTTAAACTTATATAACAACAAAATTCCCAGACATTTCTATCATGGGGTTTAACTTCATTATCCTTATTTTTTAGGTAATAAAAGCAAATCCTCAATGTCAGCAAGTGTGACAACTAAATTCTCTTCTCTCCACCTTCTATCGATCCATCTTCGAGATCGAGGACAAGTACAACATAGTGGAAATGGTGATCCTCTTATCTCCTCCCCGTCAACAAGACTATTGTGCCATCATCCATATCCTAGAGACAGAAGCTGGCCGTTTGTAGCATCAGTCGGAGCACGTATGCACTGAAAATTTTTGTGGTTATGACACTTACGATGATATTATTTATTTAAAAGCAGACATACTATTCTTTGGCCTATTACATAATAACACAACAACCTATGACATGGTGGCATATGATTGTATCTTCAGGATTGTCCGTCATCTTCACTGCATCACACCTAAGGTGATCTACAACCTTTTTGGGCTTTTTCTTAACATATGTACTTAGGGCGCCTACAACAACAACTTCCTAAAAATGGAAGCCAGATCCCAACCGTTGTAAGCATTGCCTGAAATTGGAACCTAGAAACCAGTTGCTCACAGTAAAACCTAGCTCCAAGTTAAAGAGCCAGGCCCCAACATGTGTTTACAGTTGAAGCATGCAAGACACGAGTGTTGACAATTGAGGCGTGTTGCACGCGCTTGTGAGGAGGCTGGTTTACAATTGAAAACTTTCTTGTTTTATTTATTTTTTTCTTTTTCTTTAAGTTTTAAAATTTTAGTGTTTTTGGCCATTTCGATCTCCTTAAGTCGATTAAAATATATCGAACATAATGTTATATTAAACTTTTTGACGAGAGCTTTGATTCAATACAAATATCGTAACAATCAAATTTCAATTGCAAGAGTTATAGTATTAGTCTTAATTATTATAAAATTCATTTTTTTATTATGTACCTCTAGTTTCAAGTAATGTAATTCGAATTCTAGTAATGTAATTTGAATTTCAGTATCGAAATTTAATTATTATTTATGATTCTCATTTTTATTTAATTTTATTAAATTGTTAAATATCAAAATTTAATTTAGCAGTGATCTTTTTGAAATTGGAACTTGGGTTTATTGTTGTAGGAATTTTGAAGAAAAAAGCTGATAGATTCCAAAAAATTGATGTGGTGCTGAAGCGGCAACCTGAAGTTGGATTCCAATTCTCCACCATTGCGGGCACCCTAATACTCCCAAATAAATACGAATTTTCTTGCAGTTTCATGTTCATTAATGCTTATGTAGTACACACATTCCTTAAATTTAATAAGATCTGATAATAAAAGTGCGTTTATATTATTCGACTTCAATATGAACTTAATAAGAAAAGTCGACTTGGAGTGCAAGATCGACTTTGAGTTCAATACAAATGAAATTAGGGGACAACGTCCTAACATACATAATATCTTCCCGGATAGGGCCCCAACCCTAAGTTGAATGTTATGTTGTTGTTGATAAGCTCATGGAATGTTTGCTCACATTACAAAATGGAATATGCAAACATGTGACACATTAACAACACAACATCACATTAACTTACTAAGCCTCTATCAAGGTGCACATGTACATTTAGTTAGTGATGAAGAGTTAGTGTAAGCACATGTTATCAATTTTTAATTGGAAAAACAATTACTATTTCTGATTCGATAATTTTGTGACTAGTTTTTTTACGGTTAAACATTCCAAGATGGATGTCTTGACCATTTCCGAGTCATTGCACTGTATTGTTATTACAATTTTTTTTTTGTAGATAGGGCCAATATAATAAAGGCTCTAGTGGTGCTTTCAAAATTGAGCGTACAAATGAAAATAACATTTTATAATTAATGTAAAATTTTCCATTCATGCATTAGTAATGATAGATTTAACAATTCTATTACACCATGTGTTAGTATTTGTATTACACAAGTTGTAAACTTTATTTTTTCACAAATAGCCTATAATGATTAGGTTTAACGTTTAGGATACCATAGTCTATAATGCCTCATGATAAAAATGGTGTAGATAAACCTTTCTCAAAAATTAAAACATTAAAAGAAAATGATTTCTCTGATTGAGGCTTTCAGCCCACAAATACGGCCCATTATACAAAATTTAATTTCCCATAAAAATCACGCAATATTTTTTCGATTTCCTGATGAAGCCGAACCAGTAAAATAGAATTTCACTTGGATAAAATAACCTAAATAGAATAAAATAGAAGTTACTTAAGGAAAAAGAAAAATAGAGAAATTCAATTCAAATACATCTCCTAAAATGAATCCGGTCAGAGAAAACAGGAATTAAGTAGAATTTGAGGGACTAACAGCAAAACCGCCTCTGGTGATGTATTTGTAAAAAGGGAATTAAGTAGAATTAGAGGGACCAAATAGCAAAACCGCCTCTGGTGGTGAAGGAGAGTATATATTTGTATTCGTATGCAGCATATTATATATAGAGTGTTTTGTGTGTGTAAAGGTTAGAACCCTTTGGCTTTTGCAGGGTTACACCGCAAGAACAACTTCGCACACAAAAGATTAACTTCTTCTTGGGGTTTCCCTCGGACGCCTCTCTCTCTCTCTCCCCCTCTCTCTCTACCTATACGTACAATACACCACTCTATATATACATATCTTTATTATTTTGTACAGTGCAAAACTCGTCGGATGTGCAAGCGTTCGCCGTGGTAAGCCTCCATTGACGTTTCCGCGACTCCCTGCAATTGGATTGATTGCTAGGTTTTTGCGGATTTGTGTTTGATTTTGATTTCCTTGCTGTTTTCAATGATTAGGTTTTCATGCGCGTTTGCTGTTTTTTGTTACAGTTGACAGACTAAATGGCGAGTATAAGATCGAGCTTGCCGTCGAGGCTGCGGCAACTCCTCTCTAGTGAAGGGGCGATGGGTCCCTCTGTTAAACTCGACACTGAGCCTGTACGCTTCTTGTTCCACTGTTTTTAATGGCTTTTTTATGTGGTTTGTGTTTGATTCTGATGTTTTTTTTGGGGCTTTAGTTATAGTGACTGGATAAAGGAATGGATTTGAGCCTTCAGCATCAATAGGTTTACGGCTTCTTGTTATCAGTAATTTGAAGTAACGCATTAGGTCATAAACTTGGTTAGGTTTAGTGGCGGGAGAGTGTTTGGACGGGGGATTAACACTGTATGTAGAAATTGTTGTTGGACGGGGGTGATTAACACTGTATGTGAAAGTTGTTGCTACGTATGGCTGCTCTGTTTTTTCATGGCTTTTGATTTCACATGTCTTGATTTTTGAGAGGCTCTGTGATGAGGTAATGTGTCTAATACGAAAAGAATTCATTTCTTTTTTCAATTAATAAGCTAATGTGGGCAGTTCCTTCACTTAATTTGGGTTTGTTGAATTTAGTATAATTCTGATAATGGACATCTGTCATTTACATAATCTGAACAGTCCCTAATTATGTGCTAAGAGGAATATCATTTTCATGGCCTAAAAATTGTTTTTAATCAACTTGATCATCATATTTAGATATTTTGGAGCAAAAATGTTTGAACTGGAAATTGTTGTTTCAGTCACTAAATATGGAGTATGAAGTCCATCTTGATTGGAGTTTTCATTCTTAAGGGTTTTAAGAATTATATTCTCACATAACCATGTGCAGCGATTTCTTAAATCTGTTTTTCTTTTGGTGAAGTGTTGTTTATGTTATGGAGATAAAAACATAATCTTAGTTCACATTTCACTCTAGCGCAAAAATATGTGATGCATAATAATGTCTCATTTATGTCTCATAAGTGAATTAACATTAACCGTCTTGAGACTTTTCGATGGCTATTTGTACGCATAATGCATGTAATTAGGCCATTGTTCGAAAAGGACGGTATAATATACTACATATTAATGATGTGGGACTGATAAGTATTCTCTTTTTGGAATTAATTGTGTGCTTCATTATCCATAAAGCCGTATCAGGCATAATTTTCCAGAAAGCTGCCTTCTTAACCTGTATCTTACTATCTGAAACACTTATTCTCTTTAGTAATTGTATAGTTGAGTGACTGATGACACTGAACGCAACTATTAGAACAATTAAGGTCCGGAAAGTGCAAATGTTGCGTGTGGAGTTGGAGTCTCAAATTCTTGAAAAATCAGTTGTTACACATTGTTACTTGTCTGAGAACATTAGCTATATGATGCCAATAGGTTCTTTTAAAAATATATATGCAAGAAACCCCAACTTTCTCTTTTCTTCTTTATAAACACTGCAACTAATATAAAGTTTCTATATAACCTTTGTGTTGCTGTTGATGAAGTCCTAACTCTCCAAGAAATTTGTTTTTATTTTCCCTAAATTTGTTTGGCTGTTAATTAAATTAAATATAGTCAGTTTCTCAATATTTGAGCAAAGCAGGAAATTTAGATGCTATGACATGCTGTATAATGAAAGATGACAATTGAAATGTCCACTGCAAGTTTTTTCTTATGTATTTGCCCGTGTCTTGCCGGTGAAAGGTCCCACCTACAAGCTTCACCACCATGTTCTAGATTCTCTGGATTGAAAGAAAAATCTGTTGAAAATGAAACATAATAGGGGAAAAATATAGATGCAAATGCATTTATATACCAAAAATCTGTAACTTAAAGCTCTAGGTACCTGTATTCTGATAAGGTGATTTATCTTAGTAACTTGGGGAGTTATTGTAGGTCATTTTGCTGTATTAGTTTCAGGGTACTTGTTTATTTTGATGCTGTTAGAATGTTGGTGCTCTTTAGCTAGACAATTCTGGCTCTATTTGTTTGGATCCTCCTTTGCTTTCATGCCCCCTTTAAATTAACATAACTTTTGCTATTTAGGATTTTCGTGTATGTTAGTTTATACATTGTGAAGTTGTCACATTCCAGTGAACTAACTAATCTTTTCCTACCCAAGGACTGTCTGAACTATTTGCACTCATTATGTTTGTGCGGAACATTATTATGTGTTTAATGTTACGCTATGTATCAGCCTTAGATCATTTGTTAAAAATTCGTACATATTTACATGGTAATGATACTGCAGGTTGATCTGTTATCGAACAGAATTATAGTCCGGAAAGTTTTGGTGTTCTGTGAACTTCGTCACAAGTTTAATAACAGTACATACATTATAATATTTACTAAAGTGAACATTGAAATCCACTGTGACTCATTCCTTGTAAAGTTGTTATTTGCTAGTTTCGGTAATAGATCATAACTGCATCTTTTGTGCAGCCTCCGAGGATAAAGGCTTTTATCGACAAGGTGATTCAGTGCCCATTACAAGATATAGCGATACCTCTCTCTGGTTTTCGCTGGGAGTATGGCAAGGTTGTTGAAATTTGCTTGTAATTTTTTACTTATTCTATTTTCATCTCTTCATTTTTTCTCACATCCCTTTTGTGTTCCAGGGAAATTTCCACCATTGGAGACCTCTATTTCTGCATTTTGATACATATTTCAAGACCTATTTATCTTGTAGAAACGACCTCCTTTTGTCAGATGACATCTTAGGGGATGTCAGCCCATTTCCCAAGCAGGCAGTTTTGCAAATTTTGAGAGTTATGCAGATTATCCTAGAAAATTGCCACAACAAGACATCATTTAGTGTTATAGAGGTAATGTGGTGCCTTAATTCTTTTCCGAGTTGTGTTTGGTTGTGAACTGTCCTTTTTATCCATGCAATGAGGGAACAAGTGTTAATGTACTTCTTATGCAGTAATTTCTGTAGTATATGTATTCATGAATACCTTTTAGGTTTTATACTTCTAGCTCTCTCTAAACTTTGTGAAACTTCTCTTTTCCACAGCATTTCAAGCTTTTGCTTGCTTCAACAGATCCTGAAATTATCACAGCAGCTCTTGAGGCTCTCTCTGCGCTTGTTAAAATATCACCCTCAAAACTGCATGTTAGTGGAAAGCTGGTTGGATGTGGGTCAGTGAATACTTGTCTTTTATCCCTTGCACAAGGTTGGGGTAGCAAAGAAGAAGGTCTAGGTTTGTATTCATGTGTCACTCTACATGAGAGGAGCCAGGAGGATGGGCTATGCCTGTTTCCATCCGAGGTACAAAATGATAGTGACAAGCTGCAGAATCGTGTGGGATCAACACTTTACTTTGAGTTGCGTGGCACTTCTCCGAGTCATGTGGAAGATAGCAATAGCACAGTTTCCTCTGGAGTGCGTGTAATTCAGATCCCTGATCTTCAATTACAAGAACAAGATGACTTGTCGCTTATGAAGTTCTGTATTGAGACTTATAATGTGCCTTCGGAGCTCAGGTTTCCATTATTAACCAGAATCAGATATGCACGTGCATTTCGTTCCTCCAGAATATGCAGGCTTTACAGCAAGATTTGTCTACTTTCTTTTATTGTGCTTGTACAGTCCAGCGACTCGCATGATGAGCTTGTCTCTTTTTTCGCTAATGAGCCAGAGTACACAAATGAATTGATTAGAATTGTGAGATCAGAAGAAAACATTTCAGGAACCATAAGAACACTTGCAATGACTGCTTTGGGCGCACAGTTAGCTGCCTATTCGGCATCTCATGAGAGGGCACGGATATTGAGTGGCTCGAGCATCAGTTTTGCTGGTGGTAATCGTATGATTCTCCTCAATGTGCTGCAAAGAGCGATTCTATCGTTAAATAATTCAGTTGATTTGACATCTGTTGCTTTCATTGAAGCACTTCTGCAGTTCTACTTGCTTCATGTGATATCTTCTTCAAGTTCTGGAAGTGTTGTTAGGGGTTCTGGGATGGTACCAACCTTTTTACCCCTGTTAGAAGATTCAGATCCTTCTCGGCTGCATCTTGTCTGTTTAGCTGCAAAGACTTTACAGAAGCTCATGGACTACAGTAACACAGCGGTTACCCTTTTCAGAGATTTGGGCGGGGTGGAGCTTTTGGTTCAAAGATTGCAGATCGAAGTACATAGAGTGATCGACTTCACTGGATCAAAGGAGAGCTCTATGAACACAGGTGAATGCCCTAAATACAATGGTGACCAGTTGTACAATCAGAAGCGATTGATTAGGGCATTGTTGAAAACACTTGGTTCTGCCACATATGCTACTGCAAATTCTGCGAGATCACAGAATTCCTATGATGTTTCCTTAACCCCCATCTTGTCAATGATTTTCAGCAACAAAGAAAAATTTGGAGGTGAGATCTACGCCTCAGCTGTGACTCTTATGAGTGAAATGATTCACAAAGACCCAACATGTTTTAATGTTTTGTTTGACTTGGGCCTTCCATCTGCATTTCTATCATCTATTGCGCTTGGAGTACTTCCTGCTTCAAAAGCCATTACTTGTATTCCCAATGGCCTAGGGGCTATTTGCCTCAACTCCAAGGGTCTGGAGGCTGTAAGAGAAGCTTCTGCTTTACGCTTCCTTGTTGACATTTTCACTGACAAGAAGTACGTGATGGCCATGAGTGAAGGCATTATTCCTTTGGCAAATGCTTTGGAAGAGCTATTCCGGCATGTGTCTTCATTAAGAGGTAATGGTGTTGATTTGATGATTGAAATAATAAATAAGATAGCATTGCTTGGGGATACCAAGTGCTCTGGATCCTCAGCAAAACTTGATGGAAGTGACGCAATGGATATGGATTCCGTTGAATCCGATGACAAGGAAAACATAGGTGATTGTTCACAAATTGGTTCGGCAGATAGGGCTGCTCAAGGTATTAGTGATGAGCAGTGTTTTCAGCTTTGTATCTTTCATGTGATCGTACTGGTACATAGGACGATGGAAAATTTAGAAACATGTCGTTTATTTGTGGAGAAGTCTGGTATTGAATCCTTATTGAAGCTTCTCTTACGCCCAAGCATTACTCAATCTTCTGAGGGGATGTCAATAGCTTTGCACAGCACTATGGTATTCAAGTGTTTTACCCAACATCATTCCACTCCTCTGGCTCGTGCTCTCTGTTCTTCGCTGCGTGAGCATTTGAAAGAAACTCTATCTAGGACCAGTGCCGCCTCTGGATCTTTTTTACTGGATCCTAGTTCAAGTCCAGACCCTGTGATATTTTCTTCCCTCTCACTTGTGGAGTTCCTCTTATTTCTTGCTGCCTCAAAAGATAATCGTTGGGTTACTGCATTGCTTACTGAGTTTGGTGATGGAAATAAAGATGTTCTGGAAGATATTGGCCGAATTCATCGGGAGGTTTTGTGGCAAATTTCGTTGGTTGAAGACACGAAGGCTGAAGCAGAGGATCAACTCACTGGTACTTTTAATGCTTCCCGACAGTCTGAATTGGGTATGAGTGATCCGGAGGACCCAAGGTTGAACTCCTTCAGGCAGTTTCTTGATCCGTTACTTAGAAGGAGAACTTCTGGATGGAGCTTTGAGTCCCAGTTTTTTGACCTCATAAATCTATATCGTGACCTAACTCGCTCATCAAGTCTTCACCAACGACAGAATCTTGATGTACCTTCTAACTCGCATTCTGAAGCCAATCAGGAACAAGATGAATTGGGTTCATCTGCTTTGGTTGAATCCAGTTCTAGAAAGGATAATGATACTCAGAGGTCATACCATCAGTCTTGTTGTGATATGGTATCATCCTTATCAATTCACATAACCCATTTGTTTCAAGAGTTGGGGAAGGTGATGTTGCTCCCATCTCGTCGGAGGGAAGATATCCTTACTGTATCTCCTTCTTCAAAATCAGTGGCTTCTACATTTGCTTCTATAGCTATGGACCACATGAATTTTGGTGGGCAAGTCAATCCTTCTGGATCTGAAGATTCTGTTTCAACTAAATGCCGATATTATGGCAAGGTTATTGAGTTCATAGATAGTATTCTTTTGGACAAACCTGACTCGTGTAATCCTGTGATATTGAATTGTTTGTATGGACGTGGAGTTATTCGAACAGTCTTGACCACATTTGAAGCTACCAGTCAATTGCCTTTTGCCAGTAGAGCTCCTGCTTCTCCTATGGAGACTGATGAAGGGAGGCAAAATGATGTTGAAAAAGCTGATCACTTGCGGGCTTATGGACCTTCTGCTAGCTATGGAAAGCTTTTGGACCACTTGGTTACTTCATCTTATATACTCTCACCATTCAACAAACATTTACTTACGCAGCCTCTAGTGCCTGGTGACATTCCATTTCCTCGTGACGCAGAAACATTTGTGAAAGTTCTTCAGTCCATGGTATTGAAGGCCGTGCTTCCTGTTTGGACCCACCCTCGGTTCCATGAATGTAATTATGAGTTCATCACGACTGTTGTTAACATTTTTAGGCATGTGTTCTCTGGTGTTGAGGTGAAAAGTGTCGGTAGTAATGTGGGTCGTACTGGTCCACCACCAAATGAATCAACTATTTCAACGATAGTGGAGATGGGGTTTTCAAGATCTCGGGCAGAAGAGGCTCTGAGGCAAGTTGGTTCAAATAGTGTGGAGCTTGCAATGGAATGGTTGTTCTCACATCCTGAGGAAGTTGTCCATGAAGATGATGAACTTGCTCGAGCACTTGCAATGTCTCTTGGAAATTCTGCGACAGAGACAAAGGAAGAGAGCACAACTGAAGATACTCAGAATGTTGAAGAGGAACTTGTCCAACTACCCCCTGTTGATGAGCTGCTGTCTACGTGCAAGATACTTCTACAAATGAAGGAGACTTTAGCTTTCCCTGTTAGAGATCTCCTAGTAATGATTTGTTCACATAATGAAGGCCAGGAAAGACCAAGAGTGGTTTCTTTTATCATTGAACAAGTCAAGCTTTGCGGCAACATTTCCGATGGTGGTAATCAGAAAATGCTCTCTGCCTTCTTCCATGTCCTTGCTTTAATTCTCAATGAAGACTCCGCAGCACGAGAATTAGCTTCCAAGAGTGGTCTGGTTAAAGTTGCATCAGATCTTCTGCAGCTATGGATTCATTCAGATGAGCAGGAATCATCTCCAGTACCAAAATGGGTAACTTCAGCTTTTATTGCTGTTGACCGTCTTGCTCAAGTGGATACAACTTTAAATGCTGATGTGTTGGAACTTCTGAAGAAGAATGATACAGGCAACCAACTTTCTATAGTCATTGATGAAGAGAAGCAGAACAAATTGTCTTTCGGGACACCATTGAAGTATTTAGATATACAGGAGCAAAAGTCACTTATCGAAATAGCTTGTTGTTGTATCAGAAAGCAATTGCCATCTGAAACAATGCATGCTGTTTTGCAGCTCTGTTCTACACTGACAAGAACTCACCCAGTTGCTGTTAGTTTCTTGGATGCTGGAGGTCTACATTTGCTTCTTTCCTTGCCTGCAAGTAGTTTGTTTGTTGGCTTTGACAATGTTGCAGCTATTATAATACGTCACATCCTTGAGGATTCACAAACCCTACAGCAAGCAATGGAGTCGGAGATACGTCATAGTTTCATCACTGTCGCTAACAGGCAGTCTAGTGGACGGCTTACTCCACGAAATTTTCTGTCAAATTTAAGTTCATTTGTTCAACGGGATCCGGTAATTTTTATGCAAGCTGCTAAGGCTGTCTGCCAAGTTGAGATGGTTGGTGAGAGGCCATATATGGTATTGATAAAAGATCGCGAGAAGGATAAAAAAGATAAGGAAAAAGAGAAAACAGAGGAAAAGGAGAGACATGGTAATGATGGTAAGGTAAGCACTGGCACTACAATATCAGCAGCTCTAGGTAGTGGGCATGGGAAGCTTCTTGATGCAAATACCAAAAACTCCAAGATACACAGGAAACCTCCACAGAATTTTGTCACCGTCATTGATATTCTGTTGGATTCGGTAATTTCTTTCACTCTTCCTTTGGAAGATGAATCTGTAAGCAAAGTGGGTTCATCTTCGACAGATATGGAAATTGATGTTTCTGCAAGCAAGGGTAAAGGAAAAGCTGTTGCTTCTATAACTGAATCAACTGAAGCTAACAATCAAGACTCATCTGTTTCATTGGCTAAGGTTGTTTTCTTATTGAAGCTCTTGACAGAGATCCTTTTAATGTACTCTTCATCTGTTCATATCCTTGTACGGAAAGATGCTGAAGTTTGCAGCTACCGGGGAACTCCTCAAAGGGGTGTAAATGCTTGCTTAACTGGTGGGATCTTCCACCATGTTCTTCACAGATTTCTACCATATTCTAAAAACCAGAAAAAGGAGAAGAAAACTGAAGTTGACTGGCGCCATAAACTGGCTAGTAAAGCCAATCAATTTCTTGTAGCATCCTGTGTTCGCTCAACTGAGGCAAGGAAAAGAATCTTCACAGAGATCAGTAATGTTTTTAACGAGTTTGTTGATTCGTGTAATGGTCTTAGGGTACTAAGACCTGATATTCAGGCTCTCACAGACCTCCTTAATGATGCCCTGGCTGCTCGGACACCCTCAGGTTCATACATCTCAGCAGAAGCTTCTGTAACTTTTATAGAGGTTGGTCTTGTTCAGTCACTCACCAGAACGCTGCGCGTGTTGGACTTGGATCATGCTGATTCACCAAAGGTGGTTATTGGAATTGTGAAAGTTTTGGAGTCAGTAACCAAGGAGCATGTCCATGCTTTTGAGTCTACTGGTGCAAGGGGAGAGCGGTTGAAACCTACTGATTCTAACCAACCTACAGATGGAAATGGTGCTAGCTCACAGACTGTAGATGCTACAACCCATGCTAATGAAAACTTAATGCCAACAGATGAGAATGAATTGTTTCACAGTGTCCAGAACTATGGTGGTTCAGAGGCTGTTACTGATGATATGGAGCACGACCAGGATATACATGGAGGCTTTGCTGCTGCAGAAGATGATTATATGCAGGAAAATGCTGAGGGAACACAGAATCTTGATGACACTGTTGGGATAAGATTTGAAATTCGCTCTGGCGTACAAGGGAATCTTGATGAAGATGAAGATGATGAGGATGATGATGAGATGTCTGGAGATGAAGGGGACGAAGTGGATGAGGAGGATGATGAAGATGCTGATGATGATCACAACGATATAGAAGAAGATGAAGCTCATCATCACCTACCTCACCCAGATACAGATCAAGATGACCATGAAATTGATGAAGATGAGTTTGATGAGGAGGTGATGGAAGAGGATGAAGATGAAGAGGATGATGAGGATGGTGTTATAGTGCGACTGGGTGAGGGAATGAATGGAGTAAACGTATTTGACCACATAGAGGTTTTTGGCAGAGATAGCATCTCGAATGAAACTTTTCATGTTATGCCTGTTGAAATATTTGGCTCCAGGCGTCAAGGTCGAACCACGTCCATCTATAATCTCTTGGGGAGAAGTGGTGATACCAGTGTCCCATCCCAGCACCCACTTCTGGTGGAACCACATTCTTCACTGAATGCAGGTGCTCCTAGACTATCAGGTGCTGTCATTTTACTTCTTTTTTCTGACTATTTTATAATTATTTTGTTCTTATTTTTGCAAGAAAATTTCACTAATTGGCATCTTATTTTTATTTACCTTCACCTTTACAGAGAATGACCGTGATTCAGATAGGAATTCTGAGGGTTCCTTGTCTCGGTTGGACTCCATTTTCCATTCACTCCGCAATGGACGTCAAGGACATCGGTTTAATTTATTGTCGAATGAGGGCCAATTAAGCAGTGGGCCAAACTCATCTGTTATTCCCCAAGGTCTGGAGGAAGTGCTCGTTTCCAGCCTGAGACGTCCCTCCTCCGAGAAGTCTACTGCAGCCGTTGGATCTCAAAATAAAAATGAAGAAAGTCCATCCTCTGAGTTTGCCGAGATGACTGCTGAAAATCAAGGCAATGGCGGTGCTAGTAATGCACCTCCTCCATCATCGGCAACATTGGACAGCACCAGAAGTGTTGATAATACACCTACTATAATCGAGCCCAATCAGGGAACGGAAACATCAAGTAGACAAGCTCAGTCTGTTGAAGCTCAATATGACCATACTGATGTCCTGCGTGATGTTGAAGCAGTGAGCCAAGAGAGTGGCGGAAGTGGGGCAACTTTAGGCGAGAGCTTAAGGAGTCTGGATGTTGAAATTGGAAGTGCCGATGGCCATGATGATGGTGGAGACAGACATGGTGGTGGTGATGCTCGAGTGAGGAGAGCTACGTCTCTCCACAGTGTCAGTGAAGTTTCAGAAGATCCGATTCGAGATGCTGATCAAAATGACCCCTCTCAGGAGGAGCAACATAATCGGGATGCTGAATCTATTGATCCTGCTTTTCTTGATGCACTTCCTGAGGAGCTGCGTGCTGAGGTTCTTTCTGTTCAACCAAGTGAAGCTACACAGCCACAGAATCCTGAGCCTCAAACTAATGCGGATATAGACCCAGAATTTCTTGCGGCACTGCCCCCTGACATCCGCGAAGAAGTTCTGGCACAACAAAGGGCACAAAGGCTGCATCAATCCCAAGAATTGGAAGGTCAGCCCGTTGAGATGGACACAGTCTCGATAATTGCGACTTTTCCTTCAGACATACGGGAAGAGGTATCTTATTGGCTTTGTCCATTAGAATGTTTTTTACTGCTTTTATTGGGTCCAACTAATTGCCACTTGTTCTAATGTTTTCGCTGTCTACTTTTTTCTGTCAACACAGGTTCTCCTAACTTCTTCTGATGCTATTCTTGCTAATCTGACACCTGCTCTTGTTGCTGAAGCAAACATGTTGCGTGAAAGGTTTGCACGTAGATATAATCAAACTTTATTTGGTTTATATCCTCGAAACCGCAGAGGTGAGTCTTCTAGACGAGGTGATGGCTTGGACAGAGCTGGTGGTGCAATTTCCCGTCGGTCTGCGGGTGTTAAGCCAGTTGAGGCTGATGGCTCCCCTTTAGTTGACACAGAAGGTTTGAGAGCATTGATTCGGTTGCTTCGTGTGGTTCAGGTACTCTTATTCCATTTTTGAAGCTATGCCACTATGTTCCTCTGCATGAGAAATCTAACTGATCTACCTTTTTGCAGCCGCTTTATAAGAATCAGCAGAGACTCCTCCTAAATCTCTCTGCTCATTCTGAAACTAGAGTTGATTTGCTAAAGATTTTGATGGACTTGCTGATGCTGGATAAAAAGAAATGTCTAACTGATCTAAATACTGCGGAACCCCCTTATAGGTTGTATGCCTGCCAGAGTCATGTGATGTATTCCCGCCCTCCACACGTCGATGGTAGGTTCCAATTCTATTTTTTGCTGCAACTTTGAGTCAGTTCCATACCAAATTGTCCCGCTTTTCATATAATGATTTGTTGTTGCATTTTATTGGTCATTATAACAAAATGTTTCTTTAGCAACTTCTCTTTCAGTGTGAATGGAATGCCGAAGAGTGAAGAGTTTGAGTTTCGTTGTTGGATGATGTAGAACATAATAGTGTGCGGATGAATGTTTGCTTTTATGATTACATTATAAAGATCTTGACCTTTTTTCGATTTTCTTAAATTCCTTATCTTCAATATAAGGGAGGTTAGCTGTGCCAATCTCATTTATATCTCTTTCACAACAGGTGTGCCACCTTTGGTGTCTCGGCGGGCTTTGGAGACCCTCACCTACTTGGCTCGTAATCATCCTTTAGTTGCCAAGTTATTACTTGAATTCAGATTACCTGAGTTTAATCAGTCATCGAGCTCTGATGACAAACGGGGAAAAGCTGTTATGATTCTTGATGAACAGAAGGAAAACCTGGAAGGGCCGGCATCCTTCACGTTGCTTCTTAGTCTTTTGAACCAATCACTGTATTTAAGAAGTGTTGCTCATCTGGAGCAGGTGTGTATTTGTATACATCTTTTACATATCAGGATTCACTTGTTAGATTACCTTTTTGATTTATGTATCTTACTATCTTGCTATGTCTGTTGCAGCTGCTAAATTTGTTGGACGTTGTTATTGACTATGCTGAGAAGAAATCAAATCCTTCTAACAAGCCAGGTCCATCTGCATCTGAGCTGCCTTCTAACACTCAGGTCTCTGCACCAGCTGCTGAGATGAATGTGGTTTCTACCACAGCTTCAGGGGAGGGTAATTCTTCGATGCAAGCAACATCTTCTGATGCAGCTAACGAGCAAACTGCTGAAAGTGTTCTGAACAATTTGCCAAATCCAGAACTTCAGCTACTATGCTCACTTCTAGCACGTGAAGGGTGAGCTGACATTTATGGTTTTTGCGCTACCTTTTACGTAGTTACATATTTCTAGCCACTATTCTCACTTCTTGCCACACATTGTTTGAAAATTACTTAACTACCTGTCTACCTCTACCTGAGCTTGTGACCCTCATAAAACTATGATTTTTTTTTTTCTCACTTCAATCAAGGAGTAACTCAGTTTTGCATTTATTTCTTCAGATTCTAATGGGCTGCACTGTTGTTTTTTAATCGAGATGATAACAGGTTTCATCTGATAATATGTGCTGTAAATGAATCAGTGGCTTGTAATGTGATGATAATGTATGTTTTTGAATTCTTAAAGTCTGGTTGCTCTAGAGATTTCTTCTGGTAGAACTATCATATTACGAAGATCTTGCTTGAAGTTACTTTGTCTTTTTGAATGGTAATTTGTAGTTGGTAATCATACAGAACTGTGGCAATTTAGATGATCTCCTTGGCTTTGTTGTTTGCTTGCTTGATTTTTTACCTAGACCGCTTTCCTAAAGTTATTTGCATTGGTCTTGTCCCAAATTGCTCATGCAAATTCTTTTTTCATTTCTCCAGTCTATCAGATAATGCATATACGCTCGTGGCAGATGTTTTAAGAAAGCTGGTGGCAATTGCTCCTGTTCATTGCCATCTCTTTGTAAGTGAGCTTGCTTGTTCAGTTCAAAGCCTTACCCATTCAGCGATTGAAGAATTGCGCATATTTGGGGACATGGAGAAAGCCCTCCTCAGCACTACTACTCATGGGGCTCCAGTTCTTAGGGTCTTGCAAGCACTGAGCTCGTTAGTAGTTTTGCTTCTTGATAAGGACAAAAAGCATCAGATTCTCCTTGATACTGAGCATAATACTACTATTTCTCTAGTGTGGGATATTAATGCAGCTCTTGAGCCTTTGTGGCAGGAGCTGAGCAGCTGCATAAGTAAAATAGAGACCTATTCGGATGTAGTACCTGATTCACCTTCATCTGTTAAACCATCTAGTTCGGTGCCTCCACTTCCTCCAGGTACACAGAATGTATTGCCATACATAGAATCCTTCTTTGTAGTGTGTGAGAAGTTGCACCCTGGCCAGTCGGGTTCAGGCAATGATTTTGGAATCGCTTCAGTCTCTGATGTTGATGAGGCTGCTGCGTCTGCGAGCCAACAGAAGACTGTAGGATCTTCTGTGAAAGTGGATGAGAAACATGTTGCTTTCTTAAGGTTCTCAGAAAAGCACAAAAAGCTCCTTAATGCCTTTATCAGGCAGAATCCTGGTTTACTTGAGAAGTCATTCTCCCTCATGCTGAAGGTTCCTCGGTTTATTGATTTTGATAACAAAAGGGCTCACTTCCGGTCCAAGATCAAGCATCAGCACGATCATCACCACAGTCCTCTGAGAATATCTGTTAGAAGAGCTTACATTCTTGAAGATTCATACAACCAGCTGCGTATGAGATCGGCACAAGATTTGAAGGGTAGATTGACTGTTCATTTTCAAGGGGAGGAAGGGATTGATGCTGGTGGTCTTACTAGGGAATGGTATCAGTTGCTATCGAGAGTAATCTTTGACAAAGGAGCGTTGCTCTTTACAACAGTTGGCAATGAGTCGACATTCCAGCCCAACCCTAACTCTGTTTACCAAACAGAACATCTTTCTTACTTCAAGTTTGTTGGACGAGTTGTAAGTATTTCTAATTTTTCTCAGATGTGAAATGGGACTTTTTAACAGGCAAAATCTAATGCATTTTACTATGTTACAGGTAGGGAAAGCACTATTTGATGGGCAGCTCCTTGATGTCCACTTCACTCGGTCATTTTACAAGCATATTCTTGGAGTTAAAGTGACATATCACGACATTGAAGCTATTGATCCCGATTATTTTAAGAACTTAAAATGGATGCTTGAGGTAATCATATTAAAAATTTCACATATTTTGTTTAGTTGATGTGCATGAGCCCTTGTGTCAGCTGTGTTTATGATGCCTCTGATCATAATTTTGAATTTCCATTGCAGAATGATATTAGCGATATTCCGGACTTAACATTTAGCATCGATGCTGATGAAGAGAAGCTAATTCTTTATGAGCGCACTCAAGTATGTATATCTTTTGGTTGTATGGCTTGATATTCTTACAATTTTTTTTTTCTTTATTAATCATGAGTGACTTTGTTATTCAGGTAACTGACTATGAACTGATCCCTGGTGGGCGAAATATTAGAGTGACCGAGGAAAACAAGCACCAGTATGTTGATTTAGTTGCTGAGCATCGATTAACAACTGCTATCCGTCCTCAAATTAATGCATTTCTGGAGGGTTTTAATGAGTTAATACCTCGTGATTTAATATCGATATTCCATGACAAGGAACTGGAACTCCTGATAAGTGGGCTGCCAGACATTGACTGTGAGTTTTGCCAACTGTATCTCTTTTACATTCCCAATTTATGTCAATCTCATCCCCTATCATCTCATGAAAACCCCCTTCTTTGCATTAGCTGATGCATATGCATTAACCATTTAATCTAACCCAAAGAATTGATGCCTTCCAGTGGATGATCTGAGAGCAAATACCGAGTACTCTGGGTATACTGCTGCTTCACCTGCCATTCAATGGTTCTGGGAGGTTGTTCAAGCACTCAGTAAAGAAGATAAAGCTCGCTTGCTACAATTTGTGACCGGAACCTCGAAGGTGCTTTTCTTTCTTCTGTGATATTGTCTTCTTTTGAGCATCTGAAGCATGCTTGCTTATTAAGCTTAACCACACATAATCTTCCTTTCTTCATGTATGTTTGATTGTTAATGGGCTCTTCCTTTCTCTATTATTCTTTTTTGGAACTGAGTAATGTGATGTCTATTGCTGGAGGCAGAATCCAACTATACTTGTTAACATAATTTTTACGACTCATATCATTCTTGCAAATCTGACTAGTGTTTGAATCAGAATTAACCTCTATTGCAATTAGAAACTTAATCTGAGTGGAGCGTTGCTTATAAGATTCTCTCTAAAAGAACATTATCAATAATAAGTTAAAAAGATTAAGCTGGTGTA
Organism: Schizonepeta tenuifolia; assembly: GCA_029490685.1. Lineage (NCBI taxonomy): Eukaryota > Viridiplantae > Streptophyta > Magnoliopsida > Lamiales > Lamiaceae > Schizonepeta > Schizonepeta tenuifolia. The sequence goes on from CM055956.1 coordinate 9,226,202, forward strand.
ACCTCTCTTATATATATACTTATCACTATTGGTTCGTTCTCTTCGCTGTAGGTGCCTTTGGAAGGATTCAGTGCACTGCAAGGAATTTCAGGATCTCAAAAATTCCAGATTCACAAGGCTTATGGCAGTCCAGATCACTTGCCTTCGGCTCATACATGGTAAACTTTCTTTATGTTATTTTGTTAACTTTATTCTGCGTAGCTTTAGATTTGAAATTGAGCTTTAATTGTGTACTTACATTCTCCAACGTTGTTGCAGTTTCAACCAGTTGGATCTACCAGAATACCCTACTAAACAGCATTTGGAGGAGAGACTTCTACTTGCAATTCACGAAGGCAACGAAGGGTTTGGATTCGGATAAAGTGGCCGGTGAGCAGCTGAAGTCGTAATCTATTGTATAGAAAATATTGTGTCAAAAAGGACATAATTCTTGACATCACTTAGAAGTTGTTTGGATAAAAATGTCGATATACTGTACAGTGCAATATTACTTTTTCCCCAACCTTTTTGGCTAATTTTTCAATATTTATGACCGCCTCTTCTTCAAGTTTTGCAATTACTGTGTTTCCTTGTTGGTATGTGTGTACGATGTTTGCACACACAAATACATGTGGATGGCTATGTGTAATGTAATTTATGCTTACAATTCCTTGCATGAGAAAATCATGACTGCTACAATTTTAGCTTTAATGAAAGTTGTAATCAAAACATTAAATCAATTGTAGCGTTTGTGTTAGTCCTTAACGATGACATAATCTTCCTAGATCAACTAAGAAATTCTTCGAGAAGAGGTTCTATTTTGTTACTTGTTTATATTCTGGCTTTCAACTATATTGCTTCGACTACACAAAATTAAAATAAAACATTTGCTAAAAACTAATGTCCATTTTTTTTTTCATGCATTCATATAAGAATCAGTACAAGTCATCCTATGATCTTGACTTGAGACAAAAATGTGAAAATATTTTTATCGTATAACAAAAAATAAATCAAAGCCATCTACACCAAAAATGTTACGGTACATGCAGTGTATTCCCGATAATGCTCAAAAGTATATATTGTGCCATTGTGAAGTTAAAAACACAAATTCTCTATAATTTAAGTTTGCTGAGATCAACTTTCTGTACCGGATACGAATAAGCTTCGTAGTTGATTTGCTGGCCTAACGAACTCATCTTCGTCAGAGTAGTGATGAGGTCCACCTGAGAAACAACCACATTATTAGTAGTTGTATAAAATTGATATGGATGACGTGAATTGACAATAGTGACCTCATAATCTGTTTGCGACACTGTTTCACGGCTGCGCTGGTATTTCTGAACCCATGGCAACACTTGTGGATCGGAGGCAAGTCGTGCCTCAGTAGCTAATTGATCAGGACCAAAGAATGCCGACATCACCGCCACCTGCAACACACAGTCATCATTTTCACCTATTGAAGAGTTTATCTATATACATTTCATTTTATATATCTCTACTTATTTCAGGATTAGACAGTTACCTAGCTTTTACTCTATATATAGGGGAGTCTTTCTAGTTTTATAACACACAGAACATATGTTGGTTTCTTTTATTTTCTTCTATAAATCCAACAAGCTAATAATTCCATCGTTTTGATGTCGAATTTAATTACCTGACGGGGGCCCAAGCCAACAGCGGAGAATTTATTCTTAATTTCCTCAACGTTGGCTTTCTCCCACTGAGGGACCCTTCCTTCTGGATCTGCTTCTTCAGCATCCGATCTCCCAAACGTCTTATCAAACAGGCCCCACTGCCAAAAAAAATATTATCAACATGCATGCTTATGAGCTGGTTATGTTGCACTTGAAGCTATTGAATTTTGTTTGACATTCATCAGCTAGATTTCTAGAATTGGATAGTAATGATCAAATGAATTATAGTTTGATATACCATATATAGGAAAGAAACTCTTGCAAAGTGCTTAGCTCTAGCTTAACAAAGTGCATAAGAGATGGTTCTATTCTTTGCTAAAACCAACCTGTCCAGTCGAACCATATGCAGTATACAGTAATGATCCTTTCTCTTCATTCCCACCACATTTTCGAATAGCTGAAGCCAGAAATGTCTTTTTAACTGCACTTTGAGCTGCATTGAGAGAGAATCAGATAGTTTCACTATAACTAATTGAGTAGCAGGAAATGTGACAAGAGAGCAAAAGTCATTGTTTACTTACTACAATAAGGTAGCAACAAATTTTTTATTAAATACTCATGAAGGTTAAATCCACGCGCACAACTTAAGTTGATCAGCCACTTTATCTTTGTAAGTGAACTGTCATGTCCCGAGTTTTATTTATCGTACTTCACGAGATGTAGTAACATTGAATGTTATTTTTTTTTTGAAAGGATAGCATTTTTATATCTCGTGTTTCAGTTATAATAATAAAAATAATTGATTTGTGATATGTGTTTGATAATCATGAACTAACCTGCAAACTGGATGAGATCTGCATACGATATAGGTCCTCCTTTGGAGTATGAATCTATTTCCTTCTTTGCTTCCTCCAACAAACTTAAAGCTGCAGCAAGATTCTTATTTTCTGGTCTGCTAATCTCTGAGCTTCAGAAAGAAAAAAACATAAAAGAAAGAAAGAAACATCAAGGTGATTTTAAGCTCCGACCTTCATGAAAAGTATAGACTAACATCAAATTGTCTTTAGAAAAAAATTGTCCATTCCAAGTTGCAAATTGCACTTCGGTATCATAGAATATAAATTTATAATGCAAGGCCATTTGATAAATCTTGGATTGTAGAAACGATTCTATACTTGTCAAATGTAGTGCCTGATAAAACAAGCTTTCATGTGTATCAGTTTACCTAAACCGTATTGATCCATTCGGGCCACCAGTTTTAGTCGCCTGCAAACTTAACAAGCATGTAAATTTTTCATTTTCCAAATCTTAAAACAGATTCAAAACATGCAACATTCAAGACATAACTGACCTTATCATAAGTCATAGCATCATTGAGCGCTAAAGTCAATACGGAGGGGATGAGATCTTGGTTTTCCTGCATAGATATCGAGATAATGTAAGAGACTGCCTCTAAATATTTACTTGGCTGCTTCGAGTTCACGCAAGATGCTGACATAGTGACATTATTTTCAGTCTGTTAAAAAATCTTTTACCTTTAGCAGTGTATACAGAGTGTCCTTTATTTTTGCTGCAAAATAGCAAGCTCATTCCTAAGACAGCAGAAATAAAAAGAATTTGTCCAACATTCCTATGATATACTTATAATTTTGCTGAAGCTTACTCTGAAATTCTGAACGTTGTCGGCGTTGTATCAAGTCTGCAGCATTTGCCACTTCAGTTAGTGAGCTGTATCTTGCTACCAAGTCCTGAGAAGAGTCAAATGACAAATTCATGATCATATCAATTTTTATCTGTCATATCCAAAGATGTGCAAAGATATTTTTAATCTTCTTTTGGTGCACATGTAAATCAATTGGTTAAAGATGAAGAATTTCTTTCTTACAAGCTTCTTGATAGGGATCATGTACTACTATTTTATCTACTCGAATTAAATTTAACGACGTGGAGAATTCGGATTGACATTATGACGGAGTCGTTTTTGAATTTTCCACGTCGTATAATTAATTCGAGTAGAAATGCCATACATGAATACAAATTTGGTTGCCAACTGCAGCACCAGAAAATGAACTCAGGGTTAAAATTGACATTAGATTCTATCTGTACCTTCAAATTATATAACACTTGTGATGACTAATGAGTAATTAAAAATTAATGCAGAGAAAAATGAGACAGTAGTGGGAAGAAAGTGATGAGATTGAAGAGGAAAAATACTGACGATGCCGATGGTAGCACCGACGACGCAATGCAAAACCCGTCGTCGCGAGAAGCGATCCTCATTAGCTTCTACTTTGCAATTTACAGTGCTCCCCTGCCATTTCCACACAACACATCACAACAATTTAATAAATTGTGACAGAAAAAATTTGAAATAAAGTCGCCGTCGTTTTTGTTAATTATTGTTGTTGTTGATGGAACTTACACTTACTGAGTGAGAGTATCGAGTGGTAGGAGATGAGGTGGATGGTGACGGAATTAACGACACCAGTGACGGCACTGTGGAAATAAAGGAGACCATTCCCATCTCTCTCTCTCTCTCTAAATTGTTAGTAAGTGTGTGTGGTGTGTTGGAAAGAAGAGAGGAGAATGGATGTTTTGCATTTGTATGAGAGAGAGAGAGAGAGAGAGAGTCTACGTGGAATGCGCTCATTTCGTTCTGCATATTGCGTTATCCTTCTCTTCTATCCTACAAGCACAAGGGACCTCGTTTCTTTTGTCCTCCACTTTGCCTTGTGGCAATCGAGTCGGGTTGGGTTAAGTTCGGATTCGTTAAGTTTCAATTCGAATTCTATTTGTTAAGAAATGTTCAATCGAGCACGACATGTATGTAAAATTGGAGAAATTCTTACAGGATCCACTTCTCACATGATATTATTTTATTATTATTTATTATATTATTAAAATATTATATTGTGAGGGATGGGTTAGTACACCTACTACACCTTTATAAGAATTTCTCACAAAATTGACACGATTTTTTCGGGTTGACCCGATGCGATAATGATCCGAACCCAATTAAGAGAAAAAATCATTTAAAATAAAATTTAATACGAAAAATAAATATAATTTAAAAGTTTAATACACTTTGACAATTTAAGAAAAATAAATATGATATCAATTTTAAAGCTTGGCGCGAATTAAATAAATAAAATATTCAAAAATTTAGTACCTTATCGGGTAACTTGGCCTAAATTTCAAGTCTTTATCAAGTCAACCTAATAATAACCCGAATCCAATAAAGCTTAATCCAAACACATTAATTTTGTGTCGATTCACATCGAATTATTAAGTAGTATTAAAAATTTTCCTACAATCCTACTTCAATATTTATTTCTATTTTACTCTTGTGCATATTTATTTGTAACAACACATAGTTGCACTAAAGACTTTGCCCACTTGGAGAGCCACGTGTGAGTACGCTTGGGCATTGTACATTAGCGAGCGCGAGCTCGCTTATTTATTTATTTATTTTTAATAAAAATATTTTATTAATTTAAATTTAAAACATACATGAAAAAAAAGGGAAAGTTACATGCCACCTTTGAAGCGTGTCCAAATTTCTTCGATCAAATCATTCTCGAGTTTTGTGTGTGTTCTTTTATCTCGAAGGCTTTCTTTCCACTTCAAGTAGTCTTGAAACGTCCGCGGGGCTCCTTGTCTCGTACTTGAACTCGCTTCGGCTGTAGAGATTGATTATTCGTCTGGGATCCAATTGGTTACAGAATCGCCCTCATCTTCAACTATCATGTTATACAAAATAATGCAAACATACATGATGTCTTATAAAGTCTCCCGGAACCAGGAACGCACCGGTCTACTAATTATAGCCCAACGAGCTTTGAGAACGTCGAAAGCTCTTTCCACGTCCTTGCATGCAGCGTCTTATTTCCATGCAAACAAACATCTCTTCGGCTCAGTCGGGCACGAGAGAGTCTTTACAAAGGTTGGCCAACATGGATAAATGTCGTCAGCTAGATAGTAGCTCATTTTGTACTGAGTGCCGTTTGCGGAAAAAGACACCGCCGGGCGCTCTCCTTACAAATAATCCTAGAAAACGTCGGGCTGATTGAGCACATTGATGTCGTTGTTTGAGCCGGCGACACCGAAGAATGCGTGCCAAATCCAAATATCTTGAGAAGCAACGACTTCAAGCACGACAGTCGGGTGCCCTTTCTTCTGGTTCGTGTACACCCCTTTCCACCCATTTGGGCAGTTCCTCCACTGCCAATGCATCCAGTCAATGCTTCCAAGCATGTCGGGAAAACCGTGCTTCGATTCGTGCATTTGCAGAAGCCGATTGCAGTCAGCCGTGTTTGGTGGCTGCAAATACTCGACGCCGAAGGCAGATATGATTTCTCGACAAAAATAATCAAGCGATAGCCGACCAGTGATGTCTCCTATCCGTAGATACTCGTCGTATTGATCAGCGTAGCCACCATTTGCGAGTTGCCGCAAAGCCATCGTACATTTCTGAAGTGACGTGAACCCCAATTTCACCGTTGCATCCGCGCGCTGCTAAAAATAAAGTTCCCGAGCCTCCACCGTCTTGTAACGAAAGAGACGAAGAAATAAAGAGAGAGAGAGAGAGAGAGAGAGAGAGAGAGAGAGAGAGAGAGAGAGAGAGAGATTTCTGGGTATACGAAGGATAACGAAATTAATTGCTTGTATTTGGATAAAAACCCTAGTTTGACCCGACACGGAAACTAAAAAAAACTGGTAAATTAATTACGTGTCATATTATAAAAGCATACACTTGGAATGTATGAAAAATTAAATGCGGTTTGTAAAGGAGGAGGGAACGAACTAGATTTTGGGGGTACAATATACATAGGTAATTAATTATGTGTCATATTATAAAAGCATACACGTGGAATGTATGAAAAATTAAATGCACGTCTTCGCCCCACGTTGGAAACTAGGAGAAGTAATTCGCATGAAGACGGGTCTCGACATCAAGACGGTCACGATGCACAACCGTCCTTTTCCTCTTTGAACTTCTCCCGGCATCGGCGGCCGCCGCCTCCTCCTCCTCTTCCTCAGTGACTGCTTCGGCGGCTTTCACCATGAGATTGCCGAACATGATAGGTATTTGGATCGCAAACTGCCGGAATTCTTCCATTCTATCGTTGTAATAATCATCGTCACCCAACATAATTTTTTAAATGATTGAAATAAACAAGAATGTGAAGATGTTGAGGAGATTTGAGAGAGAATTGAAGAGATTGGTGTATGAAATGAGGGAGAGAAGGATGTATTTATAAGTGAGAATGAGAGAATTTAAAGAAAAAAGTGACCGTTGGCGATCGCAACGGCCAGCGATCGCGTCAACCAGTGATTGCCAAGTGCTACCCTACGTCAGCGAGCACACTAGCGCACGAGCTCGGCTTAGAAAACGCGTGCGCACGCACGCCGAGCTCGTCAATGGTGTGCGAGCGCTCAAATATTCCTCGCTTGGGCAGCGAGCGCGCTCGCGCTCGCTAACTGCCCATTGCCTAACACTAGTAAAAGAATATTGACTATTCATTTTGAATCAAATTTTTTTACTCATAAGCGCAAGCCTCATTCATTTACTTGTAAAATCATTTCGCTCTATTTATTTAAAATTTTATTTCATTTTTTGTTATTATAATAAAATCAAGATTAGGGCTGACAAATGTCGGTCTACGTCTACCGGATTAGCCCAATTTAAAGACATAGAATTCTGGACCGAACCGGCATGACACACTGCATTCGGCTCGTGGGCCTACTCGGCCCATTAAAATTACAATATGAATTCCTCATGTAAAATTGGATGTGATGAATTTTCGAATTTGCTTGGCCCAATTTTCCCTCGTCAGCTTGGTGGACTCGGGTCAATGGTCAACCTCAAACGTTAACTGTTAATTAAATTTAATGATGAAAATAGGGTGGGGGGGAATTATCAATAAACATTATTAATTTTTTTATTTCATGGTAATTTACATTCGTTATTTTTTGTGCATACTTAGTAAATTTTCGTCAATAACATGCAAATTACTTTTTAGGGAAGTATGAAAACATGTCATTTACAAATTACAATGGAAGGATTGCATTGAAAAAAGTTACCTACGTTAAAATACCACTCTAAGAAATCAAAATTTTAAATTTTGGAATAATTGCTTCATCTAATTCTTGTTTGATTGGTATAATTGCTTTGTCTAATTTTAACTTGATTGCATTTTAGATCACAGTTCTTCTTCTTTTTCTTTTTGGATTCACCAACTTTTATTTGATTGAATTTTAGAGCACATTATTTTTCAATTCACTCATTTAAGGGTTTTTTTTTTTTTTTTTTAATATCAAAGTGTGCACCTCTTAGTCTTTTACCACATAAGTATGTGTTGAGTAAATACCATCAAATTTGTAACGATGAAGAGAACTTCATTTTGCTGGGTTTATAATCGTCGGAAATTTAATCGATCGAGTTGCAAAACGATTAGAATCTATCCCCTTTATTAGATGTAAACTAGTTGAATCCTAGCCAATTGGCAAAACTATAGAATAATCAACCCTAATTTTCAATATTTATTAACTAGAACTGCATGCAAACAAAATGTTGAAATATAATCATAATCGGATAAATGTACAACAGAAGAAATTAAAGAATAATTAAGTGAAACAAAATAAAAATTGATACGTCATTCTTTGGTCAACCTTTCTTCAGTTAATTAATAGTAATAACTTAAGCTCGCGAACATGAAAAAATTAGCGAGTACAAGTCTCATGGAGTTCATTATCTCAATTCTCAACAACCATTAATTAATTAAAGAAACTGCACAAATTAGCAAAATAATGCATCAAACTATTAATGCTTTTTTGGTATTGTTTAGTCCAAACGTCAGACACCTTTGAATTTTACCTGTTGAAATCATCTTTTCTTATATATATATATTTGCCTCAAAAATAGGAAGATATGTTTTCGTTCTCCACTTAAATACATTCTTCATTTACAAGAGAAATAAAAAGAGAGTATACTCTAAAGCTTATCTTGGTATTTTTACTATTAAAATTGTTCGGTGCATTTGCACTTGGGTTAATTTCACTTTAGTATGAGATGGCTTAGATAACTAGTAAAATATATTAGACCCATAAAATGTAAATTAGGTAAAATGACAATAACTACAAGTTTAAAGTAGCGCATACATTTTACCTGTTTTACAATTTTATGGGTCCAAACTATGTAGCTTAGGAGTTATGTACACATTAACTTGTATAATTTACGAATATCTCCTGAACTATACTAAATCAACGTGTATAACTCCCACCGACCGTCCAAATATTTTTTTACGCTATATGTATTTTATCACTCACTCTATATTTGCATAATTTTAAATTTGTAGCCCACTTTTAAAATTATAGTAGTAGTAAATTTGGTAGGGGCAAAAGCGTCATTTTATTGCCATGATGCAGAAACCATGTGAAGAATCCCAAAATTGGTCCCTCAAATATTTTATTGCCATTTTAGACCTTCAAATTAAATCTTCTGTTACAACTATGCTACCAGCCTCAAATCATTTATTTATTGCAGGACTCATCTAATTTATTTCATACACGCTGGAATTAAAACTGATCACATGCATGCATGCATCACCTAACGTAATTTTTTCTATGCTTTTGAAAAATCCATGAACCAATTTTTTCTATAAATAGGGGAAGCCTTATCCTTAGTTTGCCTATACAATATTGAAAAATTAATTTCTTCCCATCCTCGCCTCCCTTTCTAATTATTAGAAAGTAAAGTAGTTGCAATAGGATTAATTGAGTTTATTAGTTGGTTTTACACTTTCTTATTAGTAGTAATTCGTCCTTTTCATCTCTTAATAAAAATTTCTTTGGCTATATATAGCCTTGTACTAGCTAGTTCTCTTTAAGTTATAAGTTTTCATAATGTGTATATGCACAAATTTCTATCTCCTTCTTTCTTTTCCATGCACTTCTTCATCTTTTCTGCTATATATATATATCATCAAGAATATGTTAATTTACTCGGCATGAGCGGTATTGGAAATATTGATTTCTGTAAGTATAGTCTCCACGTGCCCTTAGAGAAGAGCACATTCACGCTTCCAGAGAGCATTTCGCAGGTTTGGAATTGAAGGAGAGCGGGCGGAGCAACAAACACAAATGCATAAATAAATAAAATTAATATGCTTATTATACTCATAGTCGTGGTGAAGATAGAGATCAAGATGAGCATGACGAGAGAATAGGAGAATATATAAATGAATGGGAAATGAAGAGTATGAGTTCGAATTATTTGTACATACCCTTTTTTTTTGGAAAAGTATTTGTACATACATTATTGTTTAGTTTGATTTAATTGAATATATAATACAAATTGCAGTTTTGGTCATTAATGTACTGAATCTTGTCAAATTTATGTATTTTCATAATCATGGAACACATAATTACTAATTAAGCATATTTTATATGTTTGAATTTTCTAAATGTTATCATAGAAAATTTTATCATAGATAATCCATCAATGGGCGTTTAGTGTCACTTAAGGCATGATTAGGCGTAATCTAGATGGTTATTCAAGTCACATAAGTTAGTAATGCTCCTCGGAGAGCTCTTGAATTATACTTGAGGTTTATTTACTGGTGTTGTGCTTCAGTTTAAATTTCGACGAGCTAGCAGCTAATGTGAAGGAAGGCATTGACGTACATTTTGTTGATGACTACTCCCAAATATATGATTTGGCTTTCGAGGAGAATCACAATACTGCATAAGAGCTTTTGTACACTAGCTAGCTTATATCATTTATTGATTGATAAACTTGGCCATGTAACAAGTAATAAAATTTCTATTAAAATTTTTACTTCTCTTTTCTATTATCATGGTAAAACTAAAAGATGATCAAGTGTATAAACTCCATTTTCCCAAAATTTTCAGTTTTATGCGGACGCTGCAGTCCAAGAAAATAAGTATTCGATTTTTTTAAGTAGATGAAAATTCTTTGTGTAGGTCGCACTTTATTGGTTTGCTCTTCTTAACTTAGGTGAAATCTTTGCCATGGGGGAATGAGAGAGAGAAACAGAAGACGAGAGAGAGAGAGAGAGTAATCTTTTCTATATAGTTAGAAATGTATAATACAAGATGAAATTTCTTTTTATAGTGGAAGCTAAATTTATTAATAATATATCTAAGCTAATTAACAAGTCTCTCGTCCTATAACAAATGTCTCATGTTTTTTGGGAATGATTTTTAAAAATGGAGATTGATGTAAAAAGATGGAATGTCATGGAGTCCACTATTTTCCTATGGAGGCCATTTGTTATGCAATGGAGGAAGTTCTTTTTTTTAACTGCATTATTGATAGAGAGGATTTTAGAAGTAGCACTTTTTTGATAGTTTTTTTTAATTTTAACACTCTTTATAAAATTTTTAAATTTTAGCACTTTTTGATATTTTTGTCCTTCCACCACCTATCTGGTAACAAAAAAAAAAATTGTGACTGAACAAAAAAAACATTCCACCACCACTTTTCCGTCGCCGCCGTCACTGTCGCCGGCGGTCACTGAACAAAAATCAGAAAAATCACATTTCTTGTTCCAGCTCGTGGAATAAGATCTACACACTATTCCTTTCAATCATTTTCCATCTCCAAAATCCACACCAAAATTCTCCCAAATTTAAAACCATCATTTCCGAAAATGGAAAAAGCCGTGAGAAGGCTCAACGGCGCTGTCTCAGATGATGAAGGGTTCAGATCTACACACTATTCCTGGGGCCGCTACGCAGCCGAAATCCGCGACCCCCAGTCCAAGGAGCGGCGGTGGCTCGGCACCTTCGACACGGCGGAGGAGGCCGCCTGCGCCTACGACTGGAGATGATGAAGAGAAAGAGAAATAGGGAAAAATAGCCACCGGAGATGGCGGGGAGAGAGAGAGAGAGAGAGAGAGAAATAGAGAGAGAGAGAGAGAGAGAGAGAGAGAGAGAAGAGCCATTGGAGGTGGCGGCGGCGGCGGCGGTGGCGAGGAGGTGGCGGCGGGATTTTTGACTGAGAGAAAGAGAGGAAATAAAGAGAAGAAGATGAGATAAGATGGGAAATAGAAAATTAAAGTGAGGGTAAAAAAGAGAGGAAGTGCTAAATTTTTAAAGAATTATAAGGGGTGCTAAAATTTAAAAAAAACTATAAGAAAAGTGCTAGTTTGGGGGATTTTCTCTTATTGTTATTCTAGCTTTGTTGTATTGCTCTCCTTTTTAATAACTAGCAAGATACACTGCCTGGAATACTTTCTCTGTCTCAAAGACATTAGGCTTGATTTTGTTTTAGTTTTTTCTAAGTTCAAGAACAATATAAACTTTATGCATTTTGAAATATGTTGCAAGGGATTGCAGTTGGAATGACATTTAATTTGTTAGTCCCAAGTTGGTAATAATAATAATAATAATAATAATAATAATAATAATAATAATAATAATAATAATAATAATAACAATAAATGAAAAAAAACTACTAAGGGATTGCTATGTTGCAAGCCAATCTTTTGTTTAATTTCATTGTATTATTTATTTGATCATATCGATCTTACATTATTCTAAGATTGACATGTCCCTTCTTTACAAAGGAAACTCATATCGATCTTATATGATTCTGAGATCAACCTGCCACTTCTTCACAAAGAAAATTCATATTGATCTTGCATTATTCTGAGATCGATCTTCCATTATTCTAAGATCAACATGCCCTTCTTTACTAAAGTAACCCATATTGATCATACATTATTTAGACATCGATATGCCCATATCGATCAATCACTACAAGAATTTCGCTAATAGACAACAAGCATTTGGCGTGGTTAATGACGAAAACGCATGTTGTTGTCACCTTTGTTGTCTATTAAGGGTGGTGATAGACAACATGTAATGCCTGTTGTCTATCTCGACATAAACAACAAGCGGGCAGTGATAGACAATAGGTAATATCCGTTGTCAATATTGAGTGAAAAAAAAAATAGTAGCCTACATTATATAAAGCAGGCTACTAAGTTTTTCTAATCTACACCATAATTATATTAAAGCTTGATAAACAAAACAACAACTATTATATTGAAACCAAGAACAATTAGTCATATTGAGAACAAGAAGAATTAGAACAATTAATTATATTAAATATCAGCAACATTCTCTTTTTCTGATGCCCAACATCTACCCTATATTAAGAATCTGATCATCCATACTCATATAATTAGTACCGAAGTTAGAAATTCTGTATTCTTCATCACTGTCATTTTCGAAAATTGGAGCAACACCCACCTTTGGCTTCTTGTTCTTCACCGAGTTGCAAATAGAGTCTGATTTGACAAACATTAAGACTCATTAAGATAGGCGACAATATATACTCAAAAGATAGAACCAAGAAACTGAAAATATTTGAAGTCAACAACGAATGAAAGCCACAACTGCTTCAGGGAATAAAAACGAACACTACAATAAGAGCACATACACACACACATACACATATACATCTATATACAAAGAAACCAAATCCTGATGTATCATACATAAAAAATAATCTAAAAAAGTATCTTATCTCATATCATGTGAGACTATCGACAAATTATCAATAATGCTTTGCATTAGTTTTTAACCATAACTAGCTTGTTTTTGAGTTATTGAACTTTACCAAAATATATGAAGATGAAAGTATAAGTAATACAAAAAGCTCTAAACAGCCTAGGAGATAACAAATCATTACAATCTAAACAATCAAGAGAAAGAAACTAGTGAGTACCCTAGTTGTGTTGCCTTTTCACGTCGGCGAAGCATAAAATGACGACAACGACCATTCTCACGTTGCTCGAGGTGAATAGGTGTTGGATGAAGGAAATTGGGGAATTGTAGACCTAAAGTTCAGTTTGGGCGAATTGGGAATTCACGCTAGTTTGGTGGATTTCATCACACTACAAGAACAAAGTCAAACAGATTTTCAAATGTTAGTTGACCGTCCAATTTTTGGATGGGAGGGAAATTTGCCGCTAGAAAACATTTTCAATTGTGTCAAAACTAATTTATTTGCCTCAATTATGCCAAATATTACATTTTTTGGCCATGCCAAATGCAACATTGGACGTCTTAATAACACTCCACGCATGATCACTAAATCGTCCGACTTATTGGATTTTTTTTTTCTAACACATTTCTTACAACCATTTCAAAGTTTTTTGGGCCATTGTAGGCACAAGTTTTATTACGGCATGCCATATTCGAGGCTTCCCGCTCCTGCTCATGGCCAAAAACAACGACGGGTTTCCTTCGAGGCTCTATCGAACACCTTTTTCTCGATCCGTTTGAAAAATGATGAACCAACAAGGGAAGGGATTCAAGGGAACACTTATGATGAAAATGGAACCCATATCGACCGTACATATTCTAAAAAATGATGAACCAACAAGGGAAGGAAATGCTTACGATGAAAATGGAACTCATATCGATCTTACATTATTCTAAGATCAATATGCCATATCGATATTGTATTATTCTAAGATCGACATGCCATATCGATCTTACATTATTCTAAGATCGAAATGCATGTTCTTTACAAAGGGAACCCATATCGATCTTGCATTATTCTAAGATCAAGATGCCATATCGATCTTGCATTATTCTAATATAGACGTGCCATATCGATCTTACATTATTCTAAGATCGACATGCATGTTCTTTACAAAGGGAACCCATATCGATCTTACATTATTCTAAGATCGACATGCCATATTGATCTAGCATTATTCTAAGATCGACATGCATGTTCTTTACAAAGGGAACCCATATCGATCTTGCATTATTCTAAGATCAACATGCCATATCGATCTTACATTATTCTAAGATCGACATGTATGTTCTTTACAAAGGAAAACCATATCGATCTTGCATTATTTTAAGATCAACATACCATATCGATCTAACATTATTCTAAGATTGACATGCCTCTTTGTCACAAAGGGAACCCATATTGATCTTACATTATTCTAAGATCGACATGCCATATTGAACTAGCATTATTCTAAGATCAACAAGCCATATCGATCTTGCATTATTCTAAGATCGACATGCCATATCGATCTTAAATTATTCTAAGATCGACATGTATGTTCTTTATAAAGGGAACCCATATCGATCTTACATTATTCTACGATCGACATGCCATATCAATCTTGCATTAATCTAAGATCGACATGCCATATCGATCTTAAATTATTCTAAAATCGACATGCCATATCGATGTACATTATTCTAAGATTGACATGTATGTTCTTTACAAAGGGAACTCATATCGATCTTACATTATTCTAAAATCAACATGCCATATCGATATTACATTATTCTAAGATCAACATGCATGCTCTTTACAAAGGGAACCCATATCGATCTTGCATTATTCTAAGATCGACATGCCAAATCAATCTTGCATTATTCTAAGATTAACATGCCATATCGATCTTGCATTATTCTAAAATCTACATGACATATCGATCTTAAATTATTCTAAGATCGATATGTATGTTCTTTACAAAAGTAACCCATATCGATCTTGTATTATTCTAAGAACGACGTGCCATATCGATCTTATATTATTCTAAGATCGACATGCATGTTCTTTACAAAGAAAACCTATATCGATCTTACATTATTCTAAGATCGACTTGCCATGTCGATTTTACATTATTCTAAGATCGACATGCATGTTCTTTACATAGGTAAGGCATATTGATCTTACATTATTTTAAGATCGACATGCCATATCGATCTTACATTATTCTAAGATCAACATGCATGTTCTTTACAAAGGGAAGCCATATCGATCTTGCATTATTCTAAGATCAACATGCCATAGCAACTTGCATTATTCTAAGATCGACATGCCATATCGATCTTACATTATTCTAATATCGACATGCATGTTCTTTACAAAGGGAACCCACATCGATCATGCATTATTCTTATATCAACATGCAATATTGATCTTTCATTATTCTAAGATCGACATACCATACCGATCTGAACTTCATTACTATATTTTGGCCTTGTGTTGTTGACATGTATGTTCTTTACAAAGGGATATTGATCTTTCATTTTTCTAAGATCAACATGCCATATCGATCTTACATTATTCTAAGATAGACGTGCTTATTCTTCACAAAGGGAACCCATATCGATCTTGCATTATTCTAAGATCAACATGCTATATCGATCTTGCATTATTCTCAGATCGACATGCCATATCGATCTTACATTATTCTAAGATCGAAATGCATGTTCTTTACACAGGGAACCCATATCGATCTTGTATTATTCTAAGATCGACATGCCATATCGATTTTACATTATTCTAATATAGACGTAACATATCGATCTTACATTATTCTAAGATTGACATGTATGTTCTTCACAAAGAGAACCCATATCAATCTTGCATTATTCCAAGATCAACATGCCATATCGATCTTACATTATTCTAAGATCGATGTACCTCTTCGTCACAAAGGGAACCCATATCGATCTTGCATTATTCTAAGATCAACATGCCATATCAACTTCCATTAGTCTAAGATCGACATGCCATATCGATCTTACATTATTCTAAGATCGAGATGCATTTTCTTTACAAATGAACCCATATCGATCTTGCATTATTCTAAGATCAATATGCCATATCGATCTTGCATTATTCAAAGATCGACGTGCCATATTGATCTTACATTATTCTAAGATTGACATGCATGTTCTTTACAAAAGGAACCCATATCGATCTTGCATTATTCTAAGATCGACATGTCATATCGATCTTGCATTATTCTAATATCAACATGTCATATCGTACTTGCATTATTCTAAGATCGACATGCCATATCGATCTTAAATTATTCTAAGATCGACATGCATGTTCTTTACAAAGGGAACCCATATCGATATTGCATTATTCTAAGATCACAATGCCATATCTATCTTGCATTATTCTAAGATCGACGTGCCATGTCGATTTTACATTATTCTAAGATCGACATGCCATATCGATCTTGCATTATTCTAAGATCGACATGCCATATCGATCTTGCATTATTCTAATATCGACATGCCATATCGATCTTAAAGTATTCTAAGATCGACATGCAATATCGATCTTACATTATTCTAAGATCAACATGCCATATCGATCTTACATTATTCTAAGATTGTCATGTATGTTCTTTACAAAGGAAACCCATATCGATTTTGCATTATTCTAAGATCAACATGCCATATCGATCTTGCATTATTCTAAGATCGACGTGCCATATCGATCTTACATTATTCTAAGATCGGCATGCATGTTCTTTACAAAGGGAAATCATATCGATCTTGCATTATTCTAAGATCGACATGCCATATCAATCTTACATTATTCTAAGATCGACATGTCATATCAATCTTAAATTAATCTAAGATCGTCGTGCCTCTTCTTCACAAAGGGAACCCATACCGATCTTGCATTATTCTATGATCAACATGCCATATCGAACTTGCATTATTCAAAGATCGACATGCCATATCGATCTTGCATTATTCTAAGATCAACATACCATATCGATCTTACATTATTCTAAGATCGAAATGCCATATCGATCTTAAATTATTCTAAGATCGACATGCATGTTCTTTACAAAGGGAACCCATATCGATCTTGCATTATTCTAAGATCAACATGCCATATCAACTTGCATTATTCTAAGATCGACATGCCATATCGATCTTACATTATTCTAAGATGGACATGTATGTTCTTTACAAAGGGAACCCATATCAATCTTGCATTATTCTAAGATCAACATGTCATATCGATCTTACATTATTCTAAGATCGACGTGCCTCTTCTTCACAAAGGGAACCCATATTGATCTTGCATTATTCTAAGATCAACATGCCATATCAACTTGCATTATTCTAAGATCGACATGCTATATCGATCTTACATTATTCTAAGATGGACATGTATGTTCTTTACAAAGGGAACCCATATCGATCTTGCATTATTCTAAGATCAACATGCCATATCGATCTTACATTATTCTAAGATCGACGTGCCTCTTCTTCACAAAGGGAACCCATATCGATCTTGCATTATTCTAAGATCAACATGCCATATCGATCTTGGATTATTCTAAGATCGACATGCCATATCGATCTTACATTATTCTAAGAGTGACATGCATGTTCTTTACAAGGAGAACCCATATCGATCTTGCACTATTCTAATATCAACATGCCATACCGATCTTGCATTATTCTAATATCGATGTGCCATATCGATCACATTATTTTAAAATCGACATGCATGTTCTTTACAAAAGGAACCCATATCGATCTTGCATTATTCTAAGGTCTACACGCCATATCGATCTTACATTATTCTAAGATTAACTTGCCATATCGATCTTACATTATTCTAAGATCCACGTGCCTCTTCTTCACAAAGGGAACCATATCGATCTTGCATTATTCTAAGATCAACATGCAATATTGATCTTACATTATTCTAAGTTTTGTGTGCCTCTTCTTCCCAAAGAAAATTCTTATCGATCTTACATTATTTTTAGATCGACATGCCTTTTCTTTACAAAGGGAACCCTTATCGATCTTATATGATTTTGAGGTCGACATGCCCATATCGATCTTATATTATTCGAAGATAGCCTCTTCTTCAGAAAGGGACCCCATATTGATCTTGCATTATTCTAAGATCAACATGCCTTATTGATCTTAGATTATTCTAAGATTGACGTGCCTCTTCTTCACAAAGGAAACCCATATCGATCTTACTTTATTCTAAGATCGACATACCTCTTCTTTACAAAGGGAACTGATATCGATCTTATATGATTCTGCGGTTGACATGCCCATATCGATCTTACATTATTCGAAGATAGACGTGCCTCTTTTTCATAAAGGGAACCCATATCGATCTTGCATTATTCTATGATCAACATGCATATCGATCTTACATTATTCTAAGATTGACATGCCTTTTCTTTACAAAAGGAACCCATATCGATCTTATATGATTCTGAGGTCGACATGCCCATATCGATCTTACATTATTATGAGATCGACATGCCCAAATCAATCTTACATTATTATAAGATGAACATGCCCCTTCTTCACAAAGGGATCCCATATCGATATTACATTATTCTGAGTTCGATATGCCCTTTATTGGCAAAAGAGAATCCTTGTCGATCTTACATTATTTTGAGATTAATATGCCCATTATTCTCAAAGGGGAACTCGTATCGATCTTACACTAATTCTGAGATCGATGTTGCCCTTTCTTTACAAAAAGGAATCATATCAATCTTACATTATTTTGAAATCGATATGCCCATTCACAAATTCCTATTTGCTTATGACGTGAGTTTTGAAATGAGGTTGGATCGAATAAATTCCTATTTCATTATGACGTGAGTTTTGAATAATTTTGCAAAACTTAGAATAATTGTTAATTTATATAATCTAATGATTTACGCTCGATGAAATATTAATTTTTAATTAGTAATAAATATAATAACTTGCTTTAATTAATATAAATAAATAAGTGTTGTATTCATCACAAAATCATTTGAACGTGTGATATGATATATAAATTAATATGCATGAAAGAAAGGAAACCCATATCGATCTTATATGATTCTAAGATCGATATGCCCATATCGATCTTACATTATTCTAAGTCAACATGCCTCTTCTTCACAAAGGGAAGCCATATCGATCTTACATTATTATAAAATCGACATGCCTCTTCTTTACATTGGGAACCCATATCGATCTTATATGAAAGAAAGGGAGATATAATTAGAGTTTAATGCAAATATTAGTACCATTAATTTGTACATTAGTATATTTAATATTCTAAACATAGAAGCAAATTTACTTAATAAAAATACAAGCAATTTCATATAAATATTATCTCGTACTTTATACCAATAAATTTCAATTTTCAATATAATTAACTAGCTAATTAAAAATAAACTCAAATTAGAATATGTTCATCATATCCTAGCTAATTTATTAAGTGATGAGATTAATAGAGCATTTTGGGCTTGATGTGTGGAAATGGAAAAACGGGAAAGTGGTATGAGCAAACTTAGCTGGCTCAAAGAAAAATCGGCAATAATCAAACCGACCGGTTTATGGAAATGTAAAGTTCCTAAAAGTAATGCCACGTGGCGACAATCCATAGCTCAACTTTATTATGCGCAACCTATGTCGAAGGCACCGCTGAAACTGCCAATATTGCAGTCTTATTGTAAAAATAACAAAATACTATAATTAAATGAAAATACGAAGATCAAACAAAATATCTTAAATAAGTGAGTGTTATACCCGTTCGATATCTTGTAAAGCGTTTAAATAAAATTACAACACAATTTATAAATCAAACTATGTATCGGTGGTTGACATGGATTGGTTTGTAAAATTGAAAAGTTCTCTTGCTTTGAATAGATGATTTTTCAAATGTGAATCACAATAGAATAAAACTTGTATCTATACTTATATAAAAAGAGTTTTATTTTACAAAATCTGTATTGTCTAATATAACCTTATTATATTCTAAATTTAAGGGTATTCTTGTAAAACAACATCTTAGTTTTTTTTTAAAACTTCATATCAATATTGACAATCACCACTAAAAAATAAAAGTATGTTGATCATTAACCATTATTAAAAATATAATGGCAAAAACTCCCGTGCAACAGGTGCACCGTACAACGCCCGTCCAACCCATGTGTGACCCGCTCCGACCCATGACCCGGTCCGACCCGACCCACATTCATATATACGTATATATAGATAAACAAGTAAAATAAATGCATATTAGACCAAATGGCCTAGGGATGGAGCTTTCCGTTCAGAGTTACAGGTCGCGTGTGTGGTTCCTGTGAACACCTCCAAGCCTTTTTTTGTTTTTCTTTTCCTTTTTGTCTTTTGTTTTATTATTTATTACTTTCATTTTCATTTTGTTTTATTATTTATTTATTATAATTTGTTCTATTTCTTTTTTTCCTTTTTGTATTTTGTTTTACTATTTTTTATTTTCATTATTTTAGTTTATTATAATTTGTTTTATTTCTTTTTTATTATCTTCTTTTTTCTTTTTAACCTGTTTCTTATTGTTTTATTATCTTTTATTTTTCTTTTTCCTCATTGTCTTTAATTTTCAAGTTTTTATTCTTTATTATTCTTTCTTTTGTATTTTTTTTGAATTTCAACTTTTACTTTTATCAATTTAATTTTTTTTCAAGGAAAGATGAAAGTGATAGTTTTTACGAACAAATGTGTGATAGTTTTAATGGATGAAAGTGATATTTTTTACTTTTATGTTTTGAAATAGATAATACATTTCCAAAAGTGATATTCTTAATGAACGAAAGTGGTAATCATTTGACAAATAAAAGTGATATTCTTTTTTTACCTTTTGTATTTTGTTTTACTATTTTTTATTTTCATTTTTTATTATCTATTTTTATTATAATTTGTTTTATTTCTTTTTTATTTTCTTTTTTTTTCTTTTTTACCTTTTTTATTATTTTATTATCTTTTATTTTTTTAGTCTTTTATTTTTCTTTTTCCTCATTATCTTTAATTTCAATTTTTTATTCATTATTATTCTTTCTTTTGTAATTTTTTTGAATTTCAACTTTTACTTTTATCAATTTTATTTTTTTCAAGGAAAGATGAAAGTGATACTAGTTTTTACGAACAAATGTGTGATAGTTTTAATGGATGAAAGTGATATTTTTTATATTTATGTTTTGAAATAGATAATATATTTCCAAAAGTGATATTCTTAATGAACGAAAGTGGTAATCTTTTGATGAATAAAAACGATAGTCTTAATATTATTCAAAAAGTTATAGTTTTCATGAATGAAAGTGATAGTCTTAACGAACAAAAGTGATAGTTTTGATGGATGAAAATGACATTTTTGCTTTCCGTTTTTCTTGTTCGACGGATTCGATGACGTGTATACTTTATTACGGCACGAGTGATAGTCTCAACGAATCAAAGTGATACTCTCAAGGGATAAAAAGATACTTTTTACTAGTGATATTCTCAACGAATGAAAGTGATATTTTTAACGAGTCAAGTGATATTTTTTTCCATTCTATTTTTTTCGTTTTAAGTTTTCTATTTTTCATTTTCGACGAAGCCAATGACGTGTGATATTTTATTACGGCACGAGTGATAGTCCCGACGAATCAAAGCGATACTCTTAACAGATAAAGCGATAATTTTTTTCCATTTTAATTTTCTCGTTTTCTGTTTTCTATTTTTCATTTTCGACGGAGCCGGTGACCTATATACTTTATTACGGGACGAGTGATAATCTCGACGAATCAAAGTGATAGTCTTAACGGAAAAAAGTGATACTTCTAAACTGTAAACCAAAATTATTTTATTATAACCTCAATTTAAATTAATAATAAATTAAATATTATTACTTTCTTATAGCCTCTACTTAAAATTTACTTCAAAAATTATTTCTATTATTACTAAGTAAGGTTATAAAGGGCAGCGGCGCGCTCGCTGCCCAAGCGAGCAACATTTGAGCGCTCGCACACTTTGGCGAGCTCGGCGCGCATGCGCGCACGCTCTCTAAGCCAAGCTCGTGCGCTGGTGTGCTCGTTGACGTGGGGTGACACTTGGCGATCGCTGGTTAGCGCGATTGCTAGCCGTTGCGATCGCCAACGGTCACTGAGTAATTAATTTTTTTTTTTTAAATTCTCCTATTCTCACTTTTAAATACATCCTTCTCCCCCTCATTTCAAACACCAATCTCTTCAATTCTCTCTCAAATCTCCTCAACACCTTCATATTCTTGTTTGTTTCGATCATTTACAAAATCATGTCGGGCAATGAAGATTATTACAACGCTAAAATGGAAGAAATGCGACAGTTTGCTACCTAAATTCCCATCATGTTCGGTGATCTCATGGTGAAGGCCGCCGAAGCAGTCGCCGAGGAAGAGGAGGCGGTGGCCACCGATGCCGTCCAAAGTTCAAAGAGGAAAAGGACGGTGGTGCATCGTGACTGCCTTGATGCCGAGGCCCGTCTTCATGTGGATTACTTCTCCGATTTTCCAACATGGGGCGAAGACGTCTGATGGTCCCGATACGAGTTACTGGTGTATGGGGGGGGGGGGGGGGGAATACACCAGTTCGGATTTTTCAACTTTCGAAAAACTTAACACTTGAAATCAACTTCAACTGAGTGAGAGGACTCAATTGGGATCTCACAGCTGAGTAAGCAACCTTAGCTGGAAGATTGGTGCTGTGCGGAATGTGGTGGAAAATAAACTCGTAAAATCAAACTCACGCTTTTATGCACGGGTGGTCAAAACCAAAACTGTTGATGTGAAAGTATGCAGATTGTATGCGGTTAGATTGTCAGTTGAGATATGCAAAATAATGACTGAACACAAAACAACACGACACACAAGATTTACGTGGTTCGGAGAGAACTCCTACGTCCACGGGGAGATGTGAGTCCACACACCTCAGTCCAAGTTCTTCTGGACAGTTCCACTCAACTTACGCGGGCTGAGCAACCGTTACAGTTTAGTTTGCGGGCACTAAACAGCCTAAGTCAAGTTTGCGGGTACTTGACGACCTAACTACTCAATTACAGGAAGAGTAAGGTCCTAGCACACTTTTTAGGGTGTGAGAAAGAGTAGGATTTCCAACTACAGCTCGATCAATAATGAGAGCTGGATCTAAGGCTTGAACGAATAAACACTCAACCTAAGATTAAAAACGGTTTCGAATTCTAGGAACCCTCAGCTACTAATGTTCTCTCAAATTGGAACTCTCAGCTGCTGATGCTCTTAGATGATGATGTTGCAGATTTGCTTTGATTACTCTTGAGAAAGCTCTTGAATTTTTCGTCGTCTATGTGTCTATCTGCATATCTCTTTTTCTCGAATGAGAGGATGCCTCTATTTATAGGCGGAGAGAATCAACTAGCCGTTGGAGGAGCAGTCGATCTCTGATCGGTTGAAAGCGATGGCTTGTCTCTCATCTCTGCAGACTTTCCCGATATGGCATCTGTGCTCTTCTGCTTTCCATCTGATAACAAGATTTGAGAAGATGATGAATAGTGAGTAAAGATATGCACAAAAAAGAGAAGGTAAGGATCACTTCCTGATTTGCCGTATTATATAATCTTTGACTCGGATAAAATCAACGGCTGGGGTTAAATCGCGCGAATCTATTAACGGCTGTGATTTCGCGACTGTTGAGTAATTTTGACTGATATACCACGCGCGCGAGTGAGAAGGTGAATAGTTTGAGGTGTCAGCCAAGTCGCACTATAAAGTAAGGCTATAGGTGTTCAGCCAGACTTTACATTAAATGCGATATGATGGCTTGTTTAGTCTAGGTGACATGTTCAGGAATGTTTGAATTTATTTCAAACATTCTCATTTAATATCATAACACCTTCAGTCATAAATGATACCTGCCAGCTGATGTCTGAATCAGCTGTGTTCATTTGTTGAATTCCTCAGTTGCCGCATACCATCAGCTGACTCGAGTTCGTCTGTTCAGCTGACGTCTGTTCCATTGTTGCAGCATACCATCAGCTGACTCAAGTTCATCTCCTCTGCTGACGTTTGATGTCCTCAGTTGGCAATTCGTATCTGATATTCCCCTTTCAGCTGAGCTTCCCCCTTCATCTGAGCTTCTCCCTTAAGTCGATATCCGATTCTTCAGCTCGGATGAATCCTTATCAGCTCGGATGACTCTTCTGCTCGGATGACTCTTCAGCTCGGATGAGTTTTTAGCTCGGATCCAAAAGTCCTAGAAGATCACACAACATCTTGAACCGGGCTTCAGGAAGAGGTTTGGTGAGGATGTCAGCTCTCTGAATCTCAGTTGGGATCTTCTCCATGGACACATCCTTCTTCTCAATATGATCTCGGATGAAGTGATGACGAATATCGATATGCTTAGTCCGAGAGTGATGAACAGGGTTTAGAGAGATAGCTATGGCACTCGAGCTATCACAATGTATGGGAACCTGTCCAGTTGAGACTTCATAATCTCTCAGCTGCTGCTTCAGCCACAATACTTGCATGCAACAGCTTCCGGCAACCATGTACTCTGACTCGGTTGTCGAAGTAGCAACACACGCTTGTTTCTTGGAGAACCATGAAACCAGCTTGCTTCCCATGAACTGGCAGTGTCCAGAAGTAGACTTTCTGTCCAACCGATCTCCTGCTAGGTCGGCATCTGAGTATCCAGTCAGCTGGATATTGTCATCAGTTGGGTACCACAATCCAACATTGACAGTTCCCTTCAGATACTTAATGATGTTCTTTGCTGCCAACATGTGTGCTTCTCTTGGTTGGACTTGAAAACGAGCACACACTCCAACTGCGTATGAAATGTCTGGTCGGCTGGCAGTTAGGTAGAGCAGCGAATCGATGATCCCTCTATACTGGCTGGCATCAATGAGCTTTCCCTCAGCTCCTGGTTCGATCTTCCAGTTCGTGTTCATAGGGATCTTGGTTGTCTTACTTGTCTGCAATCCGAACTTGGTGATGAGCTCCCTTGTATATTTGGACTGGTTGATGAAAATCCCTTCAGGTGACTGCTTCACTTGTAATCCAAGGAAATAATTCATCTCGCCCATCATTGACATCTCGAACTTTTCCTTCATAAGATCGGAGAATTTCTTGCACAGCTCCTCCGACTTGGACCCGAAAATGATGTCATCGACATAAATTTGCACGACAAGTATATCTTTTCCAACTTTGATGATGAACAGAGTTTTATCAACTGAACCTCGTTTGAACCCCGAGTCCAGAAGAAATCCACAAGAGAGTGTCATACCATGCTCTTGGTGCTTGCTTTAGACCATAGATAGCTTTCTTCAGCTTGTACACTCTTCCATCTCCAGTCTCAAAACCAGGAGGCTGTTCAACATATACATCTTCTTTTATATCTCCATTGAGGAATGCACACTTCACATCCATCTGATATACTTTGAACTTGTGATGTGCGGCATAAGCTAGAAAGATCCGGATGGCTTCAAGCCTTGCAACTGGTGCAAAGGAATCTTCAAAGTCAATTCCTTCTTGTTGGCAGTATCCTTGAGCTACCAACCTTGCTTTATTCCTCACAATGAATCCAATGGCGTCTTTCTTGTTTTTGAAAATCCACTTTAGTCCAATCACCTTGACACCATTTGGTCTTTCTACCAACTCCCATACACAGTTGCGTAGAAACTCATTCAATTCTTCTTGCATGGCTGTTGTCCAGTGGACACAATTGAGAGCTTCCCCAACATTCTTCGGTTCTGGAACATCAGCTACATAGCAAGAAATCATGGCAACATCTCCAGCTTGCTCGAACTCCTCTAGAACTGCCAATTCCTCAGCATATTGGGCATAAGTGTTGGATTCTTCCTCGGTTGATTCTGGATTTGCAACTCTGCTCCATGTGCGCACACCCTCGGTTGGATCTCGGATGATGTCGTTGGTGGAATGAACTTCATACCATCTTCGGTTGCGTCTTTCTTCTTCTTCCAACAGTGGCTGTTCAAACATCTGAGTTGGAGTCTTCAGAGCTGGTGATTGCTCAGCTGTTGAGTCTAGATCCTCAACATTTACAATAGATTGAACTGAGTTCGGTTGGGCATCGGATGCTGATGCAGTTGGAGGGACATCAGCTGAAGTTCCCCCTAGGGACGAGCTGAGGTCTTCGCATTCATCTTCAGAGGAGTATGGGTCCTCATCCTCAGATGCCCATACCAGTGGTTCAGCTCGGTTCTTTTCCCGAAGAGCTTGCGATCTGGTGAGAACTGGTAGAACAGCTGGATCCACGTGTTGTTCCTTTACCTGTTCCCTGCACTCGAAGGTAGATTCATCAAAACTAACATGAGGTTTTATTTCCACAACACGAGAGCTGTTGTTGAAAACTCTATATGCCTTGATCCGAGCTGCATATCCAAGAAATATGCCCTTCGAAGCTTTGGCATCAAAAGTTTTCAACTGAGTCTTCCCATTGTTGTGAATATAACACTTAGATCCAAAAACACGAAAATAAGAAATATCTGGCTTTCTGCGTCTCCACAGCTCGTAGGGCGTCTTTCCCAACTGCTTGGTGAGAAGAGATCGATTCTGTGTGTAGCATGCTGTGTTGATCGCTTCAGCCCAAAATCTCTTAGGCAGTGCTGAGCTCGCTAACATGGATGTGGTTGCATCCTTCAGAGTTCTATTTCTTCGCTCAGCTACGCCATTCTGTTGTGGAGTACGCGCGGCTGATGTCTGATGGGTTATGCCATTCTTTTCGCAATACTTAATGATAGTTTCATTTAGAAACTCCGTTCCACGATCTGATCTGATAGATATGATCTTCATCTCTTGTTGGTTCGATATCCGATCCATCAGCTTGGGCAGTTCATCTCGGGTCTCTTTTGTGGTGTATGAAGATGGTCCACGTATATCTTGAGAAGTCATCAGTTACAACCAATGTATATTCGTTTCCATTAATGCTTTTTGGTGTAACTGGCCCGAAGAGATCCATGTGGATCAGCTGTAACACTCGGTCAGTTGAAGGAGTTGACTTCAACCTGAAGGAGGTTCTAGCGAGCTTTCCCAGCTGGCATGCACTGCAGATGTGTGTTGTTGAAAACACTCGGTTAGGTATGCCTCTTGCATGTTCTTGTCTGGCAAGTCGGTTCATTGTCTTGAAGTTCAGATGGTTGAGCCTTTTGTGCCACAGCCAGCTCACATCCGAACTGCTCTTTGACAACAGGCAAGTGTCAGGGAGGCTGCTGTTCCAGTCAGCGTAGTATACATTCCCTGTTGGAGATCGATTTCCCAACAATATCACCTGCTTTGATCCGACATCTTTAACTCTGCAACCCTGTGCATCAAACTTGACAGAGAACCCATTATCACAGAATTGGCTGATGGAGAGCAGGTTATGCTTCAATCCATCAACAAAAGAGACATTAGAAATTGAAACATGATTGGTTTCAAGGGTACCGTAACCTCTGGTATAACCTTTTGAGTTATCACCAAAAGTAACTGATGGACCTTCTTTCTCCACGAAACTTCCAAGCAAATCCTTCAGATTTGTCATGTGTTTCGAGCATCCACTATCCATCACCCACATTGTTGTAGACGCCTTCTTCTTTCTCAGCTGTTTCTTCTGTACCTGCAAGGAGAAACTCGCTTAGGTCCCCAATTTCAGTTGGGTCCTGGAGGGTTAGAACCAGTTCCCGCTGGAACCGTGCGTCGCTTTTCTCTGTACACTCGAATAGCCTTGTCATTCCAAATGATCTGCTCATTTTCATCAATTATAACAACACCCCGGTTATCCTTAGGCTTATTGTTTGAAATGATGCTCTGTTTCTTGGGAGGAGTTGGATTTCTCCCATGTTGGGCTTTAGGAGGTGAGGCTTTCCCCCTGTCTTGATGGCGATTCTTATCCTGTTGAGTTTGTCTGTGAGGTCGGACGCCATTGTGGAATCTTCTTGGCTGATTCTGATTCCATTGCCTTGGCTGTTGATGATAGCTGTTCATGCCCGGATGTTGATTCATGTTGTGGCATGAGTAACCATAGCTGTCGTAACTTTTCCACATAGGTTGACTCTGTTGGAACCTCTGATTGTTGTGGTGATGGAACCGTTGTTGATTATGTCGGTTCTGAGCTTGGATATGTTGTCGATTTTGAGCTTGATTGCGACTCCGACGTCTCTGGTTCCTCCGTTGACTCTTGGAACATTCCCCCTCGGTTGTAGACTCCAGGGACTGTTTCGTTGGTGCTCCATCTGCAGCTCCTTTGCCTTTCTCAGCCGTAGTTACCTTTATAGGTTGTGAGGGTGTTTGTTCAGTTGCATACTCAACTGTGGTAGGTTTGGCAACCATGACTTCCTCAGCCCTGATGAAGATAGCTGGTGGAATTCCAGTGTCCTTTGCCACGTCGTATCCGAGTCCAGACACATTATCCGTTTGTCGTCTGTATTTGATGAGATTCTCGATGATCTCGGATGACTGATATAGCTTTGTCAGGTTGTCCTTCTCAGTTTGAAGATCCTTGAGAAGAACAGCTATATGCTTGGTCTGGGCATCTGATGTCTTCATCAGCTGGTCGATCTGAGCCTCTTGCTTGTTCAACTGTTCGTTCTGTGCCTTGATCTGTTCCTTCAACTGTTCATCGGTTGAAGCCTCAGTTTGGTTGGCTGTACTCAGTTGACTTTTCAGCTGGTCAATTTCTTCAGCTTGTCTCTTGATCAGATCGTCCTTTTTGGTTAAGGAATCTTCAAGCTTGGCGAACTGGGCTTGAAGACTCTTAAACTCAACCGACTGCTGATGCAGTTTCTCACTGAGTTCTTGAAAATCATTTCAGGAGGGTTCCAACTCATCGTTCATAGATTCCTGCATGTTAGAAGTATTGGAAGAATTTAAGCGAGCAGGATTAGATTGTACCTCAATATCATCTTGGTCGGTTCCAAGTGCCATGAGGCATTGATCCGGACTGATGACTTTGTTGGTAGAGGTCAGATCATCCTCATCTTCAGTGTCTGTGAAGATGTCCATATCGTCAGCTGCCTCTTCAGCTACCATGGCCTTATTCTTTGCAGTTTGCTTCGCCCTCAGTGCTTCTCTTTCCTTCTTTGAGAGGTCTGGACAATCGGCTTTGAAGTGTCCTTCCTTGCCGCATTCGAAGCAACCATTGGTGACTGGCTTCGAACTGTCTCGAGTTCGGTTTGATTTATAGAAACGTTTATATTTGCCGAACCGAGTATCCATATCGGCTAACTTCTTTGACAACGCTGCAATGTTCTGTTGTAGTTCTTCTCTGCTCGGCTCATTTGCAGTCGTGTCAGCCGACCTGGTTGGCCTTGACGATCTCGACTTTGAGTAGTCAGCTCGGAGGGCAACTGACTTTGATGCTGAGCCGACGTCCTCAATTCTATTTGTCTGACTTGAGGGCTGCGACCTCCTTCTGTTGACCTTATACTCATTTCCTTTCAAGATTGAGAACAATCTTTCAGTTCCCATTTCACCTAGGTCAGCTCGGCTCTCGTGGATATTTGTGAAAGTATCCCACTCAGCCGGTAGAGCTTGCAACACTTTGAGGTTTATTTCTCTTAGAGTGTATTTTCCTTTCCGGATGGATTGGATTCTTCTGATGATGTCCATAAACCGGAGCTCTAGCTGATCTATAGTCTCATCAGGTCGTAGACTGAAATTGTCAAAATCTTGACATGCATGCGAGAACTTGTTTTCCTTTGTCTCGTCGCTTCCTTCACTTAGCGAGGCCAGGATGTCCCACATCTCTTTTGCGGTCTCACACTCCTCTATCCAGGGCAGATAATCTTGTCCAACCGTGGACATTATTGTGCATAGAGCCCAGATATCCAGCTGGCTCACCTTGGCCTCCTCCGGAGTGTAGTCCTCTGGCTGTTTCTCCACATACTCCACCACTGCATCTCCATCGTTGGGATTTGTGGGAGTGCGAAGTATTCTGTCTCGTATGACGATTGGTCCAGATGTGAGAACTTGTTGCATCCTATGATGCTTGGACAAAAGGATCTTCTTCATTCGAGTTCTCCATGATGTATAGTTGACAACGGAGAACATGACTGTGATCTTGTCCTTGACGTCCATCTGCACAAACAAAAACAGGACAACAAAAAATGCGAGCAAGAATGCACTAGCGTGAAAATATCTGTTCAGTTGACCACTGAAGAAAATTCTCGAATTCACACCTCGTGAAATAGAGTCAGCAGTCTTTTGAACCACTGCTCTGATACCACTTGATGGTCCCGATACGAGTTACTGGTGTATGGGGGGGGGGAGAATACACCAGTTCGGATTTTTCAACTTTCGAAAAACTTAACACTTGAAATCAACTTCAACTGAGTGAGAGGACTCAGTTGGGATCTCACAGCTGAGTAAGCAACCTCAGCTGGAAGATTGGTGCTGTGCAGAATGTGGTGGAAAATAAACTCGTAAAATCAAACTCACGCTTTTATGCACGGGTGGTCAAAACCAAAACTGTTGATGTGAAAGTATGCAGATTGTATGCGGTTAGATTGTCAGTTGAGATATGCAAAATAATGACTGAACACAAAACAACACGACACACAAGATTTACGTGGTTCGGAGAGAACTCCTACGTCCACGGGGAGATGTGAGTCCACACACCTCAGTCCAAGTTCTTCTGGACAGTTCCACTCAACTTACGCGGGCTGAGCAACCGTTACAGTTTAGTTTGCGGGCACTAAACAGCCTAAGTCAAGTTTGCGGGTACTTGACGACCTAACTACTCAATTACAGGAAGAGTAAGGTCCTAGCACACTTTTTAGGGTGTGAGAAAGAGTAGGATTTCCAACTACAGCTCGATCAATAATGAGAGCTGGATCTAAGGCTTGAACGAATAAACACTCAACCTAAGATTAAAAACGGTTTCGAATTCTAGGAACCCTCAGCTACTAATGTTCTCTCAAATTGGAACTCTCAGCTGCTGATGCTCTTAGATGATGATGTTGCAGATTTGCTTTGATTACTCTTGAGAAAGCTCTTGAATTTTTCGTCGTCTATGTGTCTATCTGCATATCTCTTTTTCTCGAATGAGAGGATGCCTCTATTTATAGGCGGAGAGAATCAACTAGCCGTTGGAGGAGCAGTCGATCTCTGATCGGTTGAAAGCGATGGCTTGTCTCTCATCTCTGCAGACTTTCCCGATATGGCATCTGTGCTCTTCTGCTTTCCATCTGAGACAGCCTTGTGTTGGGCCAGATGGGGTAATGACTGAACGGTCAAACCCTCATGTGACTTCCTTTTGAAATTCAAATCTTTGACAGTCAACTTAGGTTTGTCGGTTGAACGTCTTGACCTTCATCTGAGTGATCTTCAGCTGATGTTCCGATCTGTCGAGTTCTCAGCTGACTTTGAACTTCAAAACAGTCGAACTCCTTGTTCAGATTCTATAACTGAGGTTCTGAAACTGAACCCTCAGTTGTCTTCCACTTCTTTACTCAGTTGGGTTTGAACCCTCAGATGATTTCCTTTTTATCTGATGTTCTCTTCCTCTCAACTGTTTCTCATCTGATGAACGCTCAGTTGGTTTCCTTCAACTGATGTTCTGAAGACTTCCCCTTGTTTGCATCTGAACAAATGAACTCTCAGTTGTCTTTCTTCACAACTGATGTTCTGTCTGAGTGACGTCTTGTTGCCATCTTCAGCTGGAGACCTGTAAAGATAGAATCTTAACTTTGCTTAAACAGCGAGCCTAAATTCTAACATTAGGTTCTGGCAACATCTACTCGGTTGGGGTCAGCCGGTTTTGGAATCCATTAAAACTTATACTAATAAATTTCCCAACAACGTCTTCCGGCGCCGATTTCGTATGAGCAAAAAACCATTCAAAACAATCTTCAAGGCGGTAGAGGCTCGGGAACCTTATTTTCAGCAGCGCGCGGATGCAACGGGTAAACTGGGTTCGCGTCACTCCAGAAATGTACGATGGCGTTGCGGCAACTCGCAAATAGGCTGCGCTGATCAATACGATAAGTATCTACGGATGGGAGACAACACTGGTTGGCTATCGCTTGATTATTTTTGTCGAGCGATCATATCTGCATTTAGCGCTGAGTATTTGCGGCCACCAAACACGGCTGACTGCAACCGGCTTCTGCAAATGCACGAATCTAAGCACGACTTCCCCGACATGCTTGGTAGCATTGACTGCATGCATTAGCAGTGGAGGAACTGCCCGAATGGGTGGAAAGAGACGTACACGAACCAGAAGAAGCCCGACGGTCGTACTTGAAGCCGTTGCTTCTTAAGATCTTTGGATTTGGCGCACATTCTTTGGTGTCGCTAGCTCAAACAACGACATCAATGTGCTCAACCAGTCGGATGTTTTCGAGGATTATCTGCAAGGAAAGAGCCCGACGGTGTCTTTTTTCGCAAACGACACTCAACACAAAATGTGGGCTACTATCTAGCTGATGGCATTTATCCATGTTGGCCGACCTTTGTGAAGACTCTCCCGTGCCCGACTGAGCCGAAGAGATGTTTGTTTGCGAGGAAACAAGAAGTCGCACACAAGGACGTGGAAAGAACTTTCGGCGTTCTCAAAGCTTGTTGGGCTATAATTAGTAGGCCAACGCGTTCCTAGTTCCGGGAGACTTTATCAGAAATCATGTATGCTTGCATTATTTTGCACAACATGATAGTTGAAGAGGAGGGCGATTCTATAACCAATTGAATCTCGGACGAAGAATCAACCTCTACAGCTGAAGCGAGTTTGAGTACGAGACAATGAGCCCCGCCGACGTTTCAAGACTACCTGAAGCGGAAAGAAAGTCTTCGAGATAAAAGAGCACACACAAAACTCAAGGATGATTTAATCGAAGAAATTTGGACACGCTTCGGAGGTGATATGTAACTTTTCCATATTTTTCCATGTATGTTTTAAATTTAAATTAATAAAATATTTTCATTAAAAAAAAAAATAAGCGAGCCCGCGCTCGCCAATGTGCACTGCCCGAGCATGCTCACACGTGGTTCTCCAAGTGGGCAGCGAGCTCGCTCAAAAACATGCCGCTACCCACGGCCTAACCACGAAAAAATCTCTGTTCATCAATAGTGACAAGGACTTTCAATTAATTAAGGTTGTGATAAATTTCAGAAACTAACTTGAGTGAGAATTTGGATTTGATATTTTGAATCACAGTTTGTAGTTTATGATTAGTTTATGATACCTCCTTTTTATAGGGAGGGTTTGAATCAAAATTAGGAATGCTATAATCTAGCTCTTTTTCGTGTTGTTCATTTGTCATTGTTTAAGTATCAATTTTGATGTAATTGTATTCAGACATTATGTGCTTGAATGTGATTTGTAATGTGATTTGTGTTTTATTTTTTTTTCCGTTCTTATATATAATAAAATTATTATTTAATTTATTATTATTTTAAATAGGGCTATAAAGAGTAAACCATCGATTGTGGCAGATACATGCACGAGCAGACAAAAATCGAACACACAATCTCATCTCGTGGACACAATAAGAGAACATCACCAATTGTGCTGATAGTAGTTTTGATAATCGAAGGAGTATTAAAATATACGTACATATATATACAGTATGTCTTGGGTTCAATCCCGCCAGCGTAATTTGTGTGGTGTAGAGGTCATATGTGTACTCATTTTATTTTTTTTTATATTTCATATCTACATAAAACAACGTCGTATTGTAAATTCTGGTTTCCACGGTGGCGATTCTCATGTCCACGTAAGTTTTAATTTGGGGAAAACCGATCGTAGGTGCAACATCAGAAAAAAATCAAAGGTGATGTTTGCTGAGCAAAAAAAAATTGCTCATGTACAATTCCAAAATTCGACAAAAGATTTTAAATTTACAGGCTATTACCCTAAGATTCTATCTATATAATAATGGTTTGACAATTTATTTAACTATAGAGATATTTACCTTATTGTAATTCCCTCCAAAAAATACTTTATGGATCAAATAATTATGAGGTCGTCGATAATTATTTGACCTGAAACGTGACGTGCTCTTTCTTTAAGTTAAAAGAAAAATGCACTGTGCAATTGATCTCACATAATTTGTTTCTGAATAATGCTAATTAAGAATGATTTCAAAAAATAATAGTACTAATAATTAAGATTAAAGAAAAAGGTACTAGTATTTCAATTGAAACAAGTATGAAACCTGGTAATACCTAATTAAGAAAAAATAAAAATAAAAATAAAAATAAACCTGCAACAGCAAATCTGAGTTTGTCTGAAGACTGTTGATCCTCAAGCAGTAGCTCCTTCGCTACAATTCTTCAACATTCATCCCAGATTTCAAGCCCTAGTTTCATCCCGCATTTAGCGCCTCTCGCCTCTGATTTGATCCACTTTATTTTACAGGTCTCCCCCAATTTCAGACATTTGCTATTGATTTTCCATTTTGATAATTGTGTAAAGTGGTGGATCAATAACTGACTTCGTAATTTTCGCAGATATTTTGTTAGGCATACAAAATGCAGCGGCCGCCGGCGACAATGGAGGAACAGTTGATGCTTAAAGCAATTGCAGAAGAATCCCCATGGGAGAGCCTTCCGAAGCGCCTTCAATCCACCTTGAATTCCAAGGAAGAATGGCATCGAAGGTTCTCTTTTCTAGTGTTGCTACGCGTTTTCTTTCATTGCTGCTGTAGTCTTATTGTATACTTCTATGTAGATTTGGTTGGAAATTTTAGAATTCTGTTGATGTTGTTCGGCCAACTTATATCCACATTGTGCAGTTTCATGAGTCATGCCGATAAGTTTAATCTTTCTTATTTAGTTTTTTTGTAAGAAACAACATACTGGTTTTGCTCATTTGGTATTCATCTGTCACGGTCACGCAGGATAATTGATCACTGCATCAAGAAAAGACTCCTCTGGAGCACTTGTTTTGCTCGCAAAGTGTGCAAAGAAGGTGAATACTATGAGGAAATGATGCGTTACCTACGAAGGAATCTTGCGGTGTGTTTAATGAAAAACCCCTGTCTCCATTAACTCGTTGTGTTACAGTTTCTATATTTCATCAGTAAATTTGTTACCATAACAACTTGTAATTTGAATTGTGCTTCACCTTGAGAAATATAAGCTATTGATTAAACATGTATGTTGTTGAGTGATGATGCTGACCAATGGGGAACATAAATGGAGTGAGTAGGAAGGAAGGGGTATTGTATGATTTAGTCATCAATTAACTCAGTGATCGTTTTTGCAGCTTTATCCTTATCATCTTGCGGAGTATGTATGCCGTGTTATGAGGGTTTCTCCTTTCAAGTATTACTGTGATATGTTATTCGAAGTGATGAAAAATGGTATGTAAAATGCACATGACTTCCTTGATCTAATCTTTGCACTTCTGTATGCTGGAATTACTCTTGCTAGTTTGGCACACTTATTGCTCATACTTACATTACATAGGCTTCCAATTTAGCGTCTAAAGCCTGAAGGAGTCACTTTGCCCTCTTGCCCTCTTGTACTCTTAACTCGCACATTCTTCTCCCCTGCATCCTTCAGGGTTGCTTGTGAGGAATATGTTTGTCATGCTCAAGAGTATAAGCGACATTTACATTCAAAAAGTACAGCTAATGCATCCGTAAAATGATACTAACATGTCCATTTTGAACCAGTAATGCATAGGGGAATTTGTTCTAGTACATAATGAAGTATTGCTATACGCTATATCAACAGCTATTTGTACATAGGGTAGAAGCCATAATCTACTCAATCTTGATTTAAATTGTATCATTCTAAATCAGCTGACCTGCTCTCGTGGTATCTATAACTTTTCTGCAACATATTTGCAGAACAACCCTATGACAGCATCCCCAATTTTAGTGCAGCAGATGCCTTGCGGCTAACAGGGATAGGAAGAAATGAGTTCATTGACATTATGAACAAGTGCAGATCTAAGGTAGGAATTGGTAACAGGCTGTCTGTACACCATGTTAAATATCAGTATACTTTTAGATATAGCATCCAAATTACTTACTCTATGAATCTCTTGCTGCCTCATTGCCATAAGGCAAACTTACTTGAAATAGACCGAAAGCTAAGAAGTTCTGCTATGCTTTTTAGTTTTTCCATATTACCCATGAAGTTCTGGAGAGTTAGATGCATCCATTTGGATTTGGTTGCCCAGATATACTCTATCCTGGAACTTCATCATCTGAAAAAAATCCAAGTTTCTGAAAGAATGATGGAAGTACGTGGAGAATGAAAAGAAATGCACAACTAAGAAAATTCGCACACACCTAAAATAAAGCTAAGCAGGGTTGCCAGAACACTCCTGCAATCAGTAACGAACATATAGTTGTAGGCTTGAAGCTGGACTGAGTATCTGAATTAAGGTGAAATAGTTCTTGAAGAAGCTAACTAGAACCATTGGCTCTTTGGCTTGGAGGATTTAAGACTCTTGGCATTTTAGAATGCCTGCGGATATATTTAAACTTTCTTATCACATATAACATGATTATATACCCATCTAACTAGAGTTTAACTTTCTTGGAGCCTTTCAGAAAATTATGTGGAAGCTAAACAAGTCAATAGCAAAAGAACTCTTGCCCATTGATCCCGTGGAATTTGTGATTGAGCCATGGTGGGGAGTTTGTCTTGTCAACTTTACCTTGGAAGAATTCAAGGTCAGTTGATTTTGATAAATTTATTTCCAAATGCATATTTCCAGAGTTCAAAGTCCAACTGACACGAACTCTTTGCTCCACCTCTTCTGTAGAAACTCTCAGAAGAAGAAATGGCAACAATTGATAAAATTTGTAAGGAGGAAGCAAATTCATCCATCCTTTTTGATCCTGAAATTATTAAGGGTCTCTATCGCCGGGGCCTCGTGTACTTTGATGTTCCTGTTTATCCTGATGACCGTTTCAAAGGTACCCTTCTGAGAATTTTAATGTTTTAGATGATTTTTGAATGTTTCCCTCCCTAAAATAACAATGAGAAATAGAGAACATAAGAATGTCCACTATCACTCTGGAACTGAAAGAAACCTTTTGATTTGATCTCGCTAGTCTGCTAGACGCTGCTGTTTGTTTCGAATATGCATGTGTACAACCTTATCAATAATATGATTAACCTTAGGCCTCTGATCTCTTTATTTAAGTTGTTTCTGATGTTTGGAGTTGGGACTCCTTTATTGTTTGGTGAAAGTAAATAAAATAAATTTGATAACTGCTTTTAGTTTTGACACGTCAAAAGTCAAAATCCATACACAACACTCATACCTTAGTTTCAGCAGTCTGCTTCTGAATGTACAATTGGTTTTGAAGAATTGTAATACTAATGGTGGTATCATGTCGGATCTTGAGAAAAATGAGCTGTATAAGATGGACTATATCTGAGGGAGTAAAAAAAGTTACTTGTTTGAGACGCTATTATTCTGCATTCTGCTGATCCAAACATTTTTTCCCAGAAATGGCTTGCATTTCTAAACTGTTTGGATGACCTTTTATCCTTGAAAACCGATCACATGTCAAAACTTTCAAGTTTACTTGAGAAGGATTGTCTTAAAAAAATAGACAATAGAGACCTCCTAGAGTAAATATAAGGGCTTTACAATAATTAGTTTTAGCCCTCTTATACAAACAAGGAGACTGTACTCAGTAGTTGGTACAACTGACATAATTTCTGTCAAGAGGATAGTTTTTGTGGTTTCTAGTACTACGAGAAGGAAAGTAGATATGTCACATCAATAAGGCAGCAGAAATGCTAGATGCAACAAGTATTATTAATTTGCAAAATATGATATGTGATTGTGTGCTCATATGCACGTGTCTTTCAGTTTCTAGGCTTGAAGGATTTGTTTCAAACAGGGAGCAGTCATATGAAGATCCAATTGAAGAGTAAGACTCCCATCTATCTTGTTTCTCTTTTGGATTAATGCTATCAAGTGTAACAAGTTTTCATGTGAAAACTTTGGGTTACATGAGCAGGTTGCTATATGCTGTGTTTGTGGTGTCAAGTGAGAATTCAACTGTTGCTGAATTGGCATTGACTTTGCAAGCTGATATCTCTCAGCTACAGGCTGCTGCATCTTTTGCTTGTCGACTGGGATGGGCAGTGAAACTTATCGATCCTGCCTCTATTCTTCAAGAATCTTATTTGCCTGGATCTCCTAGGAGTATGGTCAGTGACGAGGAAGTCGGTTCTCATGATAATACGGGCTCGGCAAATTTATTTGGTGATGGCAGCAGTTCTCAATCAGGAGATGCATTATGGACAGAAAATTCTACTCCTGCTGCCGACTGTTCTCGTGTAGCTTTTGTTGTGGATGCTAATATAACATCATATCTTATGATGGGATCTGTTTCCCCAGGTTTATCTCTGGTCTAACCATTCTTCAAATACATAATGTTCTTCATTACCGGAAAGTTTGTTGTCACAGTTTTTCTGAACAGAGATAAATTATTAGATGATGGAACTTTATATAGATTCTTGAAGATCCACACTTTAAAGCAAACAATTCGTTGGTAGATGTAAATATTCCCATTGAGTGTTCTGTATGCGTATACTGCACTTCTGCTTGTTTAAGGCTACTTTCTATATGTGAAATCTACCTTTCTGTTGTCTTAATTTGTAGCTGACTTAACGTTTATGTTCATTACAGGTTTGAAATCTCATGCTGTGACACTTTATGAAGCTGGAAAACTAGGTAATGCAAGCATTGCCGACCTTTGTAGGGATCTTATGACTCTGGAGGGTGCTAAATTTGAAGGAGAGTTGCAGGAATTTGCTAATCATGCTTTCAGCCTCAGGTGTATTCTGGAATGCCTAACTTCAGGTGGAACCGTTGCTGATGGAACACAGAAGATGAACAAAGAGGACAGCACTTCTTTAGATACTGATGTGAATAAAATAGAGCTTAGTGCAGAGAATTATGAGCAATCGAAAGGGCAAGAGGGTACTGATTCTGCTGAGCTTCTCACTGGAACTAGTAATGATGATAATTTATCTGCTACATTATCTAAGGAGACCAATTCTGACGCCGAGGATTCTAAGTTAAATGTTAGTTCCAAGTTTGATGAAATTTCAGATTCTGTTGAAAGTTTGACTGCCAGAAAAGAGTTAAAGAAAAGAAGGAAATACCGAGTAGATATACTTCGCTGTGAAAGCTTGGCTGCTCTTGCTCCAGCTACGTTAAATCGTCTATTTCATCGTGATTATGACATTATCATGTCCATGATTCCACTTCCTCATTCTTCCGTCTTGCCTGGATCGAAGGGCCCTATTCATTTTGGTCCTCCTACACATTCTTCAATGACACCCTGGATGAAGTTGGTGCTGTATTCTGCTCTCTGCAGTGGACCTCTTTCTGTTGTTCTGATGAAAGGTCAATGTCTAAGATTACTTCCGGCACCATTAGCTGGTTGTGAGAAAGCCCTTATATGGTCATGGGATGGATCTACAGTTGGGGGTTTGGGAGGAAAATTTGAAGGGAATTTAGTTAAAGGAAGCATACTCTTACATTGTTTGAATTCTCTTCTTAAATACTCTGCTGTGTTGGTTCAACCTTTAAGCAAGGATGATCTTGATGATCGTGGAAATGTTGTAACACTAGATGTTCCATTGCCCCTGAAAAATAGTGATGGTTCAATGGCTTGTATTGGGGAAGAGCTGGGACTAAGTGGAGAGGAATGTTCAAAGTTAAACTTACTGTTGCATGATATATCAAAAAAGATAAATCTGTGGACAATAGGTTATATTCGCCTACTAAGGCTGTTTAATGAGAGAGAATCAGAAAGCTTTTCAGTTGATATGGAGAAGTATGAATGGGTTGTACTTGGTGCTGAATTTGGTATTCCGCTTTTTAGTCCCAAATTATGCAACAGTATATGCAAAAGAGTGGTTTCTTCACAGTTACTTCAAACAGACTTGTCGAGTGAGCATCATGAAGCAATGCAGGACTTAAGAGGCAGATTGCTTTATGTTTGTGCTGAGTACCAAGCAACAGGCCCTACTGCAAGACTTCTTTACCAGAAAGAGCACATTAAAGAAAAGGAATCATCTCGTCCACTAATGAATTATGCTAGTGGAAGATGGAACCCACTTGCAGATCCTTCTTCTCCTATTTCAGGAGCCTTAAGTGAAAACCAAAGACTAAAACTTGCTAACAGGCAGCGTTCTGGGACTGAAGTTTTGAGTTTTGATGGTAGTATCCTGAGGTGCGTTTTCATTCACTATGTCCTCCCTGGTCATGCATGGTTAGCGCGTTCCTCTATTCTAAGAAATATGTTTCTCCATCGGTCGTTTTTAAACTTTAATTGACATTTAGTTTCGTTCTCTCTTTATCTCTCATTTGGTTCTTGGATCCGTTTTAGTATTTCAGAAGATAGAAAGGTCCCATGATAGAGCAATGGAGCTCCTAATCCTGATTTCAGTGGTTTGTAGTAATACCTGTCATATTTTTAAGCTAAATTTTTGCTCTGGTTTAGCTGCAAAGTAGTTCCTGAATAATACCTCATTAAGTAGGCAACTTCGTAGCTTGCTCGGATGATTATACTGATTGTGTGGTATCTCTGTACTAGAGCTTAGCCGTAGTGTGAACTTCCATGGAAAAAGTAACCCTTCATTCTGTCGGTGCTCTATCATTGCTCCACTAAAAGTTTTGCAGACATTCTTTTCTGGATTCGTTCAAATTGTCTCCCACGTGTGAATTTTAGGTCATGAGCCTGTATATTGATGTTTAGTGTTTGGGAGGACAATGGGCCACCAAAGGCCTATATTATTGTTTCGGGGATGAATAATTTTCTTGTATTCCTTTGAATTGATAGGTTATTTTGACTTGTGAAAAGAAATACTGATTTGTTGTGTTATTGCTGCACTAATTAAAATTCGATTTCCATGTGTAGATCATACTCCCTAAGTCCAATTTACGAGGCTGGCGCGAGGCCCTTTGAAGATTCAGTCCCCATTGGCACTGGAAAAGGTGAAGCAGAGGATGCTGATAGCAAAGAAGTAACTCTTCCGGGAGTAAATCTTCTATTTGACGGGTCTGAGTTGCGTCCTTTTGAGATTGGTGCTTGCCTCCAAGCTCGTCAACCGGTGTCCTTAATAGCCGAGGCATCATCAGCATCTTCATCTTTGACAGTCAAACAAAAAGTTTAGAATTCAATCAGTCTCTCATACCTTCGTTCCCAGTAATATGGGATCACAATCACATGCAGCATTGGTGTTTCGGGTCGCTTATTCACACTTATCATGGCAAGATATCACATCTCTTGAGGTAAAAAGCCAAATTCTCTTCTTTCCAATTCAATTGCTGAAAACTGAATCTTATTTGCTGTCATTACCAGATACTATATCAGTATGTTTGGATTCAGCAGATATCAAAGATTCCATTTCATAGATCTCACAGCAAACTTGACATATACTTATTTCTAGGGTGTTTCTCTTCTCATTTCATTGCTATTTTTCTCTTTCCAGCTTCTGCATTTCTGCTAGCATGATCGCTGCTGTTGCTGGTCTTTGTCTCGGCATACAAGAAAATATTCTTTCAATGCAAATACATCTACTATACTTCTTCATAGAACGGGTCTCGTATTTCACAATTTTATTTACTTGTTATATCCTATTATAAACTTAATTAAGGGCTATAGTGTCATGTGTTTATATTAAATTTAGATTTATGAGATATAATAATTCATTAGAAATTATATTTCTTAATTTAATTGATTTATATACGGTAATCTTTATAAACTTAATTAATTTTGTCTACATTTGCTTGATTAACACTTTATTTCTCCTTTTTTGTGGATACATTATTTTCCTTAGATATGTAATTCGTTAAACATCAATGTTTAATAACATACTAGTATTTATTTCTTCTTTTATCGAAAAGCTATTCATTTTGCTTATATTTCCTTTTTCTGTCCCTTGTAGTGAAGTTGCTTATGCTTAAGAATTTTTTTTTAACAATCTTTATTTATTAACTCATTAACTGTGTTAGAAGATTAAACATATAAGAATCTTATGCAAAATAATGAATAAACATGAGACCGAGCAACGATCTCATATCCATTTTCTTCTTGTTATTGGTTTGTTTTCTTTAAAGTAAGACTAATATCTAGTGGTATAGTTTTGTTTAGGTAACTTACATTTATTTTTATTAATTTTAAGTTGATTTAACGTTAATTTTTTGTTTCAATTATAATGCAATATTTTGTCACGTTAATCCAAGTATAAAAATAGTTTAAAACGAAAGAGTCTTATTTTAGACAATTTTTGTCCATTATTCTATATTATACATTTTTGTCAATTACAACGAAATATAGTTTTCATCAAAAAAATAAGTTTGCCTTATATATAACTGTGGATTACAAGAACAAATAACACCGCTTAGCCGTTGAAGTTGATCTCAATGAGGCTGAATGCATCGCGGCTCGAGCGGGGGTGCTCGAGCGCGGATCGAGCATGGGGTGGCTCGAGCACCCCGTGTGGCAAGCAACGATGGCTCGAGCTGTGCCCGAGCGCTGCTCGAGTCTGGCGCGTGCCGACGACGCGCGGCCAAATTCGAATAAATATATATATATGACGCGTGCGATACACGCGCCTAACGTAAATTTTTTTAAAAATTCAACCGTTCAACGGCTATGGCCGATTTAAAATTATTTTTAATTTTTTTTTATTTTCCTCTACTATAAATATATCCTCAATCCTCATTCTTCTCACACCATTTTATCATCTTCTTTCTCTCTCAAATTCAACTATAAAAAAATGTCTTCATCTTCGTTGAGTTTTTCATCTTCGTCGGTGGAATATGTCGAGGGCGGCACCGACGACGAGGTAATGGAGATGATGGCGGACGCGGATCGCTACATAAGTGCACACATAGCGGAGCTAAAAAAAGAAGAAGAAGAAGGCACGGGGGTTCGTCGACCGCGACCGAGAAGCGGCGTGTACGCTCCTACACATATTTTTTTAAGTAATGTAATGTTTTTTATTTTAATTAATGTAAAATTTTATTTTATTTGAATTAATGTAATGTTTAATGTTATTTTCTCATAAATGGAATTTTATG
This sequence comes from Schizonepeta tenuifolia, assembly GCA_029490685.1. NCBI lineage: Eukaryota > Viridiplantae > Streptophyta > Magnoliopsida > Lamiales > Lamiaceae > Schizonepeta > Schizonepeta tenuifolia. The sequence goes on from CM055956.1 coordinate 9,269,439, forward strand.
AATTAATTTAATAAATGAAAATGAGGAATTGTTTAATATTAAAGATAGAGCACCCTTAGAGCACCCTTGGTTTACTTTATGATATCTTTAATTCTAAAAATTTAAGGTTTTAAATTTATACTCTCTCCGTCCCAATAACAAGGTCCTATTCTGAAAATAGAAACAATTAATTCTTCAAAAGTTGTAGGACCTAGTACCGCTTTTCATCTATTTACTCTTGTTTCTTAATACTCTGTGTCCAAAGAAGTGAGGCTTTGCTATTGAAAAGGAGGGAGTGTAATTTTAGAAAATATTGGCTACAGTATCATGCAAGCAATCTAAGTCTGACACCGTTCAAGTATGTTTACAAATGATATATTTGTTCGATTTCATTTTTCATAGAATGGAGATTCAAAGAAAGACTCCAACTGAATCTATGCTACTTTAAGTTACTTTAGTAAAGATCACTTTGTGAATCCTTCAAACCCGACTCTCACACTACACACTTGTGAAAAATTAAGCAAAGGAGAGTACTTATTTAGGTTAGATCAATATATAATATATTATAGAAAAATTATAAACATAAATATGTCATTAAATATGAATTTGAATCCATATCTTTAAATCGTCTCACTAGAGATGTCAGATATAATGGTATGATCAATTAGCTAAACTCACCATTGAGTAAGTTTTTTTTTTAACTTGGCCGAGTCATTCTTAAAAACAAAAAGAATATTTCATCAAACTCTTAATAAAGAAATAAAGAATAAGTTGAATGCTTCGTCTTAAATAACAGAACGAAAAATGAAAAAAAAATATCTTAAAAAAGTAACAAAAGAGGAGTTGATATTTTTAGTGAGAGGAGAGAGAAAGAGGCCCCAAATCTTTAGCGTTCGTTCACGTGGCAGACATGAAACGTCTCTCTTCTTCTACGCAGCTCTAACTCCTATACACACTCACACAAATTCACATGCACATTCCCATTCCCATTTCCGCCATTAATTTCTCTCTCTCTTCCAAACGGTGGAGTTGGAAACCGTGATTCGTTGATGATCAGCTTATGCGCCGCTTTCTGAGAAAAAAAAAAAATAAAACATCAAATTAGATAAAATTCTCAGTGAATTCGGTAGAAGAAACGGCGATTAATTTGATTTTCTCTGGTTTAATTTGATCGTGAAAGTAGTAATGATGCTTCAGCATTCCACTACTCTCTGGAGCAACGGCAATTCTGCTCTCGTTCCCGCGCTCGGCCTCCGCCCCAATTTCGTCCGGTAAAATTGGCTCGCTCTTACTGTCTTCCGTCGTTGCTGATGAATGATTCTCTTTTGGTTGATTTCTCTCTCCTGAGTGCAGTTGCAGATCAGAATCAAGTGAGAGAGCGTCGTCGTTTCCCAAGGGTTTTCAGCGGGGATTATTCGGTGAAGTAAGCTCCTAAATTCTCATTTTTTTAGTGTAATTTATCTAAATTCTCATTTTTAGTGTAATTTCTATAAATTCTCAAGTAAGATTGGAGGTTTTTCGGCTCAGGTTAGACAAGATTTCGGTGGAAGTCACCATATGGGTTCATCTGTGCACGCAGCTCGAGCTGGCGAGCAGAGTGTAGCGGTTGAGGTATGGCTGGTGATGATTTTTTTGTACGTGTAATTTAATTTTCCCCGTCTTATCTTTCAGAATTTGTTCAATACTGAATTCTAGAGTTCCTTATAGAGTGTCGAGGCAATCTTTATTGGGTGCGCTTATTGGATTCGTTCATTTGTTTGATGTGCATTGTGAAAATGTCCATATTGGTTTAGTCTATTCACTGGTGTCTGGTTGATTTAGTGTCTACATTGTGGGAATGTGCTGCTAGGATTTTATAAGTAATTTTCTCAGTATTACTTTTGTAGACTCATGTTGATTTCATCAGGGTTTGCTTCCTATTTTATCACACTACCATAATGTCTCATTCAAATACTAGTATTATTGGTAATGGTATGTGTCAGCGTTTTGAGACAATTTTAGGTGTTCTTGTTTGCAAAATGATTGCCTTTTCTGGTTATTGCCTCATAATTCTAGGAACGAGCATCCCAGAAATCAGAGGATCCTTCGCTGCAAGTTTTCCCAGGTCAATCACACCCTTTAGGAGTGTCAGAGATTGAAAATGGAATTAATTTTGCGATATTCTCTCAAAATGCTACTGCAGTTACACTCTGCTTACTCCTTCCAGAGAGGTGAGTGTACCTTCTAGTTCATGCTATCTACTAAGTTCTAATTTGATTGTTGGCACATCTCTTACCTTGTCTACCCTACCATCATGGTTAATTAATATTGTCTCGTTTTCCAGTAATTTCCATAATACTGAGAAAAAAATTGTTAAATTATTCCATTTTCTCCCATGACATTCTAGTAAATTATGTACTGACACTGAAAATATCTATTTTCTTATGTTCAAAAGGTATTGACTTAAAATTAGCACTTATAGATGGTTATAATGAAACGGACATATTTCTTGCTATATACTTTGTAACTTTCCTCATCTTGTGAAGTGTAAGAAACTAAGCATTTGGTGCTTTAACTCACTCCCAAGTCATTATATGTATTTTAGGGGAATGCACAGCAAACTTGAAGAAGGGATGATTGAATTATCATTGAACTCGCAAGTAAATAGGACCGGAGATATATGGCACATCTGTGTTGAGGTAGTCTCTTTTTTTTTTTTCTATTTCTAATGCAATTAGCAAATTGGCTCGTTTAGTTCTGTATATCTGCTTCATTTTAGGTACCCCTGATCCCTTTTTATGTGTAGTATTATTTAAATATTAATATTACTTTCGGTTTTATTTTTTCTTGTTTTGTTGTTAATCCAGCTGTGTAGTTTAGGGGAGTTCGATAGCGGACAAATTTCTCGCATTTAGAATGCAATTGCATGTGTTTTCTCTTAAATTCAGCAGAGCAATGGGCCATCTTATTGAGAAATTTTAATGAATTATGGAAATTATAAAATGTTGCTTATGAGAGACCTATAGAGATACTATTTGATTCATACTTTGAGTCTGCTTGTGTAACCTCCAGAATTTGCATGCAATATTCTGTAAAAGCTGATTTGTTGCTTTTATTATCGATTTTTCACTTCATTGTTATTGTCAGTGGTGTTAATTGTGTTATATTTTGTACACAACTCCCTTCATCAGCTAAATTGATTCTTAAAGCTTTACTTTTTAGGGTTTGCCACGCAGCAATGTCTTATATGGTTACCGTGTTGATGGCCCTCGAGATTGGCATGAAGGGCATCGCTTTGATTATAACAATGTTTTACTTGATCCATATGCAAAATTGGTTGAAGGACGGCGAATCTTTGGGGATGCCAGCGATAAGATGTCTAAATTTTTTGGGACGTATGATTTTGATGGCTTGCCTTTTGACTGGGGAGAGAACTATAAGCTGCCAAACATACATGAGGTTGGTTAGTGAATTAACTCCTCTAAATGTTCTTAAGATATGTTTATTAGTGACCATGTATGAGATAACTCTATCTGAATGTTCAAAACACTAGAATGCTTTTACTGCTCTTCAGTTTCTGTGTTTTGTTTAGGTGGGTAAATGTATCCCTCTAAAAACTACTAAATCATGACTGCATGATCTTGTTGAAGATTTATGGATATATTGTTCTTTGTATTTATCTTACTTATTTTGGTTGACTTTTTATGGTAGGTGGATCCTTTTATATTAGAATTTGATTGTAGCTAGCTAGTCTCTACTCAGTACTCTTACTACGTGTATGGCCATACTGAAGTCTTTGTACTTGTATATATGCAAAATATATTTTCACCAATAAATGTCTTTCTTTTATTTTACTTTTCTACACTCATCCTCTGATTACGGTGAGCCTTTTATTTTGATTTGTTTGGTTATATTTTTCATTTGTTCATGCAACATGATTTAGAAATTAAGAGAATCCAGCTTGTTAATTTCTTAGCACATTGAGATATAATTATAACGATATCAATGTAGATGCTCACTTCTTATTTAATAATTGTATTTATTAGTTTCATTGAGTTTTACGTTTGAGAGTGGGGATGAAGGGGCCTCACGAGCTCTGTAATGCTAGAGAGTCTCAGTCTGGACCCCTCACAGTTTCACTTTATCTCTATAATTTTGCTAAACCTGTGATGATAATTTTCGTGTTTGAAATATCATTAAGATGGATACTGTTCTCGATTAATATAGCTGGTTGTTTGCTGAAGGTTTAGGATCTGCTGTTATCTAGTAGAAAATATAAACACACGGCTGTGTCACTGTCCATTTTCTACCAAATAGTTGAATGACTTTCAAGCCTTTTTTTCATCTGAGTATTATCCTGACTTAAGTATTATAAATGCTTTAAAGTTTGCCACTTACATGTGCATCTGTAGTTTATGTGCTTCTCTCTATTCTTGTAAATTCTTTGTGGCCAGTTTTATGCATTTTGACTGCAAAAACTATATTGGGCTTTTGCAGAAAGATCTTGTTTTGTATGAAATGAATGTCAGGGCCTTCACAGCTGATGAGTCCAGTGGATTGGACTCACAATTACGTGGCAGCTACCTTGGTATGATAGAGAAGGTACTATTTGCATGTCTTCAAAGTGTTAAGGGTCTTTTTTTTTCCCTATTACACTGTAACTTGTTAGCTGCATGTTTCTCTGTTCTAACTAACAGTCTGTATATTTCATCTTACTAAACATGCCACTGCTTATGGATTTTCAATTCTTATTTGTCATTTTGAATAAACATTCCCATTATGTTGATAGCCTACTTCTGCCAAATCTCTTTTATTTTATCAGTAAGCTTGCATCACTGATTTGGAAAAATAATTTCTTACTTAATGAAATGATGGAAAGTGGAAACACAAAGCAATTAGCATCAAATTTTGCAGCCTCCATGAATTTGTCAAAAAGACTTGAGCCTGAAGTTCATACTCTTATTAATTTCAGACGAACGACTAAGGAGTTATAGCTAAGTTTGTTCTATGGTCTTGCAATCATCTGTAACATAATAGTTGAATAACTAATTGTTGGATGTAAATTTCTGAATCAAACATATGGCAATCTTTCTCCATTTCATATTTATGGTGTGTAGAGAGACAGAGAGGAAAGTAAGGACAGGTTTAACCTAGACCTGACTTGCCAAGTGGGTTTTTGAAGTATAAAGCAGTCTGGGGTTGGGTTGTGGATTTTTGTTTCAAGCCTGTCCTATTTAATTCTTTTAAACTCCGTACAGTATTATACTATAATATTACTACTTCACAAAAATACATGTTTCAGTTTACAAGTAAAATTTTCATGAAAAATTATGTTTTAAGATTATAAAAAATAAACAGGTCTAATTCTAGTCATACCCGCCTTTGCCATCCCCAGTTTTGTTTCTTTCTTTTATTTCGTTTGAGGACTGTGGCATTTTGGATAATAATTCTTGAGTCTCTTTTTTAGGTTGATGCATCTAGTTTCAATAGATTCCATCTCTTAATTTGTTAGTTCTGAAATTGATGTTCTATATTTTCAATTTTCATTCATTGTCATGCTGTACCTCTATTAATTAATGTGAGGAGATTATTACGACTAATTTGTTTGTTACATGATATATTCAATGAAATATGTATTAACATAGAGAGAGTAGTTGAGAAATCAAAATCACATTCATCTTCTCTAAAAGATACATCTTCGATGCTGACCTCCTCGATTAGTGTGTGCTTTACTTAATGAAATATCTGAACTGGGTTCTGATAATATAACTTTTCGAATTTATGCACTCAATTTTGTGAAGATACCGTATCTTTTGGAGCTGGGTGTGAATGCAGTTGAGCTGCTACCTGTCTTTGAGTTTGACGAAATGGAGCTCCAGAGGCGCTCAAATCCAAGAGATCACCTGGTATGAACTTTGACTCTTTGTATGAATGTGTTGATCATGTAGTCATTCGATGGGTTCAATTTACATGTGATGAGGTTTTATCTGTGTGCCCTACTTAAGTGCTGCAAATCTTTCATGAGGTTGCCCATCTTGGTTTCTTGGTCAGCTTGCAATTCACCGCTTTTGGTTTAAGAAACTGTGGAGGCTAGATTTTTCTGAGCTCTTTTGTTTCATGGGTTCTCCTTCCTTATGAAATACTAGGATTTTGAATTCATGAATTAAGAGGAACACACTTGGTTCTTGATTAAATAAAACACTACAAAGAGCAATAACCAACAACATAAAGTATTGACTTTCCAAGTTACTCTGCCAACGGTCAACCAGCAAGCCAGAAATAGGAGCTACCTAATTGTAGGAAGGTACCAAATTAAAATTGGGAACTTCTTTGCCACTTCGCTTGAGCTTTTCAGTAGACATCATTCCTCTCCTACATGAAGGTTTTGTTTCGGAATGCAGGATTTTGTGTGTGTGTGTGTGTGTGTGTGTGTGTGTGTGGGGCAAATGTTGTGCTTTTCTTTTATAAAATAATAAAATCTCTTTTCACTTCGCTATTCTTAGTTGTCATGATGTACGCATTTGTGTGCTATTCAAGTTTTCTTGATGAGTTGCAAACATAGTTACCCGCATACTCCTGCACTGTAATATAGGACTGGAGTCCCTGTGCTTGGTCTTGCAATAACATTTTATGATTATTCCTGAGTTAATAGAAGTCTTGAACCCCTCTAAAAATGCAGAATTCCTGTACCTAACAGAATTATGCTTGTCCAATAGTATGGCGATCACTTAAAGCAATAACAAATGGGAGTTGGCACTCAATTTTGTTGGTGCTCCGGTACAAGTACAGCCCACCAACATATGTACAATAAATGGTTTGCCTTTCCAGCAAACGAGTCATTGTTTTATTGCTTAGAAGAAATAAATGATTATGGGCTGAATATCATAACTGAACCTTGAAGTTTGAAGCATTAAGTTTGTGCTAAGAGAGTGTGAAACTGTGGTTAATGCCCGGGCCAAAGGTCACGGGTTCGAGTCCACCGTCACACGGTATTTAAATTTCCTTGTAATATTGTTAAAAATAAAAATAAAAAAGAGTGTGAAACTGGATGACATTGATGTTGGCATTATGTGGCTTCTGTACTTGTGGTAACCTACCAATGCCTATTATCCTGTTCTCTGGGTATTTGAGCCAATTCATGGTGGTATATGCTCTGTTAGTGACATTTGATCTGTGAGCCTAAACTTAGGGCAAGCTGTGCGGTCGATACTGGTCAAGTACTACCAGAAAAATTAATTTATGATGTTTTTAACTGTTACTGTTTGCAAGATCAACACCTGGGGCTATTCAACTATAAATTTCTTTGCACCTATGAGTCGGTATGCAAGTAATGGTGGAGGACCGGCTAATGCTTCCCAAGAATTCAAACAAATGGTTAAGGCTTTCCATGATGCTGGAATTGAGGTAGTGCTCTTAACTTTAATAATTTGCTGCATACATAAAATCATTCAATGATTAATAGTAAATACAGTTCTTGATCTGGCTACATTGCTTTAATATATATCCCAGGTCATCTTGGATGTTGTTTACAATCATACAAATGAGGCTGATGATGAACATCCATATACTACATCGTTTCGTGGCATAGACAACAAGGTGGCTTTCTGCCAATGCAGTTACTTGTTTGTTTTCGGGCTATTCCTTTACCATGTGCAATATAGAGTCCAACTTATCATAGGTCATGTCAACTGATTCCTGAGAAATTTTATCCACGCTCCCAGATTGTTTATATTGGTTATAAAAAAATGTACAGATCTTTACACCTAATACGTGGTTACACATTTGAGGGTACTTCTGAAATAATTCGAGCAATTGTTATTAACAGCTCTAATGACCATTGGACATCCGAATCCAATATCACATGGAATGGAAATGTTGGAGGTCTTGAATTCAACTGTACTTTGTGTTGTTCTAGGGCAGACTAATATATCTTAAGACGGTCCCTGTCATTTGGGGTTCTAAAGGGCAGTTGGGGTGATGATTATTTATGCACTTCATACTACCTGTTATTCAAGTTTATTAGTAGGTTTCAATCTAAAGAGACAAGGGTTTGACAAGAGAAATAATTGGTTATGGAAGTACGAAAGAAATAGAAAACAAAATGGACTCCACAGATGACAAGAGCTTGCCCGAGCTTAAAGCCGAATCAGGATTTTTCCTGCCCAAGTGTTAAAACATTGAGAGTTTAGGGAAATGGGAGTATTGACTAGTTTAAATGGATGAAAAACTAAATAACCTAGGACTTTCGAATAGGCATGTCCTTCATTTTCAATCTAAAATGTTTTAATTAAGGAAATACAAGATAACTACAGAAACTAAGTAGAGATTATGCATTTCATGTAGGAATCAATATGTAATGTTATATGTGTTAACAGACTGTTATATGTTCGCCTGTGTTGTGAGAGATGATCACAGAATGGAGTTTGTTTTATTATTGATTCACATCTCCTGGTAATGTTGTTATCTTGTTTTTGTAGGTCTATTACATGATGGACATGCATAACAATGCTCAGTTGTTGAACTTCTCTGGCTGTGGTAATTTTTTTATCGTTGAACTCCTATGTTAATGCCCATGAATGACATTAAGAGCAAGTTCTGGTCAAATGAAAATGTTGGCTTTTCATGCAGACTATTCTTGTCCATGCTAATTAAGAAGCAAAAGTTTTATTAAGAAACAAATGAGTTGGTATTACAAAGGGATGAGTAATCTCTAAAAGTTTGAAATCATCTTGCTGAGACAAACTCCAATCTCTACCAATATCCAAAACAAAGAAGGCTTTTAATGCTTTGTGATTTGGGGCCCACCAAGCAACTCTAAACTTTACTCTGTCCTGCACCTCCTCTAAGGGTTGTTTATTATCATCATTATTCTCTATTCCTTTGTAGCCACAATGACCAACAAAGGGCTGGAACGACAAACCCACATTTTTTGGATTCCAACCCTTTCTAAAAGTCTCCCCGTCCTATAAGAAAGAAAAGAAATATATTGTATGCCCCCTGCTTGTTAGATTTATAAGATATTCTCGTTAAACTTAGTGCATCAATGAAATGGTTAGTTAGCTTGAAGGGGTTTTGCATGGGATATACAAACATTTCATTGCAACTTGCAATATTTTATTCCACTTAAAATGACAGTAAAACTTGCAAGGATTTAAGAGAACATTCAATTTGTACTGAGGATGAGAGGAAACAGTTATGCCTGCACTGGGAAGCTAAAATGCTCTACTTAGATTAGATTGTCTCAAGTGCTTCTGCAAGGTTCACAATTGAATTAACTTATTGATTGCTAAACCATTGATGGGGGGACATAGAAGAGTTGGACATCTTGCATGCTTGATATGGTCTGCTTGCCTCACATTTTTTGAATATATAATCATGAAATCAATGTTTTATGTTGTTGACTTAAAAGTTATATCTGTCTACTGTAACCAGTGATTATTTAAGTTTCTCTGACATGAAATATTTGTGTCTAGGAAATACATTAAATTGCAACCATCCTCTTGTCATGGAACTGATTCTTGACAGCTTGCGGCACTGGTATGCTCTGGACTCATGTTGGTCCCATAACCTTGGTGGTGGAGTCCTGACTCCTGAGTGGTTTATCGTTGGTTTACCTTTAAAATGCATAAAAATTGTTCTCTAACATTATATTTGTATTTTGAACATGCTTCATTAAATAGGTGTGCAATTTTCAACTTTGTAAACATCCATAGCTCAGCAAGTGTTGTAGGGTTTGGGCTTTGAGTGTCTTTTCAAATGATTTGAATTTCCGTAGTGAAACAAGGAAGTAGTGGCCGTGAACTTAAATTACATTAGAGATAAAGATGTGGCCAACATAGTTTTGTTGGTCATGTCAACATATTAGGTTATTGATTTACCATCAACTGATGTAATTCTTTTGTGCGATTATCTTCTATAGAAGTCTTCAGAAATTGTACAGTGCAACATCTTTAATTGAAACACATTTTTGGTGGTCTCTGATTTGGTTTCTTGACTATTTCTAGTGGTTGTTATCCTTCTATGATTAACGGAAAAAAAAAAATATATATATATCCGAGTTCTCAGTTTATTAAGTACCATCAATATAACATAAATGATTGTTTTCTTATCGATTAGCTTTGTTGTAAAGCTTGAATGAACTTTCATTTCTTTCATTGTGTACTGCATTTCAATTGTTACTACTGGACTCAAGTTTATTAAAAAAAAAAAAAAGATTTTCACACTTGCTATTAACATTCTAAATGAAGGGTCACTGAGTATCATGTGGATGGGTTCCGTTTTGATCTGGCTAGCGTGCTTTGTCGAGGAACTGATGGTTCTCCTCTCAGTGCTCCCCCATTGATCAAGGTAATTTATGATACCCTTAAATTGGGATTGGAACTTTATAATGTCTGATATCATGGGTAACTGCAAGTGCTACCTTACCATTTTTCGAATTCCTTAATATTCTTTATTCCGAATTGGGTCATTCATCGTCTTATCTCCCCTTTCTATCCTCTAGGCTTCTGTCAAAACTCTCAGTCCTGATAATAGTGTGTATGAGATATCGAACTGGGGTTCACACGAGCAATGAACCTAGTCTCCAGTCTAAGAGAATACATGAACCTTCTCTGATCTTTACTGTCAAGTCCATAATTTTCATAGTCCTATAGAGAGTTCTTTATTATCAACTTAATAAAGCCAAATTTCTTGTAAGGTACATCTTCAGTACCTGTGTGTGTTGAAATACTACCATGTGAGTATGAACCTCTGAACTCTGTTCACTTGATTCCTATGTACGCTCTAATAGATTGGCGGCACAAAGAATAAAGCCTTTTTAGTAGAATTAATTTCTTGTCTGAGAGACCGAAAGTTGAAAGTTATTTTTGGGATTCAATTTTATTGATTGGTCCAGAATCAGAACAACAGCAGAAAAGAACTCATATATAAAATTCTGAAGCAATGAATTAAATAAGTGAAAAACAAAGGGAATCATCATAGCAATTTTAGGAGAACTCCAGGCGAAACGCCAATAAACTAATACAATGCTACCTAACCTGCTCCAGCAAAAGAAGGCTTATTTTAATCCTAAGTGCGAACCAAGGCTGATGACAACCCACAAAGCCCGGAAAACAAACTCTATTAAAAAATTCTCTGATTGCCTAATGGGGTGAGTGACTCTTCTTCTGCCACACATAAGCTTGATCTGCAAAACTAACTAAGCTGATTGTTGCTGATTCAATTATGTGATTATGTATTCCTTCGTATGATGATATACACTGATATTTTCTCTTTGGGATATGTGCAACATGAATAGTGTATAACTAACAAATTGGTTCCTATCGTTTAGGATCGACTTTATTTTTTCCAATAGTTTTGTGCTAGTACTTAGTTGTCTTACCTCGAGTACCAAAGGAAATTAATCTTCTTCCTTGTAAATTTGTCGCAATTCACAAGAATATTGTTTGGATGTCCCATATTGTACTGAGAATGAATGTTTAAAGTTGTCCCCTATTTTGGCAAAACAAGGGTAATAACTAAGTAGTTATTAGCGGAGCCTGTTGTTACATTCTGTCACTTCTAGACTCCTGTCTGTGGACCCAAGGCGTTGCAATTGTTTTCTGGTCCTACACATCTAAGGTATTGAATGCTTGAATTATGCAGGCAATAGCCAAGGATAGTGTCCTCTCAAGATGTAAGATCATTGCAGAACCTTGGGATTGTGGAGGTCTATATCTTGTCGGAAAATTTCCAAACTGGGATAGGTAACTTCTATAATTTATACTTTCAGTATATTTGTGTATTCAGATGAAAACTGGCCCATATGAAATACGACTGTTCTTATCAGCCTGCAACCAGTATACACATCATGAGTGAGGTGAAAACATTGTGTTTTTCTGTTATTTTATTTAATCCTACTTGGAAAACTCTTAGTGGGTAGATTCTCCATGATCTCTTAATTTTCTCATTGTCAAGGGATATGACATTTGAAACTTATACTTATCGAGGATTAAAGCTCTGTGGAATGTGTACCATGAGCCAATATTGCATGTAGAGGCTGGACAATGTATATTAAATGATAATGTGCACTATATTTTAAGAGCTTAAATAAGCCATCATTATTCAGTCATCTTCTCTTCTAGGTGTAACATAACACATACCAAGACAAACATCACAGAGTGAATGTTCCGATTTCAGGTGGGCTGAATGGAATGGCATATACCGTGATGACATTAGAAGATTTATAAAGGTGCTGCAATTGGAGACATTCCCATATATATATATATTTGTCGGTACTTGATTTCCTGAAATTATGATCATAAATTAGTGTAACAGAAAGATGTCAACTGGAACTTTCTGTCGGACAATATACTAACATGAGGACAAATAGTTTCTTAAGTTCTTAACTTACTCTCTCTGTAGTTCACTGCCTCCAGAATGAGGTAATCTAAGTCCGACTACATTAGAAACTAGAGATGGATATGGTGTTGGGCTGCTTCTTGCTTCACTTATATGGTTTTGCGAAATTCAGTATCTACTTGCATAATGTGTATTTTCACCACAGCTTATAGAGACGTAGGTGAGGATCATTAAAGAAACCAGATTTTAAGAAGTTACTCAATCAATATTATGCTATATCAATTTTTGATGAAAGTACACCTCATCTGAAAAGAAAAACATTTTGTACATGTTCACGTGTTTGCAAAGTTACTTTCATTTGAATAATTATGTCAACTTTGTATTTCATTTGAAAATAGGGTGACACTGGCATGAAAGGAAGCTTCGCTACTAGGCTTTGTGGTTCCGCTGATCTTTACCAAGTACGTATTAAGCACATGAAATTTGTTTCCTAACATCTTTGCTAAAAATGTTATTTATGATAATTTTGCTTCTAAGATCAATTTCAATTTCTGTAGTCTGTTAGTTACCTTAAAAGTGAATTTACTTTATCATCTTACTGCTAAATTGTTGGGATTTTTTTTTTTTTTTTTTATGAAACTAGTTCTGATTTGTTATCTCTTTAATGTGATTTGTATTTCATTGAATGGTTGACTTACGGCCAATACCTATAAATGTTTCTTTTATTTGTCAAATTAGAGAAATGAATTTTTTTAGGTGAAATGCATAGTCTGCACAAGGTAAAGAAATAGAGATTTCATTCTATGACAATGCATTATTTCTTCTCACTCACGCAAAAAGTGCTCTACTTCTAGGCATTCTGGATTTTTAGATTCACATGTATCTTGATAACAATAGTTAACTGAAACTCAAAGTATATTGTCCATACTATGGCAAACCTTCTGTATGTTCCGCTTTTTATGTTATACTCCCTCCGTGCACAAATTAACAGTTTGTACCCACTACTATTTCCTTTTAATGTGATGAAAGATGTATTATTTTATTGAAGAGTAAAACAAAGTTGTCAATGTCATAAACATTCAATTCATAAATAAAAGGTTATAAAATGAATACTCAAGGTAAAATGATATTTTACTTGTTTGAAGTTTAAAGGTAAAAACAAATTTGTCATTGTCATAAGCATTCACTTCATAAATGCAGAATAAAATGTTACAAAATGAATATTCAAGGTAAAATGATATTTTAATCATCTGAAGTTGGAAGTACAATTGTACAAAGATAATTTTCTCTGCTAAAGTAGAAGGTGAAGTATATGCTATAGCTTATATTAACTGAGAATCATAATGAGTTTTCATTGACTTCAATTTTAAAAGAGATTTAAATTTTCGACCTCAAATATTTACCTTTTTGGAGAATTTTTGGAAACAAATAAATCAGTCATATTATTTTCTATAATTTAAACTTAAATGTAATGTGACTTCTAGGTTTATTTTTGGGCGAAGGAATCAGAGATGTCTAATTGTGATGCATTATCTGTGTCATTTTCTGATAATATATATTTTTATTTCAATAAAAGGGATCACTTAAGATCCATAGTAGAACCATATTTTTTTACCTTTTACATGTTCTTCTTTCTTTCTCTTAGGAAGAGATCAAAATTCACACTTCATTAATAGTTCTTCTAAACAATGTTGCTTTGTCCGATTCTGTATAACGTACAGAACATAGCTTTGTTTTTTTGTTGGCCCTGCATTTTATATAGGGCCTTTATATGATAAACTGATTTCCCATTCATCTCATAATGAAAAGCTCCTTTTAATTCTACTTTTTGATTAAAATAAGGCTAGCTCTCTGCTGAATTTTGAATTTGACTTGGATTCATTAAGGTGTTGTGTGATTGCACATCCAAATAACATCCAAGGTTCTTTTGTCATTAGGTCAACAACCGCAAGCCATATCATGGTATCAATTTTGTAATTGCCCACGATGGTTTTACATTGTATGACCTTGTGTCATACAACTACAAGGTATCACTAGCCATTATGGTTCTAATTAACTTGATATCAATTCTATATTTACTTTCTGTGATTTGGCCGAAACTTTTAGCACAATGATGCCAATGGAGAAGGTGGAAATGATGGATGCAATGATAACTTTAGCTGGAACTGTGGTTTTGAAGGTAGATCTGTATTCCTTATCTGAATTTTCCTTTATTTTGAACATAATTCATAAATCAGTCTCTTACCATTACATTTTAGTAGTATAAGGATAATGTTTTATGCACTAGATGAATTATTGTTACAAGTTGCAATTGTTAATTTTTTCTTCCATCTGAAGCAAATGGAGTCTCTTGTGTATTTCAACCGTCTGATACTTTACTATTTTCTTATTAGGAGAAACTGGAGATTCGAATATTAAGGCATTGCGCACACGGCAAATGAAAAACTTTCAAGTAGCATTGATGATATCCCAGGTAAACACTTTGAAATTCCTTAAGATCTGTCTCTGCACCACATATTGATGATAACCGGCATTAACAGCTTCAATCTGTTTTTGGTTGAAAACTTATCTTCCAGTTATTTTTTGGTACTCTTGAAGTAGAGTGAATATTTATCATTTTCTGGCTTTATCTCAATGATTTTGGGAAAGAGGTTGGGGTCTGATTTAATTCCGGTAGTAGAGTCACATTATGTATAGAGAAAGAATGAGTTTATTGTTTCTTTTACTAAGATTATAGAGGAGCTTCTTTAAGATGAGAGAACGGCCGGAGTTCTTGACCCCTAGATGCTCTTATGCGTGTTTCTGTTAACACAAACCTTTCTTCTTGTCAGAAGAAAGGAGGGGGGGGGGGTGGGATTTGCTTTTTTCCATTAATTGATTGATTTTGGTTGTCGAAAATGAGAGTGGACAACTGTAAAGTACCAACTGAATCCTAAGGTTCTGAGCATGCACTTTTTTCTTTCTTGTAGTAGTCTCTTTTTGATCCCTTGAAATCAGTTTTTGGCTTTTCAGTTCTGCTTTAAACAACCTTGTGCGAGTTTTGAGGACACATTTCGTTACAATGAACCAAGACTGCCTCCAACATTTAAGCCATTTTAGCTTAACTGTATAAAATCTTAGGTCATTCCTATGTACTTGTGCATTCTGTCACGTAATGCAACTTGTGGTTTATCTGTGTTCAACCAAACACTACAATGACCATTTACATTTTTTTTTAAAAGTCCCCTGTACTTCTGATATCCAAATATTGCTCATTTCTTTTTCTGGCACTAGTTTCCACAAATCTGGACCTCAAAATTCATTTACTTATCAGTAATATTTGATTGGCTTTTTCTTAGGGAACTCCTATGATGCTAATGGGGGATGAATATGGCCATACTCGTTTTGGAAATAATAATAGCTACGGACATGACAATGCTCTTAATAATTTCCAATGGGGACAAGTATGTGTTCTTTTCATTATTTTTTTCCTCACTTTTGTCCCCTTCTTATACATGTAAGATGAAATTGAAATTGTATGAGACAGTTAAAGGACAAGAAGGACAATCTTTTTCGATTTTTCTCTGAGATGATAAAGTTTAGACGGAGTCATCATGTCTTTGCTAGAGAAAATTTCATTGACAAGGTAAAATCTTTTCTTTCGTTACTCGCGTTTATCTATTTTTTGTGGATAATATTTTACAGTTATCAACTCTGTGTTACTTTTAGATTTAGAATAGAAATGCTTTTTTTTTTTTTTTTTTGAGTCGTAGAACTGCATTTTTGTGAATGCATAATCTTTAATAATATGTGAAATACATTTTGTTTGTTATGTGGGTCTTGTATAATTTTTGTTTCTATTATTAGCCATGTCAAATACCAAACTGATTCTGTACATAGTTTGCAGTTATATGTGCAACATATCCTGGGAAGCAGCATTTACATCTTTTGGCTGTTAGTATTTTGAGTAAGCTAAGCACATGTGTTTAGATGATGACTGCTGTGAGTGTATTGGTATGTGTCTTCCCTTGATGGTTTGATATTTATAAAAAAACAATCAATAATCTTCTTGGAGTTGAAGCGTATATTCATTTGGTAAGGCTGAGCTTTTGCGCATAGAGAAGTATAGAGACATGTAGGAGAAAATAATAGATTGTATATTTCACAAGAAGAGAGTCTCCTGCATATATAGGGAGTAGAAAACTAGGGTTACAACTAGGCGAATTTTAATCCCAAAATAACAACAGATATATAAGGGACCTATATATACAAGGAAACCAATAAGCTATATAGCATTGACATCTATTTGAGATTTCAATAAATAGCATAACCATTTCTGAAGAGGGTGATTGTCAAAGCAGCAGATGTTATAGTGGACTGCCTGCGTATACACCACTTGTGAAGGGTTCTGCAGCCGTTGGCAAATCCCAACTCACTCATTCTAACTACTCTTTAAACTGCTGTGTACAATACAAAAGTTCTTACTTGTTATGAAGGAATGTTCCTCTCAAGCATTTAGTGCTACAGTGGAAACGAGTGCTATTAAAAGGGAAATAACCATAGTTATTAATCGCGCATCGCGCACCATCGCGCAAACCTGTCCTAGAGCTATCGCGCATCGCGCATCGCGAATAGCGCGCTATTTGAATAAATCACGCAGAAGCATATAAAACCATATATATTATAATTATAAGAAAAATATGCATAATAAATCTAGGTAATAAAAAAGATGAAGTCTAAAAAACTTAATTCCAAATGAAAATAAATATTATCTAATAGTTTTAAACTTTAAAGCATCTAAAGTCTAATCAAAATTCTCATCCTCCTCATCCTTCTCCTCCGAAGCATGAAGTGAACCATCTTCCTCCTCCTCCTCATCATCATCATCATCTTTATAGAGCTCGGCATCAAACTCCTCCTCCTCCTCATCGCCACTCTCTTCATTGAAATTGAATAGAGCTCGGCAGAATTCCTTGAAGAGTACAGCCGCTGGACAGCCTGGAAATATAAGGAGAGGAGAGGAGAGGAGAGGACCGCCGGCTGGAAATATAAGGAGAGGAGAGGAGAGGAAGAACCGAAGAAGGAAGAAGATCCGATAATTTGAAGAGTCTGTGCGTTTCTCACCATGCAGACCGTCATTATTAAATACTATACTTATATAAATCTAAAGTCTAAACCTAATTAAACCCGAATTAATTATAATATTAAGCCCAAGCCCGTTAGCCCATGCAGATATACTTATCGCGCGCTATAGTGCACTATACACAGCCTGGAAATCGCGCAAATAGCGCCCTAATAGCGCGCTATCCGCATGTGTACAGAGAATCGCGGTGCGGCTCGATTTCCTCGCGCGACGAGTCGCGATGCGCGATCGCACACGCTATGTGCGCTATTAATAACTATGGAAATAACTAAATTAAATTTACCTATTTGAAATGACTCTTTGGTTTTGTGGGTGGTATGCCCTACCCGTTTTCTATTGGAGATGAGTTAGAGATGCCAAATAACCATTTTTCTAAATGGCTCTGTGCCAATGCTAATAAAGTCCCTAACTAGGGGTATATGATTAATTGTTTTGTCAGATCAGGTAACAACCGTGTGCGGAAAAGCTTTCATGCTAGCATACAATACTCTTGCTATTGGTCATTACTTACTTCAGATTTGCATATTTCAGTATTAAGAATTATTTTATTATTTTGATGCAGAATGAAGTCACATGGCATGAAGATAACTGGGATAATTACGAGAGCAAATTCCTTGCTTTTACGTAAGGATTCATCCCTTGCATTTCCATACTATAGATATCCATTACTGTGAAATTTTATTTGATTTTTATTTGCTATAGGTATCCCTTGCACTTATATGAAATTTGACTTTTATTTGTTTTTCAATCTATTTAGAAATTGCTTTAGAATTTTCGTAATTCATTAAACAGCTATCAAATATTTGCAACTAAACTAGTTCATCAGATTGTTTGGAAAAGTTTCTGCTAGGTCTAACTTTCATAAAAAGAAGGGCTCTGATCAACCCTCAATTTCCTAGAATCACTTCCTAAACGGTTCGGTTTTTTCGTTTACGGTCTGTTTTTTCCACCCCTAGCAGAAATTGGAAGCTAATTAAGTTTTTGCTTCTATAAACAGCGATGTACCTTTAAATCAGGAAAAGAAGAGGAATTGACATCTACTCTTCAACCTTCATCCAAGAAGCACTACTATGTTTGTCTCAAATCCACAATGGAGTGAGAAAACTAAGAATGTTCTTGACAAGTTTGTTTATGAAGTCATTGAGTCAAATTCATTTACGATCATCCCCAAAATGATAATATTACTAGAGAAGGGAATCTTAGATCAAATAAGGAAACCGAACTACTTGTAGATGGAGATGTTACGATTTCAAATTTTGCAAGGTACGGTGTCTTTCTTCAGTGCGAAGGTTATTATTAACCAGGCTAGATTATAACAATTTTGAACTCTCATGGAAGGTAAACATTATTGCAGACTAGTCAGTCTAGGTATGGCCAGTCTAAACAAAGTTCATGAGTGTTTATAGAGTTTTGTCGAAGGGCAACAAATAAGAGGCTTCCTGGTTGTTCAAAAAGTTTCAATTTGCTTAACTTCTGTAGATGAAAATTCATGGAACAAAAGGCTTCATGGTTGTCCAAGAGTGCCACTTTGCTTAACCACCCTGCATGAGAATTTCTGTAGCAATGTCCGCCATTGACTACTCTGTCTCACTCTCTCATCATAAATATATATGTATATATACTTAAACAATTGTGATGTTACAGGCTGCATGAAGACAATGGAGGCCATATTTATGTGGCATTCAATGCACACGACTACTTTGTTAAAGCTTCTATACCCTCTCCTCCACAAGGAAGACGGTGGTTTCGTGTGGTTAGTTTTCAAAGTCATTTTCTTTTTCTTCCTGACAGCATGAAAGTTCCTTAATTATATGCAATATTTCGAGTAGTAAGTAGAATATCAAACTCTACCGTTTTATGCTAACATAAACCATGCATAAAATATCTTCTGGCATTGTAGATTTGGCTCTAGGTTCATCCACTTGCTTGCCCAATTTCTTTCTATAAACCAACTTAACTGTATATTATTTAGTGTCTCCCATTATTGCATATTCTATTGCCACGGAGAATTTTGAGGTAAAAATGCACAAAGATGCATCAACAGCCTTAAATTTGAATCACAAAATATCACATAGTATTTATTTTGTACCATCTGTTGGAGTTTTAAGAGCTCAAGTTTAGGCTGGTGATTTTTTCGAGGTCCTTTCATACATTCTTATAAAGATAAATATCAAATTTGCACATTCTTACAACAATTAATGGAACTCGTTCGCATTGGAATAAATTCAGGTGGATACGAATCTGGAGTCCCCAAGTGACATCGTTCCAGAAGGCATTGCAGGCATAAAGGAGACATATAATGTTGCTCCCTACTCTTCTGTTGTTCTTAAAGCGAAGCCATAGATGCTGCTTGCTGCTCTAAAATTTCGACCAAACATTTGAATTGTCAACAGGAGGTCTAAAGAGGAGAAGCTTTGGTCATCATGGATGAATAATTTCTCAAAACATTACTGTGTGACAGGATAGTTAGGAAATTGAGTTTGTAATAGTATATGGTAATAGGTGACATAATTTTATGTTATAGCAAAAGGTACTACAAAAGATGCCACAAACTCACTATATAAAGATAACTGAGCCAATGATTCAGGCCATTATTTATCGCAACATGGATATGTATTACAAAAGAGTCTTTAATTACTGAAGAATTAAAAAAAAAAATTGAACTTGAAACATTAGTAAGTAGATAGGCAATGGCTTGACCTTGATCAACGTTGGGTATTGGTACTTTCTCTTACTTTGTTGCAACAACTACAACAGCACCACAACCTCATCACTTTGATCTTTTTACGTCCTCATTGTTACCTCCACCACATTGTCATCAATGAATGCAAAATTGTTTCTTGAAATAATGTTAGTAACATGAGAACGTGTCTGGTTTTCATCCAAATTTAAAGGCAACCTTCCTTATTTCTGCATGGATGTTGATAATTTTGTCAACGATATCTATAGTTCCTAGTTGAGTCTCAGCCCCATCATTACTCTCGTTCCCAACAACACCTACCTCAGATGTCGATGTAGAAGCTTGCATAGTTTCTGTTGCAGTTGTTACTCTGCAAAAAGAAGAAGTAACACCTCCACATATGCTGATAGTTCAGAAAATTTGTGCTTCATTATTGGCAGAAGAATTAAGGTAGCTTAGACCAAACATGAAAAATTAGGTAATAGAAAAATATTCAATTTTTTTTTTAATTCTTCCTCCGTCTACCGCCCGTTTTTCACATTTGACCAACACGAACTTTAATATATTTGGTTAACATAATTGGTAGGATGTATCGTGAGAGGAATAAGAGTCCATTTGTGAATTAGTTATAAGTGACAATAAAGTTCAAAGTAAAATGGAATGTGTGGGGTCTATTACCATAAATGAAAGTGACAAATGATTTGTGGACGTTGAAAAAAAGAAAATTGTGGCAAACAAGTGGTGGATGGAGGGAGTATTATTTTTATTTAAATTTATGTTTGTTCGGTGACATGCTATGAGTAAAGAGAATACGAACAACATAAAAACACACACACACACACAATCAAGCTAATTACCTAGCTAAGTCGACTTTCAGTTCATGCAAATGAACTCTCAATCCTTCTAGGAGTATAGATAGATGAATTATACCCAAAGATATGATATAATCCATAAAAAATCATAAAACCTGGGTTCTTAATTCTATCTCTAAGGAACTTGCTCTGGTAAATCAGGTAGCTCAGCAACAAATATATTGTGTATCAGCTGAAACGAGACATTATTAACTGTAGTCTTGAATCTCAGTCTGTTGGACTTTATTTCAACAAACTAAATGAGCTTTGGGATGAAGTGGATCAAGTTTTACCAATTCCTTTTGATGTTATGGATGGCACTACTGCTCTGAAAGACTATGCTAATAGCGAGCAGGTGATGCAGTTACCCGTTGGTTTAAATGATGGTTTTGATAGTATTCGCATTCAGATTTTGGTTATCGAGCCGTTCCCCTTGGTGAACTAAGTGTTCTCTACGCATTGAGAAGCAACGACAGATTCAGAAGCAAGGGACGTGTGGTTTACCTGCCCTGTGTGGTTTGCAGGCTACTGCACAAGAGACGGGGTTTACCCGGTGCGCACCGAAGGTAGCGGCTGCGAGTTCCCACGATATCAAAAAAAAAAAAAAGAAGAAGCAACGACAGATTCAGAAGCAACGCATTGGTAACATGCTATGAGTAAAGAGAATAAGAACAATATTTAAGAAAAAAAAAAAAAAAAAAAAAGAGAAGCAACGACAGATTCAGAAGCAACGCATTGGTAACATGCTATGAGTAAAGAGAATAAGAACAACATTAAAAAAAAAAAAAAAACACACACACACACATTCAAGCTAACTACCTAAGTCGACTTTTAGTTCTTGCAAATGAACTCTTAATCCCCCTAGAAGTATAGATAGATGAATTACACCCAAAGATATGATCTAATCCATAAACAATAATAAATCTCAAGATAAATCAAAAAATTGTCAAATACAAATTAAGAATAATAAAAGAAGAAAAAATTAAGAAATATTGAGATGTTATAACAAAACAAAAGAAACTTCATTATCATCATATATTTCTTAGCTTATTAGGAATCAGAAATAGAGTACAAATTAGGTGAAATGAAAGTTCACTTCAAAATCGGCAAAATTAAATGTATATATGTACAAAAATTGAAAGTTTATATATATAGGGATTGTTCTAGTGAAAACCCTCCTTAAAATGAGAAATAAGAATACATCACATCCCTTCATCTATTACTATAGAGGGTCAGATTTAATCAAGCAAATCTAATTAAAAAGAAAAAGAAAAAACACGGAGGGGCAAAATCGTCAAGGCAGAAAACTAATAGATTGTACAAATATTCAAAGCGACCTAACTATTCATTCATTGTTTTCACACATCTCTCTCAATCCCTCTGCTCTCAACCCGAAGCTCGATTGAAGAAGAAAATTAGTTCAAAAACCTCCAAATAAACCACCACAATTCAGAATTAAACTGTTAGAAACACAAAATCGAAGACAAATCAAGTAGAATATCGAATTGTTTTGTGCACTTCGACAATCATACAGCTTCAATTTAAGTTGCAGACATCTTAAAACCAAATTCAAAGGGAAGAACAATATCGACACGAGAACATCAAGAAGGTTAGTGATTTCATTACAAATTAATGTTTATATCTAGTTATTTGAGATATCGATGCATGCTGAAGAGAGAAAATATTGCAGCACATATTTTGAAAATTTAGGCAAATATGTTTCTGAGCCATAGATGTTATTGGTTGAATTGGAAATATAAAATGGTTATCTATAATTTGCTACCAATTTAAATTAATGAATCAAGATTATAGAATTGGGGCTTTTGTTTATAATGTTGTTGCATGGACAAGTATCGTTCATGAGAATTTGGGGATCTTGAGATGTGTTGCATATTATAAATAAAGTGATGCATATGATTTGTTCAAATAATTATAATGTTACTTGAATGATAGATTTTGAATGTGGTGCATCTCCATATTGAGTGAGGTGCATCTGAATATTAGGTGTGGTGCATTACAAAGCAAGTTTGGGTTAATCTGAAGTTAGATATATTTTCAAAGTTAAGAGTTATATTTAGATATTTTTTATATTCATTAGAACTGTATAGTTAAGTTTGGTTAATCTGAAGTTAGATATATTTTCAAAGTTAAGAGTTATATTTAGATATTTTTTATATTCATTAGAACTGTATAGTTGCATGTGGGTAGCATTTTTGGTGCATGTAGGTAACATTTATGGTGCATCTAGGTATCTTGTTTGGATATGGTAATTGATACATCGTGTGTTTATTGTGATTTGTTATGTGGTGCATCTGAGTGTTATATATTGTGCATGTGGGAAAATTATGTATTGCATCTTAATTGAAGCTTATAATGATGTCAGTTTATATTAAATGTTAAAATCATAGAAATTAAACATGGCTTCTAATATTATATGTATGTATGTGTGTGTTTTTTAGAGAGAGAGAGAGAGAGATGTTGAATTGAAGCTAGTTGTATGTTGTTTGAATATTGGATGTTGATTTAGTATCAATTTGGTGTTTTTGAATATGGTGAATCTAAATAGCTAATGTGGTGTGTTTTAATATTGGTTGTGGTGCATGTAACTAAGAATGATGAATCTGAGATTACTTTGCATCATTATAAACTAAATACTCCCTCCATCCCGTTATTCTTGTCCTGTTTTCTTTCGAGTTGTCCCGTTATTCTTGTCATGTTTCCTTTTTTGGAAATAATTAGGAGATAATTAATTTGTTAAACAATTCACTTTACACCTTTCATCATACTTTTCCACCTCATTTTCTGTGACATTCACTATTCTCCTTCTCTCTCTACTCACTTTATTCCACTTTATTTCACTATTCGCTCTTTCTATCCACTTTATTTTACTTTACCACTTTATTTCACTATTCACTCTCTCTCTACCCACTTAATTTTAATTTAAAAACTTCACTAAACATACTCTCTATTTTTAATTATTTTCTTCTTAAACCCCGTGCCCAAAAGAAATAAGACAAATCTGGTGGTATAGAGAGAGTACATACTTATGAATGTGATATAAGAATTGGGATGGAAAAGAACATATAAGTACAATATTGCACGTGCACATTATCTGAATGCTTAAAATGGTGCATGTTATTATGTTTTATGGTGCATGTAAATAGTAACTATGGTGCATCTTAATAATAAATCTATTGATTGTGGTACAAAGAAAATCACTGCTTCATGATTTGTATTGACGTGAGGATTGAGAAAACGTTTGTTTTTTTATCACATCAATGACAGGGAATCAAACAGTCTGCAAGAGAAATATAAAAATATTCTTAGTGATATGGTAAATTAATAAAATATAAATTTACTTAAATTATTATTACATTGAATAGTTCATTAATATGTGCATGGATACCTAGTACAGAAAGAGATGTTCAATTATTTCTTGATTGAACAAAGTCTGAAATCAAAAGCAAAGGCACAGAAGAATGACAAATACAGCATTGTGAACATGAAATGGGGGAGATGAGGATAACAAAAGAGATGATGCAATATTTTACACTGAGACACATGAAAACATTCATAGGAGACCCAATTATAAGATGGAGGACAAGGTTCACAAAGAAATCAACGAAGCATATCAGAATGTTGAGGGTGAATGACTGTGCAGTTATTCTAGCTTGTAAGAAGAACGCACTCAATAGTAAAATTAAAATAGTAGCTCAGTTCTATTTTAAGGATATGAATGGCAAATATTTTGATGTCGAGAAGTTTCTGTTGGATTGCTGAGTTGCAGCAGCTGTTAGAAACTGAAAAATCCATGAAAACATGAAATACTTGGATGTAATGTTTTGAAGTACTTTGTACAATGGTTTGATGTTTTGGAATATTTTATCTAATGTTGATTGGATGATTATATGGTTTATTTGATATGTTGTTTTTTAAAATGATGATAAGATATTGTGAGTGTTTAATTATTAGTAGTCCTATTGCATCTTAATCTTTAAAAGATTATGTAGTTAATTATTATACTGCAGTGCATCTCGTAATAGCATGTATCTATTGATGAACTCTGGTGCATCTGTTGATGAAGTTCTAGTACAATGTTTAAAAAATATTTGTGCATCCACAATTAGCATGTGGTGCATCTACCCACTCTTCGTGGTGCATCTCTCAATATTTAATGATGCATCTTACAATTACTTCTGATGCAAAAGTATTTCTTAATGTAAAATCTATTTTTGCACGACATTCGATCAAAACAAGTCAACATAGAAATCTGTTAATATATCAAATATAAATCCACAACAATGATATAAGAACAAAATTAATTATGAGGCTAATAAAATATCAAAATGACATTGAAAATATTGTTCCAAAATAGGAGATTGAAAATTTAAAAAATGGATGATACAGAAACGACACAACTATTTCTTTTCCCAATCACAACTGTGGATCGTGATTCATCATTTCCTTACAATTGTTATACGTTCTCTTTGGTTTGTTCGCTATATTTAGCGCCGTCTCTTTTCTTGAAACCAACACACCACCATTTCCTTTTATCTTAACTGGAATCAAATGGTGAACTGAGATAGTATCTGGAATCGTACAACCACAAAAAAAATTGAACACACTTCTCATTTTTATTGCCAATTGACGAGCGCACACCAGGTTTGATATATTATTTTGATAGCAATCTGAAATTCTGTAATAAGTTAGACATACATTCAACATTTTCATTAATCGATTAAATTCATATGTAGACCTCCATGAATACACCAGGAGGCATAAACATGATTATTCCATCAACCACTTACAGTGCCAAGCTAAAGATCACATCCACAAATGCTAAACATCCAACAAAAGGCTTTATATCAACATTATATTCTGGAAAACAAAGAGAATGGTTCTCATCCAAACTACAAATGCATAGTACATGCTATAAAAACTAATTTGCAGCTTTGTAACACAAACAAACTACAATAATTGCTTATTATGATAATTGCAAAGTCTATTGAAAGCAAAAAGGGTAGTAAATCTCAAGGTCTCAAAGTCTTGCCCCTGATAGGAGAAAAAAGGCTACCAATAAAATAATGCAGCTACAGCCGAAGCAATCTCAAAATCACATACAGAAGGATTCACCTTATAAAAACAAAATCTTCAAAATTAAGAGTTAAACATGAATATTACATGTGGAGTTGAGCATAGCTTCTACACCCAATCAAATCAGCAACACAATTAATGGCAAAATCATTGAATGAGACAAAAAAGTAAAGAAGAAAATTCTGCAAAATTAAAACTTATTGAAAATTACATGTGAAATTCAGCATATCTTATAAACCCCATCAAATCGCCAACAAAATCAGTAGCTAAATCGTGGAACAAGAAAGAAAGGAAATCAAATTCATAATAAAATAGAAGAACAACAACAGAATTCAACTTCGCAAACTATAATACTCACTGAAGAAGAATAAGCCAACGAATTGAACAATAGCAACACCGAAATCATTGAGCGAGGAAAAAAAGAGAAGAAGAAAACTAAATTCGCAATCTGTAAACTTGAATAGGAAAAAATTGAATCTCATCCAAGGAAAATTAAGACTTGGCGGAAAAGAATAATCCCAATGAAATGAATAAATAATCGTGATGAGCAATTGAAAATCATGATGATAAATCGCGTAGAATAATCTTTGATGAAATCAAACGGTAGCAGAAAGATGACGATGAAGAATGAAGAAACAAAAATTGACGATAGTTTAATTGATTTAAGAAAGAAATAATTTCTAAATTACAATTTCACCCTTCATTAACTAAAACATGCGGGACTTATTAATTATATGCAGAATTCATCTTAGCCATCCATATTGTGAGATAAAGGACTGTGATTTATTCTTGATTCTTAGGATAAATATCATTCTTATATGATCCTTTTCCTATATATATATATATATGAAGAAAAAAAAAAGAGAAGAAGAAAACTAATTTCGCAATCTGTACACTTGAATAGGAAAAAATTGGATCTCATCCAAGGAAAATTAAGACTTGGTGGAAAAGAATAATCCCAATGAAATGAAGAAATAATCGTGATGAGCAATTGAAAATCATGATGATAAATCGCGTAGAATAATCTTTGATGAAATCAAACGGTAGCAGAAAGATGAAGATGAAGAATGAAGAAACAAAAATTGACGATGGTTTAATTGATTTAAGAAAGAAATAATTTCTAAATTACAATTTCACCCTTTATTAACTAAAACATGCGGGACTTATTAATTATATGCAGATTTCATCTTAGCCATCCATATTGTGAGATATAGGGATGAGTTCATGTGAAAACTAATCTTAGAATAGAATCTAGAAACTTTTCTACTCCATAGATAAGGATAAATCGGTGGTCAAGATGTATACATATGGATAAATGTTAATTTTAATAAATTATTTTTCGTGTATTTATTATACATATAAAAGGGTAAACATGTACGAATTCTTTCTTATAACAATTAATCCCTCGTTCCTTGCCATCATCAATTTTTAAATTCAAATCTCTCCCTACTACTTTCCATAATTCATCCACATTTAATTTCTAAATCTCCATATTATGGATTTTTATTCCCAAAAATCGATAATGCATATTTTTGGCCATAATGCATTGTTTATTTATTTATTATACATAGTGCTTTTATGCATGTCACACAAAAAGCAATGAATTGTTTATACTTATTCTTTCTTAGTAATCTTCCTAAATTTAATTGCTTTTAATTAAAATATAATTACACTTATTGTTATCGTTGTTTTTTGAAAGGAATACTTATTGTTGATTACACGTTTTTCAGGTTAGAAGTATACGTAAAAAAAACATTTCTATCGTATTTATTATTCATTTTCTATAATTCGTTATGCATTTTAAATTCAAATATTCTGCATTTTAATAACACCAGATTATTAGTTGTGCATTTTTTAAATAATCAATATGCATTTAGTTAAAACACTATATATCTAGATGAAGTAATTCAAGACAACTAATAATGCATTTTCATATAACATGAAGGTGCATTTTCGTGTACTACAATAATGCATTTTGGACTGCCAAAAAGAAAAATATTAAAAGAAAATAATGATAATCAACTACCCAAAATTGATTAGAAAAAAAATCAATTATCACATTAGTCAACGAATTAGAATGCGTGGCAAAATAAGCATAAAAGCTAAAATGACAATTTTATAAATAAAAAACACATGTTAAGTGAACACCCACTAAAATTTTAAGATGAAAGTGATGAAAAAGTATAAGTGCTAAATGAGAATTGGATAAAGGCTTAATATATAATTTGGGCAATGAAAATGCCTTCATTTAAGGATAAGTCAGTTACAAATTAAGATCTAATGACGTAACAACCCCTTGTAAAATCCACGCGAAAAAATTTATTGAGAAAAAAAGATAGAAAATCTAAAAATAACCATATGATTGTAACCGTTGGATGTCTAAGATCTATGGTAAAAAAAATTTCTAAGTTTCACATAAAATTTAGTTTTCATTTGAACTCTCCCATATATATATTGAAATAGCCATAATGACCATTAAAATATAAATTTTGGTCCACCTTCTTCAAAAATATAAATTTTGGCCATTTTTTTAATTGGGGACAAAAATACCTTTAATGAAACGCGGAGCGGGCCGGGTCAGTTCGGGCCAGCTATAAGGCATCTGGTATGTCTGGTACAAATTTAGTCTTATTAGTATCAACTGTTCTAGTAGATCTGGTACACATTTAGCCTTATTAGTGCCAATTGTTCCAGATTTGATGCAATTGGGAGGAATTGTCGAATTAGTTCCAGATGTTCCAAGTTATGACATAGTATTCTTTGGACGAATATTCCAATTATTCCAAGCTATACTGCTCCGACTCTTCGGCTCCACCTTCGGCTCCGATTTTACGGCTCTTCCTTCACTCCGATTACTAATATAAGGATAATCATCGGGTAATACTTTTGATTTTTTCGGCTCACTCCGAGGCCTTCGGCTCCCCTCGCTCGAATCTTGATTAAAGAAGAAGTAGAAAAAAAAAAAACGAAGAGGCAAACAAAATTTTGGAAAATAAAAAAAAATCTGGAAAATAAAAAAAAAACAGAAAAAAAGAAAAAATATCTGGAAAATAAAAAATTAGAAAAAAAAGAAAAAAATGGAAAATAAGAAAAAGAATAGAAATCTGAAAAAAAAAAGAAAATAGAAAAAAATATCTGGAAAATAAGAAAAAAAAAACAGAAAAAAAAGAAAAAAAAATTGGAAAATAAAAAAGAAAAAACAGAAAAAAAAACTTGGAAAGAGAAACAAGTGTTAATAAAACGGGTTAATGAGTGATGGATCAAAAATAGAAGAAGAAAAGAGGTATTTAGGTCCTATGTTCAAAAAATAGCCATAATTTATATTTATGAAGAGGGTGAGCCATAATTTATATTTCAATGCTCATATTGGCTATATCACATGATATTCTCATATATATATATATATATATATATATATATATATATATATATATATATATAGGGATAGGTTAGTATAAAAACATATCCTAGTGTGAGAACGTGAGAACATGCTTAAACCAATTTGTAATGATGCTTAAATTTATATTTTGGCATTCTTAATAAGATTCATATTTTTTATATAGAGGCGTGTTTCTGTGAGTTAGGTGTATACTATACACCCAGTGTGTTGGCGCGTGCAACACAAGCGCGGCACACGCGCCCATTATTTTTTTATTTTTTTTTTATTATTTTCAAAAAAAAATTCAGGTTTTTGTTTACCAGTTTTTTTTTTATTACAGATTTTTATTTTTTCAATTTTTTTCCAATTTTTTTTTCTAATTTTTTAGTAAACATTGTCATTAAAAAACGTAAAGTTTCACAATCATTACATTTTGTCACGACAATGTCTACTTTTAAATATGACAAATTCTACTTTTAGTCAACCGCTAAAGTAATTATTGTCGTTGAAAAAAGTAAACTTTTTCACTAAGAAACGTAATGTTTCAGAATCATTACATTTCGTCACGACAATGTCTACTTTTGAACTTGACAAGCTATACTTTTAGACGAACGTTAAAGTAATTATTGTCGTTGAAAAAATAAACATTGTCATTAAGAATCGTAAAGTTTCATAATCGTTACATTTCGTCACGACAATGTCTACTTTTGAACATGACAAGTTATATTGCTCCGATTTTACGGCTCCGTCTTCGCTCCGATTACTAATATAAGGATAATTGTCGGGCAACAATTTGGATTTTTAATACCAATTAGAGATTATTAATTCCTAATACAGTTTATTAATTTTCAATTAGGGCTTATTAATCTCAATTAAAGTTTTTTTAAAATAAAATTTTAAATAAATTATATTTTAACTTTTTAAAGAGTTTATAAGATGAACCAACATGTGTACTGAGATGCACCACACTGTATTTTTTTAAGAATTTTTTAATTAATTCTCAATTAGGATTTATTAATTCTTAATTAGGATTTATTTTAAATTTAATTTTTAAATAAATTAAATTTTAATTTAAAAGTGTATGAGATGCAACACACTATCTATTGAGATGCATCATATAGTATATGCAAATGTATCATACAATGTAATACGATGCACCATATTTTAAAAAAATAACGCATACATAACACGCACCACGAGTTGGACACTATTCGCCGATCACACTATGTTAAGCGGGTTGCACGAGAGTGTGACTCTAAAGAGAAGGGGGGAGGGGTGGGGTGAGGTGTAACAAAAATATTAATTCTACTTCTTTTTTTCTGAATTTTTATGATTAAACAATGTTGTTTTTAAATAGTGTAAAGTGCCAGTATAAAGTTGAGACACGTAAGGTTTCATTTGGGCAGAAACGAGCAACATGATAAACCACTCTTTCATTATGAAGCAGTTACTAGAAACATTAATTAGTACATGAAAACCACTATGAGTCATATTATTGGGACAATAAAAATAATTATTCTTAAATAGAGGTTTAATATGAAAACTTCTTTTAATTTCAAATTTTATAGTGCGTATAGGTAAACGTTTTACATTTAACAAGCTTCTTTTTGAAGCTCGAACTTAAGTAATTACTATTAGACGAACTTAATTAACTCAGTTAATTTACATCCTTATTTGTACTTTGAAGCAATGTTTTAAAAATCGGACCGGAGGTCGAACCAGTAAAACCTCTAAGTACACATTAAAAATATATATAATATTGTATTTTTTAATTTTCAATATTTGTAAGGTGCGTTTTATATATTATTATAACAATAAAATTGAATATAAAGAATAAAATAGTTTAAGAAATGAATAGTTGTGACAATAGATCACATGGTAGGAGCCTAATATTACATCCTAAAGGCTATTGGGTTCGATTCTCAACACCAACATTGTATTTTTAATTCAAATTTCCAGACCGGGCGATTTTTTCGGTTCTATGAACGTTCGATTTTGACCGGTTCCACCAGTTTGATCGCGATTTTTCCCCACACCCGGTTCAATGATGTCAAAACCGACCGGCCCTAGGTCCAGTTCCCGATTCAACTGATTGAACCGGCCGATCCGGTCCGATTTTTAAAACACTGCTTTGAAGGTTCACACCGTACCACTACTCAATTAATCAGTTGAATTGTAGATTTAATGCACAACCCGAAGAAGACATTTTTAACAATTTAATTAGAGCTTGTCTCGTGTGCGATGCGTCTCACTTTGTGAGATCGCACGTAGCCGTGCCAGCCTCTCATGCGCGACGCGTGTTGTGAACGAGCCTATATTATTGTTTATTTATTTATTTTTACATATTTTTTTTCCCGGCTCCGCCTTCGGCTCCGATTTTACGGCTCCGCTTTCGCTCCGATTATTAATATAAGGATAATCGTCGGGCAATAATTTGAATTTTTCGGTTCCCTCGCTCGAATCTTGACCAAAGAAGAAGCGGCAAACAAAAAAAAAAAGAGGCAAATAAATTCTTGGAGCGCTCCAACCAACTGTCTCAAATAGATTCAACATTATGCTTTAAAGCCATCTACTGATAAAGACAATGAACTAAAAGTTTTAGAATATACTAAAACATAGCAAAAGTGCAAAACCACAGGAAATTCAAATCATTCTACATTACAGAATATATACATCCACTTAACATTTTAACACGATCCTAAACCCAAAAATCACATTTAGATGCAATCCAGCCTTGCAAGACTGTATTCTTTGTAAGAAATATATATCCACTTTTCATTTTGAACAAAATCCTAAACCAAAAAATCACATTGAAATGCAATCCAACCTTATATGTTAGCAATATATGAAAGAAATACAATCATAAAACTGAAAAAATCTAGAGATGCTTAAATCCAAAGCATTTAAAAACATAAAATAGAAGACATCAAGAGCAAATAACCTCCCAATAGCGATAATGGATTCTCAGAGAAAAATGGGTTGCAAAAAAAATCGATAACTCCAAAATACAATTGCTAGTACAAAAGGTAAGACACACGAAATGAAATTCGGGGAAAACCACGAAAAATAAAGGAAACTGAAATACCTTTGCCGACAATGAATCTTTGTTAAAAACATTGGAGTCATGGTAGAAATCTGCAAAGCGAGATAAAAAACATTGTTAATTTTTTGGTTCAAAATAAGAGATTTTGTAATGTGCAAAAACATTGAGAGCTACTTTATACGGAGACGGAGATTCACCTGATTACTTTGTGTTTTTCGTGAACAAAAGATATGAATGAATAGATTGGGGAAATTGAAGACTGAGAAATCAGTGGTGCTATTACAACGGCGACTGGCGGTGTTGCTGCTGTTGTTGGTGAACAGAGACGGCGTGGCGATTTCAGGCAAAAGACGACATCATTGTTACCGGTGATTCAAAGAAGAAGAAAGGAGAAAGTATTTGAGAGAGAGAGAGAGAGAGGGAAAATGATATCCAAGAATGAAGCAAAAGGGTAAATAGAGAGCCAGAGAAAATGAAAAGGCAATGACGCTTCGATTCTCCAAAAAAATAATAAATAAATATAAAAAGAAAAGAATAAATGAATGTATATTGAAGTTTGGGCAGGAAACTCAAGGCATATTATTTTGCTTTCATATTTTCATATAGAGAAATGATGTGTGTGTTTTGGTTGTTCATATTATTAATTTTCCTTTATTTTATTTGGATATAATTTGCACTTTTTATGTTGTTTTGGTGTAGGAATTGACGAGTTCGTGAGTATAGAGATTTGGACGAGAGAATCGAGAAGGAAGAATTTTCATGCAATTTTAGAAGTAGTCCAAGATGGGAGAGCAAAAGAACGGACCAAGTTTTATTTTATGGTTTAAACTATTTTATTATATTTCATTATTAGCAATAGTAATTAGGTCCATTAGAATTCTTATTTAATTAGGATTAGAATTTTAAATTAATAGTTATATATTTATATTAGGTTCATAATAAGTGGCACTGACATTAAAGAATTCTATTCCATGTATATATAGACAATAGCCGCCATGCATATACAATTACATTCCATATACTTAAGTTTAATTTTTTATCGCTAGATTAGAGAAGGGACGAATGAGGAGCAGATAACTTTGGAGATTTAAATTTATTTGGCAAAATTGCAAAAAAATACCTGGCTTTTTTGCAAATTCCGAACTTATGACAAATCTTTTAATTTGAGCAAAAAAAATACCCACCTTTTAATTAATCGAAGTTGACCTGGAACTCCGGAATGGTGACATGGCTAATCGGGATGGCTTACAAAACGACGTCGTTCATAACCGCAGAAAACGACATCGTTTTAACGTACTACGTGAATTAATGTCTTCTATTTTAGGGCACAAATCTTATTTCTTCCTCCCGACTTTCTTCTCTTTCATTTTGCATTCTGTTTCTTCTTCCATTCGAGCCAATAATTCGACGAACCCTAATCACCAAATCTACTGAAAATTCATGGCTTCTTCTTTGCAAACGGGGTCGATGAGTTATGGTGGACATCAGTGGCTCTGCAATTGTGAAGAACCGGAGCCTTGCTTGTTGCAGGCTTCAAACAACGTGACCAACCCTGAGAGGCGATACTTCCATTGTCGTCGTCGTGGTCGGGTAAAAAATTCCCCCCTCATTCTGTCATCACCTGATTCTCATTTTTTAATTTGGGTTTTTGCAAAAAATGTAGTGCGGTGATTGTAAGTATTGGGATTGGGTTGATCCGGAGTTGTCGGCATACTATAAGGATTGTTTCCTTAAAATCAAGCTGGAAAGGGACTTGGCGTTGGAACAAATTATTCGAGAGAGGAAGAAAAAGGCCACTGAGCAGGAGTTTGACCGACCATCTAATCCAGAAACTGAAGGTGTTGATGAATTCAAGCTGGCGAAACAAATGATAAATTTGGAAAAAAAGATCAAGCGGTTGTATTATTTGGCATTCGCTTTTGCAGCGTTTGTGTTTTTTTCTAGGATTTAAGAGAATCTAAGTTCACTGGAGTTCAGCAAATTTGTAGTTGTGGATGCTTGGAAGTGGTTTTTGTTGTAGTTGTTGTAATTAAGCACATTTGTAGCGGTGGATCGTATTTTGAATGCTTTGAAAATCAAAGTAGTTGTAATTGAATGCCTTTGTAGCTGTGGATCCTATTTTGAATGATATGAAAATCGAATTAGTTGTAATTCAATGCCTTTTTAGTTTTTGTAATTGAATGCCTTTTTAGTTTATGTAATTCAATGTCTTTGAATGTTGTTGTTGATGTAATTGAATGTATTTGCAATTGAATGTGGTGGTTGTTGCAATTGAATGTGAGTCCTTTTATTTGCAACATTCCTGCTATAATAGATTAACATATATGTACTATGCATGAAATTGAAAGCATGATGCAACCTGAACAACAAAGTATATGGCTCCAAAAGAAGATCAAAATAATGCCATCATTTCATTGATAATGTGAGCACAAAATATGCAGCAATTACATACATTCAGTCACAACAAAGTGAAATCAATTTTAAGTGACTTATCCAAAATATATGCCAAATACATGTACATACAGTCAGTTTCACATGTGAGTTTTTGTTCCAAAAGTTGGATTTCATACAAAAAATTAGGCCCTAATTCCCAAGGTCTATTTTCCAGCAGCTGGATTCCTACTCTCCTGCGTTGAAGGCCCTCTTTGGTCCACTGAAACTGGCTTGTGAAGCCTTAGATGAGGTAGGCTGTAGTGGAAGCATTGTAGGGGTCCCATCCATCTCAGACATCTACCACACAAGAAGTTTAGGCATATCAAAACCTCAACAGCAACATTAGAAACAACAAAAATAAGGAGCATTAAATTACTTACACCGAAGTAGGTGTTTTCAGATCCAACTCTCTTTTTCCTTGTGTTGGCAGTTACCTCAGTCTTAGAGGTTCCTGCTGTCTGATGTTTTCCCTTTCTGTTTGGCTTTGGAGGCTGGATTGGATGTATCTGGGGTCTTCCCCTTTTGCCCTGCTCCAACACAATGAAATATGTTAGTTGTAGTCAGAGATGATATAAATACAGCAAGAGAATACCTTTGGTTATTCTGGTGCCTTTTGATTGGTACAGGTCTTGCTGTTGTGGCCTTTTTGTTTGCATCTCTGGCAAGTCATCACAAGCCCAAACCTCCTTAGCTTGTGTGGATTTTTGGGATCTTCTTCAGGATCCTTCTTCCTCGCTTTCTTTGGTCGTCCAGGAAGCTTTCTAATTACTGGAGGCTTCACCTTGTACCCTTCAGCCTCAGGCCACATTTCTTCACTTACCAAAGGCTTAATAGCATATTTGTATGCTTGTAGATACCTATCTACACTGTAATAAGGATGCACATATGTAGATGGCTCCTCACCACGAAAGTGTATGCCAGCACAAGCATGCACACATGGAATGCCACTGAGATCCTGTTTATCCTATTTTTGGTCTTATTTTGCATATATTTTTAGGTGTGTTTTTGATGATAATTCGTTTGGGTTGTATTGTTTTAAGTTAAACATTGCACTAATGCTTCGTTTGAGTATTTTGAGTGAAAGTGTAGGTTTTGAGCCAGGAATGTAAGTTTTAAAGAACAAAGTAGGTTCAATCCGAATTTCGAACGAAGCGGTATGGAGGAGAGTAGAGCTGAAGTAGAGAGCAGAGTTCCCTGCATGACCAGAGCTCTCTGCTCGTTTGTTCATTGCGTGTCCAGCAAGTGGAGGCAAAGCTCCCTAGTTATACCAGAGCTCCCTGCCCTGTTTATAAGTAATTTGTGCAGGGATTAAGGGTAGAGCTCTCTGGCAGACCAGAGCTCCCTGCCCTTAGATATTGGGCGGATTAAAAACAAAGCCCAAGTACACGCCGCCAGGGGGATGACTTAGATGATTCACTTTTTTATTTTTAGTTTTAGTCTTAGGTTTGAATATTCTCTAAGGAAAAAAGGACGGCTGTTTTTTGTTTTTAGCTTTTGGGAATTGATTTCTGCTTTCTTCTACTTTTGAACGCTTAGCAAGAAGAAGGACGACATGTTTTGTTTTTGTTTTTCGCATAAAATTAGTTTGCTTTTACTTTATCAATTATTGTAATTCTTATTCCGGATTTAAGAACATCATTTACCACGGGTTCAACTGTAATTTCAGATTTACTTTTAATTTAAGTTCGTGAGTTCCTTTATCTTTCTTTTTGCTTATTAAATTCTGTTATGATTTATTTTCCCGTATTCATTAGATTAGATTTAATTTCTTGCCTAAGTTTAATTCATGTTAATTTTTCCCTTCAACTTCCGTCTAGGTTTTATTTTAATTTGTTTTAGATTTTTATTTCAATTCTTATCTAGGTTTAATTTATGCTTAGTTATTTCTTCCGCATAGTTATAAACAAACAACCCAATTGATTTACTGCTTTATTTTTCTTTTCTTTTCTTTCCGCGATACAAATAATTTCCCTGTTAAGTTTTCCTTGTGAGACGATACTTGGGTTAACTTGCTTAATCTACAAAGATCACGTTTAATTGCGTGCAACTTAGGATTAAAATAGTTGAAACAAATTTGGCGCCGTTGCCGGGGAAGGCTTTAGGCAATTTTTGTGTTGCAATTTTATTTTTGTTTGGTTATTTTTCTCCCTCCGGTGCATTTAATCTGTTTGTTAGTGTTGTGTATGTGAGGTCGCAGAAGTCAGAATTAACCTTTAGCACCGTATATTGACAACATCAACAGGAGAAGCGCAGTTCTGGAACAAGAGGGAGGTAACCGAACCGTTTCCTAACGAAGTTGAAGAAGAAGTTTTGTTGAGGAATTTATTTTGTGACTTCAAAGAAGAGCTTCAGTTGAATTGCCAAGGAAACATGGCAACTGGGGAAAATCAGCTTATGGGAGAATACTCCCGATCTATTATTGAGGCCACGACTTCGGCAATTGTCCTTCCCACTGGCGTCAGGAATTATGATTTGAAGCACAACTACTCTAGTATACTTCCGACTTTTCATTGGCATGCCCAATGAAGATGCACTCCTATTTGTTCGCGAATTCTGCTCGATAGTGCAAATTTTTCCTCTGTCGGACCTTACAGAGGACCAATTAAGGCTCAAGTGCCTGCCATATACCTTGAAGGATCGGGCTCGGACGTGGCTCCTATCGCTACCGTCCAATTCTATAGAATCTTGGAAGGATGCTTGTGAAAAATTTATACTGAAATTCTACCCAAATCACAAGACTCAGGAGATTCGTACTCAGATTATGAATTTCACGCAAGGAACCAATGAGCCTTTCCACGAGGCATGGGAGAGATTTCAAGAGCTCCTTCGTCAGTGCTTACAGCATCAGCTGTCTCCGATTATGGTCAGCCAATTCTTTTATGATGGGCTGCTTCAGAATACGCAGTTCATGGTGGATAGTACTGCAGGGGGGAACATCGCCAAGAAGACTCCCGCAGAACTCAATCAGATTTTTCAGACTTTAGCAGATAGTTCACAACAAAAGTCGATCCGTGGGAGAAGAGTTGAAGCCAGTGCAGTGGCACCGAATTATGAGCTACAGAAGCAGCTAGCAGGGATGATGAGGGAGTTGCAAGAATTAAAAATGAATAAATCTGTTGCCTCTCCGCCCCGACAGAAGCTGGTTAGACGTGAAATGATTCCTAAGCCATGCGGCATTTGTGGGGAGCTGGGACATAATCCTGAAGAGTGCCAGAAAATGGGAGAGTTAACATACGAAGGAGGAGCAGAAGTGTATGCTGCGCAGGGGTATCCTCTACGACAGCAGTTTGATCAAGGCCAAGGATCTAATCAGAATCAGCGACAACAGAATTTGGGATGGCAGAATCAGCCTACCACTAGATGGAGGAATCAGAACCAAGGTCAGGGATATGGAGGAAATTTTCAAAATCGTCGTCCTCCACAGCAGTTCACTCAGTATCCTCCCCAACAATTTAATCGGTTTCCTAGTCAGCAACAGTGGTACCCATAATAGCAGCAGCAGTGGTACCCACAGCAGCAACAACAGTGGTATCTGCAGCAGCAGCAGAATTTCAACTCTCAGTGGCAGAATTCAGCTCAGTCAAGTCAGTTCCAACAGGGGCCATCACAATTTCAACGCCCACCGCCGCCACTTGTTCAAAAGAACCAGTTTGAAGATAATTTCAATGCATTCATACAAGAAAGCAGGCAGGCGAGATAAGCTCAAGATGTAACCATCAAGCGTCTTGAGACGGCTGTGGGACAAGTTTCGAGTACTGTTAACCAGATGCAGCAACAACAACAGACTGGGAAGATTCCGAGCCAGGGTCAACAGCCACATCAAGCTTCAACGGTCACCGTATTGAGAAGTGGAAAGACGATAGATAATAAGGTGGGAGACGCACCATCAGAGGAGGCACAGCCTAGAGTTGAGAAGGAGCAATCAGAAATCCGATTGCATAAGGCTGAAAAGCCTTACCGCCCACCAGTGCCCTTTCCTAGCAGACTGCGGAATGAGAAGCAAGACCAGCAGTTCTCTGACTTTTATAAGATTCTATCCAAGGTAAATGTGAATTTACCATTGCTGGAAGTGATTAGGAATGTGCCTGCATATGTTAAGTTCTTCAAGGAATTGGCATCTAAGAAGAGTAGATTTGAGGAGAACGGACAGATTTTGGTATCTGAGAGTGTTAATTCCATTATGCAGCAGTCCTTACCGCCAAAACAGTGGGATCCTGGGAGTTTTGTGATCAAGATTGCTATGGGGAATGGAAAGGAAGCATCAGGGATGTTGGATTTAGGAGCTGGAATTAATCTGATGCCGTATTCGATTTACAAGAAGTTGGAGTTGGGCGAGTTGAAGCCGACTAGGATGTGTCTACAGTTGGCCGATCGATCCATTCAACATCCTAGAGGGATTGTGGAAGATTTTTTGGTACGAGTTGGGAAGCTGATAGTACCTATGGACTTTGTGGTGTTAGAGATTGGGGATGTGCAAGAGAATGGTCGAGAACATACTTTGCAATTGGGGCGACCATTCATGGCTACTACCAACACTTTGATTGATGTTAAGAATGGGATTATAAAGATGTCAGTGTTGGGAGAAACAGTCTCCTACAATGTTCATGCCCACTGAGCTATACCTTCAGTTAGCAGCATCGAGAACTGCTCCTACTTAGATGCCATTGACATGCTCACAGAAGCGTGTTTTGACTTGGAGAAGCGGCTCAGAGAGGAAGCAGCTATGGAAGCATTGATGCCAACCAATCTCCCTGTTGATGAGCCAATAATAGTCGGGACTCCTAAAGAAGAGAAGGAGGTAGAACTTGAGCTCAAGGAGCTTCCTGCCAACTTGAAGTATGTTTTCCTTGCAAAAGGAAGGAAGAAGCCAGTCATAATCTCCTCCGAGCTCAAGGCAGACGAAGAAGAAGCATTGGTCGAGGTGCTCACAAAGTTTAAGGCAGCTTTTGTATGGTGTTTGTCCGATATTAAGGGGATCAGCCCTGCCATATGCATGTATCGGATTAACTTGGTAAAAGGAGCTACCCCAAAGAGGGACGGTCAAAGACGATTGAACCCCGTACTAATGGAGGTTGTGAGGAAGGAGATCTATAAACAGTTATTAGAGGGGATTATCTTTTCCATTGCTGACAGTGAATAGCTCAATCCCGTGCACGTGGTCTCGAAAAAAGGAGGCATCACGGTGGTCTTGAATGATAATGATGAGTTGGTGCCTATGAGACCTGTTACTGGGTGGCGGATGTGCATAGATTTCAGGAAACTTAATGCTGCCACCAAGAAAGATCACTTTCCACTGCCTTGTATTGATTAGATGCTTGACAGATTAGCGGGGCATGAGTTTTACTGCTTTCTAGATGGATTGTTTGGCTACTATCAAATTGCGATTGCACCCGAGGATCAAGCTAAGACAGCCTTCACGTGCCCCTTTGGCACATATGCCTGCAAGAGAATGCCGTTCGGACTCTGCAACGCACCAGGTACCTTCCAAAGATGTATAATGTCTATATTTTCTGAGATGATTAATGATTTTGTTGAGATTTTCATGGATGATTTCTCTGTGTTTGGGTCATCTTTTGACGATTGTCTTAGGAAAATTGAACGGGTCCTAGAGAAGTGTGTTGAAAGTGGTTTGACTCTTAGTTGGGAAAAGAGTCATTTTATGGTTCATTGGGGGAATGTGCTAGGTCATATCATTTCAAAAAGGGGTGTAGAGGTCGACAAAGCTAAGGTGGATGTGATTGAAAGATTGCCTCCACCTCGTGATGTCAAAGGAATTAGGAGTTTTCTTGATCATGCCAGTTTATATCGGCATTTCATTAAGGATTTTTCTAAAATTAGTCAACCTCTATGTCGTTTGCTGTCTCAAGATGTGCCATTTGTTTTTTATGATGCTTGTCTTCATGCTTTTAATTTACTTAAGGAGAAGTTAAGTACTGCACATGTTGTTATTGGTCCTATCTGGTCAGAACCTTTTGAGATAATGTGTGATGCTTCTAACTCTGCTGTGGGTGCTGTTTTAGGTCAACGTATTGACAAGATGCTTCGTGTGATCTATTATGCAAGTCTGACACTAACTCCTGCTCAAGTGAATTATACCACTACTGAAAATGAGATGTTTGTTGTTGTGTTTGCATTAGATAAATTTCGTGCATACATCATAGGGTCTAAGGTCATCATTCATAGTGATTATGCTGCATTGCGCTATTTGTTGACCAAATCTCAGGCTAAGCCGAGACTTATACGTTGGGTGCTTTTATTACAAGAGTTCGATTTGGAGATTCGTGATAGGAAAGGTAGTGAAAATGCTGTAGCTGACCATTTATCTCGTCTTGATAATCTACCTTCTCTTATGATTTGTGATAATTTGCTTGAGTCGTTTCCATTTGAACAAGCTTTGAGTGCAGGCATTGTCTCTTGGTATGCTGACATTGTTAATTTTCTTGCTTGTGATGAATTGAGATCTGACCTTACTTTCCAAGAAAGAAAGCGTTTTTTATCTGTGTGCAGGCAATACTTTTGGGAAGATCCTTACCTATTCAAGATTGGTAAGGATGATGTGATCTGAAGGTGTGAGCCGGATGATGAGCAAGACAAGGTCTTGCAATTTTGCCATGAGACTCACTGCGGGGGCCATTTTGGAGGACAGAAAACCACACACAAGGTGCTCC
Source organism: Schizonepeta tenuifolia (assembly GCA_029490685.1). NCBI lineage: Eukaryota > Viridiplantae > Streptophyta > Magnoliopsida > Lamiales > Lamiaceae > Schizonepeta > Schizonepeta tenuifolia. Next base: position 9,311,006 of record CM055956.1, read on the forward strand.
AATCAGGTTTATTCTGGCCTACATTATTTAAGGATGCTCATGCTTTCTATCTTGCTTGTGATCGTTGCCAAAGGGTCGGGTCCATCGGTCGTAGGAATGAGATGCCCCTTAACAATATTCTTGTGGTTGAAATCTTTGATGTTTGGGGTATTGATTTCATGGGACCGTTTCCCAAGTCTTTTGGTTTTGAGTACATTCTTTTAGCTGTTGATTATGTGTCCAAGTGGGTTGAAGCAATTCCCACTAGGACTTGTGATTCTCATGTTGTGCTAAGGTTTGTGCAGGAAAATATTCTTTGTAAGTTCGGATTTCCCAAAGCGATAATTAGTGATGGTGGGAAGCACTTTTGCAATAAGCTTTTCGAGAAGCTTATGAAGAAGAATGGAATAACGCATAAGGTCGCTACTCCCTATCATCCACAAACATCGGGACAAGCGGAGACAAGCAATAAGCAAATCAAGGGAATCTTGGAGAAGACGGTACAACCGTCTCGTAACGATTGGTCTTCAAAGCTGAATGACGCATTATGGGCGTACCGCACGGCTTACAAGAGTGTCTTGAGGATGAGTCCGTACCAACTTATGTTTGGAAAGAATTGTCACCTACCTGTCGAGATCGAACACAAAGCGTATTGGGCAATCAAAACTGCTAGCTTTGATCTTGATGCTGCGGGAAAACAGCGGGCATTGCAGATGTCCGAATTGGATGAGCTACGTAATGAGGCATATGACAATGCCAAGATTTACAAAGATCAAGTGAAGAGGCTCCATGATCGCCGAATCTTGTATAAAGAATTAAAGCCCGGGATGAAGGTCCTCTTGTTTAACTCAAGATTGAAATTGTTTATCGGAAAGCTCAAATCTCGTTGGTCTGGCCCTTATGTTATCGAGGAGGTCCTTCCATTTGGAGTTATTCGTCTGATTAATGAAATGACTCAAGAATCTTTTCAAGCGAATGGACACCGTGTGAAGTCATACATCGAAGGGGAAATCGAACCTCAAGTGGTGGAGTCATTGCCGATCATCGATCCGGAATTTTGAAGACTCATTCAATCGTCAAGCTAACGACGTTAAACAAAGCGTTGTGTGGGAGGCAACCCACAATTTTCTTAAAAAAAAAAAGTGATGGAATAAGCAACGTTGAGGCCGCAAAGTCCTCCAGAGCTCTCTAGTCCCTCTAGGGACCACTACCTGTGCCTATTAAAAAAAACAAAAAAAAAATTACGCCAAGCAGTGTTGGGGCAGCAAGCTTCCCTAGGGCTCTCTCGTCTCTCTAGGGACCGCTGCCTCCCCCTAATTCTCCATGCCCTAGTTTTATTTTGCAGCTGCCGCTCTCTCTTCTTGTTTCATCCTCGCGCTGCCTTCCCTCTTTCCTTCACCCAATTTCAGCCACCACAGCCACGCCACCATCGCCACCTTCTCTCTCAATTTCCTTCGCCGCCACAGTTTATACTTCTTCTCCATCTCTCTCTCGTCGCCCCATTCCAAAATACCCTCTCAATTCCTCTTGCCGCCGCCGCCCCAACTCTATCTATCTCCCTCTTTCCACCACCACAACCATGCAACCACCGCCACCGCCGTACTAACCATTCCTCTTTGTCTTTCGATCGATGCCCCACTCCACCATCTCGCTGTTTCTCTCGCCGATAACCCACTGTCCCGCTCTCCTGCCCACTGCCACTATAGGCCTCCGACTGCTGCTCAATTCCTGCTCGCTGCTGCCAACTGCCGGGTCTCTCTTTCTCTATTGACGGCAGGGCACTCTCTCCATCCAGGTTCACCGACACTGTTTTTCAGCGGTCCTCACGGGCGCTGTTTCTCCTTGGGCCACGCTTTTGGGTCTACCATCATGCCTCGAAATAAGGTGCCGGTTCGCAAGGAACGGCCTTGCACTACGGCAGGTTCTTCTACCTCAGACCCGCAATACGAAGATTCTCAGGCACGAGCTTTCACCGAGTTACATAATTGCCCATTCACTATCTTTAGTGACGCTGAAGGTATGCTTTACGATCGCTTTAAATCATTTGCAGTCACTTTGCCTCGTCGTATTTTGTGGCATGCCATAGATGAGCTTGGGGTTAGTACTAAATTGAAAGAATACTTGACTGTGTTGGGATGACTTTCTTATGCTGAGATGAGTTATGCGGTTGCTTATTCGCCTCTTGTTTATGAGTTTTTATGCTCTATGGATTTTACCCATGATTTATCTAGCTTTACTTGTCAGTTGTTTGAGAAGAAGGTTACTATTACTCGGGCAGTGATGAAAGCGGTCTTTGGTTTTCTGGTTAAAGGACAAAAGCTCACTGATTTTCATGTTGAGGATGCTTAGGAGGCGTTGTCTGGTTTTAAGAATTGAGATTCCTCGGGGATGTCTAGTGGGTTTATCCGTGATCCAGTGCTTGGGATTGTGCATAAATTTATCTCTTATAATGTGTTTGGGAACGAGCAGGCTAATAAGGTTAATAAGTCTGAGGTTTACTTGCTTTTTGCGGCCCTTCAGAATGTTCAGATTTGTCCAACGAACTTTCTTTTTGAGTCCTTGCAATACATCCAGCGCAATGGTCGTTGTCACCCTGCTTTTTCTCATATTGCTGGCTCTTTGGCACAATACTTTAAGATACCGCCTACTGATGATCAGTTTGTGATTTGGTCGAAAACTATTTCTCTCAAAGAGCTCAAGTCGTCTGGTTTTATTTTGTCTAAAGATGCTCTTTGCCCTCCGGCTAAACGGCGTTGTGTTGAGCGCTATCAGAATGATTTAGTTGCCCGTGAGCGTGGTGCAAGGGTAGCTTCTGCAGGTGACGGTGGTGAAGCGGATGACAGAGGAAGAGGGCCTCATGGTGCCACTTTCAATTCTGGGGGACTTCCTTTGCCTCCTACCCAGTCTTCTGGCCATGGTTCTTTTGAATTTGTTCAGTTTCAGAATGTCCTTTTTGAACGCATGGACCGTCAGGAGGCACAGCTTGCTGCCCAAAACCGTAATTGGGAGGTGAATAATCAACATTGGGAGCAGCTAACTACGCAGCTGACTGAGCAGAATCAGCATTTGCGGGATTTGGATCAGTGTTGGACTCAGTGGATGTCACAGTACGGTGGTTTTCCGCCTCCGCCGCCTGCTCAGCAGTGATTTCTCACTGTTTGTTTTTCTTTCTTCTTCTTTTACTTTGTGGTCATTGTTGTTGCTTTCTTTTCTGTTTTCTTTTTCTTGGAATTACGTTTGTTTTTGTTGTTTTGGTTGTATTTAGGTGTGCATGGTGGCTCTTGACGATGTTGTTCCGGCCTAATTCTGCGTACTTTTTCTTCTCCTTCTCTTGTCTATCTTTTGTGCTATGGGGACATTGCTTTATTTTCTTGGGGGGAGGGGCAGGCTTTTGTTAATGTAGTGATTGGATTTGATGAGTTAGGCTTTGATATATTTGATTGATCAAGACATTCTATTATGAATTGATTGTCTGTGAGTAGCATATAGTTAACTGTGGGGCATTGTCATGTTTGAATGATTGATGCTTGATATTTGAATGTGGGATTAAGGGTGAGAAGATTATGTTTATGTGTTGTATCCCAAGTTTAGGAGCCGTATTGTTATAAAAAGAAAAAAAAAGAGAAAAAAAATAATAAAATAAAAAAAGAAAAATTTTGAGTCAAGTTGAAAGGATTCTGCTCTTCTGGGAACCATGAGCATGGGAAACCACGTGAGGACACTTTAGATGACCTCTAAATGTTTAAACCTCATGAATTATAGCCACATAACTCGACTTGACTTAGAATTGTTTAACTTTTTGTTTGGTGATTTGAAAGGTTCTACCCCTCTTTCTTGTTGGTTCAAGTTGAATTGTTATACGAGGAATGGGTATGGGAAATCACGCTAGGATGCCGGAATTTTTTCCGAGTGTAAACCTAGTGAATTTTGCTTGGAATTAACCTTATTATCTTTTAAGTTGTAGTGTGGATTGGAATTTTGGGATACAACAGAAATTTGTGATATCTTCTTGCTTCTAATTCTGTGTTTGAATGATAAGTGGATTGAGTTCTTGTGTGGAGAGCCACTCGTTGCCATGTGTGAATCATGTTTGATTGAGGAATGATGGAATATTTTGTGATTGATAAGATGTCGGGGCATCTCGTTGAGTTTGATTGCTCATTTTCACTTTAGTTTGAAATGAGATTTGCTTGAGGACAAGCAAGGTTTTGTGTGTGGAGGGGTTGTTTATCCTATTTTGGTCTTATTTTGCATATAGTTTTAGGTGTGTTTTTTATGATAATTCGTTTGGGTTGTATTGTTTTAAGTTAAAAATTGCACTAATGCTTCGTTTGAGTATTTTGAGTGAAAGTGTAGGTTTTGAGCCGGAATGCAAGTTTTAAAGAACAAAGTAGGTTCAATCCGAATTTGGAACGAAGCGGTATGGAGGAGAGTAGAGCTAAAGTAGAGAGCAGAGTTCCCTGCATGACCAGAGCTCTCTGCTTGTTTGTTCATTGCGTGTCTAGCAAGTGGAGGCAGAGCTCCCTAGTTATACCAGAGCTCCCTGCCCTGTTTATAAGTAATTTGTGCAGGGATTAAGGGCAGAGCTCTCTGGCAGACCAGAGCTCCCTGCCCTTAGATATTGGGCGAATTAAAAACAAAGCCCAAGTACACGCCGCCAGGGCGATGACTTAGATGATTCACTTTTTTACTTTTAGCTTTAGTCTTAGGTTTGAAAATTCTCTAAGGAAAAAAGGACGGCTATTTTTTGTTTTTAGCTTTTGGGAATTGATTTATGCTTTCTTCTACTTTTGAACGCTTAGCAAGAAGAAGGACGACATGTTTTGTTTTTGTTTTTCGCTTTTAATTAGTTTGCTTTTACGTTATCAATTATTGTAATTCTTATTCCGGATTCAAGGACATCATTTACCACGGATTCAACTGCAATTTCAGATTTACTTTTAATTTAAGTTCGTGAGTTCCTTTATCTTTCTTTTTGCTTATGAAATTCTGTTATGATTTATTTTCCCGTGTTCATTAGATTAGATTTAATTTCTTTCCTAAGTTTAATTCATGTTAATTTTTCCCTTCAACTTCCGTCTAGGTTTTATTTTAATTTGTTTTAGATTTTTATTTCAGTTCTTATCTAGGTTTAATTTATGCTTAGTTATTTCTTCCGCCTAGTTATAAACAAACAACCCAATTGATTTACTGCTTTATTTTTCTTTTCTTTTCTTTTTGCGATACAAATAATTTCCATGTTAAGTTTTCCTTGTAAGACGATACTTGGGTTAACTTGCTTAATCTACAAAGATCACGTTTAATTGCGTGCAACTTAGGATTAAAATAGTTGAAACAGATCCCATCTCCTACATGTACAGGTGCTCAGTTTCAGATCCACAACAAAATTCCTACTTTTGAAGCTTACCTCAAACCTGTGGTTCATGTTTGGAAAAACATAAGCTTGTATGCTTTCTTCTCTTGTTTTTTCCAATTTTTTCATTACAAGAGGACACACTAAATCAGTGACTTCAACCATCATCTTCAGTTTATCTACCTGTCTAACCATCAAATCCCTCCTAATTTGCTCACACATATGAATGATATGCATTCCTCTTGCAGCTAGTATGTAGCCATTGAATGTCTCCGCTATGTTGTTGTCTATTATGCCACTACATGGATGCAAAGAAAGGAAGGCTTTACAAAATCTTTTGACATCTCTAGAGATGAAATCTTCATATGCAGATGCATTCTCTGCCTTCACTACCTCCAAGTTCATCTTGTACTCCTGAACACCTGTGGTTGACACAATTTTCCAGAAAATTTTCTTCAAACTTGTTCCCTTATGTTGCTTCTTCCAATTCATATACACATGTCTGGCACAGTTCCTGTGCTCAGCCAGAGGTGATGCCTTGCTAACTGCATTCATCAGTCCCTGCCCAAACATAAAGGAAGCCATAGATTAGTGCATATACCTCAGTCATATAAGTATAAATAATAATCATTACCTTTTGTTGGTCAAATATAAAAGTCCAACCATTGCCATCAGTTATGGCAAGATCTTCAAGCAAAATTTGCAAAAACCAATTCCAGCATTCTTCGTACTCAACTTCAACAACTGCCCAGGCTATTGGGAACATTTGGTTGTTCCCATCCTAAGATTTAAAATAGACATATCAGTTCTAAAATACATAAAGGAAATGAGAATGAGTACATAAATTTACCTTGCCAACAACACATAGCAGTATCCCTCCCAAGTAGGTCTTCAAAAAGCAGCCATCAAGCCCAATAACTGGCCTGCAACTCTCCTTGAATCCATTTCTCAATGCATTGTGCCCTATATACAAGCCCTTAAAAACTACCCCCTCTCCCAACAACAACAGATATCTCTCATCCCTATCCACCCTATGCAATTCTGCCACATACCTCCTCAACAAGGCATAATGATCTTCAACAGAGCCCCTTATCATTTCCTGAGCATGAGCCCTTGCCCTGTACAATCTGTCTGTACCCACAAGAGTTTTATGCCTTGTCCTAAGGTCTTCTGCTAACAGTGTGATAGGCAAATTAGGATGCACTCTGAACACATTTTGATACTTCTCTGCTATCCATCTTGAACTCACAAGCCTGTTGTTGCTTCTTCTTGTACAAGTGTGCTTGGGATAATAGGTCTTGATAATGAAAATATCATTAGCATGTACAAGAGAAGCAAATACTATCCATTTGCAAGGAGGTGTGCATGTGGCCCTACAACTAGTCTTAGTGACTTTTCCAAACTTGATATACTTGCCATTTGCTATGGCATTATCCCTCAACGCTTTCCTACATTCAAATCCATCTGCAAACCTCATACCAAGTTTAAGTTCCAGTTTTTTAGGTTTTGTCCTAGGATCATAGTTAGACTTAATTTTGGTGTTTCTTTTACCCTCTAACTCTTCATCAGTTGAATCTGGGCATATCTCTCCATCAGAGCTTTGGTAATCAGATTCAACAGGTTCATTTCTTTGCCTAAAGCCCAACCCATTATCAGGTTCCTCATCCACTAAGTGAAATATGTTAGTCCCTGCCTTCACTTTCTTCCTTGACTGCACATATTCTTCATCATCAGATGTAAGTTCATGATCATCTAATTCATCATCAGATGATTCACCACTAATTCGCCAGTAATCTAAGTCACCTTCATTCCCATCAAACCTCTCCTCATCCTCCTTCTCTTTCTCTTTCCCTCTCCCTTTCCCTCTCTCTTTCCCTTTCCTTTTCCTTTTATCTATAACCTCGTAAACTTTCCCTTTCCCTTTATCTATAACCTCAGAAACAACAACATCCTCAAAAAATGCTGGATCTTCCTCAGCCCATTCATCAACAAATGAGGTAATCTCATCATTCTCACTGTTCTCACCTTTCTCAGGCCATTCATCACCCCCCTCATTCTTACTATTCTCACCCTTATTGATACGACCAATCAAGATGTGGAAACAAGGACTCGAACCCACGTCAAAAGAAAGGATGATTCAACCCAAAACACAAAAGGAATCAATAGAGACTATACACCTAATCCACTGATCTCAAACGAGAATTGAACCAGAAAAGAACAGAATACGAAAATTACCCCCAAAACTATCGAATAAAACCCTAGAAGACTATCCGATCAGAAACTACAACAACTCAATTCCGATTGAGCTGAAATTTTAACACAACTTATAAATTGAATACAGAAATAACATATCCAAAATTCAGCCAAAACGCACAAGTAGAACTCAAAAACGCTCGGTGCTCAATTTTGATCCGGTTTAGGGTTTTTAGCAAAAGCGATGGGAATGAATTTGATGGAATCTCAAGTTGGCGAAGGAATGGATGAATATGGTCGAAGTATGATGATGATAAAAAGGCGTGGATGGCTGGACGAAAAACACAGAACAAGGAAACGAAACAGGTTTGGAGATTTACCTCAATACGGACCCCGAATCGACGAACGATTGAAACACGTATCGCGGAAGCAATTCTCCGGCGGCGTAGTTAACCCGAGACCCACACAAGATCACGAACGAACTATAGATTTCAGATTCAAAGTTGCCAATTCGAATCCTACCAAGAGCTAGGGTTTGTGTACTTGAAGAACATGTGAGACAAAGTTGAAAAAAAACTTTTTGATTTAAACTCGTCTGCTAACAATAATGTCGAAATTAACATAAATATTAGACTAGGGTTTGAAAATTAAAAGGCCTTGGGCTTGATAATTTTCGAACTAGGCTAAACTAGAATAAAATTAAATAAATCCATTGGCCCAATACGACTAATCACAAATTGTAGTAATTGGGTTCTAATTAAAATTAAATAAAACAAACTAAACTAATGGATAAATAATGAAATAGCACACGTCCTAAACATGGCGTGGCCACGACCTAGGTGTCTTCCTCTATGCTCGTCAAATTCACCAACTTGTACTGTCGGGATTCAGTTCCATCGTTCTCCAACTTCTTCTGAACATAGCACTGGAAATAGCCTTGCAGCTTCTTGGCTCTTAATTTCGTCACTGGACCTCTAAGCTGCAACTCCGAGTTTAATCCTTCAGTGCTAGACCCGATCTCATCACTTATCCATCCTACGAACATTCTCACCCGCATCAACATAAATATGTAGCACCCTAGTTTCTGGTTTAAGAAGAGACAACATTTGCATAACATGATCATCATTTTCCAGTACTTGAAATGACAAAGCCTTAGGAATTTGATACATCAATTTCGACCAAGATTCATACCCTAAGTTCTGCATTATATCACACACATCAAAATACCCAAATTTGTCTGGATCTAAGTGGAATTTCCCCTCACATTCACCCCCAGCATACACAAGGCCGTTATCTAGAGTCACAAATCGGCTAGAATGATCTACGTAAAGAGCAAATAAAAAGCTGAAATGAGCAAAAAAAAAAAAACAACATACCAGCCACATTTTAGCATCAAAAGCTCGAAAATTACCAAAAGAGTACGATAATAATTGTTAGTCTAAACATATTGGGGACCTACATGTTCCCCATCTTGTAGCAATTAATATTGTTCTTCTTCGTCGGCAACTGGGACCACTTCAACAATCGGCCAATAGGATAATCACGAGATGACAAGATTCAACCATAAAATATGCTTACTTTGACAAAATCGAGCATTTGTTTAGTGGAATCGAAGATTTGTTTATGAATGAGGAGGAATCTGAGATTGAAAGTCGATAAATTTTCTAATTGTGTCAAGGAGAAGTCGCGAAGAGTCAATAAACCCTTACAGCGAACGACACCATTTAAAAAGCCTCCATATGCGACGTCGTTTCCTTCTCACCAGCCACATGACATGCAATTAGACTAAATTTCATCCACATCAACAAAATTAGACACGTAGGCATTGTTTAATTCCAACTCAGCGATAATTTTGGCCGGAATTTTGGTCCGAACGGACATTGCAATAAATTAAAAGGTGGGATTTTTTTTTGCTCAAATTAAAAGGTTTGTCATAAGTCCGGAATTTGCAAAAAGGTCAGGTATTTTTTTGCAATTTTGCCTTCTTCGTATTCGGTGACAATTTTTAGTTTTATTTTCATTCGTAATTTATCATGTTTTAATTTTATTATTTTATTGTGTTAATTAGTTTTATTATTATGAGTAGCTAATTTCTTGATTCGGTGAGAATATTGAAGCACTAGTCTAGCTAATTGTTCGTATAATTAATTTGCTAGAAGTTCGATTTATTCCTTGTGCTTAAAGTTAGTTCCAATTTTGTTTAAGCCTGGTCAACATAGATTAAATTGGATTAAAGTCAATTAGTTCCCCCAATCCGTAATTGTTGGAGTAGGGCTAATTAGTGATAAAGCTACCATGTTCGTAGTAGGAATAAATTGGTAAGCGGATTATTAATTGCGTGCTTGGGTAATTCGTTTAATTGGGTTCCTTCAAGGCTAAAAGCTATTAGAACATTAAATCTAGGACTGACGTTTCCAGCTAGATTATGTTTTAATAAGATAAATAGTTAGGTATGACGTCCACAACTAACTATCGATAAAGTACGTAAAAATTGGGGTATGTCTGTTGCATTCATGGTACCCTATAACTGGTTGGTCCTAGAGAATTAATTAATATTTGCGTCGATGATCAGAGCCCTAGACTAGTGTGGATTTATTCGAAGACGAATTACTTTCTTTTGATATATATCTAGTTTGCTATTTAGTTAATTTCTTATTTTCTTAGTTAATAATTACAAAACCCCAAATTTAAGGCGTGGTGGCTACACCGAAATTAATTAATAGTTAAAAAATAAATTATTATCCCGTTCTCTGTGGTTCGACCGTACTTATTACTATACTCATTTTGATTTTGAGCATGATTTGCAAGAATTATTTGGGAGCATACGATGCTCACCAAGAAAATATAGTATAGAATATAGATATTGTTATAAACTAGAGAGAGATAAGAGAAGAGAGTAGAAAGAAGAGTGTGAGAACTGTGTGTTTTTTATTTGAGGACTAAACCTCTATTTATAGTAGTACATGGAACATGTTTAGGGTCCGTTGCTTGCATATCAAGCAACTCGAGTCTTGGCCATCAAGTAACTAATTACTTGGCCATTAAGGAATTAATGACTTGGTCACCAAGTAACTATTGCTTGGGTGTCACTCAACTAATAGATATTTACAACACTCCCCCTTGAGTGACAGATCCCTATACTGATGTTGCCTCATTAAAACCATGCTAGTAAAATCTAGTGGGACAAAACCTAGTCGAAGGAAAAAGAGTACAACTGTCCCCCTGATCTTGAGATCACTGTAGATCTTTGAGTCGACTCATGCCGATCTTGTGTATCAATCTTCTGAATGTTGATGTTGGTAATGCCTTTGTAAATAAGTCCGCCAAATTATCGCTTGAGCGAATTTGTTGAACGTTGATATCACCACTCTTTTGGAGATCGTGTGTGTAGAAAAACTTGGGAGAAATGTGCTTCGTCCTATCACCTTTGATGTAACCTTCCTTGAGTTGTGCGATGCAAACAGTATTGTCTTCATACAAAATAGTTGGGTTGAACTTTGATGAAGCTAGCTCGCACGACTCTTGGATATGGCTTGTCATATTTCTCAACCATACACACTCTCGACTTGCTTAATGGATTGCAATAATCTCGGAGTGATTTGAGGATGTTGCAGTCAAGGTTTACTTCACAGACTTCCATGATATAGCAGTTCCACCACTTGGGAAAACGTAGTCAGTTTGAGACTTAGCTTGATGTGGATCATATAGATAACATATATCTGAATACCCTGCAAGAGATTGATCGGAACTTTTCAAATAAAATAATCCAAGATCAGTGGTACCTTTTAGATATCGTAGAATGTGTTTAACACCATTCCAATGTCTCAAAGTGAGCGCAGAGCTATATCATGCGAGAAGATTTACAGAAAAAGTTATATATGGTCTAGTGCTATTAGCCAGATAAGTTAATGCTCCAATTGCGCTTAGATTCGATACTTCAGGACCAAGTATCATTTCACCATCTTCAATAGGTCGAAATGGATCTTTCTTTATATCAAGAGATCTAACGACCATTGGTGACACTAATGGATGAGCATTATCCATGTAAAAGCACTTTAACATTTTTTCTGTATATGTGGATTGATGAATAAGTGACGAGCTTTTCTCATTCCAAAATATTTCCTTGTGCTTTTCTGGATGTAGATTTGTCCCCCCTAATATTGGAAATGTCATTTCATCAAAATGACAATCTGCAAACCATGCAGTAAATAAATCACCCGTCAAAGGTTCAATATACCTCATAATCGAGGGTGAATCAAATCCAACACATATTCCAAGCCTTCGTTGGGGACCCATTTTTGTTCTCTGTGGGGGTGCAATTGAGACATAAATCGCACAACCAAAAGTTCGGAAGTGAGAAACATCAGGTTCTCTACCAAGAATAATTTGCATTGGGGAGTAATCATGATTACTTGATGGTCTTATTCGAACTAATGTTGCGGCATGTAATATGGCATAACCCCATGCAATAGTTGGGAGTTTCGACTTCATAAGTAATGGTCTAGCAATCAATTGAAGTCGTTTAATAAATGACACTGCCAAGCCATTTTGAGTATGGACCTGAGCTACTGAATGTTCAATCTCAATTCCAATAGCCATATAATAATTTTCAAATGCTTGAGATCTGAACTCGCTAGCATTATCAAGACGAATTCTCTTAATAGAATTGTCTGGGAATTGAGCTTTTAACTTTATAATTTGGGCAAGTAGTCTAGAAAATTTTGCATTTCTCGTAGAAAGCAAGCATATATGTGACCATCTAGGAGAAGCATCAATCAATACCATAAAGTATTCAAATGGTCCACATGGTGGATGTATAGGTTCACAAATATCTCCTTGAATTCTTTTCAAGAAAGATGGGATTCCACATTAACCTTAGTATATGAAGGTCTAATGACTAACTTGCCTTGTGCACAAGCATCACATGGGAATTCATTTGTCATAAGAATCCTTTGATTCTTCGTATTGTGCTCATGTGAATTATTAATTATTCGGCGCATCATAGTAGCTCCAAGATGTCCAAATCTATTATGCCAAAGCATAAAGCTTTTTGTGTCAATGAACTTCAGGTTCATGATATGGTTTGTCTCAATTGCCTTTATGAATGTATAATACATTCCAGAAAATAGTGTTGACAATTTTTCTTTTGTCTGCTTATAGCCAGACACAAAAGAATTTATGGAAAGATATTCATTATCACCTTCTGCTATAGTCTCAATGTGATATCCATTACCGCAGATATCCTTGAAACTTAGTAAGTTATTTTTAGACTTACTAGAATACAAGGCGTTTTCAATATTTAATTTAGTATTATTTGGCAAAATGATACAAGCTCTTCCGGAGCCTTCAATGATGTTTGATGCACCTGATATTGTGTTAACATTATCCTCAGCTAATGTTAACTTGATAAAATACTTCTTCTTTTGAAGAATGGTGTGTGTGGTGGCACTATCAGCAAGACAAATATCACAAGATTCCATTTGAATTTCTGAAATATTTTAAAAGAAGATGAATTATTTTGAAAAATAAATAAGCAATTGATTTTAACGAAAAATAATGACTGAAATAAGCAAAATGTTTTTATTAACTTGAAATTCATGATAAATGACTAAACAATGTCCATATTATTGTCTTCTGACACACCACCACCGACAGACAAATCCATATTATCTATTATTGGATCAACAAAGAAGTCGGAGACATCTAAATGAGTAGTATCAATTGAACATTCAAAGTCAACGACATTGGTTTCCTTCTTATCTTTTCCCTTGATTGAATCTTGATATAGATCCACAAGGTGTTTTGTCGTACGACAGGTACGTGCCCAATGTCCGGTCATGCCACATCTATGACATGCACCTTCCTTTTTAGATGAATTATGCTCGTAGGATGATCTCCGCCTTTTGTTGTTAGAGGTTGCATCATTTGGTTTACCGCGTCCACGACCGCGACCATATCCACGTCCTCTCTCACGTCCTCTTCCACGCTGGTTCCCACGACCATTTTCATGGTGGAAAGTTGCATTGGCTTCAGGCAACGCAGCGGAACCGGTGGGGTGGAGTTCGTGATTTTTATGAGAAATTCATTATTTTGCTTGGCAACCAACAAGCAGATATTAATTCAGAGTACTTTTTCAAACCTCGCTCTCTATATTGTTATTGTAACAACACATTAGAGGCATGAAAAGTAGAGAATGTTTTCTCAAGCATATCAACATCAGCGATATTTTCTCCACATAGTTTCAACTTTGAAACTATTCTGAATAATTCAGAATTATAAGTACTCACAGAATTAAAGTCTTGCAGTCTAAGATGCACCCACTCGTAATGAGCTTTAGGAAGGACACTGTCCGTAGATGATCAAACCTTTCTTTCATATTAAATACCTTACGGTTAGGGAGATATATTTGACTCAATAGGGTCACTTGAAGTTATTATGCCCTTGAAGATTTATACTTAGAAATTTTCTGAAAACTAACATTTATGCAGTACTTTTACTTGATTTTATAAATACAGCAAATCAACTTGAATGAATCTGATTTTTGGACCACATCTAGCTTACCTATCAAGGTATTCCCAAAAATTTTTAGTTTTCAAATTGAAGGTCATTAGCATGTGGATTTAGGCCATGTACAGTAGCCAAAAACTAGACTTAATTCTGAAAATTGATAGCACATTGTTGTTTACTAAAACTTCTACCAAGGCTTAAGCTTTCATCTTCTACCAATGAATCTCATCATTTTAGAAAGCTTAGAGTATCGTTGACACACTCCAAAAAGTCGTTCGATAAAATTCTTAACAGCCTTCAAGATATGATGGCATCTTTCCTAACTACACATATTTTGACAAATTCAGGGCAATTTGATCTCATGATCGATTTGACCTCCTTAAACTTATAAAATTATCATTTTCGTACACAATAAACTCAACATGCCAAATATTCATCGAGATTTAGATTCATTTTAATCAGACGTCAAGAACGAGAGATATGTGCTCAACAACACAAGCAAAATTCCAACTACCATGCTGTCACCTCCAAAACTCAACCATATAAACTCTAACTAATATATATAACTCACGTTTATCATTCAATAATCTCATATGAACATACACAACACGTTTTATAGCATATTCAGTCATTTAAAAAGCATTTTAGACCGTAGAAAATCGGATCCTAACTCATGCCTTCATCTATACACGCATATACACACTCATAAGTTCGTATTTGGTTAATACCTTCATGGACTCGTCTTTAAGATATATTCTCAACATCAAAAGCATACATTAACATACATATCATGCTTCAACTATATTCCTTCATCCTAACATGCTCATTCTCTTAATAAATCTAGATCAAAAGAGTACAGAACAAGCTTAAGTCATTATACAACCTTCACTTAAACTCTCTAGCTCATACTCGGATTCTCTCAATCGAGCTCACGCCTCTCACAAGCTACTGCTGCTGCTGTTCCGCCTCTCCGTGGAGTCCCGACGGCGGCGGTGATAGGGTGGTGGTGAGGGTGAGTAGATGGTAGTGGTGGAGCAAGACTTGGGACTTTGATCAATGACAAACTTCTTGGAGATGGAAAGATGAGTGTGTGAAGGGTGACTGTGTGTATGTTGCAGCTGGTGTGGAGAGGGGGAAATGGGGTGACGGTAATAAAGAAGGGAAGGGGAAGATTAGGGTGGCTATAGGTTAAGTATCATCATTAAGCTAAACTTCTCTGAATGGTGCATTTGGAGGTGAGCATTGAGAATGGAATAAAAATAAGCATGCTTAGTGTTACGTCCTTAGAAGTTGGTACGAGACGTGCCGAATTAGTGGCACGTTGGGTGGCTCGGTGTGCAGTGCCAAGCACGCCGGTAGTGAACGGTGTCGTGACATGGTGTCGGGGCACGTATGGAATGTCCGGATGAGCCGAATGATTGAAGTTTGCTCGGCCAAGGGGGTATGAGAAATACTTTAGCACGAGTGTAATTTGGGTTGCTTAAGTTTGGCTCGGACGTGTGTCGAGACGGGTTCAGCCGACGATGGGTGTCGAGGGAGTTCAGAACGTGTTGTGAGCTGAGGCTTGGAAATGATGCTATTCTGTGAGGTTTACTTGGTAGCAAAAGATGGCTCGGGGAAATTTTGGCATGAGGAGAACTCATTTGAGCTAGTCTGGCCGAGTCATGGTGCCCAAAGGAGAACTTGTTGTTCCACACCCTGTTCAGTGTTTAGTGCTGCCACCTGGGTCTTTGCTCTGTTAACATATATAAGGGGGCATGTGAAAGATGGTGTGGCTAGCTTGAGCTGAGGGTTAGGTTTGTGGGCAAGGTTTGTGGGCTTGGTGCTATGCTAGCACGAGCAAATGATGGTGAATCCTAGTCGGGCACGAGTTATGCGTGTTCGACGTGTCGGGTGATCGATGTGCGGTCGGATGAGGGCTGAGGCAAGTCGTGACTTGAGGGCATGCTTGAAGACTTGATGCAAGACGAGTTGAATTCTAGTGTTGGGGAGTTCTAGCTCGGATGCATGCAAGGATGGCACGAGTTGATCGATGTTGCAAAGGCGAGGGTCGATGGCACGAGACGGATCGAGACACGGAGGATCGTTGGCAGACTCCGGTGCCGGGGGTCGACACGGGCTGTGGCATGAGCGAGGCATGCTTGGCCGAGTGAGATGGTTACTTGAAAGTTGGGTGCGGTTTTGGAGTGGCTGACGTGGCTTGAAAATGACTTGTGCAAGTTGTGGGGGACGGTTATGTGAAGATAACCGCCCACTACTATGCCAGCAGCCTTGGAGAAGACATGTGGCGCCTAGAAGAAACTACCCGATGGTTGTAGCCTAGTAGATCCTAGTGAAGGGGGACGTCCTTCACACTAAATGGTAGTAATTCAGGTGAGGACCGGGTGAAGCAATAGAGTAGGCTTCGGGAGCAAAAATAGAACGAAGGTAGAGAGAGTCGGTTGTGGTAGCTGAATTCTGTTAGTGTCGACCATGGGGGTTGGCGCGGGTGAGGGCTGTGAGATGCTGGGACTCGTAAGTAGGGTCTAAGCGAGCAGCACTACGCTGTGAGCGCCGTTGAGAGCTGCACAACGGAGTGTCCGTCGTTGTGTGCAGCCTCGACGTTTCCTTTGTATGTTTTGATGATTAATGCAAGGGTTTGGAGTGAGTTGTAATATTGTGCCGATGTTTCATTCCGCTTCACATTGACACACACTTCACACAAACACGAGAGTTGAGTGTTGGTGAGGCAAAAGGTTGGTCGGGTTGTGCAAGCTCGGCGCCAGCACAAGGCGAAAAATTCATAGTTCAAGAAAACCTTGTGACACTTAGCAACATAAAATCTGAAATTTAGATCTTCTCTTTCTCTCTCTCTGGACAACTTCTCTCCCCTCGCCTTATCTCTTTAGTTTTTTTTTTTTTTTTTTTGTCTTATACTAGTTACTAACATAACTAACTACTAAATAATTAACTTGGCTCCTTAATTAGCTTTATTTACACACACAATAACATACTCACGCACAGAATACATATACACACGCACACACATTAACTCTCTCTCACACACACATATATATATATATATATATAATTCTAATATATACTTTCTTATCTTATTCTATCTTTCGAATTGTAATGTGTCGTCCCTTGGCCGAATTGTATTTTTGAATGAGTAAATGGATAGCACTAATTATTTGGATTCTAACGAGCCCAATATTTAGTATAAAATTTTATAAGGCACTTTCTCTAAAAAT
This sequence comes from Schizonepeta tenuifolia, assembly GCA_029490685.1. Classification (NCBI taxonomy): domain Eukaryota; kingdom Viridiplantae; phylum Streptophyta; class Magnoliopsida; order Lamiales; family Lamiaceae; genus Schizonepeta; species Schizonepeta tenuifolia. Next base: position 9,328,271 of record CM055956.1, read on the forward strand.
AAATAAATAGTTAAATAATTCACATTATTACTTCAAATTAATCACAACATCAAATCATAATGTCATAGAACAATTATTTCACATTGGACAAATAATATGAAATGCTCGTGCTTATGCATATGTATGGAAAATGTAAAGTTTAACTTTGAAACCTTTAGATTTTATAATTTGGAATAAAATCTATCTTATATCGGGAATAAGTGATGATTCTATTATTCTAATTATTTTTATTCTTATTTTATTCTACTAGGGCGAAACTTTTAGGTCTGAATTTTCGGAGTTCTACGGAATGTTATACAAAAGCATGAATTATGACAAAAAAATAATTTGTTCCCCATATCTATTGTGAATTGTGCTTGTATATTACAAAATTCCGCAAACAAAAAAAAATGTACACAATTCATGTGCTCAGTGATTCCTTCTTTTCACCTTTTCCAACTAAATTAAGCACGATTGAAATGCAAGAAATCACCGCATCTAAAGAGTATTTGCGTTAAAGTTGCCCGAATCGGAGACATAAGTAATTGCAAAAATATTCAATATTGGAGTTAACCTAGTGCTATATTTCTACAAAAACATATTATTATCTTGTATATTGCATGACTACTTTCAATTTATGAACTAGTCAATCATTTAATTTTTTTAAATCAATGTACGTCAATTAATCATTGATTCGATCCCACCTAATATTATTCAATGCCTTCAATATTATTTAAACTTGATATGATTTATTCACTATTCACCGAATACAATGACAAATCATGATAAACTAATAGTTTTATTTTAAATATCCTATGTGTGTAATTACGTATATAGCAATCGTATCTATTTCGGTGCATAATAATTAGATAATACTATGATAGTGGATGACGTTGGAGTACAACAATATACTAGTACTTATGATTATGCCGACATATTCTTTTTCGGATATTACGACGAACAACCACATTCTTGATAAATCCATTTGAATTAAAATTTACATGAATAATAAAATACTTGGATAGTTGATTTCTCTAAATAAAATTTGACTAATATTTAACATATAAATTCGGCCTTTTGCGGTTATAGGTGGAGCAAATCGGATCGTCTATTACATTTTTATGTGGCATCTTTTGTTGCCTTAATAAAAGTATGACATGTGGCCTAATAAAGGGTTCAGATTTAGGGAATATATAAGGAAAATATATACCCTACATCTTGAACCCTTAGTCATGCCACGTGTCATCTTTTTATCAATGTAATAGAAGATGTCACATAAAAATGCAATAGAAGATCCGGTTTGATAGTTGGAGGGTGTGTGACAATTGTGAAAGACTAAATTTTGAATATGCGGGGATGAGATTAATTGAGATGTTTGTGGAATGGTTGACTTAAATACAAGAGAATTGGTTTTAATTCGATTGAAATTTTTGTAACTTAAAGTCTACGATTTTGAGTCTTTCACTGTAAAACATTTATAATTTTTTCTTAAAAGGTCAATCTTAATCGTGATGGAGTTTCATGCTTATCTTACATTAAATTTTCATTTATTTGCTTAATCATGATTTTATTATTTCGCTGCTCCTAACCTTCACAAGTATTATGCATATTATATAGTACAAATTTAAGTCGCCAAATAAGTATCTCAAACTATCAAATTTTTCATTTAAAAACTATTATATCTTTAAATTCTATGCAAAAAATTATTAAACTACCATTAAGCAGTAAAAAGAATTACTCTCACCGATCATTAAAAAAAAAAAAAAAAAAAAAAAAAAAAAAAAAAAAAAAAACTGTACATACATTATTTTATAGGTGTTCATGAAAAATTTGTTTACCCCCATTTATAGAATTAGGTCACACACTTTCTACTTTATTTTTAACTTTATTTCGCTCATAATTACCCACAAATTAGCCCTTATTCCATTCACATTTTAGATTTATTATTCCCTCCGTCCTGCTACACTTGTTTTACTTTTCTTTTTGGGCGTCCCGTTACACTTGTTCTATTTCCTTTTTTGAAAATAATTAGTTTGAGTAATTATATTTACTTTACACCTTTCAACCTACTTTTCACCTTGTTTTCTGTGTCATTTACTATTCATTCTCTCTCTACCCACTATATTTTGTACTCACATTATTTTACTATTGACTCTCTCTCTCTACCCACTTTATTTCACTTTAATAATTCCACTAAACACACTTTCTACCCTTAATTATTCTTTCTTAATTTTCGTGCTCAAAAAAACTAGGACATCTGTATTGAGACGGAGGGAGTACATTCTATCAACTAAGTCAAATCACTTTCTTAATTCATGTGCCAGTCAAACGTAATCAGATTTTTATGATGGAGGAAGTATTTTATTTACTATCTTAATATACGCATTTGGAAATACTTTATTTGAGACTAAGAAAATATTATTGAATTTTAAATAGGTAGAGCTCTCCATCCTTCCATGAAAATTATAGATAGTTTTTATGATATGGATTTTAATAAAAATGTGTAGATGTTAAGTGAATGGAAAAAAAAAAAACCGATTATTATGAGTGAAGAAAAAAATAAAAAGTAAAATATGAAATCATCTCCAAAAATAGAAAAATGAAAAATAGCTCTTTGTGGACAAACGAAAAGGTCTACAATTTTGTGGCCCGTGGAGTAATAGATAAATTCATAGGTGGTTAGGCAACTTGTATAACCAAATATTCTCGCATATTAATTCACAAGATCCGGTCCATTCACGGGAAAGCTCAACAACTTCCAATAAAAATCCACAAAAAATCATTTTCCTCAATCTGTAACACTTTTGAATTCATCGAGCTTTTCTATATATAGAAGTACGGAGTCAAAAGAGATTTTTTTTTCTATTTAAATGTCTTTTATTACTATATTATGATAGAATTGGATAGGTGTATGAAAAATAGATCGGCACTTTTTTATATATGAAACACATAATTCGAGTTTGTTAAATATATTTAAAGTTCTTTACTTCTTTAGTAAAAAAGATATAAATAAATTGGGGAAGTTCCATAATAGATCAACTTCTAATAGGTTGACTCATAAAAAATCACAATAAAATTGGAATCAATCGAAAAGTTTGGACAATATTTTCAAATGATTCTATATATCAAAGTAAATTGTATTATGAAAAATTCTATTCAGTCACATTGTTTTTTATTTTTTGCCACATGCATAAAGAAAAAAAGTTAACTATAAAAATAGTAATAATAATATTTTCCATGTAGTTTATGATTTCCGAATTAGAGTATATATTCTTTTTCAAATCTTATGTTACTTTTTTAGCTTGTGTGGTGTCTATAGTGAGTGTGTCCAAATAACACTACTATTTTTAAATTTTTTTATGAAGCCATATTTTCAGTGAATATTAATGTTGAATTGTCTGAAATATTTTCAAGAACTTTCGGCCAATTATAAGTTATTTTGTGGAACGACCTACTGAAGGACAATCTAGCGTGGACTTTTCCAATAAATTAGGTTTGAGACTAAACAGCTAAGCTCGAGTTCGTGCATTGACAAGAGATATACTAGTAGTTGTAAGGCTTGTTCGGTTCAGTAAAGATTTAGTTCAAAAATAAACTCTAACTCAGTGAAAATTAGGTGATGAATTTATTTATTTTCAAATAGAAATTTTAATGTAAGTGAGAAGTGACATATAAATGTAAAAGTTGAATTTTTTTCTAGCGCCAATTAATGAGACTTATTTAAGTGATTTCTCTTTAATTTCGATAAGCTTAGGAAAGATAAATTAGAAATAAATATCATACTTATTACAGTTGAATATTTAGCAAATTAAACATTGTTATGATTTTGGTGTACCATCATCCCAAACAAAAATAGGGATACAAATGATCTCCATGAAAACATTTTAAAACATATGAATCTGAATCTGAAGATTCAGATGCATGTGACGAAAGCCAAGATTCTTTATAGCTTATATGATTATTGGTTGATGTGGCTTTACATGGTTGGATTTGTGGTTGTATAATCTTTTATATTTAATTATAAGGCAAATTATTGTATGAGACGCATTTCACGCGGTGAGACGCGCGCGTGGCGCGTGCACTGCAGGCGCCCTATTTTTTTCGATTTTTCTTTTTGCAATAAGCCCATATGTACACCACCGTGTATTCATATGCACACCACTTAATTTTCATATGCACACCGAAGAGTATAGATATGCACCAACTTTTTTTAGTTTTTCCGATTTTTGTTTTTTTAAATTTCCAAATTTATTTTGTACTCTTTTTTTTGCCTCTTCGTTATTTTGTTTGCCGCTTCTTTTTTGATCAAAATTCGAGCGAGGGGAGCCTAAGGCCTTAGAGCGAGCCGAAAAATCCAAATTGTTGTCCGATGATTATCAATACTCTTCGGTGTGCATATCAACATAAAGTGCATTGCATATGAATATATGGTGGTGTGCATATGGGTTTATTGCTAAAAAAAATAAAAATTGGGCGCGTGCACTACACGCGCTGCGCATGCAGTGCGCAAGCCACGCGCGGTCTCACACTGTGAGACACGTTGCATGGGATACTAACACTAATTATAATATAAATTTTTAGAATAAAATCTTTGGAAAAATAAAGTCAGCAATTCCTCCAATGTAATCCTATATTATCTTATGGCTTACGCTAATAATGTATTCATCAAAAAGTAATCTATATATATGTATGAGTGAAAGATTGATTGGACAAAAGTTTTATTGTATTAGTTGGAACAATAAAGCTATTCGGTCACGGTGGTCCGTCACACGCGTAAAAAAAAAGAAAAATTGACTGTAAAAATGAAAATAAACACATTTTCTCCTAGAGTTTATGTTTCCCCAATTAGGGTATATCCATTTTCATAACTTATATTACTATTTTTAACTTGTGTGACCGATCACAGCGTGATCAAATAGCACTAACTTTGTTGGAAAATGGAATCTTTTTTTTTTTTTTGTGATGTTGGAAATTGGAATCTTGATTCTTAGTTTAGGGAGGAAAAAACATACTAAGGGATACCCAAATCGTGTAATCTCTCTCTCTCTCTAGATCGAATATCACGGCACTTTATTTAGTTCAATGCCCAAGTCAAAAGATAAAATGAAAGTTATGCCTTTTTTTTGTTGGCATTGTTATTGTTATTGAGATTCGTGCAATAGTTATACAAGTAGTAATCTTTTATTTTATTCCGCCAAAAGTCTTTATAAGTAGATGCAAAGACATGCCAAACAACTATTTTAGAGAGACTTTTTGATGGAATGGGTGGATATGTAAGTGAAATGTTATAAGTTCGAATTCTACTAATATTGTCTACAAATGATCTAAGTTAGCCTTGTTGAATAGAACTTGAATAGCACATTAACGATTTTTCTATCCAAACATTTACGATTTTTCTATCCAATCTGCCAGTAAGGTTGTACTCCCTTCCTTCTACTAAGTATGTCTAAAAAAAAGAAAAAATATGTAACTTTTTTTTTTAAAATATCGGAACTGTTGCATGTAATTTGTTTCAATTCTCATAATAGAGCTGAGTGATGAAGACAGGGATTTGTTGCAATTATTCAAAGACGGAGGATTTTAGTTGCAAAAGGGAAAAACAATTGTTTTGATCTGAGTTGTTGATCGAGATGGATGGTTGAGATTGAAAGGCTTAGTTGGAGTTGGTTATAACTGTCTTACTCAGTTCATCGTCTTCATCTTGGTAGTTCACATCATTCAGTTCGCAGAGAGGTTGAGAGAGAATCTAGATATTTCTTCTGTAATCATCCAAAGTTAGGCTTATAGAGTTTTGTTTCTAGTTTCGCTCTTGTTGTAATCGAAGGTTGATCGGAATAAAATTAGAGATAGCTCTTTATCCCGTCGATGTAGATCCTTTGTGATCGAACCACGTAAATCATGTGTTCCTGTGTTTGTTTATCTTCGTTTTTTCGTCAATTTGCTTAACAAGTGGTGCCGTCTATGGGAATCAAATTCACGGCGAATGAAGAAATCTGTAGTGAATCAAGTTCGTGGCGGTTATCGCAATAGAAAAGAAGTTATCTACTGTGAAATTTTCATCTGAGATCTGATCAAGGAAAGTAGATCGACGGCGAGATGGCAACGCTGAAGTTGGAGACAGAGAAATTCACAGGCAAGAATGATTTCGGGCTATGGAGAATTAAGATGTGTGCGCTACTCACTCAACAAGGATTAGCGACGGCATTAAAGGGGATGAAGGCTCATCTTCATCGACCACGACGAATGATGTGTTGGATATTTTAGTGTAATTGGATTGACTTGTTTGATCAGTATCGTCATAATAATACATCATATAAGTTTGGTGGTGCGGAGTGCACACTTATATGAATTTATTATGATTTTAGGGGCGAAGCTCCTAAAGGACGGGGGTACGGGGGCAGCGCCCCCGATAGAGGGGTCCAAGGGGCGGCAGCCCTTGGCTGGGGTCGAGCTAAAAAACTGATTCGAATCAGTTTCGGTGGTCTGATCAATTTTCATTTGGTTCTAGTTCTGCATTCTCAAATAATCCCATACTAAAGTTCGTCATACTCTGAATTGTATCCGATTGAATAATTCGATAGAACCGTCGAATTGATTAGATCTGAAAGTGTTCTCACACCTTTCAAAGAATCCGGTTTTTTGTTCGTTTCATTCATATTTTCCCCTACAAAGATCAAATCAATTTTCTGAAGATGGCGAACAAGGAATCTGTGAAAGACATGACAAGGAATTTCGAGAAGTTGGACAAGTTTGCTGGGCAGGATTTCAGACGCTGACAGAAGAAGATGCATTTCATGTTGACAAATCTCACGGTTGTGTATGTTCTGAGTACCCCCATGCCCGAGGCTGTTGAAGACGAAACTCTGGAGCAAACGAGGAGACGCTTGAAGTGGGAGAACGATGATTACATATGTCGTGGCCACATCTTGAATGGTATGTCTGATTCCCTCTTTGATGTGTATCAAAACGTAGAGTCTGCAAAGGAATTGTGGGATTCCCTCGAAGCCAAATATATGGCAGAAGATGCCTCGAGCAAGAAGTTTCTTGTTGGTAATTTTATAAACTATAAAATGGTAGATTCAAGGCCTGTCATGGAGTAGTATAATGAATTGCTTAGGATATTAGGACAATTCGCCCAATATGATATAAAAATGGATGAATGCATTTCTGTTTCTAGTATTATCGATAAGTTGCCACCCTCCTGGAAGGATTTTAAGAATAATCTGAAACATAAGAAGGAGGAACTGACTTTGGTTGAACTTGGAAGTCATTTCCAAATTGAACAATCCATACGTGATATGGAAAGGGGTTCTGTTGGTGATACTAAAATAGTGGCTGGTTCCTCCATTAACATGGTGGAAGAGGATGAATCCTCGAAGGCTGGCTCCAAGGCTGGTAAAGGGAAACGAAAGTTTCAAGGGAACAACAGTAAGGCTCCTAATAAGAAGCCTAAGCTAACTTGTTGGAAGTGTGGTAAAACCGGGCACTTCAAGAAGGATTGCAAGTCTAGAAAGGGTGGAGGAAAAGGGAAAAACGAGGCTGGTTCAAGTGGATTCAAGGATCCCGAAAAGCAATTAGGTCTGTTTTTGGTACCCTATGATCATTCTGTTGAGAATTATGTATCCATAATCTCTGAAGCATTTTATGTGCAGGATGATGATGTCTCTTGGTGGGTTGATTCGGGTGCAACATGTCATGTATGCAAGGATCTTCAATGGTTCAAGGACTTCAAGCCAATTGAAGATGGATCTTTATTAAAGATGGGCAATGTTGCTACCGAACCAATCAAAGGACTAGGAACTGTTAGTCTAGTATTTACCTCTGGAAACTCTTTGTCTTTAAGTAATGTTCTGTATGTACCTGGTATTCGTAAGAACTTGGTGTCTAGTATTGTGTTGAATAATTGTGGCTATAAGCAAGTGTTTGAAAGTGACAAGTATATCTTGTCGAGACATGGTTCCTTTGTAGGATTTGGTTATCTGAATGGTATGTTTAAGTTGAATTTGGATATTCTTTTGTTAAGAATTCTGTTTGCATGGCTTCTACTAGTTCTAGTAATAATTTTGGCAAAGCAGAATTATGGCATGGTAGACTAGGACATGTGCATTATAAAAGATTGAAAGATATGTCAAAAATGAGTTTGATACATGCTTTTGAGTTGAATGCTGAAAAGTGTAAAACCTGCATGTTGACTAAGATTAATAGACAGCCTTTCACTAAGCATGTTGTTAGAGATACTTCTTTATTAGAACTTGTACATAGTGATTTGTGTGATTTTCATTCTACTCTGTCACTTGGTAATAAAAAGTATGTCCTTACTTTTATTGATGATGCTACTAGATATTGCTATGTCTATTTGTGCCATTCAAAAGACGAAGCTCTTGATAAATTTAAAATCTATAAAGAGGAGGTAGAGCTCCGTCATGGTGTGAAGATTAAAACTCTTCGCACTGATAGGGGAGGTGAGTACTATGATTCAGTGTATTTTCAATCTACTAGTATAGTACATCAGACCACAGCTCCATATACACCACAACAAAATGGTGTAGCTGAAAGAAAGAATAGAACATTGAAAGAAATGGTTAATTCAATGTTGTTCTATTCTGGTCTAAGTGAAGGTTTTTTGGGTGAGGCTATGTTGACAGCCTGTTATTTACTTAATCGAGTTCCTAATAAATGGAACAAGATAACTCCTTATGAACTTTGGTATAAGAAACCACCAAAACTGAGTTATTTCAGAGTTTGGGGTTGTAGAGCTGTGGTGAGACTAACTGACCCTAAAATGAAAACCATAGGCCAAAGAGGTATAGATTGTGTATTCATTGGCTATCCTGAAAATTCAGTTTGTTATAGGTTCTATGTCATAGAATCTAATGACTATGTAGTTGTGCACTCTATTATTGAGTCAAGGGATGCTGATTTTGGCAATGAGAATAGATTCACATCTTTACCTAAACCTGGAGACATGATTGCAAGCTCTAGTAACTCTGGTATGAGTGACAGAGTGACTGATACACCTCCTGAGCCTAGGAGGAGTATTAGAGCACGAAAAGCTAAAACATTTGGTGATGGTTTCCAACTGTATTTGGTGGAAGGATCGAGGACTGAAATTAACTTTCAGTATCAATATTGTTTCAATATTGATGGTGATCCAAGGACATACAATGAAGCTATGGCTTCTAGGGATGCTGCATTCTGGAAAGAGGCAATCTAAGATGAGATTGACTCTATAATGCACAACAATACTTGGAAATTGACTGATTTACCACCTGGGTGTAAACCATTGGGTAGTAAATGGATCTTCAAAAAGAAGATGAAGGTAGATGGAAGCATAGACAAATATAAAGCTAGATTGATTATCCAAGGCTTTAGACAAAAGGAAGGTATTGATTTCTTTGACACCTATGCTCCTGTGGCTAGGATTTCTACCATTAGATTATTGTTAGCACTTGCAGCTATACATAATCTTGTAATTCACCAAATGGATGTTAAGACAGCCTTCTTGAATGGTGAATTGGATGAAGAGATTTACATGAAACAACCCGAAGGTTTTGTCATGCCTGGTAATGAACATAAAGTTTGTAAGTTGGTGAAATCTCTTTATGGACTAAAGCAAGCCCCTAAGCAATGGCATCAGAAGATTGATGATGTTGTGTTATCTAATGGTTTTGTACTTAACCAAGCAAACAAGTGTGTATATAGCAAGTTTGATACTTCTGGTAAAGGAGTAATCATTTGCTTATATGTGGATGACATGTTGATCTTTGGTACTAACCAAGATCAAGTTGATAAAACAAAGGAATTCTTGTCATCTAAGTTTGATATGAAAGACATGGGGGAGGCTGATGTGATACTTGGAATTAAGATCACACGTGGAAAACACGACATTTCTATTTCTCAATCACATTATATTGAGAAGGTATTGGAAAAGTTTAATCTCAAATATTGTTCTCCAACGGGAACTCCTTTTGATCCTAGTGCGAAACTTGTGCCTAATAAAGGAGTTGCTGTGAATCAACTTGAATATTCAAAGGCTATTGGTTCTCTCATGTATGCTATGATTAGTACCAGACCTGATATAGCCTTTGCTGTTGGAAAACTGAGTAGATATACTCACAATCCGAGCTTAATCCATTGGCAAGCAATTAATCGAGTATTTAAATACTTGAAAGGAACTATGGATTATGGGTTGACTTATTCTGGATTTTCTTCTGTTCTTGAAGGTTATTTAGATGCAAGTTGGATTACCAATTTGGAAGATCATTCTTCTACAAGTGGTTGGACATTCCTTCTTGGCGGTGGTGTTATATGTTGGGCATCAAAGAAACAAACTTGCATCACTAATTCAACAATGGAATCTATTGTGGCTTTAGCAGCAGCTGGTAAAGAGGCTAAATGGCTAAGAAATTTGGTTTGTGAAATTCCATTGTGGCCTAAACCGTTGTCACCAATATCTATCAGATGTGATAGTGCAACTACCTTGGCTAAGGCATATAGTCAAGTGTACAATGGGAAGTCTCGACACTTAGGTGTTAGACATAACATGATACGTGAACTTATCACGGATGGTGTGATATCTGTAGAGTTTGTGAGAACTCAACACAATTTAGCCGATCATTTAACCAAAGGGTTAAGTAGAGATCTTGTGCGCAAGTCGGCTATAGGGATGGGTTTAAAGTCCACTAGAAATCTCTGATATTAAGATACCCAATTCTCATCTAGTATGACGCTAGGTGCTGAATTCAATGTGGAAGGCTTAATATCTAGAGATTGGAACACATTAAATAATTATCCCAAGGTATGTGTTCGGACCTGCAAGTTAAGAAGGTTGACTGTATACATTCTTAATAGCTCTTTTGACAAATTGCATGTGCAGGTGCAAGAATAAAAGAACTACCTATATGAGCATGAAGTTTAGCCGCTTCAAGAAGCTGGGACTTGGCTTTGACATGCTTATGAAGGATAAGGACACAGGCTAGTAAAATATAGTGTCAAGATAGAACATATAATTATGTAAACTTTTGTGTACATTATCTTCGTGTATTCAATATGAATTCACAGGGTTCAATCCTTAGAGATACCCTGTTATTCGAATATATGGAATGTGTAGTGTACTAAGGTGAAATTCAATCGTCATGATATTTCATTTATGCAAATGTTTGAAGGTTTGAGATGACTTGTTTTAGTTAATCAAGGATTACAGTAAAATAGGGGAGGATTGTTGGATATTTTAGTGTAATTGGATTGACTTATTTGATCAGTATCGTCATAATAATACATCATATAAGTTTGGTGGTGCGGAGTGCACGCTTATATGAATTTATTATGATTTTAGGGGCGAAACCCCTAAAGGACAGGGGTTCGGGGGCAGCACCCTCGATAGCGGGGTCCAAGGGGCGGCAGCACCTGGCGGGGTCGAGCTAAAAAACTGATTCGAATCAGTTTCGGTGGTCTGATCAATTTTCATTTGGTTCTAGTTCTGCATTCTCAAATAATCCCATACTAAAGTTCGTCATACTCTGAATTGTATCCGATTGAATAATTCGATAGAACCGTCGAATTGATTCGATCTGAAAGTGTTCTCACGTCTTTCAGAGAATTCGGTTTTTTGTTCGTTTCATTCATATTTTCCCCTACAGGATGTCGATGTCAAATCGGCGGCAACAGCTGTAGAGGCCGAGCTCAAGAAAGAAGAAATGCGTGAAAAACGCATAATCTTATTATTATGTGCCTTGGCGACAAGGTATTGAGGGAGGTGGCAAAGGAAAAATCTGCAACAGCGGTTTGGGTAAAGCTTGAGTCAATTTACATGACCAAGTCTCTTGCAAATAGGTTGTATATGAAACAACGCTTGTATTCCTTCAAGTTGGTGAATGATAAACCACTGGAAGATCAGTTGGAAGCATTTAATAAGATCATCGATGATCTTGAAAACGTTGATGTGAAAGTCGAAGATGAAGATCAAGCCACCATTATACTCAATGCTCTTCCTGCATCGTATGATCATTTGAAAGATGTTATGTTGTATGGGAGAGAATGACATCTCTGTGGAAGAAGTGCAATCTGCACTTGAGGCAAAGCTTCATAAATTTTCTTCATCACAGAAACAAGAAAATATTGATGTCAGGCTTCATTTCATCCGAGATATAGCTGAAAAATGGGAGGTCCAGATGGAGAAGGTATCTATAGAAGAAAATGTTGCAGACATGCTAACCTAGGCTTTACCAATATCCAAGTTTGAGTATTGCCTTGAGTTAGTGAGTTTGTTGCCTCGAGTTTTGAGGCGGTATTTACTGCTCCGAATCGGGAGCAGTACCGGAGTAGGGAGCTTGATGGTTTCGTTCAAGTTTTGAGAGTTGATTAGATTAGGTGGAGATTTGTTGCATGTAATATGTTTCAATTCTCATAATAGAGCTGAGTCGTGAAGATGGGGATTTGTTTGCAATTATTCAAAGACAGAGGGTTTTAGTCGCAAAAAGGAATAACAATTGTTTTGATCTGAGTCGTTGATCGAGATGGATGGCTAAGATTGAAAGGCTTGGTTGGAGTTAGTTATAATTGACTGACTCAGTTCATCGTCTTCATCTTGGTAGTTCAAGTTATTCAGTTCGCAAAGAGGATGAGAGAGAATCTAGAGATTTCTTCTGTAATCATTCAAAGTTAGGATTATAGAGTTTTGTTCCTAGTTTTGCTCTTGTTGTAATCGAAGGTTGATCGGAATAAAGTCAGAGATAGCTCCTTGTCCCGTGGATGTAAATCCTTTGAGATCGAACCACGTTAATCTTGTGTTCCTGTATTTGTTTTTCTTCGTTTTTTCGTCGTTTTGCTTAATAGGAATCACCCGAACACCAACCCCCCTCCCAAAAAAAATGTCACATTTTTTTATAGTTAACTTTTCAAAAGTAATAGTATCTATCCATTTTCTATATTTAATCGTATTCTTAATTTCTGTATCTAAAAAGTATGAGAGAATGTTTTATATGATGTTGCTAACTAATACTATCATTACCACATATATTTGTATGAGAATATTTTATGATAAGACGTATTAATTTTGTTTCTTTTTTTTGCCTATGTAAAGTAATATTCAGTGGCCATTTTTGACCCGTCTCATCATAAAATCGTCTTGCACAAGATACAATGCTACATACTAACTAATCATCTACTTCAATTATTAATGGTTTCCCTTAATAAATATTTATGTTTGAAATAAAACTTATTTTTAAATAATTATCGTATTTCAGAATTCTATAAATATCAATATTAAATTCTCTATTCTATTTTGATCGTCAATATAAATTATTTAGTTATTTATTTAATTTTTATGTAAAAATGAATTTGTCCACTAACTTGGCAAAGTGGTATACTTCTATTTATGAAATGACAAAATTTTACTTTAGGAATATATATATTTTTTACACTCCTCTAACATATTAATATTTTATTAATATAATATTTTAGTGAGATAATAATATTATATTATAGTTGTCAATGTAATATTAATGTGAAATGTAATTGTAGTATAGAAATTTCCTATAATTTCTTGAATGGATAGAGTGGAACCGAAAAAATGATTTCAGCTCAATTGATTCAATTTATGCTCTATCAGTTCCGTTATTATTAGTCTGTATTTTTTTTTAGGGTTGTCCTTTTATTTTTGTCCTGTTTTTTTTTTTCTTTCTGAAAATAATTAAGAAATGATTAGGATCTAATTAATTTATTAAGCAAATTCATTTTACACTTTTCATCCTACTTTTCCACCTTAATTTCTGTGATATTCACTGTTTCCCACTCTCTCTACCCACTTTATTTCACTTTTCATTCTCTCTCTACTCATTTTATTTCACTTTAAAAATTTCACTAAACATTACTTACTATTAATTATTTTTTTCTTAAACCCTGTGTCCAAAAGAAACAGGTCAAACTTGATGGGATATAGGGAGTATAAAATTCAACCGTATTGAGATTCACATTTTCTAAAACGACGTGCAACCAAGCTCCACTTGTATCAGAGTCGTGCTTAAACTTCTAATGACGTTTCCACGGCGTTTAAGTCTTTAACTCTCTTATAATAATAGGATTAAGTGAATAATCATTGATTTTTTTTTTTTTAATAAAAAATGCGTTTGGACTTATTGAAAAAATAGTAGTACTAAATGGCTGATGATTATCATGTTAGTGTGAACATTCTAATTAAGGATAGTCGTAAGCATGAGAAGGGATATGCTAATACTTTTTTTTCCCCAACATCTTTGATTGGAGGGGAAATGCCGAAATATATAACTTATACTACCTCCAGTCTCCAAAGTTCTTCCTATCTTTACTTTTGGAAATGATCCCTAAGTTTCTTCCTAACTACTTTTGAACACTACATCATAACAAATTATTATATCTTACAATTACTTTATCAACTTATTTACCTAAAATACCACATATGTCCCACTACTATGTCAATTAATTAATATATCACTACCCTCATATGGGACCATTTCTCCACTCACAATAAATTCAATCACTTTTTCTCTACTCACAACTAACTCAACAACCTTTTTCCTTAATACGCATGCCACTCCCTCCTAGGAAAAGACTTGGGGACCGGGGGTAGTATAAAATTGAAGTTCAATTAATTTTATTCATTTATTTATTTAAAGTTAAAAGGAAAAGAATAAACCGAGTTTTAATTTTATGTAATTTATAAATTTAATAGTTTCAATAATAATAATTAATGTTTAATGTTGACAAAATAAAAGTGATACAAACAAAAAATTCTCACGGAAAATGAGTATCAAATAGCTGCTCTCATAAGCATAGTCAATAACATTGTTATTATCTTTATGCAGACTCCCACTATATCAAAATAAAATAAATTAACAACGCTAAGTTATAAAACTTTGTGATTATGAAAAGAAAAGCACCCGATTAACTTGGAAATCGAGATGACTTATATATGAATAGTACTTAATGATCAAATTAAAGAAGTATATTTTTTTTAATGAAAATTATACTCTTTAAATGCATTTGTTTCATTTTCTTGACAATTACACCCCTTTTCTTTGTATCTATTATGCCAATCATAGCGTTCCAAATTAATAGATTCAGTTCATACTAATGTGGGCTCAAAAGTCATAGCAATCACCAACCCCATAAAGTTAACAAAAAATAAAAAAAATAAAAATAAACGCAAAAATTCAAATGCGATCTGCCACCCTCTATGCGACCGCTCGTAGGTTGCATCGATGCACGCGCTACTTTTTTTTTAAATATTTTTTTTTTAATTTCTAGATTTTTTCCCTTTTTTTGTTTGCCTCTTCGTTTTTTTATTTGCCGTTTCTTCTTTAGTCAAGATTCGAGCGAGGGGAGCAGAAGGCCTCGGAGCGAGCCGAATAAATTCAACGTTGCCCGATGATTATCCTTATATTAGTAATCGGAGATAAGGCGTAGTCGTAAATTGAAACTGAAGGCGGAGCCGAAAAAAAAACTAAAATTAAAAAAAAAAAAGACCGAGTCAACCCGACCCAAATTTGATCGCAGGATCCATGCGACCTGCTGCATAAGAGATCGCCTCAAAAATAATAATGAGTATAAGAGAATATCATAAAACAACTGGATAAAAACAAATATTTTCTTCTACAATCTACTATATTTAAGGGTTCCAACCCCATAATATATTTTCTATTACACAAAAATAATTAGGACATGATTACACATTATTGATACTGTTATAAGAAATAAGTTTATTCATCTCAATATCTCATAGTAGAATATTTCATCAATTCCTTTCTGAATTCCGACCTTCTGCGAAAAAGGAATTGAGGATCATACACACATTTGTAGATCAAGATCTAACACTGTTTGCTGACATAATTAATTTATTAATCAGTAATCACCAAACAAAAGTTACATAACCCATTGAACATTTAATAAGCAAATTCGAGTGGCGTAAATTTAAAGAACATGGGAATTTTGGGGAAATTAAAGTAAAGTCTGACCAAGCATACAAATATAGCAAGTTGCTAACATGTAACGTCATCAGACTCATCACCCTTGAATAAATAAAAGAACACTACTAATGATTATTACAACTATTTACAGTAAAACCTCTATAAAAAAAAATATTGTTGAGATTATAAAAAATTATATCTAAATAAGAAATTATTCTTAATTAGAGGTAAAAAATGAGAAATTTCTTTTATATTGGGACCATAAAATTTTATACCATAATAAAAATTTATTTCCACATAGAGTCTTTCTTTGTAGAAATTTTACTGTATTTTTTTTTCAGTTGTTTATTAGTGAAAAATAATATTAGTAAGACCTTCAGCAGCGGCGAGCGCAGCTCGCTCGCTCGCTTGCCTATTTGGTGGGCCCAGTGCGCGCGCTTGAAATGGGCAGTAGTGGCGAGCTCGCCAAGCTCGCCAATTTCTATTTTTTTTTTAAAATTCGAAAAATATGTAATTAAAAAAAAAATTCTCCTCATTAAAATTAAAATACTACATTACACTAAAAGTTAAAATACTACATTACAATAAAATTAAAATACTACATCAAACAAAAGCTTAAAAAAAACTACTCATCATCAACGGGCCACCCATATTTTATTTTAAGCTCCCTGACCCATTTCTCGTGGAACTTTTTCTGGGCCGGCTCCATACCGACGGTGCTCCTCGTGATGATATGATAGTCTTGTTGCCTCGTAAATGTTTCCATTTGTTGCGACATTTTCGTGGCCACTTGAACAAATTCTTCTCGTATACTTCCCGATGCCGAACCGCTTCCCGAGCTCGATCCGACCTTCCCCTTCCCTCTTGCCGTCGCCTTTGCTTTGTCTCTACCCATCGGGCGTTCCATCCGACTAGAGTGCTCCGACCAAATTCGCTGTCGGAAAGTGGAGTGGAGGATCACGGTGTGCTCCCGCTCGGATTGCTCCCTACCGCCGAATCCTGCGCCGAAGTGGTGTAGCTCTCATCTTCGCTCGTCTTCGTTCTCTTTGTCGCATGGTATTTTGCGGAGTAGACCATGGCGAACTTCGGCATATCTTTTACTACCAGCCACGTCGGGTAGTGCTTGAAAGCTGATTTGTGCACGACTTGCCATGCATTGAGAGCGTTGGTCAAAATGTCTTCATTGCTCTCACCGCTTCGACTTGCTTGCTGGCACTCCTTGTAAACTTGTTGGAATTCTATTAAGACCGTCTTCACTCGATCCCAATGGTTGCGGAGCTTGTTGGAATTCCTCCTCGATGTGTTTTTGGGACGGAGCTCGCGGTAACGTTGTAAAATACGCCGCCAATACGAATCGAACCGTTGGCCATTAGCGACGATGGGGTCGTGGGAGATGTTGATTCAACACCGAGCCAAGACCTCGGTCTCGGCCTTGGTGTATCCAGTCGGCCCGTCCTCGCCTTCGGAAGACGAATCCACCAACTCGACCGCAGCCGCCCTACCACCTCCACGACGCCCACCACGGCGTCCGCGACGACCACTGCCGGAGGCTTCCTTCCCCTTCCCCTTCCTCTTTACCGGTGAAGTGACTTGGACCTCGTCGCCGTCGGCGTCCAAATTGACCGCCGAGTTGAAATCGTCGGGCGACGGCGCGGGGTGCATGGGGTAGCCGGTGCCCATTGGCGGCATTGAGGGGGCGGCATTGGCGGCATTGGCGGCTCCGAAGCCTTGAAACGGTGCAAAGGCACCCGCGGAAAAGTGAGGAACGTAGGCTCCCGCGGGAAATTGGAGCGAAGGCCGAGGGAGACGACGAGAATAAATCTCGTTGGGGTATTTGAGAGAACAAATTTTGTCGAGGGGATGGACGAGATGGATTGGGGCTCGGCGAATCTTCGGCGAATGGCCAATTGGAGTTGAAATTGGCGTTTGGATCCATTTTTTTTTTCGATTGGAGGTGATCGCCGGAGGGCTTGGCCGGAGAAGGTGACCGCCGGTAAAGGGATCAAATTTGAGAGAAAATAGGTTGGAGAAGAGAGAATAGAGAGCGTAGTGTGTGATTTGTGGGTGGGGAGAGAATATATATATATAGTGTTTAATTAGAATAAAAAAAATTGAATGGTGACCGTTGACGATCGCAACGGCTATGCCGGCGACCAACCAGCGGCCACCATGTGGCATCCGAGCGTAGGAGAACGCAGCTCGCTCTATCGAGCTTGAGCTCACAAGCGCCGAGCTCGGCAGTGGTGTGCGAGCGTGAACAGCGAGCTCGCTAGGGCTGCGAGCGCGCCGCTGCCCATAGTCTAAAAGAAAGCAAATTAAGTGGCTACTTTTTTTGGCAAGTTCTTCCCCATCACACAATGCGACAAAGGTATTTAAAAGATGAATCAGAATTGGATTGTTTTTTCATTGCATCATCAATTACTCACGCACCTCTGGATCGTGGTTTTCACATTCACCTCATTAATTAAAAAGAAAAAAGGCAAAAGTCTTGTGTGGCCAAACTTATCGCAAGGCCAATCATATTAAGACAAAATAAAAATATTTAGAAATTAATTAAGAGTGACTAATATTTAATTAAATTTTAATTAAGATTGATTAATATTTAATTAGATTAAGTATAAATAAAAGTAAAACAAGTTAATTAAGGAGTGGACCATACCGTAAGGTCAACTACGCATGAGTTCGAAATTGCATTTTTTTTTTGCATCTTTAGTTAGAAGGAGAAATGGATTACAGCACCACACGCACCAAGAATTTGGTGGTTGCTTCAACATCATCATCAACCCCCATAATTTTAAATTTTCATTTTTAAATATATATGTTTTCTAATAATATAATGGCCAAGATTCGCAAGTTGGTGTTCTTGAGAAATGCAACATCCCACTTTTAACTGCTTTGAATTCATCAATAAATATTGTTAACTAAGAATGGTTCGATTTATTTTTATTCAACTACTTAGATATTTTAGGATGTGTGTACCGCTAATGTCCCTCTTTCTTTTTTTATTTGTTTTATTAATAATATTTAAAAAATAAAATAAAAATAATTAACTTTTCAAAAATAATAAGATTAAAATTTTCTATCTTTCTACATTAATTCCTTAATAATTAAATAAAATCGGAGATATTATCAACAGGAATAAGAGAGTATAAGTAAAACGACAAATGCTAGCCGTCTCGCCGTACCATCCCACACACAAAGGAAAAGTTGTTTCTATTTTTTTTACTTGTCGAATGCAAAATTCTTTGGATTTGACAAAGTTTTACCTTTTCCTTTTTTTCTTCCCGATTAATTCTTCTTTTCATTGTTGGTGGCGATGAATGTAAGATTCATTTTAGAAAATATGGTGTAAAATCTGAGGCAATGTTGTTTTCTTCATTCTTGTGCGGTTTGTTACAGTTGACCATAGAACGGGAATCCCAAGGGATGGGCCCCACTGCTTTGCTTGGTAACAAGAATCTTGACAGATAATCACGAGAGAGAGAGAGAGAGAGAGAGAGAGAGAGGGAGAGAGGGAGTATCTCATTCTCAAGTTTATACCACATAAAAATTTTCTCCAAAAAAAAAAAGATCTCATCTTATAAGATTCATAAAACATTACCTTTTTCTACTCTTTCCAAAATTTCTTTCTCAAACGAATTTTTGAGGAATCAATCCAGATTCTCTTATCAACTTCATTTCTCCACCAATATCAATCAATCAACGAGAGGTTTCCTTTATTTTCAGCCTGGGATTCAACCTTCAACAAGAAGTTCTAAACTTCTAAGCAACAAATTGCAAGGATTTCAAAGCTTCACCAAGGTAAAGTTTCATTCGATTTTTTCCCGATTGAAATTATGCAGTTTTCATCACTCAATAAACATTTGCAAGCTTCAAAACCAACCAAAGCTCTAGCTTAAAAGTTTCTTCAGCTGCAAAATAAAAAACAATCACACATTTCTGCATACAAGCACGATTCAAATCCATTTCTCATTCGATCGATACCACAAATGCACGCGCATAGCAGATTCTAGTTGCGCACATTCAATTCATAAAAGCTTAAAGTAGATTTTCAAAAAACAGTAAGAGAGAATATGCCGCAAATTTTGACTGAGTGAGGGTTGAGTTTTGGCCGAGTCAGCTGAGTCACGGTGGTGCTTGTGGTTGTGGCTGGATTGAGGATGTGAGGTGGAGGGGCAGAATGGTCCACGTGGAAGAGAAGATGTTGTTGTCGAAGAGAAGAGGAGAGGAGAATGGAGAAACAAGGCTGCGGCGGCCGGAGGCAGAAGAAACGGTCGAATTGGCGGCGGTTCCGGCGAAGACTCGCCGGACTAGGAAGAGGCGAACGAGATGAGACTATGGCCTGAGGCAATGAGCAATCGGCGGTCGCAGGCGGACGTCGCAGTTGTGGCGGCGTTGAACGGCGGTCGGTTCGCCGGAGTGGCGAGGATGATAGGAGGTAATCTGGGATCTGCCCTTGGCGGCGACGAGTTGAATCGTGTGAATGTGTGAGAGGGAGAGGGAGAGAGAGAGAGAGAGAGAGGAATCGCGGGAGAGAAATTTTAGGGGGGAGAGAGATGGGCTGTGTCATTGGGCTTCAGAGTAGTGTTGGGCCGACTTTGGGTATTTAAGACTTTTGATTAAAAGGAAAGTAGGATTTTATTAGGGGACTGGATAAATTAAAATTATATCGAAATTTGCTCAATTGCTAGTAACATCAAGTTAGTTTAGCCCAAATTTTAACAAATTTCAGAATCACCCTAGTGATTTATTAAAAATCAGAATTTGACCCAAGAACTTTTTAACAGAAAAAACCGCTATTTTTTTTTTTTTAATAACAGATAACCGTGCAAATGCATTAATAAGCTGGACATTAGTTTTATTTAGCAGAATTAGTAGAATTTGCCCTTAGAGAATTTATTTGATTTGTTGTGGCTAAAGTAAAAATAATTTCTTCATAATGACTTGAATGCGGCAGGTTGCATATGCATGCGTGGGGTGCACGCACATTTTTTTTTTAAATTTCCAGATTTTATTCCCTCTTTTTTTTTTGCCTCTTCGTTTTTTTGTTTGCCGCTTCTTCTTTGATAAGAATCCAAATTGTTGCCGCTAAGATTTCTTTATATTAGTAATCGGAGTGAAGGTGGAGCCATAAAAATGGAGCCCAAGGCGGAACCGGAAAAAACAAAAAAAGAAGGAAAAAAGGATGCGTGGGGTGCGGCATGTCGCATGGGAGACTGTCTCTAATTACTTTTGTTAAAAAAAAGAGAAAAGAATGCATGTACGAGTTTAAGATGTTGGTGAGTAGTAATTGACAGTAGTGAGTATTAATGGGTATTTTTGTGAGTGAAGTAAGAATCCACTTTAAATAGTAGAGTATATAAGGTTGAAAAGATGATGTGTTATGTAGACTCTACTACAAATATGGAAGTGACAAACATATTGTGGATATACCAAAATGACGATAGTGGCAAGGATATCGTGGACACATGGAGTATATCTATATCCTATATTTTGCCGAATTATGTTTTTAGTGTTTATGTTTCCTTTACTTGAGGTCTTGTGTGATCAAAATCATGTTTACACTTCTCACGATATTGACATTGTTGGATATAAGACGAAGAAAATTATGTTATAGTGTTCCCCACGACTAAGTACATTTTACGTATAGTCACCCTATGTTTTCAACAATGTTTTCAGGTCAGCCAGCTCAGAGCGACGTGATGGAGATGGGAGTGCTAGATTGATTTAGTTTAAAGGTTCTATTTACAATTCAGTCTTAAAACTCCAAATGGTTGTTGTTGGATGATTTGTCTCTTATTTGATTAAGTTTATGCCTTTCATTAGACTTTGAGATTTTTCCAAAGTTAAAGACTTAGAGTTAAGGGCATGTTGAATCAGGATTCCTTTGAAAAATATTTTACTTATTTGATGAAACTTTCTACTTGGCATTTCACCAAATTGAAAGGTAATTTTTGTCTTTTATGCCTTTCAGTCATTTAGAACATTTAGAAAGTCTTTCCGAAAAATAAAAATTTAAGTTTATGTTTTAGTTGGTTTGATGTCTGATATTTAGGTTTGATTTTATTGTTCTTAAAAGTTCCTTGCATGCAATGGATTAGTTGAATCATTATTCTCATGTTGTCTGTCGGCATATTTTTTTTTCCAATTAGAATTCGTGGCCATCATTATTGATTGAGTGTGGTTTGGTTTTTTTTGTTTTGTTTTATGTGATTCTACAGTTCAGTTCAGTAGTTGAAAGCAAGAAACTTGTGCCAATAGATTGTTTGTGGCTGATCAACTTTATCAAATTCGGATCATGTTAGCTATGGACGATGGTGTTCTTCCACTCAGTAACGTTCCTAGCAATCCATCTGATTCCTTCATGGATTTTGATTACATGGATGAACTGTTGGTGGAGGGGTGTTGGTTAGAGGCAAATGGATCCGAGTTCCCGCATTTTGATTCCACAACTCCGATTTCCCCATTTGAGCCACCGTTATCCTGGCCCACACTCGACTTCAATAATGGCGAATCGAGTGGTAGCCCATCTAAGATAGTTCAGGAGGAAAGGAAAAGATCATCTTTCCCCGAGAATCTATCCATCAGTCAATCTCGAGGCGGGCCACGACCTACTAATCCCGATGTTTCCTCAGCAAAACCTGTAATATATTCCGTTGAAGGCTTTGAACAGAGCAAAAGGTGGTGGATTGGACCGAGAGCTTCAATGTCGGTGATGGAGAGGTTGATTCAGGCAGTTGGTTTTATGAAAACTTCGTCGGGAGATAAAGATGTTCTAATTCAAGTATGGGTGCCCGTTACCAGAGGAGGCAAGCGCGTGCTCACTACCAATAATCAACCTTTCTCCCTCGATCTTAACTGCCCGAAGCTTGCTCAATACCGAGAAATCTCTGTGAACTATCTCTTCCCTGCCGATGGAGATTCTAAAGACGTTGTGGGGCTGCCTGGCAGGGTGTATAGGAATAAGGTACCCGAGTGGACTCCTGATGTTCGTTTCTTTTCGTGGGAGGAGTACCCTAGAGTTGTTCATGCCCAGCAATACGATGTCCGAGGTACTCTTGCTGTTCCGATTCTTGAACAAGGTAGTTGCGAATGTTTGGGTGTTATTGAAGTGATCTTGACCAAACAGAAGATCCAATATCGTCCTGAACTTGAAAGTGTCTGCAAAGCTCTTGAGGTATGTTCTGCTTCTATCAATTTTACTTATTACTTATTTTCTTCAAATTTAGATGTGTAGTTCTACACCGTTGCTTGTCTGCTCTAACTAACTCCAATCTATATTTATCTTGTATAAAAAGAGCCTGAAATTTGGTTTGCTTGTTATGCCCCTATCGTACTGTTAACTTTGATGGGCAAATTGAGTTTGCATTATATTAATTAAGTTTGCTAATTTTATGTATTTATATATGGTATAATTAAATATATGCTCATACTTTTCTTGTGCAAAGTACATGCATCTCACTAATCTGAAATTCCTTTTCTTCACTGTAGGCTGTAGATCTGAGGAGTCCTGAACTCTCAAACACTCAGAAGGTTAAGGTAATTGGTTACTTTCGATTCCGAACAACTCCCAATGAAACTAGTATTTGATCTCATATGTGACGAAAACATTGGTACTTTTGCAGACAAATGATTTATCTTACCAAGCTGCATTACCCGAAATTCTTGAGGTTCTAAGATCTGCATGTGAAACTCACGGACTGCCATTGGCTCAGACGTGGGTTTCATGCGTCTTACAAGGCAACAAAGGGTGTTGGAACTCAGACGAGAACACAAGAAACTGCATTGCACCCGTGGAATCTGCTTGCTACATTGGTGATTCTCGTATGAAGGGGTTCCACGAAGCCTGCTACGAGTACCACTTGTTAGAAGGTCAAGGTATAGTTGGGACAGCATTTCAAACGAATGAGCCTTGTTTCTCGACTGATGTATCCGCGTGTAGCAAGGCAGATTACCCTCTCTCTCACCATGCGAGGATGTTTGGACTAAAAGCTGCTGTAGCGATTCGGTTAAGGAGTACTTGTACCGGTTCAGCTGACTTCGTCTTGGAGTTCTTCCTCCCCACAGACTGTAACAATCCTGATGAACACAAAAAAATGCTGAATTCTCTGTCTACGATCATCCAAAATGTTTGCCAGACTTTACGCGTCGTCACTGACAGAGAGTTGAAAGAAGAAGCTGCTTTCGCAGATAATATCCGTCGAGAAACATTAGCTGAATCCTCAGAGATTGGGTTAGGCCAACCTGATTTTGATTCAAAACAAGGCGGGGCATTTGTTGCAAATACTTCTACATCATTTGACGGTAGCTCACCGTATACGAACAAAACAGGAGAAAAACGACGAATCAAAGCTGAGAAAACTATTACATTGGAGGTTCTAAGGCAACACTTTGCCGGAAGCCTCAAAGATGCTGCAAGAAATCTTGGTGGTGAGCAGTTACATCTCTTCCCCTAGATCATCTTTTTCTCTCTCTCCATCATAGTTCAACGAATGCCACTGATTTAATTGTTGTATTATATGACTTCTTTGTGGATCGAATTTCAGTTTGCCCGACCACTTTGAAGAGGATATGCAGGCAAAACGGCATACAGCGTTGGCCTTCTCGAAAGATCAAGAAGGTGGGCCACTCCTTGCAAAAGATTCAACGTGTCATCGACTCTGTTCAGGGCGCCTCTGCCGGTTTGCAGATTGAATCTTTCTACTCCAACTTCCCAGAATTGGCATCCCCAAATGCCTCAAGAACAACCCAGTTCTCAAATTCCGCATCAGCCGACAATCTCAAGCCCTCCGAAGCACAGCCAGAGGTACCCCCATCTGCTGCATCTCTATCACATTCCTCATCTTGTAGCCAGAGTTCCAGATCGAGCCAATGTTGTTCCAGTGAGGCACAACAGAATTCATATTCCTTGAGTGTCGGAGGCCAAGACAGCGCGTCTGCTAAGGAAGAACCAGTCAACAGAATGCACAAAAGAACTAGAAGTGATGCAAATCTACACTTGTTGAGTGATGGAGCCAAGCCTCTCTCGAGGTCTCATAGTCACATATCGTTTTCTTGGCCGGATAAGCAAGCAAGTTCCCTACCTGCAGCAGATGATAGCGGCCAAGTCCCTAGAGAGAGAGACGGGCCGAGAATCAAAGTCACCTATGGAGAAGACACCATTAGATTCCGAATGCAAAGTAACTGGACATATAAAGACTTGTTGCATGAGATTTCTAGGAGATTTGGAGTAGATAATGCAGGTGGCTATCATCTCAAATATTTGGATGACGATGCTGAATGGGTACTGTTAACATGCGACGCTGATCTAGAAGAGTGTATTGATGTATGCCACGCAGAACCGAACCAGACGATCAGGCTCTCTTTTCTTCATGATCATTCCTACTCACAACTTGGTAGGTCTTTCAGCATTAGAGGTGCAAGTTTGTAGTTGTTGCTGCTGCCTAGGACAAGAGTTCGGGCGGAGTTTGTGACGTTGTAGATAAATTTTAGAACAATCTATGTTGTTCTTTCGAAGAATCCAGAAGCTGCAGATGAGCAGCAGGTCGCGATAGAGACGTATATTTTGTCGTTTAGCCGCGAAAGGATCAGTAGAGAGGAGAGGGCTTTATCACATCTAGACTGCTTGTGGAAACCATACAAGGTAAAGTGTGCATTCTGTCGCAAAATCTTGAAATTTCAGAAGCTCTTTGCTATGCAAATTTGATGTATGTTGGCAGAAATAGACTTTGGCAAACTGTAAATTTTTTGCTTCTTTAGAATTCTGATCAGTTTCATTATGATAAAACATTCTTGATTTTGGGGTTCTTGAAAATGTATGTATTGTAGAACTCTAATAATATTGATTCCTCTCTTTAAGATAATTTTTAATTGGTCTTAACTTAAGTCCATGTGAAAAAGCAACTACTGTATATTTAATTTTATAAATCAATAAGATGATAATCTGAAGCTAAGTACTACTCTTTTTGTTTTAGAAAAAACATGTTTATGTATCTCTTTTGTGAATTTAATTTGAAAGTAGTAGTATGTTGTATTTATGAGAAAATAAAAATTCAATAGTGATTTGGTTCGATTTCAATGTAATACGATAGATTATACATGTAATATTAATCTACGTTACACTTTGGAAATGTGACCGCTACCGTTTGGATGTTATTTAAAAAACCTAAATCACCATCTCGAGCATCTTAGATGGTCTAATTAAGTCGGTACGAATATGGTAAAATCCATTGATCATCCACCAATAACAACACAACATCCAAATGAACTTGCGTTTTATTAAAATTCTAAACAACAATTTATAAATTTAAATTGCAATGTTGTATACAACTTATATTGGTTATATCGAAAATTGACCAATCTTTTTCATTTTATTTTTAGAAGCGAAAATTGACCAATCTAAAACACAAATATATGATATGTGAGATTGAGGAAACCTCTAAAGTAGAAGACTATATTTTTTTGGGACATCTCAACTTGTTGGGAAAATTTAAGTAAAGTTTTGATTGATTCCAAAACTAACTGACCCCAATCGAGTAGATGTTGTCATAACCTAATGTTAGTAGTTAGGCTCGCTGTTTGAGCAATGTTGAGATTTTATCTTTAAAGGTCTGCAGCTGAAGACGGCAACAAGGCTTCACTCGGATAGAACATCAGTTGTAAGAAATACAACTGAGAAAGGGGAAGATGCAAGAAAGACAACTGAGCGTTCAAGAGATAGAACATCAGTTTCAAGAAAGACAACTGAGCGTTCAAGATACAGAACATCAGTTGAAGGACTCGAACTGATAAGATCGACAACATGAAGTTCAAGTCAGCTGAGAGTTCAACTGTTCCAATTCAGGCAGAAGGACAGATGAAGATATCGATCAGATGGAACATCAGCTGAAGACCACTTGGATGAAGACCAAAACTTCTCAACCGACTAAACAAGGTTGAAAGTCAAAGGTTGAAGATTTGAATTTCAAAAAGGAAGTCACGTGAAGGTTTGACGTTCTGTCATTAACTCATTTGGCCCAACACAAGGCTGTCTCAGATGGAAAGCAGAAGTTCACAGTTGCCAAATCGGGAAAGTCTGCAGAGATGAGAGGCAAGCCATCGTTTTCACAGAACAGAGATCAACGGCTCCTCCAACGGCTAGTTGATTCTCTCCGCCTATAAATAGAGGCATTCATTCATTCACCAAGACTAACGAAACAATAGATTACAGACAAGTGCGAGAGCAGATAGACGAGGGAACATTACCAATTGAGAGTTCATTTCGCAAACGAGCTAAACTGAAATCAATCTCTAAGAACATCACTAGTTGAGAGTTCATAGAGTGTGAGAATCTGTCTTGGTGTTTTTAGATCTTAGTTTGAGTCTCCATTTGTTCAAGCTTAGATCCTAGCTCACTTCTTGTTCGAGCTAGTAGTTGGAAAAACCCACCCTCACACACATCCCCTCAAAAAGATTGTTAGGATCCTACTCTTCCCGAAATTGAGTAGATAGGTTGATAAGTACCCGTAAACTTATCTGTAAGGTTGATAAGTACCCGTAAACTTATCTTAACGGTTGCAAAGCCCGCGTAAGCTTTGTGGTTGAAGTCCTAAAGAAATTGGACTGAGTTGTGTGAACTCACAACTCCCCGTGGACGTAGGAGTTCTCTCCGAACCACGTAAATCTTTATGTGTTTGTGTTTTCTGTTCGGTTATTTACTGCATATCCAACTGACCAACTAACCAGCACTCAAACTGCATTTTTACATTCTCAACTGATTTGGTTATTGACCGACCTTGCATCTGAGCGTGAGTTATTTTTTACGAGTTGTTATTTCCACCACATTCCGCACAGCACCACTCTTCCAGCTGAGTGTTTCTTACTCAGTTGTGATTCCAACTGAGTCCTTTTACTCAGTTGTGGTTTTTATCAGGGGGTTATTTTTAAAATTCTTAACTGGCGTATTCCCCCCCCATACACCAGAACTCGTATCGGGACCATCACAACTTAAATAAATAAATAAAGTTAACAACACGGCGAAAAGTAGTACTCCCTCCATCCACCAAGAATTGTCCCACTTACCCCATTTTCCTTGTCCACAAAGAATTGTCTCACTCTGCTTTTTGTACAATAATACCCTTCCTCCTTTTCTATTTTTTCTACCATTTGCCATTGTGGACCCACCCTAAATAATTAACCCATCCCACTTAAACACAAATCCTAACTAATTATTCAACCCACAACAGACAGCCCAATTATTCATACCTACCCACTATTTATCCCCTATCTCTCACTCTCTCTCTCTCGTCATACTCACAGAAACCCTAGATTACTCTCTTCTCATCATCTCCGCCGTTTCTCTCTTCTTCAATGGCTACCCCTGAATCTCCGCCTCTCTCTAAAAATATCTATGGCTCGAATTCATCAGCATTCCTCTCCGATCTATCTACTCCCGTAGCCACCCACTTTTCCCCGATTCCAACTTACTCGTGGGAATTGGAATCAGAGTCTGACCCTGTACAAATGGTGCCGGAAACACCATTTCTTGGTGCGGATTCTGAACCACCAAGTTTTCACTCCACTGCCGCTGGCCAAATGGTGCCGGAAACACCATTTCTTAGTGCGGATTCTGAACCACCAAATCTTCACTCTAGTGTCGCCGGCGATAATGCTATGGAGATCTCTCCATCTGCAGATCTGATCTCTTCCATGGACATCTCCCTCGAAGCTGTGGAATCCGACTCCATGGTGCCAAAAACACCTTTGATGGACCAGGGCTTCTTGTTGGAGTTTGTTGAATACGAATTCGTCAAATATAAACAGTGGGTTGGGCTTGCAGAATCTCTGTACCCGGAATCTGGGTATGATGCATGGGTGGCCAATGGTGAAGTATTTGTGGATGAGATACCTCCACCACCACCTCTGCGAAGGAGAGAGCAAACTGAAGAGGAACGAATTGCTTATCTTCAGACACTAGGGATGTTCTTTCCTGCTGTGCTATCTTTGATATGATGAGGTGATTGCGTTCTAAATTTTTTTAAGACTACCATTGCTACTGTGTTGTAAGAGCCACTGTGCGACGTTGTTTTTTTCCTCATGTGTTAAATCGGGCCGCTTTCGTGCATCTGCCATGCTGCTGTTTTTTAGTTGTAGTTATTGAAATGTAGTTGTAGTAATGAATAGAATGAGACTTGAATGTTGTATTTATTGTGTAAGTGAGAGGTAGGGTTTAAATTTCCCCCAAATATTTTGAGAGCAATCAATGAATGAAAATGTACTTTTTGAGATATTTGGCTCCAAATTTAGAAGTTTTGCCTCCAATTTTAATTCTGCAATCAGTTTTGTCTCCAATTTCCTATTCAGCTTTTCAGCCTTTTGTTATGCGCCTAAATTTTCTGTTCTTTTTTTTTATGTTCCAATTGTATCATTATTTTAATGCTGCACATGTTTACATAACAATGCATCAAAAACAAATTGAAGTTTAAATATCAAAACCTGGTTTTAGAAATAATAAAAGTAGTAGCTTCAATTAAAAAAAAAAAATGAGAACAAAAGGCTAACATAAACCTGGTTTTAAAAAAACAATGAAGTCAGTAGCTTCAATAAATAAAAATTGAGTAAAAAAGAGGTCAAATAACCACACCTAAAAAGTCAATAAGGATTAACAAATTTAATGGTTTGATTAGCACTATCCCTGATTTCTAACTTTTATTCAATTTAAAATTATTTTTTCAGTTTTCTTAAAATACGTGTCCAGCAGTAAATGGAACAATTCTTAATGGACGGATGGAGTAGTAGTAGACTTTATTTATTTATTTATTTATTTTAATTTTTCCCGAATTGCAAATAGCAAGTGTTTACAATTACAAATTAAGTATTTTTAGTGTTTACAATTACAAAATCAATTTGGATCTCTTGTAATCTCACCATGATTCTAATTGTTACTGCTCGAATTTAGGTTGAGGATGGAATTTTGTAGAAATTTTTATTGAATTTTAGTTAAGAGTTGGGGGCAATTCGGAAATGGCGGACCGCCGCCGGCAAATCCTCCGGAATTTTCTTTCACCGGAAATCTGCAAGGTTTCTCTCTCTCTCTCTCTCTCTCTCTCTCTCTCTCTCTGATGAAAAACAATTGTGATTACAGGAATTGGAGTTCATACACAAAAGCTGTTGCACAGTTGGGTACAGGCCGAATGTCTTCTCCACCACTCTCTCTCATCTTATTGCCACCAACTCCGCCCATCTCATCATGCCCTTCGTCCCCATTCGAGGTATACGCTCATTGTTTCCATCTCTTCTCTTAATCAATTGTTTTCTTTATTTCTCAAGTAGCCAAAAAAAGAGCTTTCATTTGTTATTTCTAGAGAGGTTGAAGGAGAAAGTGGAGGAATATTTTGGATGTGAGTACGAATTGTTTGTGGAGTTCACTGGACTCATTAGGTATATTCATTAAGATCAATACTTCTTACCAATTAATGCTCAAATTTAATCTGATTTTTTCCCCCTTATTTATGCTTGCATTTTTTCCCGCCTTTTTCTCAGAGAAATAATAGTTTTTGTCACATTTGAGAATATTTGCCTAGACTGTATAGTTGCCTTCATCTAATTGTTGCTCCGGCTTTGATAAATGAGTCGCGAAGAGATGTCATAATTCTGGCATGTCTATTTGTATACAACTATAAGGAGATTGCTTTTATCTTATACCATTTATATGTCAGCTGGTGCAAGGGAGCTAGCATTGGATGGCACAGCGATGACAACAGAGTTCATCTCAAACAACGGGATTTCTCGGTGCGGTTGCTTGTTAATCTTCTTTTTATAATTTCCTCTGCTTCTTATGCTTCATGGCTTTATACTTCACTTTGTAAATTTTCTTTTGCGTGCATATTCTTATTCCTGACTTCCACCTAGGTATTTATTTTGATTGTTTAGTTTTACAGAGCTC
This sequence comes from Schizonepeta tenuifolia, assembly GCA_029490685.1. Taxonomy (NCBI): domain Eukaryota; kingdom Viridiplantae; phylum Streptophyta; class Magnoliopsida; order Lamiales; family Lamiaceae; genus Schizonepeta; species Schizonepeta tenuifolia. The sequence continues at coordinate 9,359,114 of CM055956.1, forward strand.
GTGGAAGAGTAAATATATTGAGTTCGGTAATAGGTAGAGTTGCATTATGGATTCACCATTATGTCTGCTGGCTCTTGCATATACTGAACTTAAGGCAACACTCATAAGCAGTTTGATCAAGTCTAATTCAATTTATGTAGTTGAATTTAGTGTTGATACTTAAATTAATTGTCATATGCCATACGAGCAGCCTGGTTACTGCAATCTGCATTGCAGTTACGAGGGTATACTCCCTATTGGATGATATTAGATAAGCTGAAGTAGTTATTGTATTAGTCAGCAAAATGCTGAGCTATCACGATTCTGTTAAGAGTAGTTAAGCTAGACGGTTAAGTTAAACAGCTCAAAACATTAACATCCGAAGCTCATGAATCTGTGTAAAGCTCTATAAATAGAGCAGCTTCAGATCGATAGAAGTTTGAGTTTCATTTCATAAATCCTTCTCTTTATCATGCTTCTGCTTACAATTTAACACGAGCTTTTTTTTTTTTTTTTTGCAATCCATCACATTCTTCCGGCTCCGCTAGATATTTTTTCTCTATGGATCTGAAATTATTTCTTCCATTGGTTCATCTTCAAGTAAGTATATGAGGGAACTTCTCACCAGAACCAATCTTTCTAATACCACACCCTTCTCCATATGATATAGGTTCCCATACTCTTTCTTAGTACTATAGGTGCTCTTAAATACTTAACCATTTCAAGACCTGATATTTCCTATATGGTAAACAAACTTAGTAAGTTTTGTCAAGCTCCTACTGACTTGTATTAGAAGGCTTGCAAATGGCTTCTTCGCTATCTCAAAGGAAGCGTTGATTATAATCTTGTTTTTTTTACCTTCTCCATACCTTCATCTCGAGGTGTTTTCTGATGCTGATTGGGCTGGGTCAGTTGATGACCGCAAGTCAAAATCAAATGGGGGGTATTGTGTTTTCCTTGGCTCTAATCTCTTGTCTTGGATCTCAGATAAGCAGAGTGTTGTATCTCGGAGTTCGACATAATCGGAATATCGTTCACTAAGAGATCTTCTGTAGAAGTTGTTTGAATATTGTCTCTCCTCAATGAACTTGGTTATTCAATTATCGCATGCTCCTATCATCTGGTGCAATAATAAAGGTGCTGCTGCACTCGCCTCCAATCCCGTGCTGCATGCCTGGACAAAGCATAATGAAATAGATGTTCATTTCGTTCGGAATAAGGTTCTCAAAAAAGAGTTAGATGTTCGTTATGTTTCTTCTGAATATCAGTTAGCTGATATCTTTACCAAGCCTGTTACTACTATCACACGATTTCAGCAGCTCATTCAGAAATTCCCTCTTGAAAAAGGATAGTTCATCTTCAGTCAGGGTTGTATTAGAGATATTAGATAAGCTCAAGTAGTTATTGCATTAGTCAACAAAATTCTGAGCTGTCAGGTTCTGTTAGAGTAGTTAAGCTAGATGGAATTTCATATTGGGAAATGGGAACCTCTTCTGAATTTATTTTCGTAATTTCTATTGGGAAATTTTTCCTCTTCGTAATCTGATGTCTGTCATACATGGTTCCAGTAAAATGATTGAAACATATGAAAAGGAATTTTATTTTCTATCGTTGTAAGCCTTCAAGCCAGAGTTCACAATATGATTTGCACATCAACTGAGAGCCCGAGTATGAAGTTGTACGTAATACTCGTTCTATGCTTTCAATTTAGTGATATCCCTTGTAGATATTAATTCATCAAATTCTGCTCTATATCTTCAGAATGAAATAGAAGTAGTTGTATACTGAATTTACACCCTTGGTATAGTGTATCTGGAAGTTCATCTCAGGGTGCCCCCAGGCCCAGCTCGTTCATCTAGTTTTTATTTGAACTCTTAATGTAAGAATAATGGTTTAATTCCTGGTGAACTTTGTTGATGATTATATATCGCTATTTGGTTACAGGCTGTTTGCTATTTGAATAATTATGAGGTAGATTTTCTTGGAGGTCTATTTCACTTTCAGGATGGGGAACCCTCGACAATTTCACCTATGGCTGGGGTAAGTGATTTTCCTAATATAAATTAATATGCATTATATCTTTATATCGATCCTGTACTGCATTTTTTGCTAAGTGTCAATTTTACTGCCTCATTTGTTTTATAAACTTGTCTATGTTTGTGCACGTGTGATGTGGACTTCTTGGACTTTCTGGCTAATTCTCACCGAAACATTTATAGATTTTACTCAAAACAAGTGATGTTGCATGTTTATAAAGAAATGTTGTTTTTCATAGTTAGTAAAGCTCCCGTTGAGATTGGCCCATTCATAGTAAAAACCAATTAGAGCAAAGCTCAAATAACCTCCTCACATTTGTATATATATAATTCAGCAGCAATTGAAGGCAATATTTGTTAAAAGATGCGGATCTCAGAGGATATTGGTAGTACCTCAAAGGGTTATCTGTAATTTCAAATTTCAAATGACCTGTTTGTAAATTGATAAAACCTCGATGGCAGTTTGTTTAATAATCCTTAATTTTATAGTTTTAATGATATATCTCTGAAGATGGATTACCATGTTAACTTGGTGCTTTCAACTTCTTATGTGTTGCATTTTTACAGGATGTTGTAATATACACAGCAGATGACAGAAATATTCACTCTGTTAGTGAGGTACCTTCTCCATCTACTCCGCTCTATTCTCTCTGGAAAGATGTTATTATTTATAGAACTACTAGTTTTCATAGTTTGGGACTTTGGCCTTCAAGTATCGGTTCGAACATGTATTATTGGGCTTGGCCAACCCTTAGTTGTATAACTAAAGTCAGCCTAAAGTCTCCTCCTGTTTTGGACCTAAATTCTGTACAAGATCAGAATATGAATGGATTAGGTAACACTTAAAGTTGATTGTACTTTCCACAAGTCCAAAGGCCAGCTGTATCTACTGACAGACACTAATTCCAGATTTGGATGCGAACTTTTTCAAAATGGTTTATCCATTTCTGTTGGTTGTTATACTGAATATGGTAGTAGTTTTATAAAAATTGGTTGCTGGAAAAAGGTCTATGTTAGTTCTAGGAGTACTGGACTTTTATATATGTTGTTTGTTGCATAAAGTGAATTAATGTGGTCAAATGTGGTTCAGCAAAGCTTTCACGCTTTACTTGATTGAAACTGTTTAGATCATTTTGAGGGAAGCATGAAAGACGTTTCATATGGAAGCGCTAGTACCAGCCTGCTAGCTGAATAAGTTTGTTAATTGTTTATTTTTTAGATTTTTCTAGTTTATGGCATCGTGCACAGGATTTGAGCATTATCACTAGTAGCTTGAGCTTCTATAGATAGATCATTATTGTTTTCTTCTATGGTTGTTATCATCACCAGATCAGTGAAGGAGCAAAACTTGTTCATGTACTTTGAAAGTTAGCTTTATTGCTCGCTCCTAACTTGGCCAACTTCTGGGGTTTTAATCTTTTTTTTAGAAGTTCTGGGGTTTTAATCTTTTGAGATAATTTTTAACCTTTTTCTTTTGTAAATGATTATTTGAACAGATTAGTGAAGGTGAAAGAATTACCCTTGCTTTATGGTTTAGCCGTGATGCCTCTTACGATGAGGATGCTAATCTCCTAAAATCTCTTTCCAACTGTTCGCTAAGCAGTCATGTAGGCTCAACTGCATCTTGTTTACCTATGCTAGCAGCAAGTAATATGTATTGGTTTCCTCCTGAAGAAGCCTCAAAATTCCAGACAGGATTCGACATATGTTCTGCAAGATTATATATTCTTGGATTTGATGTTTGTTTCTCCGACAATTCTGTTAAAGAATGTCAATTTGCAGCAACAGATACGTGTTCTGAAATTTTGAAATTATTGGAGGAGCCTTTGTGTTTGGCATGTGGAGATGAATTACTAACAAGGGAGTATGTCAACATTTTGCATGCCCTTCAGGTATCTTTTCTTGCTGTCATATTTAAATCTTGGCGAAACGAGAATCCTGACAAAGTGTGATTTGAATGTTAGTATTAACACATAACTCAATTTCATGATGTCCAACAATTTTTTCGTTCTATGGAATCCATCTTCATTGGCCTTGGTTTTTGGTTTTTGTGTGACAGCATGGTATAAAGTCGAAATGGATTGATCGACATCGAATAATCAGATTGTTCAAATCTATTCAGGCAATCATTATACCAACAAGTTTTTTTCTCATAGGTTCCAATCCTCTATAACTTCAGACCAAAAATGATGCTCTATTTGTTTTCTTGGGTGTCTCGGTTTAGTAATTGCCGCCTTTCTACTGAAACTAGGCAGGAGACACTTAACTGCTCATTGCGAGGGGTATATTAACAGAATTTTACGCATCATCACACGTTTCTCGTTACAGCTATATTTCCTGAATGTTAACCGAAGAAATGTGCACTTTCTTCGTCTTAAATCAAGTGTTGTGAAACAGGTGGTACAGTTTTACTACTGGAAGGCATCTGAGTTAGCCCCAGCTGAATCTACCGATATAGTACCACTTTCTGAGTTGCAGAAACGAAAAATTATTCGCCTGAGAGACATGCTTCTCAAGGATCTTCAACTTGCAGAAACGCTGCTTGGACGAACTAACAGCAAGAGCACACAGAGGCCGTTCGATGGGTTCAGGTACAGTTTTTCGGCTGGAGTTTGTGAGTGGGAAGCTTATACCTTAAAGCTGCGCAATGAACTCATTATGAGCTTACCGTATTGGAGAACACATCAATCTATTTTCTCGACGCCCAATCTTGAGTAAAAAATATTCTCTCTTAACTGCAGTTATTAATCAGGTTTTGAATGGTATTACACTTGGAAAATGGCTGTAATTTTTTTGTTTCTCGCTTTTCTGGTTCAGATGAGACACACATGTTTACAATTTGGGCTCATGGCATCATGCCCTACGTGTATTTGTGAAAACAGAAGGTATTAATTAATCGATAATTTTCAACAAAAAAAAATTCGATAATTGATAGTTTATTAATTAAAAGAGGTAGTATAATATATTCAGGAAATTTAATTTTAATTACATAGGAATTCAAACTTAAATTTAATAATATAGGAAACACTTTTTTTTTTTTTAATATTCAATGAGTATGAATTCAATTACCAAAAAAATGCATGAGTATTTGAAACCTAGTTGAGGATCAAGCTAGTAGATGGTTGGCTATCCTAGTTACGTGTTTTTTTTTAATTTTAATATATTATTTATGATAATGAGCCGACCATATATTTATATCCCATTTTCTGAAAAATTTATTATCTTATTAATTTATCGAATTTATTTAAAATTTTAATTCACACATTAGACTGATTTGGGACAAAAAAATTATTACTTTACGAGGTTAAAGATTTCTAGAGTGTATAGATAAATAAAAACAATATACACGAAGAAATAGCCGCATGATTTAATAATACTAAATTATTGGAGAGACATACATTATGCTAGTATATAATATTTGAGGCCCAATGATTTATTTAGTGGCTCACATGGTTTTATCTGTGTGAATTATTATCTCTTACACTTTAGAACTCAAAATCGATCACGTTGACAATATTTACATTTAAACGGACATAATATTGAACAAGCTCACCCTAGACAATATAGAAGGAACTTAAAAAGTATTATTGTTATTTTAATGTGGTGGGAAACTCACATTCTTATGTAATAATCGTTAAATTACTCAAGAGTAACATTTTTAAAAAAATATGTGTACATGTTCAAATGATAAATGCATATGAGCCTCAAATAATTACAACTATAAGGAAATTGCAAATTCTTCTATTGATATTCTCATGTGACGGATATAATGATATAGTATAATGTCATTACAAAATGTGTTCTAATTTTATGTTATTTTAATTTTCTGAAAATCCCGAACATTATCTAAGCAATGATTTAATGAATCCTACAAGTGTACAACAATATGATAACCGAAATGGAAATAATGCATTGTTAACCTAGACTTAAAAGTGTATGTTCGAGTTGGTAAACTCAAGCGATTGGAGAAGTATAATGTTCAGAAATAATGAAATAATGTACAAAAACATAATTGATGACATAAATTTTTATCATATGTAAGAAACCAGGTTTAAAAAAAGGATCAGCATAATGGCGTTCAATATCTTTGTTGGGTTCGATTTATTAATTAGAGCACATCTTCTTATTCATAAAAATTCGTGTGACTATGTTAAGGATCAAGTAAATGTATTTGTTTTATTATTATGTTTATTTTGCTATAAGCTAAGCTTTTTTTATACTTTTTGGAATCGATCAAGTAAATTTAACTTATCTTGAGAATGTAGGGGTGCCTCCAATAGTCAAGAACAAGTTTCAGCTTTCAAGGTGCCACATCAGTTTTTGGAACTCTACTTTTTTGTATCTAACATCTACTCCACAATGAAACCAGTTTCTACATTTTTTTCATATTGATTTGGTGGAGACATAAAATAGTTGGAAGGAATGTTGGATGCAAATTGTTGAGGAAAATTCAAAAGCATTTGATAGCTGGATGGAATTTGTAGCATATCATTTTTGGTAGCATATGAATATCGTTTTCTTTATTAGTTTCTCATATGAGTAAAATCTTCTAATCATGTAACATGCATGTGAATGGATAGGCTATTGATTAGGCTCATGACAATAGAAGGTATATTTTCTCCACATAAAAAAAAAGTTGCTCGCAATTATTATGCAAATCATTTAGTTTTGATTAGTTCTATAAATGGATATTGTTCAATATAAAAATTGATATGGTATAGGATTAATCAGTTCTTTTGTTATCACGAATCATCGTCAAGAAAGGACATAGAACGTATTTGGTTTATCAGTTGTGATTTACAAATTATAGTATAGGAATGAAGATTTTACTTCGAAAGCATCGAGTCTGAGTTTGCACGATATTAAAATAGTACATAATGATTTTGGATCACATTTACATTATGATTTTCATTGTCAGTTACCGAATAATGTTCGTATATATCTTTAAATTTCCAAAGTTGAGGAGGCATTCCAATAATCGTATCGCACCATCTCGATCGTAGTATTGGCGGTGGCGGAATGGGAGGTGGATAATGATATGATGATACGAAAATACAATAATTGCAACACGCTGTCGCAACGGCAGCGCTGGCGGAATAGGAGGCGAACGACGTTACGTAATTCCAATAATCTTATCATGCCGCTTCAGTGGTGGCGCTGGCGGTGGCGAAATGGGAGATGGACAATGATACGATGATACAAAAATGCAATAACCATAACACGCCGCCGCAGTGGTGGCGTTAAGGCGGCGGAATGGGAAGCGGACGATGATACGATGACATAAAATTTCAATAATCGTACCTTGCTACCGTAGTGATGGTAGTGGCGGATGGTGGTACATTGCTACAATGCTACAAAATTCGAGAGAAGAGAAAAGAGAGTGTAAGCTTTAAAGGTTTCATCAAAAATAAGAATTTTTTGATTCAAAATGCAAAACTTGTATTGTACTCCCTCAGTCCACGAAATGGTTGTCACTTTTGCTACTTAAGTTTGTCCACGAAATAATTGTCACTTTAACTACTCCATTCACATTTATTGTGAGACCCTTACTTCACTCACAACAATACTCACTATAATATCACTACTACCTACCATTTTCTTAAAACTCGTGTCATCTACAATGTGACAACCACACAAATATGAGACCACTGCACCACCACACAGGGTGAAACTACTACACACTAAATAAGGTGGGATATTTACATCGCGCTCGAGTAGAATTGAACCCAACAAGATCTCTCATTATGGAAAGACTTGTGGTGACTTAGCTAGCCAATTAAGCTAGGCCTGATCGACTATAGCTATAAGCCTATAACAAAGTACCAATGTTTTGCTTTTACCATTTTAAAAAAATGTTCTTCTACCAATTTTAATTATTACGCAACACGTATGTCACATAAATTAAAATGATTAATAAATATATTAAAATAATATTATCCTTACACATATTAACTACTTTCACCCCTTCTAAATTCTGTGGGCAGCTTACTCTGTCAGAATCTGAGAGGTTGATAGGGAATATCCAGCTCTTGAAGCTGATCTGTCATATGAGTTTATACAAGTATATACTAAATTTATTATTATACCAAGAAATTTAAAACATAAAGAAGGAATCAACTAGTGTAGATTGGAGTGAAGTTCTTACAATGCGATTGGATCCAATTATTGTGACTTTCAATTTTAGAATAATTGCTTCTTCTTCTTGATTTTTTTCATGGCATTTTAATTAGTTATAGGGTCTAAGTATAATTGTCTATTTTTCTGTAGGATAATTGTCAATCGTACGTTATGACGTTAATTTCACAAAAAATAATATGAAGTTGCGATGGTGTGATTTTAGTTTGAATTGACCTATGCTTTAATTATTAAACTTGTCTCTAATAGTAGCAAATAAAATCCGGAAAACCCAACGTTATCCTTAGTCAAATCAAATATTATCATGAGTTGGACAAGATCTTCAATTCATTGATATATAATAAATAATTTTATATAGCCTCGACCTCGAGTATATATAATTAAGTACAAAATAAGTAATAACAGTCTGATTTCAATATTATATATTGATTTGCTAATAATTTATAGGAATGTTTCATTTACAATATCAATTTTTTTTTTTTGAGAGCTCACTTATAATTTCATCATATATATGAACGTAATATTTACGTTCATTAAATTTTGATATAATTAGTAAAAATGAATTATGAGACAAATATGAAATTAACACGAGAGATCTCATTGCAAAACATTTAATTGGAACATTATCCAAGTGTGGAATAGAACCAATCTTGATTTTGTAGGGCCGCACAAAATTGTGGTTTGAAATATTTGGTTGCATATTGGCTGTCTCTCAAATAATTGTTTGTCCCTACTGCCCATTCTCTCTTCTGTATGTTTCCAACTCAAATATGTTTTCTTTTTTTTCTTTTTTTTTTATTGAAAAAATACTACATGCATATGATTCTATTTAAACATCGGTTCCATTGGAATCTCTCCATCGCTCTCCTACCTTCTCATCTCTCATCTATCTCTCTCTCTCTCTCTCTCTCTCTCTCTCTCTCTCTCTCTCTCTCTCTCTCTCTCTCTCTCTCTCTCTCTCTCTCTCTTTCTCTCTCTCTCTCTCTCTCTCACACACACACACACACACACACACACACACATCCCATCTCGATCACCAATTAACCATGGCCATCAAGAATGACCACATGGTGATCATGGTGACATTACTACTACTTGTTATGGTGGGTGTTGATGTGAGTAACGGTGATCTACAACGCTTCGAGCCCCCAACGAAAGATGATGGCTCCGTTAGTGTTTTGGTGATCGGAGATTGGGGAAGAAAGGGAAGTTACAACCAGTCTCGACTAGCTCATCAAGTACGTATGATATGCCACGCATCATTTGTGAATATTTGTCACGACCATTTTGATGATAGATAGTCCACATTAGTATCATTCAATTTATTTTAAAATTTATCATATGTATCAATTTCTGTTGGCTGAGTGCTTGTGCTTTCTCAGCATACCAAAAATCCATGCACATTATGATGAGGAAATTAAATGAGGTTTGTTCATGATCTATATACTATATATGCACATATGCATGCATGTATATATCCTACCAACACAAAAATTTATGTTTAGGTTGTTTGATTGGTCAGTATCCAGTATTTGGATAAGAGCTAATATAATGTTATAGTTGTAGTTTTACTATTTGGATATGGGTATCATTTTAAGACAACCTTAGATGACATGACACAAGATTAGTGTCCAATCTTTCATACCTAATAAAATAAGTGGTATTAAGAAATTTCTTAGTTTAATTTTGAATCAAAATTTTTGATATCCGCACAAATCAAATTCAATCTATAAAAAAAAAACAAAAAATGATTAATTTGATATTATTTCCCCCTTGCAGATGGGTATGACTGCAGAGAAGATGGAGATTGATTTTATTATTTCAACCGGAGACAATTTTTATCCACGTGGATTAACAGATGTAAATGATGAAGCGTTTGAACAATCATTTTCAGATATTTATACTTCTCCTGCCTTGCACAAGATGTGGTACACTGGTATGAAACTCTTCCAATTATATATATATATATATATATATATATATATATATATATAAAATTATTATATTCTCATTTTTCATTCGATTTTTACTTAACAGTCTGAATGATTTCCTTAATTGTCACATATTGGTATTGGTGAAAGATTAAATTAAATAGAGAAAAATAAATAATAAGTTTCATTACAAAGAGCTCATAAATGCCTTTATTACTCGTATTATAAAAATCTTTCATTTTATTAATTTACAATTTATAATTTGTTCTCCGAATTGATGTTTGCAGTGTTGGGGAACCATGACTATAGAGGTGACGCTTTGGCACAGTTGAGTCCCATCCTCAAAGCAAAAGACAACAGATGGTTTTGCATGAAATCTTTTATTCTTAATACAGGTTAATTAATTTTGTTTTCATAATTAATTTATTTACTTTATAGTAAAATATATGCGCGATTATTTATGGACATGATATCATTTTGCAACAGATATTGTGGAGTTTTTCTTCATAGACACGACACCGTTTCAAGACAAATATTTTACTCATCCAGAAGATGAAGTGTATGACTGGAGAGGAGTCCTTCCTAGAGACAAATATCTCTCAACTCTCTTACAGGTAGGTATCATATACTCCCTCCGTTCACAAAAATTAAAAAGAGCTTTTTGGCACGAATTTTAATAAAAGTATGGTAGATGTTAAGTAAGTGAAGAAAGGAACCCACCATTATGAGTGGAGAAATGGATAAAAAGTAAAGGGTAGTGTTATTTGGTCACACTGTGGCCGGTTACACAAGTTAAAAATAGTAATTTAAGTTTTGAAAATAGAAATATACCCTAATTGGGGAAACATAAACCTTAGGGGAAAATGTGATTATTTCCATTTTTACAGTCAACTTTTTTTTTTCTTACGCGTGTGGCTAGCCACCGTGTGATTGAATATTATTATCCAAAGGTAAAATAGTGGGTGAGATTATGTCCAAAAGTGGAAAAAATGAAATTAGCTACAATTTTCATGGACGGACAGAAGAGGAAAACTAGCTACAATCTGGTGATTCTCTCGAAATCTATTACTCCCTCCGTCCATGATAATATGCCCCATTGTATGATCGACACGGGTTTTAAGAAACACTGATAAAGTTGTGAATCTGATAAAAATAGAGTTAATGGGTAGTGAAATAAAGTTATTATGAGTGTGATAAAGGTAAATTTAGGTAGATAATAGAAAGAATGAAGGGTATAATGATATATAAAGTAGAGTAAGACACATTTTCATGGAAAAAAAGGAGGTAAGTAGGGCACATCTTCGTAAACCAAGATAGTATTATCATTAAAAGAAGCATTGTTCTATAATGGCAAAGCCGCTTGAGCGAGCCCCTCCAAACAATAATTATTTTTTAATTTTATCTTATAAAATCGTATGGTTATCGACATTTTGTGCGAAAGTCTCCATCGTCATCAACTGAATCACATGAAAAAATAGCCTCCCATATAATTTCTTTTACCTATGCCACTGGTTATAGAATATAACTGTATAAGTAAATTATCATGATGCACTTCAATTTATAAAATACTACATTATTGTGTATATGAAGGTGTAATGTTTCTTGAATTCTATATATTACTGGAACTTATAATTAAGCGCAATTGTTTATATGCCACCGGTCGCATAGCATGCGACAGTCCCCACACGCGGCGCGCGTGGGGAACACGTGCCGGAAATCCATTGTTCAATCGGGCGCGTGAGATACACGTACCAAAAAAGCGCGTCCACGCGCGCGCAATTTTTTTTTTAATAAATACACGTGCCTGACATAATATTTTCAAATTCCATCCGACTTATTAGGACACTTTTTGAAGTGTTCTACAATATTTTTTTGTGTCACAATATCTAATTATTTTTTTAATTAATATTTAATTAATTTTTTTCAGTTTTTTTTTTTAATTCCAGGTTTTTTTTCCTCTTCTTTTTTTTGTTTGTCTCTTCGTTTTTTTTTTTGGTTGTTTCTTCTTTGGTCAAGATTCGAGCGAGGGAGACGAAGGTCTCAGAGCGAGCCGAAATAATTTAAATTGTTGCCCGACGATCATCCGTATATTAGTAATCGGAGCGAAAACGGAGCCGTAAAATCGGAGCCTAAAGAAAACTAAAGTTAAAAAAACTTCGATAAAAAAAATTGACTGGCCAACGTATCAATCCGGGTTGACCGGGTCAACCCGACCTCATCCGGTCGCTGCCCTGGCGGGCAGGTCGCCACAAGTGCAGCTCATAATTAAGTGCGCGGGTTTGTACATTTCATATATATTTACGTCTATTACATTTCAAGTGTGCGTTGCATTAAGCATATAAATTAAGTTAATTTTCATTAACTATCCCTAAAAAAAGTTAATTTTATTAATTAGTTATAAACTTTGGTTATTGATTGGTACTAAATCTTAAATATGATCAAATACAAATCCTTAAATTATGAAGTACTTAAAACCTCTATGAATTACTAAGCCTTAATTATTAACCCGTAATTTACTCCTATTAAACACACCCATGGCATTAATTTGAGGCGGCCGCACCATGTGGCCATTTCGTTTAAGTATTCACAATTCACTAGTCTAATACAAAAGTGACCTCAATTATTCTGGTTGCACACATGCACTTGAGGCAGCCGCATGGTGTGGCCACCCCATGTTAGTATCAGGTCGAAATATATATTTATAAATATATATAGGGTAGAGATCTGGTGAGAATATACAGCTCTGATATGATAACGTGAAAATAATACATTTTTATGCATTTTTATCATATCTCGGTAATGCTTAATATTGCAAAAATGTAATGCATACACATTTTAATGCATATACTATAATAATTTAATGCATTAACATTATAATACATAAATTACAGTAACTTAATATTTCGTTAAATTTGAGTCATTGATCAATAAAGATTAAATATCTAGATTTATTCTCATTTCTCACCTAACAAACAAAGTATTCTTGCTTGATGTTTTTTCTATATGAAGTTATATAGTACATAGGAAAAATAAAAATTTGAAAAAATGTTTTTGAATAGGATTTGGATGTGGCACTTAGGGAATCTCATGCGAGATGGAAAATTGTGGTTGGACATCACACAATAAAAAGTGCTAGTATTCATGGAAGCACACAGGAGCTTGTACACAACCTTCTTCCACTTCTTGAGGTAACCATCTTCACTGCCACAATCTTATAGTACTATTAATCACTTAGATATAAATTTTAGGAACCCTAATTATTCATTTTAGATGTGGATTTTGAAGAGATTATTACCGTGTTGTTCGAATTTGTACTGTTACTTTCATCAAAATAACAGTTATTTTTCTTCGTGAAAATTATCATTTAGTGCGATAACTAACAGCATTTGATTCAGATATGGTACGTACAAAATCCAGTATGACAAAAGTCTAATTAAAGCATAATAAAGATCTTATATTATATGCCTTGGACCACCAAAATGCAGGAAAACAATGTTGATCTCTACATCAACGGGCACGATCATTGCTTGCAGCACATTTCTAGTTCTGACAGGTAAATATATAGATCTAATTTATGTTTTTAAATTTAGAGAAATAATGAATGTTTACCTTAACAATTTTATTCGTATTTAACATATTTACAATTGTTGTGGGCCAGCCCTCTTCAATTTATAACCAGTGGGGCCGGATCGAAGGCATGGAGGGGTGTGTATAATTGGGCCAACCCAAAGGAGATGAATTTTTTTCATGATGGACAAGGTTTCATAACCATGCAAATTAATCAACATGAACTTGATATTAATTTCTATGATATTTTTGGCAATGTGTTGCACAAATGGAGTGCATCCAAACCACTGTTATCAATATTGTAAGTTAATTTGATCTTTAATTGTAACATAGCCATGTAATATTTCAATATTTTATGCTGAAACAATTGCCATTTAATTTATATTGTATTATTCCTATTTATTTGTATAACTATCCATGTTTACTTTATGTTAAGAGTTATTTTCCTATGCAAAATAGGTAAATGCAAAATTTGGCTGAGACCCCATTTTCTCCCAAGTAAATCAAGAATTGACATTTATATTGCCATGCAACTAATAAGAATTATATTGCTGATCATAATTTTTATCTCTTAGTCTTTCTTTGTTGATCAAATATGAATGCATGGAAAGATTTTGAAGTTGGACATTTTTTTTTGGTAAAACCAAAAAAAAAAAAACTTTATTAATTTCCATAGAATTAATACAAAATGCTTATCAGCTCAGACGTATACAAATACGTCTTTTATTTATAATAATGAATAGATAAAAACAATTAAAATTGCATAATATATAGGAAAACATCATGCAACTAATTGTTTAGGCTTTTAACCACAATCACTCCGTTTGATGTATTGAATTCAAAGGAATAAGCATGCCCAGCCAACAATCCATTTCCAGCGACAAAATCAGACCATCCTCGAGTTGTGTTGATTGGTGCAACCAGGACGTTGTCTTCTATGCAACCCAACTTGCCAAAGTGACTTACTTGGTGGATACTGCAACATCACTTTTCTTCTCCACTTCAATCCAGTTCTTACAGCAAATTCTTTGAGCATAACCTTCATTCAAATAATTAAATAGTTAATATTAGGGAAAATTTGTCAATGAAACAAATATTAGCAATCAAAAAACTCAATGTGAGGTGGAGCTAGGATTTTAAAAGGATCTAGTGAAATTATGTTTATGTATTTTGACATAAATTTGGACGGACAAGTTAATAATATCTATGTAAAAGTGAAGAAAAAATATAAAAAATTAAACCTAAATATAGTTAATACGAAAAAAATTGGGCGGGAGATCTTCACGTTGCCCGACCTCTAGATCCGCTACTAGGAGGGAGTATAATTTTTGCTTCCCTTCATGAAATTAATCTTACGTCGGCCACTAGAAATGACTGCATGTAAGTAATGAAGGCCGTAGTTTGCTTTCTACAAAAAAAAACGAAACAAAACAAAAATAAAAAACAAACTTAATGGAAATATAAACTCCGAAGAGGAAAAGATAAAAGTTGGAATGGCAGACAGAAGAAACCAATAAAAATCTTCTCATTGATAATGGGACTCGTACCTATTTTCTTTTTGTTAAGCCCTCCTATTATTGTGACCTATTCCGAAAAAAAAAAAACCGTCAAAAAATTGGTTGAAAATGATTAAAAGAAAAGCTGTCATTATTTCGGTCATCGTAATCAATTTCAAACTAACGTGTATATAAATATATACTCTATCTGTTCAGTTTATAATGTAACATTTTTTTTCAGCACAAGTATTTAGAATAAGAGTATTAAGAGTAAAGGTGATGATTAGTTTAGTAATAAAGTGATATAAAGTGTTTTTAAAGTAAATAAAAAATGGTTTTAAAGTGAATAAAGTATTGATGATGTAAAGTGATTTTTTAAAGTGATTTCCAAATTATTTCCAAATTAAAGTGAATAAAATAGATAAAGTGATTTCCAAATTATTTTCATAAAAGAAAATGTTACAAGATAAATGAGACAGAAAAAAAAATATTACAAGATAAATAAGACAGAGAGTGTATATATTTATGAGAATTTCATTATATAAAGTTCAATTGTATTAAAGTAAATGTCATCTGTCCCCATTTTTATGACCCACTTGCATATCATTTTCAATTGTATTATTTTTTTTTCTTCAATTTAAATTTTTGAATTATAGTGTAGTTCATAACTCTTTATTAGGAGTTATTAATTCACAGTTAGAATATAATATTTTTAAGCTTCAATTGTTAGTCATAGATATTCAATTATGATTCATGATGTAGTAATAATAATTTACTCGCACTGTCTCATTTATTTTGGGCACAAATATTAAGAAAGATATGAATTAGGAATAGATAGTGTGTTAATAGAGTTTTTAATTGAATATTAATAATATGGTACAAATAGTGAAATAAAATGGATAGAATGAGTGAATACTGAACAACACAGAAAATGAGGGGAATAATAGTGAAAAGTAGAATAGTTGGAGAAATAAGGACCTTAATAACCCTTAATTTAGCCTTAGAAATGAAACATGACAAAAATTATGGACAATTAAAAAAAGAATACAAAACAAAATTAACAATACAGATGTAGTATATTATAAAATTCAAAATTAATAGCGTGATACATATAGGAGTATGAGACAAAGAAACTATAAGGACCGGGGATCCAAACCCAAAAAGAAAGCTTGTAATAATGCAGACTATTGCTTATCTGTTATAGAAAAAAATGTTTCCGAATAATAGATTGCATGCCATTTTATTTTTTAAACTAAAAATAGAGAATAACGGAACTAGAATTAGGTAGGTTGATAATTATGTTGCAAAAACTCATGTTATCGTTTAGTAAGAAAACGTAGGTGTTTCTTTGAAAAATAAAAATCTCTTTTACTAATTTACGCAGACTTATGAATAATCGATGAGAGAGAGAGATTGAGAGACGCAACGCATGTGTCATCTCATGAAAACCACTACATGTCAATGAGACTCTTTGCACCGGGTGTCTCGAGCGGCGTCTCGAGACAGCGCCGGCGACGAGACACGCCGGTGCAGAGGCCATCGTCTCGAGACTGTCCCGAGCCGACGAGACAGCCTCGAGACAGCGCGTGTATTACACGCGCGCGAGTTTTTTATTTATTTATTTTTTAATGCACGCGCCAGACATAAACAAAAAAGAAAAAATAATTCAACGGCTATGTTTTTCAAATGGTTCTAAACGGCTATAATGCCGATTTTTTTTTTTATTCTCATATTTTCTTCTATAAATACTACTACATTCTATCACACCACTCACACCATCCTCACACATACAATTTCCAATTCTCCTCTTACAATTCAATTTTTTTTTCGAATCAATTTCGCTACATCTCGGAAATGGATCCCAACAATCCTTTCTCGTTGTCGTGGTGTCCCCCTGAAATGGCGGACGACGGGCAATACGGCGAATACACCGGCGCGGGGCTCAATTCCATCAACCTCAACTCGTCCGTCGGCGAGTCCTTCCAAAACGTGATGGGCGGCGACGAGGATAGTCCCTCATCGGAGCCGGCACCGGCCAAAGCCAAGGGGAAGCAACGCGGCAAAAATAAGGGAAAGGCCCTCGCAAACGTCCCTCCACCTTCTCGTGCGGACGCCGACGCCAAACCAAAGAGGCGCGCTTACACGGTGGAACAAGGCACCGCCGTCGCCCAAATCTGGAAAGAGGAGACGTGCAATTCCATCATCGGACGAGATCAGAGCGACGACAAGTACTAGGGGCGTGTGGCGGACAGGTACAACACCATGTTCAACGACGACCTCAATACAAAGACGGTGAAGAGCTTCTTCGGCCGGATCTCCCACTGGGTGAAGGAGTGGATGATAGCTTACGACAAGGCGGACAAGAAAAGACCGAGCGGCGCCTCCGACGACATGGTCAGGGAGCAAGCCCAGCAGTTATACCATGCCCATGAAGGGAGCTACTTCAAGCAATTTGGTGCTTGGGACATTTTGGCGGACTACCCCAAATTCCTCCACCAAGAATTTCCCGACGTTCCGTCCATGAAGCGGACGAAGAATACGGTAGAAGGCGCCTACACCTCATCCGGAACGCCGCACGGGTCGAGCGAGCCAACAGAAGAAAAGGAAAGCTCGGCTCCCCTCCGCCCACAGGGACGAGACGCGGCAAAGGCGGCGGCGAGGGCGGCGAAAGGAAAGGGAAAGAAGAAGCAAAGCGAGGAGGAGGAGTTCGGGTCGATGGTCTCCTCAACAAATGATTGGATAACTGTCCTCGCCGCGGCGAAAAACAACCTCGCCGAGGCAATGAGGGAGCGTGCTCGGGCGAAACAAGACCTCGCCGATTTGAAGATCATCAACACGGACACGTCAAACTACACGCCGGAGCAGCTGCAGTTCCATATGATGTTGCTCAACGACGTCAAGCAGCGCTACGGATGGGCTTAGTTATTTTTTTTTCCAACGGCTATGTTTTTTAAATATTGTAGTACTGTTTTTTTTTTTATCATTTCTAGTAATGTAGTATTTAATTTCTAGTAATGTATTTTTCTTAATTTGTGGTAATGTATTTTAATTTAAATTAATGAAATTTTCAAATTTTCTATTTATCTTATTAAAATTAATACAAAATAGAAATTCAGAAAATCCTTAGAGACAGCCCCACTGCAGCTCACTGTCTCTATTTCCAAAAAATCCTTAGAGACACCCCTTAGAGACACTACCACTGCAGGTAGTCTGATTTGTTTGTTGTGATACCCTTTGATTGAAAATTGATAAGCTTCTAAAAAAATTAAAAAATAAAAATTGATAAGACACTTTTGGTCCAAAACTAATTCTAGTAGAAGTAGAACCCTTTTTTTAGATTAATACTATTATCAATTAATAATTTTTAAGATAATAAAATTTTCCGATCTTAAATTGAGCATTGAGCGTAAATTAATAATTATGATAAATTAATAAAATAATAATTTTTTGAAAGACCCTTATATAAATATAGATCTCTGTAATATTATAAAATTATAATTTTATAAAATAACAACAATAACTAGTATAATTGAATAAAATAACTGTTGTTTGTTTTCTGTTGATATTAATTTATATCAATTTTATCTCTACTTTTTCTTAGAACACTCAAAAGCTCTGGAGCGATTCTTTTTGTCCTCACATAATGTCTTGCTTATTTAGTCTGGCATAACTGTTTTTCGACACCTCTTAAATGATAAGCCATTGTAATATTTAGAATATTGATTTTTAAAACCTTCTATTTTATTTGTATAGTAGTTCTTTCATTAATATGGGACATTGAACGTAAATATATATCTTATTCTAATGTTCTATGAATTAATTTAAAAACATGTGTTTGTTGAATTTTTGTGTGTGCAATTGTACATATGTTCGTTGAATTAATTTAAACTGTTCAACTGCAATACATTGTATCTAATACATGTATGTACATATGTTTATTGAATTTATAAGTAATTAACTTATATTTATTTAATGTAAAGTGTCACATCTAATTAATTAATTATTAATTTACCGATTAATTAAAACCTTAAATCAAAAAAGTAGGAAAGGAATAAAACAAAAAGAGGAAGAAAATACTACTTCCTTCGTCCATGATATATCGACATACTTACCACAAAAAATTGTCCACAAAGAATTTACCTACTTTAATTTTTTTGCACTTGCACCCTCATACATTTTCCCTATTTTCTACCCATTTGCCATTGTGAACCCACCCAAGACAAATTTCTCAACCCAATTAACTCAATAATTATGTTTCTAATTACCGAACCCAACTATCTCTCCCAATCCAGCCCAAATCGATACAATTTCTCCCATTCTACCCATTTTCCCCCAAAATCAATTGTATGCAACCCTAGTTCTCATTCCCTCTCTTCTCTCAAACTCCATCACGCCGCGATGAACTCTCAATATCCCCCACTGCCTTTCTCTAAAAATCTCGAAACACGTTTTTTCTGGGAGGATCTATCGTGCCCAGAAGCCCATTTCTTCCCAATACCAACCTATTCGTGGGATAATACTTTGTCGGAGATCGATTGGGATCAGGTAGTGCCAAAATCTGCTCTCATCGGCAATGAATCTCATGTCGAGATTGTTCGCCTACGTGAATATGCTCTCACCAGTGTTCACTATTTTTATTTATACGCCGCAAGTGTACGTGTGCAATTGTGTAGAAGGAAGCAATATCGTATTCTACAGGAATTGTATTAATCCAATGAGTACTACTATCAATTACTATTCCTCTATTTAGACTGTGAACTTTAGTTTTTGAATTATTAATTTAATAATAAACAAATAAAAAAACAAATAGCAGAAGTAATTAAAGATTCAAATATGAGAAAAGATATCCTAAGGCTTCGATTTCAATGGATTATTAAATTTAAACTCTCATCAATCAACCAATTAACAAGGGACTCAATTCTTCTTAAGACAATCGCAAAATTAGTTTAAACCTACTCTCGTAGTGCCTAAACCGTGAATTACTCACTGGCGTTTTCGTCTCCAATAAACATCACAAGCAAGTAACTCCAAAAAGATCCTAAGATTAAATCCATCACACAAAGCTCATCCCCTCTCGGTTATTTTCCAGTGTGTGTCCTATATTCTAATTCACATGTTAATCCTCATCTCTCGAATCTCAAATGAGCACAACTAATTATGCTAAATTGGTGATCAAGCAACTAGCATGCAAAATAAATCAAGAATATAAGAAAGAAGAGAGTGACAAAAATTGGTCAATTGATTAAGAATTAAAACTAATTATTCATTTACTCTCTAACCCTAGTATATAAAAAGATTAGCTACTCATAATTAAAAAAACCACCAAATTAAAGTAAAAGAAATTCATAATCAATAAATAAGAAAAATCGTAGAAGAAACAAATAATCTTAAACTCTTGAATCTTGTCTCCAAGTCTGCAAAAGCTCCAAACTAAACTAAAAATTTGCTAAAACTATGAAAAATAATAAAAGGTGTATACGGTGTCTCTTCTATGCAATAGAAGGAGTATTTATAGCTGAAAAACTGCCACAACTCGTCTAGGAAGTAAAATTAAACTAGAAAAAGAGTTTAAGTTGAGAAAGGAAAGAATTTGGGGGAAAATCGCCCTTCCATGAGATCGCATGTGGGACCACATGGAAGGGCCGTGAAAACTTGAAAAACGGGTGGCTCTATGTGGTTGTCCATAGGCCGCACTCCGGACCGCATAGAACTGTGCCTGCGCGCAAAAAATTTCAGTCGACTCATTCTCCCTTGTTTCAACTCCGATTTTAGATCTGTTTTCGCTTACAAACTCCTATCGAACTGTACTTTTATCCTATCATGCTCAATTTTTATAAAATTATTTTCAATTTTCTGAAAATCAAACAAAGTACAAATGAGCATCATATTTCCCAAATTAACAATAGTTTAAGCACAAAACTCAATACAAACATGATTTTCCAATACAAATTGACATCAATTACTCTTATAAATATGAGAAAATCCATATTTATCAACCGGCGATGAATCTGACATTGAATATGCAACCGTGGTGCCAGAAACTGCCTTGACCGAAGTGGAATCTGAATCGGAGATCCACCCGCTCTCTGATTTGAAGACTTTATTCTAAATGTCTGGAAGAGTGAAGAAGAGCTAATACGGTATCTGCAGACCCTAGGAATCTTCGACCGTAGAGTTCTAAGGCTCATATAATCAGGTTATTATGTTCTTATTTTTGGCTTATGGGCTGGTGGGGTCCGATTTGTGTGGGTATATGAGTTGGTGATGCCCGATACTTGTGGATTTATGGGCTGGTGATGCCTTATCTGTGATTTTTGATGTCTATTGTTGATGTCTGATGTTGCTCTTGATCTGTGAATTTTGATGCCTTCAATTGATGCTACAAATACTACTTTTGATGTGATAATGTGATCTATGATCTATGAGCGATCTATGATCTATGATATTGATGCATGTCGATGCCTTTCTAGAGCTGGTTTTGATACTAGAAAGATTCATTTGATGCCTTGAATTGATGTACTATGTTTTTGCAAGAATCTAATAATGATGCCTCTCTGCATGATCTGTGATTTATGAGATGTATGATGATAAGTAAATGATGCCACTCACCTTGAAATTGAAACTCATAAGTGAATGATGATACTCACCTTGAATCTAAAACTCACAAGTCAATGATGCTACTCTTGATCTATTTTTATTATCTAAATGCATCATTTATTAAACTTTAATTGCAGACAAATTTGAGCCCAAAATCTAGTAAAACGATTGTTATTCTTTATATGCTAATCAGATTTATTATCTAAATGCATCATTTATTAAACTCTAATTGCAAACAAATTTGAGCAATAAATCTAGTAAAATACTAATTAGTTGATTTAGGTTTACCTTAATTCGGGAACTGGAGTTGGAGCTGTGGAGGCGGTGATCGTGACGGCTGACGGCGATCTCGACCAGAGAGATGACGGCAGAGCGGAGGACTGAGGAGGGTGACTTCTCTGTCTGCAGAGTGGAGAGATAATGGTGAGGGGCACGAAGGGCTGCTCCTGCTCGGTGCTCGCGTCGTGAGGAATGCGGCGGTGTCGATGGCTGCTACAAGAGTCGCCGCCGCGTGTGGGAAGAGAGGGAGAGAGGCGGATAGGGTGGTGGCTGGGGTTTGGGGGAGTGACTGCGGGAGGTAGGGTTTGGAATAGAATGCAGAAAATGTACAAGAATATATATATACTTCTTATTAAAAATATACATATGTACATATATTATATTTATGCGGGTGGGTTCCGAGTCAAGTAGGTTCGAGCGGGTTTAGACCCGGACCGACACGGTAACTTGTCGGTCCTAAAAGTTTGGACCGACCTGGACCATTTCGCTCTTGAGGACCGATCCAACCCGGCCCGACCCTATCGGTCCGGGTCGGTTTTACTGGTCTGGTCTGGGTTTGCTCACCCTTATTTAGGAGGTTCAATTAGGTTTTTGTAAGTGTAAAATGTTTTGTCAATGATGCAAAATGATCTTGCTGAGATAAATATTGCCTTGAATGTGATAATGTTGCATCTCTCTAAGATCTGTGATGCTACAGATGCTACTTTGAATTTTAAACTGATAAGTCATTGATGCTCCTCTTGAATTGATGTTACTCTTGATTTAGAAAGCAACAATTAATCCTAGGTTTGTGATAATGCCCTTTATGCAATCTAAATGATGCCACCATTGGGTAATTTATTCCTTAGTTTAGGAGGTTCAGTTAGGTTGTTGTAAGTGTAAAAGATAAGTAAATGATGCCAAAAGATCTTGTTGATACAAACAAGGATCTTTTCTCTTCACAAAAAAAGTTGAGTTTACATTCCAAACAACTCAAAAACTTCCCTCACATTGTTTGTCCCTATAAACCATGACCTTCCATTCTACCTCCCACTAATCTTCTAAAACAACCTTCTCCACTTCAACTACTAGCATGTCAAGATTACAAATATGTCTTCTTCACTTCCATGCAAATTCAGAATATGTCTTCATCAATTTCATGGCACTCTGGTAGTTTTCCTAGCCTAAGAAGCCTCTTCATTCCCATATGAGGAATCTTGTACTTGTTGTCCCCTCTCACTTTCATGATTTTCTCATAGCAGCCTTGCAAAGTAAGAAAAACGTTATTGAGTTTACTTGGTGGGTATTCTTCAAATGTCTCTTTCACATTGTGTAGTAGCTCCTTCACACCATTAGCTGGTTTCTGATCTTTGAGTGATTGGATGGCTCTGAAAAGCCAAGATCATTCACATTGGTATCTAAATAAGTAGGTTGGCAAGCAGGTTGGCAGATTAATTGGATGTGGAATCCTTCTAATCTTGCAACTCCTTGAAAATCAAGTTCATTTGTCTTGGATGTGAGGTTTTGAAATGTCATGTTGGATGAATAGATGCTTGCTGAGAATAGCCACTTGGCTTTGATGATTGGTATCATCTGCATGTTAGAGGATACAAAATGCTTCAAATGATGAATTTAGAGTGTAAATTCTGATAGTAAAATGGTAATGTTTGTAATTGACTTGGTTGATTAAACAACTTTTCATTACTGGTTTTGTGATTGATGGAATTGGATGAATTTTCGTTGTGCCCTAACTTGTATTTTTGGAATTTATTTGAGTTGGCTCTTCATGTATGAATAGAAAGATACCCAACATTCCATCAAAGATGACATTGCCCTCCTTATCTATAATTGGTCTTGAAACAACACAATTGACCATGATTTTGGGGATGTACCTCGCTCGTTGATTATATGTTCTATATGGCTCACTCTCTTAAGGCATAAGGTAATAAGTACCCTTTGTTTTGGTAAGATAAAATTATTTTTCATCGACATGTATTGTGTTGTACATGGTCTAAAATTTAACTTTGCCACTATTTATTATGCAACCAAGTTGACTGAGGCTCCAATTCAGTCGACATAACTTATTTTCAGGGGTAAGAAATGATTAAATAGCATTGGTACGTGACTTTAGCTTCTTCTATTTCACCCACACATGAATTAAACTCTTACTAATACCAAGGTTACCTGCCATGATCCTCAATGATGACCTCTGTAGGACTGAGGAGGTTCTTCACTTTCTCTATATCAATTTGCTTTTTATCTTTGTGCACAATGTTACATGGATAGGAATTCCCTGCAATTGCCGAGCTACTTCTATCTTCCAAATTCGCCAAATAGTCTTCAAACTGAGGTGAAAGAATTTTGCAGCCTCCTTTTTTGCTCCCCATTTAAACTTTCTATTACTGCTGCGTTGGAGGAGCCACTTTTCTATTGTATCTTGCTCTTGATTAGTTAGATCTGGCTTTCCTCTTGGAATTGTCATTACTATCTTCTCTTTTTAGTTATTGGTGGTTGTTGTAATGAACAAATTCTGCCTTTAAATCTCTATTTATTGATGTTTTTAATGGGTTAGGTGATATTTAAATTTTCCACCATAATATTTGATCACATCATTATACTTTTAATTAACTCTTTCTTTATTCAATGAAAACTTAAGTTTGCCTCTCTTTTATCAAATTTGCCTCCTAAAATTTCAGCAGATTATTCATTGCCACCAGAGTTTAAATACAACTTATTATGCATTTATCTTATTCATCCATTATTCATTTTGCCTCCTTTTATTTATACAGTTTGTGCGTGACATGTCTTTCCAATAAAAAAAAATTACAAAGAAAACAAAAATAAAAAGATTAAATGTACACACAAAAACAATTTGAATGATGTGGTTTAATGCGAAAATGAATAGCTTAAACCTTTGTATAACTTCCTCTACTAGTTGTTGTTGTTTTTGTTAATAAAAAATTAACAAAGTAAAAAGCCTTGTTTAAAATTACCCTTCAATTATACTTTTATTTCCTTATTACTATTTTATCAACTTTTTTAATATTTGTGTCGGACTCCAAATAGGTAAATATATAATGGACAGAGAAGTATTTGTTTAAGAAATTAATAGTACTACAAAACGTCACCGTTCTACCACAGCAGCCGATCGATGCAGTGGTAAATGACCACAGTTGAGGAAGTAGATCCTCCCCTGGTTCGATCTCATGTTGGAATTTCAAAACATTGATTAGGACAACAATCAGTTAGATGGGTCCCACAGTGAAAGCCTGTCCGAATGAGCCGTTTGGTCGTGCATCAGTGAATGCGGTCCACATTAGTCGGATCGTTATTTTATTTACAAACTCCACATGCTTACATACACGTTACCATTCTTTTTTCATCTTTATTCTATCAAAATAGTATATACTAATAAAATACTATTCATGAATTATTTCAAATAAAATCCAGATATTATTCACACAAGTAATATTCCATAAAGTTCGTGGATAATATGCGCCTAGTGTATGTGACGTGTGTATATATATAATTATAAATGCTTTACAAATACCCTCCATCATATCTTAAATAGCGCATGCTCTCTCTCTCTCTCTCTCTCTCTCTAGTCAGGATTGAGAGACCTTGAGTATGGGTAAGAAGAATGAAGATTGGATGAGGATGGTGTTCATATACTATGTTATGGCAATTGAGCTGGTTCATGTGAGCAACGGAGATCTTCAGCGCTTCGAACAGCCGGCTAAAGCCGACGGTTCCCTCACAGTTTTAGTGGTCGGAGATTGGGGAAGAAAGGGAAACTACAACCAGTCTCGTCTTGCTCATCAGGTAATTACCATATGCCACACATCATTATGAAAAACTATCGTGAGTATTTACTTTTTGGATACGGTTACTATGGAGTAAGGATAAAATGATAGGAAATTGTAGGGCTCCATTATTTTTGAAAGGTTAAATATTTTTATCTATAAAAATGAAACATTACCAATGGGTTGAATGAAAAAGAAAAGATGGACATTGTCAACAGGTCGAAGGGAGTAATAATATTCTTGGTCACATTTTCTAAAGTATAAGACGGCTCGCAGTGGGGTGTCTCCAAGGGGCATCGAGACACCCACTGCGACGAGACACACCGGTGCAGGGACGGGTGGCTCGAGACCGTCTCGTCGGAACGAGACAGTCTCGAGCCATCTTAAAAAAAAAAAAAAAACGAAATGTTAATTCTTTAAATATATAAATGTGCGAAGTTTTACAAATAGTGGGCTTTGGCCTAGTGGTTTAGACATTAAACTCCATGGTGAAGGGTAGGTGTTCGATCCCCTTTGGCAGCAAAATTTATGTTTTTTATTTCTTCTTCATTTTTTCACACTTTTATTCAGCTTTTTTTTTCACTTTTTTCTTCTTTTTTTGTTTCAGTTTTTTGTTTTCTTTTTCAGTTTTTTTTATTCTTTTCTTTTTTTTCTTCATTTTTCTCTTCTTCTTAAGTTTTTTTTTTTTTTTTCATTTTTTAGTTTTTTTCTTCTTTGAATTTTTCTTCTTCTATGATTTTTTTTTGTTTTCATTTTTCTTCTTTGATTTTTCTTTTCTAGTAATGTAATTTATTTTTATTTCTAGTAATGTATTTTTTATGTCTAGTAATGTAATTTTCTAAATTATTAAAATTAATACAAAATACAAATTCAGAAAGTCCTTAGAGACACTCTTAGAGACAGCCCACTGCAGCTCACTGTCTCTATCTCCAAAAAATCCTTAGAGACACCTCTTAGAGACACTACCACTGCAGATAATCTAAGAAAAAAAGTTAAAATTTGCATAACTTTTTGGGTTCCCACAAAATCAAAAAAAAAAAAAAAAGTTGAAAATATTGAAGATGCATTACACATTAGAAATGCTCGTAAAATAGTCCAAAAAACAAAATGATGCCATATATCTCATCTTTGGACCATGATGGAGTTTGATTTATCTTTTCGTTTATTTTAATCTACATTTAATGTTATTATTCTTGTAACAAATCTTTTGTGCATATATATGGTTTTGGCATCTATTGCTGAACATGTACAAGTTATGTTTTTATTATAATTAGGTATTACGCATTCGATTATTCGTATAGAAATTCAAGAGAGAGAAAATGACGTGAATATGTTTTCCACTTTAATTTGTGGAGAATAAACAAAGTTGGACTTACCTACTTATAAGCGATCCAGATATCAGATTTAAATGGATTAAAAATGTTTGAGGTCTGAATACCAAAAAAACATGTGATAAAATATATTGGAGAACATTTTATTAAATAAGATCAAATATATTGGAGAATATATAGTTTTAAAAGATAAAGGATTTGACTTTTAGGCTAATGATATTCGGTCACGCGTAAGAAAAATGAAAGTTGATTATAAAAATGAAAATAATCACATGTCCCCCTAGGATTTATGCTTCTCCAATTAGGATATATTTCCATTTTCAAAATCTATATTACCATTTTTAACTTGTGTAACCGGCCACAATGTGACCGAATATCATTACCTAATTTTTATAAGTCATATTACTATTTAGATAGGAGCTCCCATAGTCGTATGTCTAATAAATATAAATTCTACCGCCTACTGTTTTTAATATAAAATATGAACACAAAATGATTTATTCGTTGATTCAAATTTCAACTAACTAAATATAAGCACAAAATGCGGATACCCACAAGATGCATGAGGAAAATAAGATTTCTATAAAAAAAAATTGGAGATGATTATGACACATTAAGCCGATATTCATAAAATACAATAAATTGATCAGTATATGCTGGTAACATAATAATAATAATAATAATAATAATAATAATAATAATAATAATAATAATAATAATAATAATAATAATAATAATAAAGAAATGTTAATCATATTTGAAGAAGTCGTTCTAAAAAAGTTTGACACTCGTTATAATTAAAATATTATACATATATTTAGTTAGACAAAGAATTTTACTAGTCTGAGTTCTAGGGGCTATTCCGATTTTAAATTTGAGGTGTAAATTCGTCGAACTAATAAGCGTTATTAATTTTGGTAGGACATATATATTAATCTAAATAAATTAAATAATTTTGTTGCGTATACAGGTCAGAAACATGTAAAGAGAATAATACTATGGATATTCGGTTTCAAGAACTATATACATTCTGATTTAGACATTGGTTGATAAAATTAGGGTTTGATTTGAAAACATGTTTAGAAAAAGCAAGTTCCCACTTTTCACATGATTTTTCGTGTTTGCTTGCTTAACTTAATTAAGCTATCCAATTTATCAAAGCATGTATACTTCCTCAGTCCCGTTTAATAAGTTTCATTTTATCATTTTGGGTGTCTCACTCAATAAGTCTCATTTCTTTATTTGACAAACATTAATACACTAAAATCGACTTTATTTTACACTCAAATTTTATTGTACAATGTTTCTCCACTCAACACACTTTAACATTAATAAAATACTACTTTAATCACACTTTTTATCATCTAACTCTCTTTTTTTAATCTCTGTGCTCATCCCCAATGAAACTTATTGAACGGGACAGAGGGAGTACTTCATTTCACTGTAAAATTTGCCTTTTTTTTATGTTACGCTTTTTAATCACACGTCGTGAATCGTGATGAGAATCCATCAATACCTCTATATTCTTTATATATATTTACCAAGATATATATATATATATATATATATATATATATATATATATATATATATATATATATATATATATATATATATAGGGAGTGGTTCTCATGCAAACTCTCCTTAAAGTGAGAAATAGGAATTAATCTCCACCATTGATCTTATCTACATGAAGGGTCAAGATTTAGCTTGGTCAAAGCGGGTCAAACCCGAGTCAACCCGGGTCAACCCGTTGACTTTTTTTTTTTTCGATTTTTTTTTTAAACTATCATACAAGATGCACAAATTCACATATTCAGATGCACAAATTCACATATTCGGATGCACAACTAAGTGTATTAAGATGCACAAGATTTTAAGTTTTTTTTTATATTTCGTTTTTTTTAAGGTTAGGTCATATGCACCACATCATGTATTCATATGCACCACACTATATAATGAGATGCACCACTAAGTGCATTAAGATGCACTAGTTTTGTTTTCGTTTTTTTTATTTTCGTAAAACATTGTGCATCTAGTTACACTATGTGGTGCATCTAGTTACACTGTGTGGTGCATCTAGTTACGCATTGTGGTGCATCCAATTTTTTTTCAGTTTTTTTTTTTTACGAATTCGGTGCATCTCACTACACGTAGTGATGCATCTCATTATGTATAGTGGTGCATCCGAATATGTGAAATGGTGCATCTTGGGTGACTGTTTTAAAAAAAAAAATTGGAAAAAAAAAACTGAAAATCTTGTGCATCTAAATGCACTTAGTAGTGCATCTAGTTATATATAGTGGTGCATCCGAATATGTGAAGTTGTGCATCTTGGGTGACAATTTATTAAAAAAAAAATTGAAAAAAAAACTTGAAAATCTTGTGCATCTAAATGCACTTAGTGGTGCATCTAATTATGTAGAGTGGTGCATCCGAATATGTGAAGTCGTGCATCTTGGGTGACAGTTAAAAAAAAAAAAAATCGAAAAAAAAGTCAACGGATTGACCCGGATTGACTCGGGTTTGACCCGCTTTGACTTGGCCAAATCTTGACCCTCCATCATCAATAGATCTATGGTGTAGATCTATTCTCATTTTTTAGGACAATATTTATTCTCATATAATCTATCTCCTATATATATATATATATATATTAGTACATGTGTGATGTATCCAAGGTGGTTCATATCGATATTTTCCCCTATAGTCGTCTCATCATCCACGATTTTCATAAAAATAAGTAAGTATTTGTGTAATGTATAAAGATAAGTACTGGATGCGTGTCAAAATTATATACAAGATGCACTTCACATTTTATACGAAAAGTGTGAAAAAAAAAAAAAAAATCATATTGGAGAGATGATTGTGAGTCACAGCTTCAATTACTTGCACAAAAGCTCCAATTGTATGTAAACAAGTATTTAGGAGACTTTTCTTCAACTAGATTTAATAAAGTCTAAAATAAAGATAAACGGAAAACATGTGTAAAGAAGTGCATGATTGACAACTAGGCCACAAAAAGAAGCACAATTCCATTGAATGTATCATATGGTTGTGGTATTATTTTGTAAAAGAGTACTCACCGTCTACGAAAAATATGGTCTTATTTTTCTTTTTGAACCGTCTACAGTAAGTATGATCTTTCGATCTTAATGACCGCATTAACTTTTTTATATTTTAAACTTCACAATAAATAAAAATGAGGAATCCCATATCCATTCACAATACATTTATGGCGGATCCAATACCCAGACAACTCCTGCGGTCGCCCGGGTAATTTTTTTTTTCATAATTATATTTTTGTTGAATTTTTTTTCTCTACTTTTATATGTATAATTGTAGGTTTATCTGCCCAAAGTTGCGACTAACTACATAAACATAATCTCGCCCGGTCACATTCCAAATCCTAGCTCCGCCCCTGCATTTTAGCTAACCAATTCTTAAAACTCGTGTCATTTTCTTTAAACCATACTTTTATTGTACAGTAGAAGAACCTTATATACATACATATATCCTCCAAAACACCATATGGGTGTAATAGTCTTTTTTTTCATAAGAGGTCTAATAAAAAACCAGAATTAGTGAATTGGTTTTTAAGGGTATTAAGGCTGTCATAATTATGGATGATTATTAGATTTAGGGGCAAATGATTAGTCATAATGTGTGGTAAGTGGTCGAATTCGGATTAGGTTTGATTTGATCCGCACCTGGCTCGTTCAATGCTTGGAGTATAAGTTATAATTGGGGTTTAATAAGAATTCATGAGAAAAAAAAATAATTAAAGAAACACATATAATGGGTAAAAAAATTAAGAAGAAAACGGGAACACAGTGCACACATGTAATTGCGTCAGATCCGATCACATGATGTGGCTAGCGTGACTAGGGTTGAGCATTCGGATTACGGATCGGATTTTTGTTCAATCCGATCCGAATCCGAATCCGAATTCCTAAAAAAAATGAATCTGATCCAATCCAAAATCCGAACCAATCCGAACCGGAAAAATGTGAAACCCGAACGCTAAATCTGATCCGATCCGATCGCCGAAATTCTAATGAAAAAAGATTAAACAATTCAAAAATTCAAAATATATATAATTTAAAATAATTAATAATAAATATATTAAATTATTAATAATTCATAATAACAAATATTAATAATAAATTGAATAAAAAATAAAATTATTAATTAATAATAATAAAAAAATAATATATTATATATAATTCGGATTCAGATTTGTTCGGTTTTTAAAGCACCGATTCGATCCGAATCCAATATCTGAATTTTCCCAAAAATTGAATCCGATCCGATCCAAAATCCAAAAAAACCGAACCAAATTTCATATTTCGATTTGGTTCAGTTTGGATTTTCAGATATCGGTTTTTTTCTCACCCCTAGCTAGCCGCACAAGAATTTTGTCGTAAACATATGCTTTTAAATTAGCAATTAATTAACATTTGATTTAATTTTTAATTGTAGATGGGCATGACAACAGAGAATATGGACATTGATTTCGTTATATCAACTGGTGATAATTTTTATGACGATGGATTGATCAACACTTTTGATCCTGCCTTCGATCAATCATTTTCCGATATTTACACAGCTCCATCCTTGCAAAAGACGTGGTACAATGGTATTTTTTTTAAAGTTTATTATTCGGAGATTATTTACAAATTTACTTATGAAATTAAATTAGTAATTTTATCAGTAATGAAAATATAATATGGTTGTAACATAGAATCAAAATACATACATATCGATTCAGAAGTGCAGCTTAGTGATAAGACGCTTCTCCTTCAATTTTGAAATTCAGATTTTGGGTCATACGTGCATGCATTATAACTCAAATAGAAGATACATATATGTCATGTTACTCTTTCTATTATTTCTTAAATTATTGCACGAATATGCAACTGATAACAATAATAATAAAACGAAAGAAAAAAGAAAAAAGAAGAGAGACTTTGTCCATTCACTTCACCACAATACTATATATATATATATAAAACAAATTTAATTACGTATGGGCATCATTTTGATAATGACGGCACATTTGGTTTTAGCAAATTTGTAGGAACTTTCCAAACAGAATTGATCACGAGATTCTCAAATGTATACAAAATACAAATAGTGCTATTTGGACACCCTGATCACCCAAACAAATTAAAAATAAAATATAGGATTTGAAAATGAAAAAATACGGAAAGCCCTAGAGGAAATATGATTATTTTCATTTTTACAGTCAAGTTTTCTTTTTTTTACACGTATGGTTGGCTATCGTGTGACCGAATAGCTTTATTGTTTGTAATAATATTTTGCAATTTTTTTAAAACTTTTCTTGGTGTAGGGATTTTTATTTATTTTAATTACTAAACGTTGAAATATTAATTTGCAGTGCTGGGAAACCATGACTATAGAGGTGATGCCTTGGCACAATTGAGTCCCATCCTCAAAGCAAGAGATAACAGATGGTTTTGCATGAAATCTTTTATTCTCGACACAGGTTATTTTTAATTATAACCCCACTTTATTTTATTTTTTCTAATTTGATTTATTATTCATAAATTAACTACTCATTTATATATATTGAATTTTATGATATGGTGCGCACACAGGTATTGCAGAATTTTTCTTCATAGACACAACGCCGTTCCAAGACAAATACTTCACTGATCCAGAAGATCATGTCTACGACTGGAGAGGTGTCATTCCTAGAGACAAATACCTTTCTACCCTCTTACAGGTACGAGTCTATTTTTATTGGTGTGTGTGTGTGTGAATATAAAATAAGATAATCAAATAGTATCATTAATTTGATATGGTTGTCAATCTTGTATTCTTATTTATCTCATTGAAAATTCTTTAATACCTAAATTGGGTATCCACCTACCAAAAGAAAGTATAAAAAAAAGGGGGAGCACAATGATAAATGATTAGTGATAAGTGATAACACTAGTATTATAGTATTATATGGATGCATGAATATTTACAAGTAACACCGAAGATAGCGACTGCGGTTCCCATGATATAAAAATAAATTATTTCATTTTTTAAAAATTAAAATTATAGAGGGATTTCTTGTAGCGCAATTAGTATTCCATCCCTTTGTAAGGAAGAAAGATTCGGGTACGAATATTCAATCTCCCATTTTAGGAACATAGGATATTTCATAAAATCAACATGTTAGAATTTCTCTTACCTCTACTATAGTAGCACAAAAAATTAGTATTTGAGATCTTCTATCCCACTTTTTGGTATAGAGTAAGTCTCCACTGTGGAGACTGTTATACGGTGGAAATGGGTCGCGACCTGACCCGCCCTGACCCGGTCCACGCGCCCCAACCGACCCGCGCGTGAGATCCACGCACCGTGCGTGGACCTCACGCGCCCCACTTTTTTTTTTTTGCCAAATTTTTTGTCCCGACGGAGCTTTCGGCTCCGATTTTACGGCTCCGCCTTCGCTCCAATTACTAAAATAAGGATAATCGGCGGGCAACAATTTGGACTTTTTCGGCTCGCTCCGAGGCCTTCGGCTCCCCTCGCTCGAATCTTGACCATAGAAAAAACGGCAAACAAAAAAAAGGGGTACAAAAAAATTGAAATTAAAAAAAAAAACTGAAAAAAAATAATTAAAAAAAAAAACTGGTCGAAGGGGGGGTTGACCCGGGTCAAACCCGGGTCGGGTCGGGTCGGGTCACGGGTGTTGCACGGTGGAGGCTTGCACAGGAGTTTTTGTCTTTGGTATATTATCAGTAATTCATTTGCAATTATATTAATTTTAAGTTTCACGTATTTAGTGTAATTACGTAAATACGTAATTGTTAATTCAAACGGATTATATCCATTGAGGATACATGCAGAATCACTTTTTAATTAGTATTCCATTTCAATTTAGTTAATAATAATTAATTATCATGGTCGAGTGTTCCGTAATTAGGGTATGTAATTTCTTAAAATTTCAATATTTAGTCATAAATATCAATTGGTGGTTCAGTTATTATGCTATTTGTTCATGAATTTTAATAGTGGGACGCAAATTAATAACGTATGAATAGAAGATCCAAGCTGATAAATTAGGAGAAAAATAAAAAGAAGCGGTGCAGATCGTTGTAAACTACAAGGTAATTTCACACAATTCTTTTAACAATGGGAGGTTTTTTGCGCAACATTTTCATATCACAAGAGATTTTCATGCATTTTACGTGTCACGGAATATGATAAACCACATAGTAAATTTAACATTTATTACTATATAATAATTACTGTCAATTGTTTTAAATAGGGCCTTTATTTTTTTCAATAGGATTTGGAGATGGGGCTCATAGAATCGAAAGCGCAGTGGAAAATAGTGGTAGGTCACCACACAATTAAAAGCGCTAGCGATCATGGTAACACACAAGAGCTTGTGGATAAGGTTCTTCCAATTCTTGAGGTATGTATTATTCTATCTTGGAGTGCGTGTGTGCGTGTGTGTGTGTGTGAGAGAGAGAGAGAGAGAGAGAGAGAGAGAAAATTACATTTTAATCAAGCACACGCCACGTCAAAAATTATATATGAAAAAGATAG
This sequence comes from Schizonepeta tenuifolia, assembly GCA_029490685.1. Lineage (NCBI taxonomy): Eukaryota > Viridiplantae > Streptophyta > Magnoliopsida > Lamiales > Lamiaceae > Schizonepeta > Schizonepeta tenuifolia. The sequence goes on from CM055956.1 coordinate 9,393,819, forward strand.
TGTGAAAATACTTTCTTAATAGAAAAATAAGAATAAATTTAAATATATATGTACACTAAATGAAAAAGAAGTGATGATGGACAAATAAGCTTTTGAAACATTTCAATTATGACACCATATTAATGATACGAGTTTAATATTCTGAAATTTTACAGCGACAAAAAAAATTACATAAAAATAGCAAAATAATAGTATAGACTTTGTTAATAGGTTCGACGTTTTTGTGCCAAAATTATTACGTCATAATAGAAAAAAAGAAAGTAGTATTCGACTTAGTGAAATGAAAAGTGGTTACAATATTTAAATGTTTCTAAGTTGTCATTATTTTCAGTTTACATGAATGAAGGCTTTGAGAGGACATGAAGGCTAGATTATTCATGAGAAACTCTCTCGTTCAAATTAGTCAACTCGGTCTTAAGTTGAGCTATTTGGTCAACGCTGGTCAACTTGTTGATTTTTCAATTTTTATTTATTTATTTTGAATTTTAAAAAATGAAGATATAATTTATTTAAAATTGAAATTACTCTAATTAGAAATTAATAAACTCTAAATGAGAATTAATAAACCTTAATTCGAAATTTATAAATCCTAATCGAGAATTAATAAACTCTAATTATAAATAATGAACTCTAATTAGAATTAATTAAAAAAAAATTGGGCATGTGCACAACACGTGCCATGCATGGACAGATGCTCGCATGAGTTACACGCGCCAAGCGCAGTCGCAAGTTGTGAGATGCATTGCACACAAGTTTTTGTCATTTTTCATTGCATTATAATTATTATTAAATAATTCAACCGAAACTGCAGGCAAATGGAGCTGATCTCTATATAAATGGGCACGATCATTGTTTACAACACATATCTAGTTCTGAGAGGTAACTTGGAATACTCTTCAAACACCCTATTGAAATAATATATTAGTATTCTTTTTTAATACATTGATCAATATAAAAATAAAATAATTTATAACCTATACCTTTGCAGTCCTATTCAATTTCTAACAAGTGGTGGTGGATCAAAGGCTTGGAGGGGTGTATATAATTGGCCCAACCCTAAAGAGATGAAATTTTTTTATGATGGGCAAGGTTTCATGACTTTGCACATTACTCATCATCAAATTGATATCAATTTTTATGATATTTGTGGCAACATATTGCACAAATGGAGTACTGCATCACTATCCTTCATCTCCACTCTCTAGTTATATTGGTTTCTCAAATATGTAAAACAACTTAGTCATGTATTAGTATTATATGTTATTGACTTGTGTGCTATGTACACATTATATTATTAATTATAATGGACATCTTCTATAATATATTTATATTATGAGAAGGATTAAATAAAAACCTTCATTAGAACTAATCTAGACCATTAATTTTCATAATATGTAGCGCAGTATCATCAAAGAGTCATTATAGTATATTATACTTATATAAAAAAAAGGTTTATTTTACAAAATATGGTTTCCCTGTTATATCCATATTGTTGAGTATTGATATTTGGACAACAGTTGTCCGGACAACAATGACATATTCGTAATTAAATATTCTTCAAATTTGTTCCAATAATTAATATAATTAGTGTTTTGTTTATAACACCTTTTTTCACTTAATTGTATGTTAATTTTTAATATTAATTAAAATAAATTAATATCATGCACAAATTTTTGAAAATTCAAAATATTAATTAAATTTAAAAATTAACATATAATTAGATGGGAAAGGTAATTATAGACAAAACACTAATTATATTAATTATTAAAAAAATTAAAAAACTATTTAATTACAAATATTACATTGTTGTCCGGACAACTGTTGTCCAAATATCTTTATTCATTTTAAATATGGTAAACATCTATAGTATAAATAAAGCTTTGTGAAGCAAATTTCGTGTCAATTAACTACCACATTGTCAAAATTGGGAAAAAAGATACAGTTATATTTTATGACACAGGATATGTAAACAGTTTTGAGGCTTGACCCTAAAACCTCTTAAGTTTCAATTTCATTTGCATGAGTCAAAGAAAGAAATGTAAAATGATAGACAAAAGACGATTGAACAATATTACTGCAACAAATTCAACTTTTACCCACACATAAATCAGCCACATATATTAATGTGTAGGGGTGTTCGCGGTCTGGTTTGGTGCGGTTTGATACTAAACCCAAATTAAATCGTAAAATACAGTTTGATAAATTTTTGGAACCAAACCGAATTGATTAAATAGTAAAACCAAACCAAACCAAACTGTAATACGGTTTGGTGCGGTTTGGTTTGCGATTTATCAATATTTTTTCTTTTTCTTCGTAGTAGAAATAAAATGAATTAAAAAAAGTTGTTTGTCATGACCATATACGTTTTTCTCTCTTGCTAGAATAAATATACTAGGAGTCTAGAATAACATTATTTAGCTAAATAGTAAATTATAGTAAAATAATTTCATATTCTCTACTTTTTCTATCGAAAACGACTTGAATTTGAAAGGATATAGAAGAAAAGAAAACAAATAGATCGTACCTTGTATTCAAAGGTGAAGATAAGCCATTGTAACAATTAATTGGAAAAGTATAGTAGATTGTAGGGTTTAATGAATTTAAATTGTACGATTTCATTAATTAAATTTGTATAACACTCAGATATGACATTGATGGTCCCAGTAACGAGTATCTGGTGTATGGGGTAAGGAATACACTAGTTGCAATTTTCGTTTGCTAATTTTTTTTCAATGAGTTGAACTGCTCAGGTCAGTTGGCTCGACAACTGGAAAGTCAGTTGGAGCAACTCTACAACTGAATTGTTTAGTTGGAACTGATCACATAGTTGGCAGCTCAGCTGTCTTCTATGCCTGAAGGGCAGCTGAATGCACCAACTGAAGTTTTAAATCAGTTTTGCGTTGCGGAAGATGGTGGAAATTATACTCGTTACAAAAACAGAAACCTTTGTGAAAAGGGGAAGGTCAAGTTCCCAAATTAGTGCAGTTTGATAGAGATGCAAAAGGTATACATATGCCGGGTCAATTGGTTAGATAAACTGAATTTAAAATATTGAATGTAAAATGCAGAAAGTAAAGCACACAGTATTTTAACGTGGTTCAGTGATTAACCTCCTACGTCCACAACTTCCTTTTTGGGGAAGTAATCCACTACATAAGCTTAAGCGTGTTTACCAAACGCCCCACTTGGATTACGGGTTGCAAGCAAACCTAACCAGTTCGATTTCGGGTTTGAACAAGACCTTACAACACTTTTCCGGGCAAGTGCACAACCTGTCTTAGATTACGGGTTCTAAGGGACCTATCCTTGAATTGCGGGTTCCAAGGGACCTAATATTAGATTACGGGTTCCAAGGGACCTGGTGACTTTGATTTCGGGTTCAAAGTCAGACCTAAGGAATTAGATCTGGGGGGGGGGGGGGGGGGAGAGAATCCAACGAGGAAGCCTTCAACACGGGGGAGGGGGGGAGGGGGGAGGGAGTGGAGGCTTCTTCCAAAGGCTCCAAACTCAATCTCTGTGTTTTCGTAGCTGGTGCGTTCGGGGAATCTTGTTTTGTCTCTCTCAGAACATCCAACATTCGAATGCCATTAACTTCTTCGGTTGCAAACAACTGAAGATGCATCAGCCAGGCCTCATTAGCATCTTGAATTTTTCTATACTCTAGATCGTAGTAGAAGTCTAGAATGAATTCCTCCTTCAATGCTTCCCAGATGTCGTTTAGTTCCTCAGGAATCCACAAGTCATCTCTAGGCCAAATTGCCTTAGTAGATTGATTCCTTCGATCTTCACGCAGTTGTTTCCTTTCTTCAGCCATGTCCTTTTTGTACTGGGAGATTCTTTTCTTTGGACTGTGTGGTAAGCCATCCACAATCTTCGACATTTCTGTTTTGTAAGTGTTAAGTCAAGCCATTAAATCAGTCTGATCTTCTTTGGGGATGTGAAGCACATCTCTGCTTCCACTGTCCGCTACCAACTGTTCAAGAGTCTTTTCTTCAGGTGGAATAGACTCTTTGACAACCATCACTTAGTGAACTTCTTCCAGCTCCGTGTCCTTTGTCAGTTTCTCCTCTTTCCCCTTTTAGGGATCATCAATAAGAGAGGCAATCTTTGTTTTGAGAAAGGATATTTCAGCATCAACTCTTGTATTGTTGTTGATGAAATACTGGAGAAGCTGTCGAGAGGTTGTAGCTTTAAGTCCGTTGTCAAATTCGTCAACTTTAACTGCTTTTAGGTCCAACTGAATGAACTCAATGGCCTCTTCCATGGCCTTCATTCTGGATTCGTGACGCTGAGAAATCTGTGTGTTGATGTGGAGTCGTGTCTTTGTACTCTGTAGTTCTTCTCTGGTTGGAAAAGTCCGAGCAAGGACATCAACTTGGCTGCGAATCTGAGTCTGCTGCACCTCGTGTTTGGCATTGAGTTCAGCAATAAACTTCTCATGAACATTTGCTTTGTCATTAGGAGTTTCCTGAATTTTATCTTGAAGTCTGATCTTGATGTCTTCAAAAAGTTGAGTGAGTCTCTTCAGTTCATCGAACTTTTCTTCGAAGTCCTTCTCGATCTCTTCTTGGTTAGAGAGAAGCTCTGCTTTGATCGAAGATGACTGGCTTGCTAGGTGCTCGACAGAATTGTTGATCTGATTGACTTTTTGATGCAAGGTCTGGAGCTCTGCAGATGCTGAGTCAACTGGTTGGATCACAAGTGTTGATTTCACTGTGAGATCTTCAGCAGGGATGATTGGCTGAGAAGCAGCACACGCTGGATGGTCTTGAGGAAGTGGTGTCCATCCACATTTTACAATATTCTCATGAAGTGTTTTGAGATCATTGTGGGAGATACTTTTCAAGGATGGGTCAACTGCTCGTTTACTTGACTGATCTTCAAGGAATGCTCTGATGAGCTCATCTTGCCGTTAAATTAGCTCCAGCTTGGTGTCAAATTTGAACAATCCCTTCAAAGTCCCTTCTGAGGCTTGTAGTTCAGAAATCTTGTACAGCTTCAAGAAGTCTGCCATTACATAGTAGTCTCCCAGATTGACTGAAATGTACATAAACAGATCCACAACTTTAGAGAGAGTGTTTGGAAGATCTTTCATTTCAGGGAATTTTGTCAATCCCTGCTTCAGAGAAGAAAGATACACTTTCTCAAAGAGGGCATTGATAGCATTGAGTTCAATCTGTTCATCAGAGAGAGCGGGACATGCTTCTTCTGTAAGATTAAAGAGCGTGAAGAGAGATTCTGATTCGTCTTCTTGAGCTTCCTTTTTGGTTGGACCATGATTCTCCACATCTTGGACCTTTTCTTGTTCAGTTGAGTGATCAGGAGGAATCACATCAATGGCAAGCAGAGCACTCATTTTCTCTTGCTCTGACTCTTTTGCTCCCGTATTGACTGTTTGATCTTCTTGGCCATCGTCTTCAGAGTCTATCCAATCTTCAATGAGTGGTACATTTGGATCAACTGCTTAATCTTTGTCTTTATCATGCACCATGGTCAATTTCCTTGTGGTGGACACTCCAACTGTGTTACCTTCTGCGTGTGGAGAGACATTGGCTTTTCCAGCAAACATGCCCATTTGTTCCTTAGAAAGGTGTGTCTTTGTATCCTTGGAGAACTGATTCTGTGGTGGGGAGACCACCTTGTGAAGCTTTGACCGTGGTGATGGCTGGTGTGTCTTTGATACAACTGCTCGCCGTTTCTCTGTGGCTAGCTTCTCAGCTTCTTCCCGAATAACCTTACTTGACGTAAGAGTCCCATACTGATTGAATTTTCCAATATCAGGTTGACTCTTACTAGACTTGTCTAATCTCTGTTTCTTCTTATGATGGAAGCTCGTTAAAGCCTTGACAGATACATTCTCAGCTGGGATATCCGTTTTCTTTTCTCTTCGTCCATGGTTAATTGTTTCTGACTGATTCGTTCGATATCGCTTCCCACCTTTGCTTGATTGCGAATCTCCTTCATCATTTAGGGAGAAGATTTCATTGACGTCGCGATGCGAGATGAATAGCTTATTTCTTCTAGTGAGTGCTTCCATGTCCATCCATTTCCAGTTCACATTCAATTTGTGTTTGTGAATGGAAAAGAGAATCATTGAACTGATCTTGGTGCCAAAGGACAGAGTCTTGGCACATTTGTAACCAGGATCATCAAATTGAATCTTCACGACTTCTTTCCAGATGAGATTCTTCACAGAGTTGAACAAGTCAGTTTTCTCCTTTTTGAGAGTCACCATGGTGGGCTTCATTCTTGAAATACTGACATTTGGTGGAGATTCAGAAATGGGATGAATGCAGTAGGTGATAACATCAAATCCAGTCTTGACTCTGGTTTCAGTTGGGTGTGTTTCATCTCTGTCCTGTATTCTTCGTTGTTAATGGAGGCTGAAGAAATGAACCTCTTTACTTTGGAACTCTCCTTCATGTAAGGATCCTCTCCTGTTGATGGAAGGCGAAATAACTCCTTTAGGCATGCGTCGACATCAATTTTCAGAGTCTCTTGTCGATAATCTCTGCTTTCTCTTAAAGAAACTGGTACACGGACATGGGAAAGGAGCATTCCACCTTCATCATTTTGCAGATGTGCATAGAATTCTGCGATGCTTGAAGGGAGAAGATGCATAGGCTCGTGGCACACCCAATTTCTCAGACCAGTATGATTGAGAAGATTGAAAAGTTTCTTTATTTCATCCATGTCGTGATCAGAGAGAGAGAGACGACAGGTTTGAAAAAAACTCTTGACCTGATTTCTGCAAATTTCTCGTCAATTGGCATGGAGGAAGTCGACATTCTTCCTGCAACTTGAACTGCCATAGCACTGACGAACTCTGAGACTCTGAGATCTTGAGTGAGGGAGAGAAACTCAAATTCAAGTTATGTACTCAATGGGAGATTTTCTCGTGCAGAGAAGAATTATACACTCAGAGATTACTTCTTCGATTAAGGGTTTATGATCCCTTAATGAATTAGATAGGAATACATGGAATCAATGGTCAAGAATGATTCCCGCCTCTTCATGATCAACGACGTGGATTGGAGACGATTCGCTTGTTGGGAACGTGGCACGGGACGTGGGTCCGGCGGTGAGGTGCACTCGCGCATTAGACGTGTAACAGCTTCTATGTCAACCCACTCGTAGTCTCAAAAGATTAACCTTTCGATTAGGGATAGTTTTGCATTGAATACCACTGCGCGGCTAAACTCAAAATGATCATTATCATCAGAGGATGTTTGAACTTATTTCAAAACACCTTTAATTACTAAGGGACGAAAAATTATTTTTGGATCTTTTCAGTTGGTCTGGATCTCAACTGAATCAGCATACACTCAACTGACTCGAATTCGTCTGTTCAGTTGAATTTTGATCTTCATATTCTCAGTTGAGTTGTGTTGTCGTTGACTATCTCACTTTCCTCCTCAAGTTGAGATTCCCCCTCAACTTGTGATCTCTAATTTTCAAAACTTTGAGATCAGTATGAATTTTTCCAACAATGCATATTGACCCTGCAGGATAGTCTGCTCTCAGTTCATCCTGTTCCTGCAGCCCACAGGATGAACTCCTTCTCAAACTCAGTTGGATTGAGGATTGGAAGCTATTGGAGCTTACTGGAAAACACGAATTGAGTCATCAGTTCTGATCTCCTTTCTTTCATTATCCACGTAGACTGCTGAATGAAATTCCTTGGGTGCACACGCAGTGCAGTTGTGTGGTGGATAACCTTGTCTCTGAGGAGCTTGGTTTCGAATCAACTGAGCTGGTCGATTCTTCCTTGGTGAGAACTGTCTAGGTGAACGCCCAAACTATCTTCTCCTTGAGCATACCCGAACTGAGGATAACTAGGACCATTAAACTGATCACCATAGTTTTCTTGTTGTCGGTATGCTTGCTGGTAGTGACGAGGCATTGGGAATGTCTAATTGAAGAAGTGAGGATTGTTCCAGTTTGGATGCCTCTGCTGATGATGTTGAGCTGAATGGTTTTGCCTATTCCTGGGCTGATCCTGTCTTGGATGTCAAGGTCCATTTCATCAATTCCCCCTCACTCTACGACCTCGGGGTCTTGACATTCATGAAGATCTCTCAGCATCCTTTGAAGTACCAGCTTCATGCTCCTGAGGTTCTTCAGTTGGAACCTCATTCTTTTTATTCTTCATATGAGTCTCGACAGTTGGATGGATAACTGGAGTCTCTTGAACTGTGACTTTGACTGAGTTTGGTTGAATCTGTGGTGCCTCAGTCGGCGATCCAGTTGCCTTAACGAACTGAGCTGACTGAGCTCCAGTGTCATTGGCTGGATTGTATCCTAGACCTTCAACATATTTAGGAGGTCTTTCCTGGCTGGTCATGCTCTCCAAAGCTGAGCTCGAGGCATGAAGGGATACTATCTTCTCATTTGTAGACTTCAGCTCCATTTGCAACTGAGAGATGTATTCAGCCTGAGTCTTGGTCATGTGAATCAAGTGGATGATTTGAATGTTGGTAGATTGAGCAACTTCTTCATGGAGTCTACGGTTTTCCTCCATGAGTTTTTCTACGTCATGATCCCTCATGATCAGTTCATTGCTCAAGTTGTCTCAATTAGCTTGTAGTTCCTTGCACTGTGCAACTTGTCTAGTGCACAATCTGTTAAGGTGTTCGACCTCATCCCATAACGACTCTATGTATTCGTCAAATTCTTATGTGCATTGATTTACAGAAGAAATATTGTGGGAGGGATGGAAAGAAGAGTTTACCTCATCATTTGACTCTTTCGACAATGCCATGAAGTAATGGTCATTTCCTGCTAAACTTGATGGCGAGTCACTTTCTTCTCCTTCTGACTCGGTGAATACGTCAGTGTTGTCGACATCTTCCTCAACGATCATAGCCTTGGACTTCTCTTTGGCTTTACCTCGGAGGGCTTCCTTCTCCTTCATGGAGAGGTCAGGACATTTGGCTTTGAAGTGTCCTGGCTTTCCACATTCAAAGCATCCTTCGCTTTGAGGAGGGCTTAGTTGAGCTTTGTCTGCTCCTGTTGATCCTCTTGTACTTCTCAATCCTGGAGTTCATCTCTTCGAGTTGTTTGGTCATCTCATCGACCTTCTTCTGAAGTTCGAACCTCCTCAGTCAATCCCTAGCTGAGGAGTCAGCGGACCGTTAGGGTCTGGCGAACTTAGATCTACCCGATTCAGCTCGAAGTGCTACTGGCTTGGCGGCTGAGCTCTGCTCGGTATGTTCTGTCTTTTGACGCTTGTTCTGCTTCAGTTGGAGGATATCATACTCATTCACTTTGAGCATGGAGAACAACTTCTCAGTTGATATCGAACTGAGGCCATTCTGATTCTAGTGGACGACTCTGTAGAAAGCCCAATCATTGCCTAGTGCGGAGATAACTTTCAAGTTCGTCTCATGCTGAGAGTATTTCCTCTTTTTGATACTCTCAATGTCCATAAGGACCTCTGTGAATCTCAGCTCCATCTTGTCGATGGACCCCTAGTTAGCTGAGAAAAGTTTTTAAACTTCTGACAAGCTAAGGTGAACTTTTTCTCCTTAATCTCGTCAAAGCCTTCACAGAGTGCAGCTAAGGCTTCCCACATATCTTTTGCTGTGAAGCAATTGATAATCTTCGGCAGATAGGCTTTGTCGACTGTGGAAGAGATGACGCTTTTGGTGATGTCATCTAGCTGCACAATGTCTCTTTCTTCCTTGGTGTACTGGTGGGCGCCTTTGGGTTCATCCTTCATCAACATCTCTTCTTCCCTTTGAGTGGTTGAAGGGACCAGCACAGACTGAATCACCTGGATGGGACCATTTTCTATGGTTTTCCACATCCTGTGATGCTAGTGCCATCTTCAGGCGAAACTTCCACGTGGGATAATCATCCAAGGAGAACTTCGGTAAGCTTCCTAGCAACGTTGAGTTCATCTTTCCTGTACACCACAAGAGACAAACAAAACAATATGCAGCACAATGCACTAATTGATTTCAGAAAAGATCTTTTCAGATGACCACTGAAAATTTTACTCGACTCACACCTAATGAATTAGGAACATCAGTCTTTTGAACCACTGCTCTGATACCACTTGATGGTCCCGGTAACGAGTTTCTGGTGTATGAGGGAGGGGGAATACACCAGTTGAAATTTTCATTTGCTAAAATCTTCTCACTGAGTTAAACTGCTCAGGTCAGTTGGCTCGACAACTGGAAAGTCAGTTGGAGCAACTCTATAACTAAATTGTTAAGTTGGAACTGATCACACAGTTGGCAGCTCAGCTGGCTTCTATGCCTGAAGGTCAGCTGGATGCACCAGCTGAGGTTTTAAATCAGTTTTGCATTGCGGAAAAAGGTGGAAATTAGACTCGTTACAAAAATTGAAACTTTTAGAAAAAGAGGAAGGTCAAGTTCCCAAATTAGTGCAGTTTGATAAAGATGCAAAATTGGTTAGGTAAACTGAATTTAAAATACTGAATGTAAAATGCAGAAAGTAAAGCACAATATTTTAACATGGTTTAGAGATTAACCTCCTACATCCACGGCTTCCTTTTTGGGTAAGTAATCCACCAGATAAGCTTAAGCGTGCTTACCAAATGCCCTACTTGGATTACAGGTTACAAGCAAACCTAACCAATTCGATTCCGGGTTTGAACAAGACTTTACAACACTTTTCCAGGCAAGTGCACATCCTGTCTTAGATTCTGGGTTCTAAGGAACCTGGTCTTAGATTACGGGTTCTAAGGGACCTATTTGGATTGCAGGTTCCAAGGGACCTGGATTACGGGTTCCAAGGGACCTGGTGACTTTGATTTCGGGTTCAAAGTCAGACCTAAGGAATTGAATCTGGGGGGAGAGAATCCAATGAGGAAGCCTTCAACACGAAGGAAGGGGGGCGGAGGCTTCTTCCAAAGGCTCCAAACTTAATCTCTAGAGAGAGAGTCTGGTCAGACACAAGACAAGCAAGAACCTATCTTCTAGAATCAATCAAAAAAGGAAATTTTTGAGAGGCTAGATGGAAGAACAGGAGGAGAGATGAACAATCTGCTCTGACTGGACTTAGTCTGATGTTTTCTTTCTCGGAGAGAAAGAGATGTTAAGTTGCTGCTGCTGCTTCACTCTTGATTTCTCTCTGGGATCTTCGTTTGTTCGCACTTGTGTCTCTCTCTTAGCATTTGTGTAGAGACCTCTATTTATAGAGGGATTTCAAACTAGCCATTGGAAAGAGTCGTATGATCTCTGCCAAAAGTATGGCACTCCACCTGCTTTTTTGGAAACTTTTCTAATATGGAAACCGCAAGCTTTGCTTTTTGCACGTCGCTGTTGTCAGTCCATTTATGGTAAGTTTTCCAGCTGACTTGTTGACGCGACCGTCGTTTAGTCACGTACAAAATACATTTATAATTCTTTTATTTCTCACTACCAGGATCAACTAGCAATAAGTATAGGGTCGATCCCACGAGGACTTGGTGTAGCTTTCTCTTTGGTCACGGGTCATCCAAAGGTTTTGGATTCTGCATGGACACGTCTTGGCCAAACATGAAAATAAATGTTAACTAAAATATAAATAAAAGATAAAAGACAAACCTGAATTTGGATGTTGAGTAAATTGCACAAACAAGACGTCTTCATCGATGCAAGGATATATGGTACGTATGTATGTCAACGGTTATAGGCAAACCGCATCATGGTTCTACTATCACGTTGTCATGCCCACAACCACGATTTGCCCAGCTCGTCCTTGCTTGTGAATTCTGCGTGGCATTCCCACCCCAGGTTTCCTAACTTGCCCAACTCACCCCCGAGCATTCCTCAAGGGGGAAAGATTGAAACAAGCAGCTTTGGGCACTAGACGAACCCGTTCCGGCCTTATGAGATACGAGGATCCCGCTCCGACTTTTTACCAGCGCCAGCGTACTTAGATCGGCTCCGCCAAGTTCAACCTGAGAGTTACTGCCCTCAAGGAGCGTAGGGCAACTCTCTCCCAGTCCCTGTTGGTCTAAGCTACCTCACTTTTAAGGGACTTGTCTGCATCCAATTGCCCGCCGGCCAGACGACCTCTTGGGACAGACAAAACACTTTGGAATCATTACCTAATGCCTCAAGAACATACATATATATAGCTTTCCCCTTGCCCAAATCAATATCACGATTTAATGCTTATGCAGCGTCATCTCACCCAAACGCAGATTTGTATAACTACCTAGGCATAAAGTAAATAACAATAAAAGAAAGAACGAAATAAAAAAAGAACTATAATTGAAATAAATCCGAACGACTCCAACATCGCCGGCAACAAAGTACAAAAGTTAGTTTGCCCCCGAAGGGGCAAACTCTTGAACAAAAGAAAGAAAACCCTAGACTAAAGAAGATAAGAAATTCAAAAGATTAAAGATATCAAGAGTTGATATATATGGCTTGCTATCTAGGAGTATTTATAGATGTAAAATTCGTGGGTCTTGGAGGCTCAGCCCATTAGGTAAATTGATAGCAGCTAGGTTTGAGCGAGCTGTCTGCTAGCTGTCAATCCTTCCAGCATCTTTTGTTGACCAATAGACTTTCCTTATTTAGTAGATTTGATTTGTGGACAAATCTTCATGGATAAAGAAGGAATTAATTCTTTCTTTGTTGGCTACTTGGATAAGTTTGATCTCTTACTTGATCTGCACTCTTCCCTTGTAAGTTAATCTCTTTCTTGCGCCGCACTCTTTCTCGATATGGTGGACTGTCACAGATCTCCATGCCCAAGACGTGTACTCCTGCCTCTCTTCTGTGCTCTGCCTTATGCCTTGGCCTTTTTGCATCTCTTCTTGCCCAAATGACTTGATCTCGCACGGTACTTGATTTGGTCAGGTTGTGAAGCGAGCAACTTTAGTTCTGAATGTCTGCTTCCTTGGCCAAGCTGCGAGCATCATTTCCTTGCCCAAAGTGCTTCGTATCTGTGCCCAAAATGTCTTTTACAGAATTTGGTCATTTCTTGCCCTTTTCTGCCCAGTTTTGTCATGGTTTGCCATGTAAGTCCCTGCCTTCACAATGTGTCCTTCCAGACACTAAAGACAAACAAAAATACGCAAAACAATTCGTTCTAGACCTAAAACAACACTCGAAAATCACACAAAATTTGGTCTCATCATGCCCACACACTTGAATCATGCTTGTCCTCAAGCATGTAAGTACAACTTGATCGAAAAAAAAGAAAGAAAACAAAAGACTCAAACGACTTGGTAAAGGTTAGCAATGCCCGATACAATAGATGAACATGGGCATAATAAAATTCACATACAATGTTGGGCAAATAAATCAGTCTACACAATCATCAAATAGGTAAAAAATAAACATTCAAGCCTTTTCAAGGTTATTCATCACCAACACTCTCACTCTTGTGTTTAGGCTAGTGTATACGCTCGAGACATGTCATTCTTGGCCACACCATAGGCTTGTCTGCCTTCTAAACTCTCCATCTCTTAGACTAGGTTTAAAGAACTTATCTTTAGGTCTGTTTTGGGTTGTAACTTGGCTTTAGACATGGGTAGGAAATTATGGAACGAGGCTAAGGTCTTAAGGACTTGGGACTGGGCAATACGTCGATGCTAGTCTGACTGACTTCTACTGCTTGAAACCTGTAAAGATAAAATCCCCACGCTCTAAAAGTGAGCTCTAGCTAAGAACAGACTAAAAGCATTCATCTACTTGGTTGGGGTCAGTTGGGGTTTTTGAATCTTTCGTAAACCTTTTACTAATTTTCCCAACACACATGCAATCAAGAAAATCTCTATTTCCTCACATAATAAATAAAATGATAATATTAATATCATTATATCAACTACGGTTTTTTCGGTTTACGATTTGGTTTGGTTTGAATTTTCTTCAAAATCAAACCTAAACCATAAACCATAATTTTTGAAAAATCTAAACCAAGCCATATTTTTTAAACCAAAAAACCGAACCAAACTGTAAATTGCGGTTTGTTCGATTTTATTTACGGTTTAAACCAAATTTTGAACACCCTTATTAATGTGTGGTAGTTTAACCACCCATAATAAAAAATGTGTGGGTAAATGAATTGGGCCATTTTCATTAGCTATTGACATTTAATAAGTATGGCAAAAACTTTTTTGTCGCATTTTTATTTTGAGTTTAAAATTTTAATATTTTTTATATTTAACCGAATTTATCTTTAATTAAATTTATCGTATCTACATGGCGTATTAAGAAATTTATTAGCGGCACATTCTTATCAATTATCTATGTGCAGTTAAAATCTTTCTATTTTCTCAAATTATTGACATTTTATAAATGTAAGGAAAAATAGTTAACCACACTTATATTTTGACCTTAATTCTTTTAATTTTTTTATATTGAAACATATTTCGTTTTAACTTTTTGTAAGCGAACATGGCAAATTAATAAAATTTATTAGCCACACATAATCATCAATGACCTATGTGTGGTTAATGACCTCTTGTTGCATTTTTAATCTTCCTATTCCGAATAATGATCTCGTCTTTGTAAAAATATTTTTTTTGAAAGCGACTGATCGTACCAAATGAAATAAAAAAGTATCCAAAAGATAAATCAAAATCTTTTTCTATATTTATGATATTAATTTGCACATTATTTTTTGTATGTGTATTATATATTTAATACTATAAACTAATTTTGTTGACTCCATTGGATAATCAAATTAAATAAGAAAATGCAGTAATTATTTTTTATAAGGAAGAGAAGAAAAGGCGGTATTATAGTTAAAAATATGAAAATTTTGATTGGCCCGCCAACACCAAAAATTTTATGAGAAACTGCCGCCGTGCCGCGTCGTGAATCTCGTAATATTAATCCACACCTCTCCTTGTATCTATGCACTTCTCATTGTTCAACTAAAATAATCCTAAATTGCATGCAAATTAACGTGATCGTTATAGATTAGTTATGTTAAACTTGAATATCTATCTCTCGAGGAAGAATTAACAGGAAAACTTTTGTATTACAAAAAGAAAAAAGAAAATAAAACTAAAGCAGTAAAGATTGATTGGGTTGTTGTTGAATTATAAGTAATTGAAAAACAAATTAATCTAGGCAGAATTATAAACCCTAGTTATAAGAACACGATAAATCATAGGCATAATTTAAGAATAAAATAATAAACTCACAATAATTGAAATAGAACTTGAATTGAAACTAAATCCGAGGTGGAAGTTTGTCACAAAATCCGTACGAATCACTAATCTATGAAAGCAATAATGAACTAAGAATAAATCTTAAGGTGTTTGTGTGTTGAAGTCTGAAAGTTGCGCGAGAGCGGAAGGAAAAGAAAGGAATTAAATTGGGCCTATTTATAGATTATTTCATGCCGCCATAGGGTCAAGCGATTGCTTGGCCTTGTCCTCTGTCCAGTGCACCCTCCGTCGAGCGATGGCTTGCCCTATCGAGCAAGCGCCTACTTCGTCAAATGATCGCTTAAAGACAAAGCGATCGCTTGACCTAGCTCGCAGTTTCTTCGAGCTTTTCCTTCACGTGATCACTTCCTTCCCGAGCGATCACTTGCTTTATTTTTAATAATTGAGCGATCGCTCTAGTTGTTCGAACGATCGCTTGCAAGCTTCGACTCCCTGCTCATCTCAAACTCTTCTTCTCTCTTTCTTGATTAAAACCTGTAAGCTCAACATCAAAACAAACCATTTTCCACACACTACTTGGTCTAAAAGATTAGTACATTTTCTATAACAAAACATAATCCTTTTGCCACAAAAAACCTCGAAAATGTACTAACTAAAATAGATAAATCACAACCAAATACAGGTGAAACACCCGTCCACATACAAAACCTTGCTTGTCCTCAAGCAAAACTTATTTCCAATCAAAATGAAAAAGTAATAAATTGAACTAAATAGTTCGTACTTCAATAAACTCTCAATCACAAGACAAATTCATCATTCATCGATCTAGTACAATCATCACAAGACAAATGAGTTGCCCCCCACATAAGAACTCAATCAACTCAACATCTAACTGCAAGATCAAGGTGAGAAAACTTGAACAACATAGAGTATCCCAACTTCATGCCATTTCTTAGTTTATAAAGATTAAGTGAATTTCGGGCAATGTTCACTAGGTTTAATCACGGAAATTCCGGCTTCCTAGTGTGGTTTCCCATACCCATTTCTCGTATAGTATATTCAACATTGAAAAGAAAAGAAAGAGAGGTAGAACCCTTCAAATCACAACAATTTCGAACAAACGGCTTAACAAAAAGTTCTCAAGTCAAGTCGGATTATATGACCAAAATTCATGAGGTGTGAACATTTAGAGATCATCTAAAGTGTCCCCATGTGGTTTCCTATGCTCATGGTTCCCAAAAGAGCAGAAGCCTCCCAACTTGACTTAACAAGTTTAGATATTTAAAGGCTCATTATTCGAGATACACTTCTTAAAATATAGATTTTCTCACCCTTCATTTACACTCAAACATCAAGCTTCAATCATTCAAGTATGAAATGCCCCACAATCAAAATGCGATAACCATATCAATCAAATCATAACAAAATATTCCGATCAATCAAGTGTAACAAAGTATGAACTATAAAATTCAACTCCTACTTCCGCATCTCAATTTAAAAATAAAATAAATCAAAGACAAACAAGACAGACTCTCAAGAGGTACACCCCCTCTTTCAGAAAAGATCAGCCAATGTCCCCATTAGCACATATGCAACTAGAAATAAAGAAAAAGGAGAGGGTACAAAGAAGCAAACCAGAGAGAGATAGCCAAGACAAAAGCATCCACATACTTCAAGCACCCTACACAAAACAATAACAAGAAACACAACCAAAGCAACAACAGCAAAGAATGGAAAACAACAAAACACCACCACAATTCAAAATGTAGGTAAGAAACGAACGTACGCATCAACAGTGAAGCTCATTGTTGATCATGTGGGGATTGAGATGGTCCTCCAGGGGGAAAGTGCCAACTAGCAAACTGCTGCTCGAAGGCATCCATGCGCTGTGTCTGAGCTACATTGTATAGTCACTTTTGATGTTGAGATTAAAGGTTTCAATCGAGAAGGAGAGAAGAAGAGTTTGAGACAAGCAGAGAGTCGAAGTTTGCAAGCGAACGTTCGATCAACCGCACCATAAGGTATGTATCTAACTCCTCCACAACACCAAATTTAGCAATTTCCTCCCAATCTAGGTAATGAGCATCAGTGGCACGTTTATAAGTAAAGCGAGCATAAATTTTGTCTTCCTCCACAGTATAGATGGGAAAAGTGGCTCGATAGGTACAATGAAGATCCTTTGGTTGCTCAGTCTGCTACGAGGAATCATGACCCATACTCTCATCACTATTCGTCGATGGTGGGGGGAGGGGGCATTGCCTCTGGTTTTGGCCTTCTTGGTCCTAGCTATTATTTTTCGAAGGCAACGAAATTGAAAGAGACAATCGGAGTGGAGCGGCCGCTTATAAGTATGAAACAAGGCACGGAGCGAGTGCTTGAGCAGGAGAAGCACCCGATTGGAATGGGGCCAAGTGGTGGTGCGGCAGGCGGAGTGGGTGCGCGGCAAGCTGAGCGACAGGCTGATTAGAGCGGTAGCGCGGCACTTGGGCGGTGGGCTGAGCAGCAGTGGGGAATTGAGAGTGGCGGTGTAGTAATAGAGAGTGGGTGGAGAACACTGATGTTTTGTTGAAGAAGAAGAAGATGAGATTTTTGGGAATGACGACTAGGTCAAAAAAAGATGAAGTGAAATATATAGAAGGAAGGAAAATAGGCGAAAAAGGAAAAAAAAATTAAAAAGATAAGCGCTCGCTTGGGGTAGGCCTCAGAAAAATACTACGAGAGAAAAATTCTTCCTTCCCCAAGCGATCGCTCAGCAAACAAACGATCGCTTGTGTCTCATTTCAGACATCTCCTCGAAAACTTCACAAGACCAAGCGATCGCTTCTACTTCTAAGCGATTGCTTGGAAACATATTCTGAACTCGAGATGCAAAATCCTCTCTCCGACGAACCCAAATTCCTTCCAACACGATACTTCTTCGGTGTACAAAAACACCAAACAAAAATACAAAACTAAAAAGCAAAAACTGAAAATTAACAACTCGTGGGTTGCCTCCAACGCAGCGCTTATTTAACGTCATTAGCTTGACGATTAGAGAGATATCAGTATTCCGGATCCACGAGCCAGATTGACTCCACTTCCTGAGTTTCGTTCTCTCCTTCGTTGTACGGCTTCACTCGATGCCCATTAGCTTGAAAAGACTCTTCAGTTTGCTCATTAAAAAGACGAACGACAGCGAAAGGTAGAACCTCTTCAATAATGTACGGATCGGTCCAACGAGACTTTAACTTGTCCGGAAACAATTTCAACCTTGAATTGAACAAAAGGACTTTCATCCCGGGCTTCAACTCTTTAAATAAAATCCGGAGGTCATGCAAACTCTTCACCTGGTCCTTGTAAATCTTGGCCTTTTCGTACGCCTCATTACGAAGCTCATCCAACTCGGACATTTGCAACATTCGTTGCTTTCCCGCAGCATCAAGATTGAAACTAGTAGCCTTAATTACCCAATATGCCTTATGCTCAATCTCCACACGCAAGTGACAATTCTTGCCAAACATCAAACGGTACGAACTCATCCCCAAAAATACTCTTATAAGTAGTGCGATACGCCCAAAGAGCATCGTTCAATGTAGAAAGGGACGGAGGGAGTAAATAATATGACGCATTGTATATAATTCAATTATTATATTAATTAATAGTAGTACAATGTATTGCAAATATAATCAATATTAGTAAAAGAAAACTTAAATCATAATTTGCACACGAACAATATTAACTGGGCTGATGATATTCGTTGATATAACGGAAACTGAGACAATATAAAATAAATTAATGAACAATTATAGTTTAAAAGATTAAAAATGAACCATTGATGAATCACCGAAAAAAAAAACGTGGACTAAAATGTGAAATATGTGTACGGACTTTCATTTTCATCTTGTTACCAAATAATTATTTCATTATTAAAAAAAACAAATTATAAAGTTTACTTTGAATTTATAAGCAGATAAGTATCAAATTTTTAATCCATCAAAGTAAAATGAGTGGGAGTGTTTTGTAATCTAATCCATAACAGAAAAGATCTTTAGAGATGAATTTTAAAATATATACCATTTCATGTGTTAAAAAATCACCAAAATACTCTTATAAGTAGTGCAATACGCACAAAGAGCATCGTTCAACTTTGAGGACCAATCCTTCCGAGATGGTTGCATAGTCTTCTCCAAGATCCTCTTGATCTGCTTATTACTCGTCTCGGCCTGCCTGGATGTTTGTGGATGGTAAGGAGTAGCAACCTTGTGCGTATTCCCATTTTTCTTCATGAGCTTCTCAAAAAGCTTATTGCAAAAGTGCTTTCCCCCATCACTGATTAACACTCTTGGAAATCCGAACCTGCAGAGAATATTTTCTTGCACAAACCTCAGCACTACATGAGAATCACAAGTCCTAGTGGGGATTTCTTCAACCCACTTGGACACATAATGAACAACTAAAAGATTGTACTCATAGCCTTGGGACTTGGGGAATGATCCATGAAATCAATGCCCCAAACATCGAAAATCTTAACGACAAGAATATTGGTTAAGGGCATCTCATTTCGACGATCAATCGTCCCAAACTCTTTGGCAACAGTCACAGGAAATATAAAAAGAATGAGCATCCTTAAACAATGTCGGCTAGAATAAACCTGATTGTAGCACCTTGTGTGCCGTTTTCTATCCTCCAAAATGACCACCGCAGTGAGTCTCATGGCAGAGTTGGAGTACCTTGGCTTGCTCATCACTGGGCACACACCTACGTATCACATCGTCCTTGCCAATGTTGAAACGATACGGATCTTCCCAAAAATATTGCCTGCACACAGATACAAAACGCTTCATTTCTTGGGAAGTAAGGTCAGACCTTAACGATCATCACAAGCAAGGTAATTTACAATGTCGGCATACCAAAGTACCATCCCTGCACTAAAAGCTTGTTCAAAGGGAAATGACTCAAGCAAATTATCATATATCATAGAAATAGGCACATTGTCTAGACGAGATAAATGGTCAGCCACAACATTTTCACTACCTTTCCTATCACGAATTTCTAAATCAAATTCTTGCAATAATAGCACCCAACGAATAAGTCTAGGCTTAGCCCGAGACTTAGTCAACAGATAATGCAATGCAACATGATCACTATGAATGATGACCTTTGATCCTATGACGTAAGCACGAAATTTATCTAATGCAAACACAACAACAAACATCTCCTTCTCGGTAGTGGTATAATTTACTTGAGCAGAAGTTAGGGTAAGACTCGCATAATAAATGACATGAAGCATTTTGTTGACTCATTGACCTAAGACAACTCCAACAGCAGAATTAGACGCGTCACACATAATCTCGAATGGCTCAGACCAAATAGGACCAATCACAACAGGCGCAGTGTTCAATTTCTCTTTAAGCAATTTAAATGCAGGCAAACATTCATCATAAAATACAAATGGAATATCTTGAGCAAGTAGATGGCACAGAGGTTGACTAATTTTACTAAAAAACTTAATAAAACGGCGGTAAAAACCTGTATGACCAAGAAAATTCCTAAATCCTTTGACATCACGAGGTGGAGGCAATCTTTCAATCACATCCACCTTAGCTTTGTCGACCTCTACATCAATTTTTGAAACAATATGCCCTAAGACATTACCACTACGCACCATGAATTGACTCTTTTCCCAACTAAGAGTCAACCCACTTTCAACACACCTACCTAAGAGGCATTCAATTTTACCAAGACAATCAGAAAATGAAGACCCAAACACAGAGAAATCATCCATGAAAATCTCAACAAAATCACCAATCATCTAAAAAAAAATAGACATTATACAACGCTAAAATGTACCTGGCACATTGCAGAGTCCGAATGGCATCCTTTTGCAGGCATAGGTGCCGAACGGGCAAGTGAAACCAATCTTTGCTTGGTCCTCGAGCACAATAGCAATCTGATAGTAACCAGATAACCCATTTAGGAAGCAGTAAAATTCGTGGCCAGCCAATCTGTCAAGCATCCGATCAATAAACGACAATGGGAAGTACTCCTTCTCTGTGGCCGCATTGAGCTTCCTATAGTCGATGCACATCCGCCATCCAGTGATTGGTTGAGTCGGCCCCAACTCATCTTTATGATTCACCACCACCGTAATGTCTCCCTTCTTTGATACTACATGCACTGGATTGAGCCACTCACTATCGGCAATGGGAAAAGTAATCCCCTTAGCTAGTAAGCGATAGATCTCCTTCCTCACAACGTCCATAAGGACTGGGTTGAGCCTTCTTTGTCCACCTCTCTTTGGTATGGCCCCTTTTTTAAGATTAATCCGATGCATACAAGTAGTGGGGCTGATCCCCTTAATGTCGGACAAGCTCTATCCAAAGACAGCCTTAAATCTTTTGAGCAGCTTGACCAGTGTCTCCTCTTCATCAGCTTTGAGCTCAGACGAGATAATAACCGGCTTCCTTCGTCCTCCCTCGAGGAAGACATACTTCAAGTTCACAGGCAATTCCTTGAGCTCAATTATTGGCTCCTTCAAGTTCGAAGACAACTTCAAGTCCTCTCAACTATCACAGGCTCATCCACAGATAAATTAGACGGCAACATTTTCTCCAATGTAGCTTTCTCTCTGAGTAGTTCTTCCAAATCAGCTGAGCCTTCAAATACCTCCTCAATTTGCTTCTCTTCCATAAAACAGGCATCGGTAAGCGCATCAATAACATCTATATAAGAACAATTGTCGAAGTTGTTGGTTGACGAAATCCCCTTATTGGCTCAGACATTGTATAAAACCGATTTGCCTATTACAAACATCTTAATGATGCCATTTTTGACATCGATAAGTGTATTAGTTGTGGCCATAAATGGCCTTCCCAATAGTAGTGTGTGCTCTCGTCCATCTTCTTTGATGTCTCCGATCTCCAATACCACATAATCAAGCGGCACGATAAGCTTCCCAACTCGAACCAAAATATCCTCAATAACTCCTCGAGGGTGACGAATCGACCTATCTGCCAATTGCTAACACATCCTTATCGGCTTCAACTCTCAGGGTCTCGTTGCTTCTGAGGTAGAGATTGTTGCATAATTGAGTTAGCACTTTCTGATACGAGAACTTGCTCATGCTCATCAAACTTTCTCTTCTTAGATGTCAATTCCTTGAAAAACTTAACAAACACAGGAACATTCCTAATCACCTCCAACAATGGTAAATTCACATTTACCAGAAAAAACATCTTATAAAAATTAGAAAATTGTTGATCTTGCTTCTTGTTCCTTAATCTGCTAGAAAAGGGGACTGGTGGACGGTAAGGCTTCTTAGCATTATGCAGAGGGTCTCTGATTGTCCTTTTCCTTCTCAACTTTAGGCAATGTTTCAACTAAAGGCGTGTCTCCCACTTTATTATCAATCGTCTTTCCACTCCTCAGTACAGTTACTGTTTGAGCTTGATGTGGTTGTTGACCTTGGCTAGGAATTTTTCCGGTCTGTTGTTGCTGTTGCATCTGATTGACAGTTCCAAAAACTTGTTCCACAGCTGTCTCAAGACGCTTGATGGTGGCATCATGAGCTTCTCTCGACTGTCTGCTCTCTTGTATAAATGCATTGAAGTTGTCTTCAAACTTGTTCCTTTGAGCACGCGGCAGCGGTGGGCATTGAAATTGCACTGGTCCCTGTTGGAACTGGTTTTGCTGTGCTGGATTCTGTGCCATCTTGCCAACTACGACTTCTTTTTCTAGCTGATCACTCTCAGAGTCGTCTGACTGATCACTAAAGATGTTGCCCAACAAAGCTTCTTCTTCAACTTCGTTAGGGCTCGGTTCGGTTACCTCATTTACTTTTTCCAGAACTGTGTTCTTCCGATTAACGTTGTCAATATACGGCGCTAATGGTTGATTCTGACTTCTGCGACCTTGCATACACAACACTAGCAAACGGATTACACACACCAGAGAAAAAAAATAACCAAACAAAAATAAAAATAAAATTGCAACACAAAAATCGCCTAAAGCCCTCCCCGGCAATGGCACCATATTTGTCCAACTAAAATAATCCTAAGTTGCACGCAAATTAACGTGATTTTTATAGATTAATTATGTTAAACCCAAATATCGTATCTCTCGAGGAAGACTTAACAGGGAAACTTTTGTATTACGAAAAGAAAATGAAAATAAAACTAAAACAGTAAAGATTGATTGGGGTTGTTGTTGAATTCTTAGTAATTGAAAGACAAATTAATCTAGACAGAATTATAAACCCTGGTTATAAGAACACGATAAATCATAGGCATAATTTAAGAATAGAATAATAAACTCACAATAATTGAAATAGAACTTAATTGAAACTGAATCCGCGGTGGAAGTCTGTCACAAAATTCGTACGAATCACTAATCTATGAAAGCAATAATGAATTAAGAATAAATCTTAAGGTGTTTGTGTTCTGAATTCTGAAAGTTGCGTAAGAGCTGAAGGAAACAGAAGGAATTAAATCGGGCCTATTTAAAGATTGTTTCACGCCACCATAGGGTCAAGCGATCGCTTGGCCCTGTCCTCTATCCAGTGCGCCCTCCGTCGAGCGATGGCTTGCCCTATCGAGCGAGCGCCTACTTCATCAAATGATCGCTTAAAGATAGAGTGATCGCATGACCTAGCTTGTAGTTTCTTCGAGCTTCTCCTTCATGTGATCGTTTCCTTCCCGAGCGATCACTTTCTTCATTTTTCATCATTGGGCGATCACTCCGATTGATCGAACGATTGCTTGCAAGCTTCGACGCCCTTCTTGTCTCAAACTCTTTTTCTCTCCTTCTCGATTAAAACCTATAAGCTCAACATCAAAACAAACCATTTTCCACAAACTACTTGGTTCAAAAGATTAGTACATTTTCTATAACAAAACATAATCCATTTGCAATAAAAAAACTTCAAAAATGTACTAACTAAACTAGATAAATCACAACCAAATACAGGTGAAACACACACACCCAACATTTTCAGCATTCAATTTTAGTATTTCATGTAAAGGTGATTTGCTGGTTTACTACTTATTTGGAACTTTCAATTTTCTAGATTACAGATCGTTGGACACTGACCTTCTCCATCAATTATCTAAGTGATGTTTTCTTTTATTTGATTTCATAGGTAAAATCGATTTTGTTTGGGGAAGGGCATTTGTACATGTTGCCTATTAGATGCACAAAGGTACGTGATCCCACCTCCTTCAATTCAATTGAGATTAATTTTCATTTCCAAAATATTTTTCCTTTGAATCTATATGCAATAATTGATGAAGCTTGTTTTATATGTAGAAGGGCAACATTACGGTCAATCACTACTTTAGAAAAAGATGGAATCACTGCTTTTTGGTTTCATTTCTCCAGATATGGGTATGCTTAATTTTATAACATGATATATATTTTTTACCTTAATTTGTTATTTATTATTAATCACTCAATTTTTCACTTGAATAATTTCTAGGGAGAGTGATGATCAATTTCAGTTTGCTAACTACTCTGGTGGGTGAAGATATGAGATCCGTCGCCACATGATCCTTCACCATTGAGACCATGTACAATTGTATAAGTAAAAATAGAAGCAACAATTAACATTTACGTCATGTATATTGTAGATGTACAAGTTCTTTGTAGTTGGTATTTACACATTAATTGTTTACTTTGGCATTATTTAATAGATTTGTTTTAGTATTTTTATATTATAGTCTAATATCCTTTTATGTATTGTATGTACCGGTCTTGAATGTTTAGATTTGTACATTTGTCAATATAATTGATTCAAACATGAT
The DNA here is from genome assembly GCA_029490685.1 of Schizonepeta tenuifolia. NCBI lineage: Eukaryota > Viridiplantae > Streptophyta > Magnoliopsida > Lamiales > Lamiaceae > Schizonepeta > Schizonepeta tenuifolia. Next base: position 9,418,680 of record CM055956.1, read on the forward strand.
ATGATATAAAATGTTACAGTTAACATTACAATTACAACTAACGAAAATGTGAACAATACGCACAGTTGTGTTAAATATATTTTCAAACAATAATAATATTCTAACAATAAACAATTAAAAAGGATTGTCCACACATGAATTGCAACGACCACGTCATAATCCATGTCATTTCCACATCATCATCGACAACTTGGCCACCATGTTTAACTGCACATATTAGATGGTTTTACGGATAAATATATGTGTAGGTAAAAAATAATGATTTATCCACACATAAATATATGTGTGGCTAATTTTTTTTTCTCTACAAATAAATAAGAAGAAACCATAAGCCCAAGCCTTCAGCACTGCTACGAGCTTTATTAAATAAAAATACCATCAAGAAATAATAAATAACAAAGTCTCCTGCAATAATAAAATAAAATCTATTCCGCATTAACTATTGCTCGAGGACGCATAGTATAAACGCGCCATTGCGGGCTGCTATCAATTGCCACCCTGATCGAAACAATATTGTCCCCAATGTTGAAGTAAGGGAATTGACCATGATCTTCGTCAAGCCAAGTTGCCTCCTCACCTCCGAGACCGCACCACTACACTAGCACTTGTGCGACAGAACGCCCATCACGAGACAACACCCGCCACTGCATCACCTTGTCTGGAAGAAATGGAGGATCCATGGATTGAATTCCAGTCGGCAATGTAGGTTCAGCCTGACCCCCCCTCCAATAAATATCTTGAGAAGTGAAACATGGAAAACAAGATGAATGTGCGCTGATTCCGATAACTTCAAATCGATAAGCTACAGCTTCTTCCCGAACTTCAACCTCATTTGTTGGGAGAAGATCCTTAAGAAGTAATCAAAATCTATCCCAAAGGGAGAAGATCCTTAAGAAATTGATTAAATCTATCCCACAATTTAGTAGCATATATGTAATCATATTTCTTATCACATAAATTAATATGTAATATGCATGTATTAAGTGAAAAGATGTATCCAATACGAACATATTTATCAAACATGAATATACTTATCAACATACTTATCAACATTAATCAACATACTTATCAAACACGTATCCAACATAATTATCAAACATACATCAACATACTTATCACATAATTTAAGTTGTAATACCGACATACAAGTCAACATACAAATTCAGAAACTTACGGCGAGACGGAGCGGGACGACGGTGGCGGAGCAAATTCGGAATAAGACGACGGGTGGCGGAGCAAAGCTGAAATGAGACAGAGTGAGAACGGGTCAGACCGAGAGAGAGAGAGAGAGTGAGAGAGAGAGAGAGAGAGAGAGAGAGAAAAACATACCTACTGTCGAGGTGCAGCGGCGCGGCGGCGCAAAGGTAGAGGAGTGGCGGCGCGGTGGAAGTGCCTGCCGAGAGAGAGAAAGGAAAGTGAGACGGCAGCGGTCAGAGAGAGATAGACAGAGAAGGAAGAGAGAGAAACTTGCCTAAGATGAGTGGAGGCGGCGCGGCGGAGCATCGGCGGAGGAGTGGCAGCGCGGCGGATGTGTCTGCCGAGAAAGAGAGAGGAAAGTGAGACGACGGCGGGACACTTGAGATAGACAGACAGAGAAGGAAGAGAGAGAGAGAGAGAGAGGAAACTTACCGGCGGAGCGGAATGGCGACGGGACCACAGAAACAACCTAATCAACTAAGAGAGAGAAACGGGGTCAGAGAGAGATAGAGAGAGAAGGAATACGAGGGAGATGGAAAGCTTACCTAGTCAGCGTCAGAGCGGCGGAGACGATATGGACGGAGAAGCAGTCGCGGCGGAAATAGCAAATTACGGCTGAAAGCCCTAATTTGATTTAAACAATTACCGACGGAACCCGTCCTTGGTAATTTGCCGACCCGCATAATTTACCGACAGCGGCGAGTGCCCTCGGTAATTACCGACGGCAGGCACGCCCTCGGTAATTACTGAGGGACACCGCCATCGGTAATTGTATTTAATATTAAACATTTTTTTATTTAATATATTACCGAGGGCAAGTGCCGTCGGTAATTTACCGAGGGCAGTTTCCATCGGTAATACCTCGGTGTACTAGCGGGAATCATCCCGCCAAATTATCGTCGGTAAACTGTCGGAGATTTTATCAAAACCGACCCGTGTTTTTTGCCGTCGGTAAATGGTCGGTAATTACCGAGGGCAAGCTTGCCCTCGGTAATTTTCTCGGTATTTTGGCTTATTTTTGTAGTGAACGGTCCAAAATAATGTGGTGCCAACATTTGGTTGGATGCTGAAAATAGGGATTTCTGGTGAAAAGGCCGGAATTTCAAGTGGACGATCTCCGACGCTCAGCTCAACATCACGTCGATGTTTGTTAGCCGCCTGAACCATGCGTTGTTAAGCTCGCTCCAAGTGACGCCTCAAGTGAGTAAGAACCTCATTCCGTGCAAGTAGAGAATCAGCTAACGCTTGAACACGAACTTCGCCTGGTAGAAAATGACGTAAAGTGGATGGGAGTCAGCCATAGACAATTTCGAATAGAGTCGTACCTGATGTTGAATGAAAACTGGTATTGTAACAAAACTCCACCCAAGCAAGCCATTTACTCCATTCCTTGGGACGTTCGAAAGAAAAATAATGGAGGTAAGTCTCCAAGGACCAATTGAAAACCTCGGTTTGCCCATCAGTCTCGAGATGATACATAGAACTCACGTGCAAAGTAGTTCCTTCCAAACGAAACAACTCATTCCAAAAGGAACTAAGAAATATTGGGTCATGATCAAAGACAATCGATCCTGACATACCATGAAATCGAATGATTTCCCAAGTGAATGCCTCTGCCACCGTTTTCGCCGTGAAAGGATGACGCAGAGATAAGAAATGACCATACTTGGAGAAACGGTCTACGACAACCAGAATATAATCAACACCTCTTGAGCGCGGCAAACCGGAAATAAAATTCAAACTTATGTCCTCCTAGCCCTTAGTTGGCAAAGGTAGAGGGAAAAGTAAACCAGTCTGTGATTTCTCTCTATTTTATGGCGTTGACAGACTTCACAAGCTGCCACAAATTTAGTGACGGTTCCCATCATCCCGGGTCAGTAACATGTGAAGCCTCCAATTGTCTTCTCTATGTTGTCAATCTGATTTTCCCTCGTCATCATTTATGAGAGCGGCAGGTCGGACCAATTGATAGAGTAAAGACGATTGAACAATATTATAGAATTGAATGAACTAAACTTTCTCCTCAAATGAGGCCACAACGAGAAGCTGCGCAAACCAATAATATTTTGATGCCCTAGTACTAAGGAAGAAATCCTATAAATACTAGTGAACAAAATAGATAAGAAGAAACCCTGAGCCCAAGCCTTCAACACTGCTACGAGCTTTATTAAATAAAAGACCCAACCAGAAATGATAAAAAACAAAATCTCCTGCAATAATAAAATGAAATCTATTCCGAATTAACTACTGCTCCAGGACGCTTAGAATTAACTCTCCACTGCAGGTTGCTATCATAAAAGGTACTCTCTCCGTCCCGTTCTACTTGTCTCACTTTCTATTTTGGGCGTCCCACTAAATTTGTCTCACTTTCCATTTAAGAAAATAATTAAGAAATCACTTTATATCACTTTAAAACCACTTTATATCACTTCAAAAACACTTTATATCACTTTATCAATTAAAAAATATTTTATATCATTTTATTAACAATACTAAACACACCCTTTATATCTAGTCTTTTTTTCTTAATCTCCGTGCCCGTCTCATATGACCCATTGTATATAATTCAATTACTATATTAATTAATAGTAGTACAATGTATTGCAAATATAATCAGTATTAGTAAAAGAAAACCTAAATCATAATTTGCACACGAACAATATTAATTGGATTGATGATATTCATTGATATAACGAAAACTGAGACAATATAAAATAAATTAATGAAGAATTATTGTTTGAAAAGATTAAAAATGAACCATTGATGAATAAAAAATAAAAAATATGGACTAAAATGCGAAATATGTGTACGGACTTTCATTTTCATATTGTTACCAAATAATTATTTCATTATTAAAAAATCAAATTATAAAATTTACTTTGAATTTATAAGCAGATAAGTATCAAATTTTTAATCCATGAAAGTAAAATGAGTGGGAGCGTTTTATAATCTAATCCATAACAGAAAAGATCTCTAGAGATGAATTTTGAAATATATATCATTGTGTTAAAAAAATCAAAACCAAATCAATACATAACAATAATACCGTCAGTCTACAATTGAATTCACAACAAAATATTAAAAGAGTCATTAATTTATGCAGCAACACTATATTTATAAATATCTGCGTTTAAATATTTTAAGTATGTAATTCAAATTTTAACTACTTACTATTATTTTAACTACTTACTAAGTATTATTTTAACTACTTATGATTACACATTATCAAAATCGTATCAGTTGAATATATCTGACATGTATAAGCGAACAATGAGTTTTATCTATTATCAAGACCTTTACAGAAAAAATAATTTCGGAAATCAGACTGCCACGGCGTAGGAATACAGCGAAAGAGAACAGCAGGGGAAAAAGGAGACGTTAGAGGAAAAAAGTACTAATTTGCAGAGAAAGAGATGCATAAGGTGGAGAAAGAAAGAAAAAGCGAATATATTATGAATTTTATTCTTTAATAAGGAAGGATATTTTGATAAAGTAAGTTATTACCTCCGTCACTTATCTTGTCTATCTTTCATTAAACGGACGTCTCACTCATCTTGTCTACGTTCAAATAAAGATTGATTTAATAATATATTAGTCTTAATTACAAAAAAAAGGGATCCATATTAAATTAAAAAAATCACAAAAAATTCTACCCACTCACATACGTCTAAATAAAGTGATTAGAAAGAATAACTGTATACATTAAACAACTTATTCTTAATCTCCGTGCCTACCCAAGATAGACAAGATGAGTGTGATGGAAGAAGTATTATCTATCTTTTAAAAACTAATGCTTAGAATTTATTTTCATTTTTTAAAAATAACTATTTTTCCACATTATATCTTATACCTAGGTGGGGGAAGGGGGGCTCCAGCCCCCACCAAACAATTTTAAAAAAAATATATTGTAAAATTATAATAAATATCAATATTATGTTTGAATTATTGTACAAAAGCCCCCATTACGAAATTAAATTACATGCAAAATTGGTTTCATGTTTTTGAATTTGAAATATAAAAAATATAGCGCCCACCGACGATTTTTTCTGAATCCGCCCCTGATGCCACGTCTCATCTCTTTATTAAAGTAATAGAAGATGTCACACCAAAGGTAATAGATGATCCAATTTGGCTACTTAAATAAAAAATGCTGAGTTTATACATATCCAAATAAAACATGTTTGTATATTCAATTATACTTAGGTGGCACTACAGCAATATGACACAAATTAGTGATTTTTAAATTAAACTTTCTCTTCTCTGTACAATAGCCAAAAAATACATAAGTTTAAGTAGGTAAACTATATTTTTCAAGAAAAAATAAGTATCATTAGCAAAGAAAATGATTTCAAAATCATATCAAGAAAAAATGTGAGACAATCCGCTGTGATCACTCACGACTCTTGGTCGCTTTCTTGGATGCTATCTCTCTCTCTCTCTGTGCAGCTGGTTCTACTTCTGCAAAACCAAGAAAGCGATCGACATGGAAAGTGGGAGGGTGGGGTGCATTTTCAAACAAAACGGTGCCCTTCTGAAAGTAAACGAAAGCACAAAAAAGTTGGGTCTCATGCAAATTGAGGGGCCCACTAAAGATCACTAAAGAATCAAAAAAAGGTTAAAACCAGAATTTCTCTTCTTAACCTTTCACTATTGAGAAGATCCAATCATGCCAAATCTTTTCTTCCTCTCAACAATAAAAACGATACATCTCCTTCTTACTTTCTCTCTCTCTCAATTTCATTTTCCTTCAATTTCATGTCGTTCTTCCAAATGGGGAAAAAAGATGCTGTAAGATTTACTATTATTTTGTATCAAATTATATAATGCTGCAAATTATGATACTGTTTTAATAATGTACTTACTTTTGGTACGTAAAAATGTTTGAATAGATTGGTAGAAAAAGCATGAGTAGTGAGAGCACGGAGATGATCGTGGACGGCGGCGATGCAGTTGTTGGAGTGGACGTTGGAGAAGGAAGCACCGCCGATTTCTGGCCGGTTCAGCACCCCATTGCGCCGCCGCCGGGGGACAAACCGGTGGAGTGCCCCTTCCCTAATTCCTCTCTCATAAATGTGAGTTTCTCGTTCGTTTTCTTTTTGGTTTACCGCACCATATCCTCTATTGTCTTTTCATGTAACATCTGCTATTATTTTAATAAAGAGATGACACGTGGCATGATTAAAGGTTTAAGATTTAGGTATATATTATCCTTCTATATTTTTTAAATCTTAAACTATTAATTATGCAAAGTACCATCTCTTTATTAAAGTAATATGAGATGTCACACGAGAGGTAATAGATGATCCAATCTGCTTATTATAAAGATTGTTTTGTGAACAAAATTGATCAAGTTTTATTTATTATGAGTTGGAAATAGTAGGGACATTTATTTTTATGAGTTGAAGTAATGTTGATTTATTAGATCATTAGAAATTAGGATATCAATGTTGAATTTTGTTAAGATGGGTGGAATGGCTACGTCATGGAAGCTCCGGGATTATATGCTAAATCTTTTCAAAATTAAAGAATGAAATATATATATATATATATATCAATTAAAATGAAAATTAATGTTATATGCGTGCATTTCGTTGTATAGCGGATATAGCATCATCCGTCTCACAACTATGTTTCATCACCCGAGTCTTACTAATAATTTTATATATTGTTTTCATAATATCTATCATAAAACTAAAATTTGGGTATTATTAATAAATTATAGGTAACTTTTATTACAAAAATTAAATACTATCTAAAAAATTATATACCATATTTTAAAAAAACCAACCCTAATAATCAATTATTAACTCAAAAAATGCAAACTAAAAATCAGTTCTATCAATTTATATTTAATCCTGTTTAATTGTTACCTATAAGGTACTATATTTTATCAAAATCAAACTGAAAAAGGGAAATAGACTTAAGTTTTTTCGAAAGGAAATAGACTCAAGTTAAGAGACACGCATTTAGCTTTACGAATTCTCTGAGTATGGAATCAGATGACAAACAAATGATTTACATCCCGCAAATTGAGAGAAAAAGGAAAAGCACCAACTTTAGCTCTTTTCTTCAGGGCTAGATTATAGGGATTATGAAATACATTTATGTTTCTTTTACAATATTCTCTATAGCTAGAACTCATAAGTATCTAACAATATTTTAACAAGACTTTATTAAATGTAATATATCATAGCATAAAAAAAAATATTGTAAGTTAATTATTTCTCCATTTTTACAGATAAATTTTAAAGCTCTCTTACTTTTAAAAATCAACGTGGGACAAAACATATTTGGTTTTCAAAGAGATTGTTCAATGTCAATTTCGTATGACAATTGTGGTGAATCATTTTGATAATAAATTTTTCTTTGTCCCATATTGATTTAGAGAAGAAATATAATTATGAGAGTTGTCTACATTACGAAATTACATAAAAAAAAAGTTGAACTGCGGATTAGGAATCGGCTAGTCTGCCCCAATGGTTACTCATTGGTTTTAAGTATTTTTGGATTTCCCAATAGGTGAAGTTTCATTGAAAATTGACGTGGGATATAAGACTTAATATTATATTATCTAAAATATATTAATTTATGTTCAACAATTCAGAAAATTATAGAATTTAGATAAATAAGAATGGAGGAATAAGAGAGTATCACGTAGTCATTTTAAATAATATAATAATGATTTATTTTATTTTATGAATGTCTTCGTACAATATATGCCTAATTTATATGTTAAGTTAACAAAATATATACTTGATTTTGTTAGAAGCGTTTCGTAAATAAACCAATCTTTTGTGGTTGTGATGCACAGTGATTTATCTTCGAACAAATGAAATAATAATTACCATCTAATTTACAATTTCATTTATTAATGAATCATGTAATTCATATGAATAAGAAGTAACTATTTAAACACGCATCATGCTCAAAGACAAAAATCTAAACACGTTGGATTTGTTCTATTTAAACTTTGTTGCATGCATCGTTAGTTCAACATTTATTTATCGACATTTATGTACGTTAACAATTATTAATTTTATTTCTGCTAAAAAAATAATGTTAATTTTAACAATACACGTGACGTATATTAATAATTTACGATTGCAGGAGTGGCGATTTTCGAAGAGCTCTCACCGAAGAGCAGCGGAGCCCATGAGTAAGAGGCGGCATAGCGTTAGTCACGACGGAGACCATTACAAACGCCTTCTTTTTCCCGACAAATCACACTTCCTCAAAAACACCTTCAACACTTCCACAAGTTTTAGGTTTAATAAATTTTAATCATCTTATAATTTGTGAGTGAGATACATATATATGATATATACTTTATATATAAATTATATAGTCTCGTGGTTTGCTAAGTTTAAATATTCTTGTACCGTTTACCTACTACTTGTATCCTCACCACTATCTCTTATCTATATTACCTAATTTGTAATCTTAATTACTTGTGGAGGCGAATTAAAGCTTAATTTTATTTCTGCTTAATCATATACGTGTGGTTTGGTACGGAATGAACATGCATCATGTTTTGGTCACTAGATAAGTATTTGGTTGGATCTCAAGAAAATTTTGTTAGAGGTTTATCACACACTCCCTCCGTCCACGAAATGATTGCCACTTTTACCATTTAAGTTTGTCCACGAAATGATTGCCACTTTTACTACTTCACTCACATTTATTGTGGAACCCTTACTCCACTCACAATAATACTTACTATAATTCACTACTACCTACCATTTTCTTAAAACCCGTGTTGACAAGAATGTGGCAACCATTTCGTGGACGGAGAGAGTAATATATATAAGGCATGTGTAATGCGAATTTCATACCCTAGATATACAGCTGCCAATTAAATGCAAAATAATTAATTATAAAATATACCTTAATTAATAATCATAAAATACGATATTGTAAAAAAAACAAATAAAAATATACCGTAAAACATGATATTAGGGTAGTATGCATAACATATCAAAATATCTGATACGGAGATTAATAATAATTGGATTAGATATAAATGATGTATTTAGTATATTTTGTATAGAGTATTTAATTGTTAATGGTAAAGTGATTATAAGTGAATTTTTACTAATTCATTCAAAAGAAAAAAAACAGACTACTATACACATAGTACTTAAACATTAAAATACTGTTTAATCTTTGCCAAAAAAGAAAACGAGCTAAGTTAAGTGGGACGCAAAAAAAAAACAAGTTGAACGAGACAAAAAGAGTAAAATACTCCACTAACAAAAATTGGGTAAAATTAAACGGCCATAAAAGAGCAAATCAGATTTCCTACTCCCATATCGTGTTTCATTCTCTACTCAATCTATTGGTTGAACGACATGTGACATTGACTAAGATTTATTCCACCTAAATAAAATATATAATTATATCCAAATCGTCAAATATTAAAAATACGACGAATGAAATAGAAGATGAAACAGGATATGATATCAAAGATCCGAAGTGATAAAAGAGAACGTGGTCTAGATGAGCTGCCAGACCCAAAAGTTTTGATATAATCGTGTGCTTTTCGACTGTCCACCTGTCATAAGCGTGGGCCCAAAATCGGCGCCCAAGTTCAATATCATAAAGAAAAATTCACATAAATTTGAAAACCTGTCAATAAATTTATTCACAAAAGTTTGAGTGTGTTAGGTCTTACCGTATGATCGGATAAAAATCAAATAAATATCCTAGAAAGTTGGTACTATTTATTCATCATACTTTCAGCCAACTTAATGAATTGCCTTCTTCAGAAGTAAAATTATTGATATACCTATATGTCATTTGAAAGCAAAAAAAGAAAATTAACCTTAATCAAACCAACTACTTTTTTTTAAAGCATAAAAACAAAATTAACCTTAATAAAAAACTGAACCAACTATTTTATCTAGGGACATGTAAAATACTGTATTGAGAGCAAACACGTGATAAATGGAGAAGACTTTCCACATAATTCAGAATTTTCATTCCAAACATGCATGCAAGGAAAATCAATCAACATCATAGCAAAAGCGTGAACTATCACATTGGCTTCTCACCTCACACACTTAATCACAACCTAATTTCCATCACTAACAACCAACTTACAACTTTCAATTAGGTCGTCCAACTCCATATTATCTTTCGAAGTAGCAATTATAGCATCGTGAACAATCTTGTTGTTAGTAACAAACTCCACATGAGCAAGGCCCCAAAACTTAATCCACGACAAAGCCTTAAGCAGACCCATGGCTTCACCATCTTCAACCCTCAAGCAACCAGGAATCAGAATCACTTTCACTACTACAAACTCACTGTTTATGTTGTGAAGCACAATACAAATCCATGTTAATTGGCACTAGCAAACCGATTCCATCCACTCTGCATCATGCCAGCCTTTACAAACTGAGGTAATTCTGCTCACTTGCACCCCTATGCGCTCACCATTCCAAAAATTTTGCCACCCCGTTAATACCTCACGAGCCATACGCTTAGTGTTCTGCACTGCAGGGTCTTTACTATTCCAAATCTTTTCATTTCTACTTCTCCATATTTGGTACAACACCATGCTCCACTTAGAGCAAATCTCGCCATTTTTCTGGTCGAGAACATGGAAATGAGATCCGTAAAAGAAACACACATCACATCAACATCCCTCAAAATTTCAGCGAGCTCAGCCTCCGCCAAACAATTGGCCACAAAAGGACAAGCTACGAACAAATGCCAAGAGATCTCATAGCTTTTGCCACACGCTCCACAACAATCACCAATTGCAATTCCTCTATTCAAAAGGTTTTCTTTAGTTGGCAAACAATTACGCGCCGCTCTCTACAAGAATGGTGTTCAACTAAAATTAATCCTAAGTTGCACGCAAATTAACGTGATCGTTTAGATTGATTAAGCTAAACCCGAATATTGTATCTCTCGAGGAAGACTTAACAGGGCAACGTTCGTATTGCGAAAAGAAACAGAAAATAAAAGAAAACAATAAAGATTGATTGGGGGGTTTTTCTAATCTAAGGAATTAAAAGAACAAGTTGATCTAGGCAAAAATATAAAACCCTAAGTCTAGGAACACAAAATAAATTCATAAGCATAATTTAAAGACAGAATAATAACTCACAATCTGTTAGATTCGAGCATGCAGCTCAATCAAGTTGGCAAGTTTATGTAGAAGATGATCAGACTGAATTGTTATACGAAGTGCTGACACAAAATGAAGTTTCTGTTCTTCAATCTGAGCTAAAGTATTGTGGAACAGGTTGTAACAGATTCGAAAGATTCTTTCCATATATAAGCAGATTATGCGGAGATCTTTTCCTTATCCATTATTGACGCGGAGAAAATTGTATCTGATGAAGATATTGTTTATTCCACAAGATAAGACTCCAAAGGAAGTTTCTTTCTACAAGGAAACTAGGGCAAATCAATGAAGATCTTATCTAGGGTTTCTCAAGACCTATTTAAGTCGACTTCAACATTATTTGGAGGCGGCCGCTGTATTAGCTATTTTTATTGTTCATAGCTAGCATACTTCCCGCGAGAGAGTATTTTTCATATTGTACTTGAGAGTGTTTATTCTTATAAAAATACTTGGGAGAGAGGTGAGCGTTGGATTGTGACTCAAGCTTAGATTGTTCGAGTGCGTCTTGAACTTTCATTGGTTCACGTGGGTTGGGAAGTGTGTGAGTTAGGAGACTTCATATGGTTGACGAACTATATATGTGAGAGTCTATAACTACAACTTACAATAGTGGATTGATTCTCTCTTGGGCAGGAAGCCCCCGGACGTAGGTTAATTGACCGAACTGGGTTACCACTTCTGTGTGTCTTTTTCTTAGCATACTTATTCCTTTCTGTGCTAATCTCTGTGCTAAGTTTTGCAGTAACGAAATACAATTTATATGCATAAATTGTTGGATTAAATATTTCAATTGGTATCAGAGCGGTACACCGACTTCACAGGTGTTGATCCAGGGACAACCGCAAGTATCTGTTGCTGCATCTGACCCAAAATGACTACTAATAGTCATGCTATGATGAAACCCCCATTGCTAGATGGGAAGAACTACGGCTACTGGAAAGTGAGAATTATGTCTCACATAAGATCCATTGATGAAACTGCATGGAATGCGGTAGAAAAAGAATGGAAACCTCCAGTCAAAGCAGATTCCACATATCTCAAAATACGGAAGGACTGGAACGATGAAGAGATCAAATGGTCAGGGATGAATCAAAAGGCCATAAATGCAATTCAATCAAAAGGCATCTTGATCCAGTATATGAGCCTTCAAGCAAAACCAGTGGAGATGAAGTTTTGGCTCTCCTTGTCAAAAATTATGACAAGATATTCAAAAGGCCCATGAAAAGGAGTTCCAGCAGCAACTCGTCCAGAAAGGAATCCTCCAACCCCTCCTCAAGAAATAAAGGGGTGAAATCACGCACTGAAAAATTTGGTCCAAAGTGCTTCGAATGTGATGGTTATGGTCACTTCCAGAATGAATGTCCTTGCTTCCTCAAACGTGAAAACAGATCCTACGTTGCCACACATAGTGATGAAGAAAATGATGATAGTGGCAGCGAGGAAGAGTCAAATGTTGTAGCTCACATAGCAATTTTATCTGAAGCTTCAGAACAATCTCCACCCGAGCCAAAAGAGGTGGATGAAGAAAGTGATGAAGAAGAAGTGGACAAGGATACTCTAATAAAGATCTATGAAGATCTTAAAGCTAAATGTGAGGAGTTTGGAGGTGCCAACAAAGAGCTCAATTCCAAGATCAAGGAACTGGAAAAGGAAAACAAGATTGTCAAATCTCAGCTAGTTGATGCCTGTCAAGAAAGGGATAAGTTAAAAGCTCTCAACAAGGCATTGCTTCTGGAGAACTCAAATCTCAGAGAAGATAATGTGTTCAAAGCAAATGAACTCATTCATGTCAACAAGGTTGTTAGAATGATGACCAATAGTACTGCTCAACTTGATCAAATTCCTGAGGCTGGTCAACCAAATACAAGCAAAGCTGGTTTAGGTTATTAAGGGAGTAAGACGTGGAAACCAGTGAATACAGGAACCAAGATATCATTTGTTCCTAAAAAGGAAAAGCTAGCTGAAGGAACCCCTGACAACAAGAAGTAAGAGAAGGAGATTCCAAAACAAGCTGTCAAAAAGAACCGTCGTAGAAAGCAACAACATCAGAGACAAGCTCGGAAACCTCCTACTGCTCCACAGAGACAGAGTCAAGTGTTCAACAATCAAGGATATAATGGTTATTACTCTCCAGTATGCCATTACTGTGAAAGACCAGGTCATATCAGACCTAATTGTAGGTTCTACATGGCAGATCGAAGAAGAACCATGAATCATAGCACTAGAAGGCCAGGAAACGGAAGAAATTATATGGCTTATGTATCTTTGACAGCTCTATAGGCAAGAGCTGATAATAGATGGTACTTGGACAGTGCATGTTCATGGTATATGACTGGAAATCCAAAGTTCTTGAAGGAAGTTAAGAAGAGCTTTAATGATACCGTGACTTTTGGTGATGGATCACAACTAAACATCATTGGCAGAGGAACGCTATATGTTCCAGGTTTTCCTTCTTTGAAGGATGTATTTCTAGTAGACAGAATGAAGGCCAATTTGATAAGCATTGGGCAGCTATGTGATCAAGACTTGGATGTGAGATTCACCTCTTCTCACTGTATTGTCACGAAGAATGGAGAGAATTATTTGATCGGGGATAGATGAGCGGATCGATGTTATCTCGCCAGAGCTCAGTCAGTGTGTCTCCGTGCCAGCTCATCTGTTGCAGAAATTTGGCATCAGAAACTGGGACACTCCAGCTTCAGAAACATGAAGAAGCTGATTAAGGTTGATGCTGCAAGAGATCTTCCATCAATGCAGATTTTCGAAGGCAACGTATGTGGTCCTTGCCAAACTGGAAAACAAGTGCAGATTGGCCATAAGAAAGTGCAAAGTATTACCACTTCCAAAGTCATGGATCTAATGCACATGGATCTCATGGGCCCTATGTCTACTGAAAGCATCGCCAAAAAGAAGTATATTCTGGTTTGTGTGGATGACTTTTCAAGATTTACTTGGGTTGAATTCTTGCTTGATAAGAGTGAAGCATTTCAGTACTTCAAAGTATTATGCTTAAAATTGAAAGTGGAAAAGGAGACCCCTTTGAAGCGCATAAGAAGTGATCATGGAAAGGAGTTTGAAAAGGGACCCTTCGAAGAGTTCTGCAATGAGAAGGGAATTGCTCATGAATTCTCTGCCCCCATAACTCCACAACAAAATGGAGTTGTAGAAAGAAAGAATCGCACACTTCAAGAGATGATGCGAACAATGATGAATGCTCAAGACATTGCTGAATGGCTTTGGGCTGAGGCAATGAATACTATCTGCTACATTATCAACTGGGTCTATCTTCGACCCAAGACGGACAAGATTGCGTATGAATTATGGAAAGGAAGAAAACCCAGCTTCAAGCATTTTCACATCTTTGGAACGGTTTGCTACGTTCTAAATGACAGGATTCAAAGAAAGAAGCTTGATGATAAAGGAATTGAGGCAATCTTCTTGGGGTATTCTAGAAATAGCAGGGCTTTCAGAGTCTTTAACAAGACCACAAAGACAGTGATGAAATCCATAAATGTAATGTTCACAGATGATAATGTTATACCTGAAGAACAGGAAGAAGAAGATCAGCCGGAGTTATCTGGGCCAACTACTAAGCCAGATACAAATAATACTCTGGAGCAAACTGATCCACTAGTAGCAGCAGCTGAGGAGGGGAATTCAAATCCACAACCTGCCTCAGATTATTCCAATCAAGGTAATGCTCTTGCTTCTTCAACACAGGATGCTATTGTTCCTCTCACTCCGTCCACAAAAGTCTCAAAGGATCACCCCATCTCCAATGTCCTTGGTGATCCTAGAGAAGGAAGAACGACAAGGAATGTTAAATGAGATTATGCTAAAATGGTGGCAAATCTTGCCTATGTTTGTTATGTTTCGACTATTCTTCCAAAGAATGTCAAGGAAGCCTTGTATATTGAAGAATGGATTGTATCTATGCAAGAAGAGCTTATTCAGTTTGTTCGGTGCAATGTGTGGGAATTGGTTCCTCGTCCCGTTAATGTACTGGTTATTGGGACCAAGTGGATATTTTGCAATAAGGTCAATGAAGAAGATGTGATTACTTGGAACAAGTCACGCCTTGTGGCTCAGGGATACTCACAAGAAGAAGGTATTGATTTCGAAGACTCATTTGCTCTTGTGACAAGATTAGAAGCTGTCAGATTACTATTGGATATGGCCTGCTGTTTGAACTTCAAATTGTACCAAATGAACGTCAAGAGTGCCTTTCTCAATGGCATTATTCATGAGGACGTATATGTGGAGCAACCACCAGGGTTCGTTGATCCAGACCATCCTGACCATGTGTACAAGCTCAACAAAGCTTTATATGGCCTTAAGCAAGCTCCAAGGGCGTGGTATGAGACCTTATCCAAATATCTCATATGCAAAGGATACGCACGAGGCGGATCAGAGAAGACTCTTTTCTACAAAAGAGACAGCAAAGGTATAATTCTCATCCAAATTTATGTTGATGACATCATATTTGGGTCTGTGTCGCAGGAACTGATCCAGGAATTTGTGGATCACATGACTACTGAGTTCGATATGAGCTTATTTGCCGAATTGCATTATTTTCTGGGACTTCAAATTAAGCAATCCGAGGAGGGGATATTCATATCTCAATCGAAGTATGCCAGAGGCTTAGTCAAGAAATTTAGCTTTGAGAATGCTATGATTCGAAGGACACCAATGGGGACTTCAGTCAAACTGAGCAAAGATAAGGATGCAACATCAGTAGACCAATCCTTATATAGAAGCATGATTGGCAGTCTACTGTACCTAACTGCACGTAGACCGGACATCAGTTACAGTGTTGGTATCTGTGACAGATTTCAAGCTGATCCAAAGAAAAGTCACTTGGCTGCTGTAAAAAGTATTATCAAGTATGTGAAGGACACGAGTGATTATGGTATTTGGTATGCAAAGGATAGTACTACGTCTCTTGTTGGGTTTAGTGATGCAGATTGGACAGGTACTCCTGATGATAGAAAGAGCACGTCGGGAGGATGCTTCTTCTTAGGCAACAACCTTGTTGGATGGCACATCAAGAAACAAGTGAGAATCTCACTATCATCAACTGAAGCAGAGCATGTTGCAGCTGGTTCGGCATGTACTCAACTTATGTTGATGGCACAAATGCTAGAGGATTATGGAATTGAAGTAAAGAGATTCACTCTCTACTGTGACAACAAGAGTGCCATTGACATATCTAAGAACCCAGTTCACCACTCTAAGACCAAACATATTGACATTCGTCATCATTTTATAAGAGAGTTGGTTGAAGACAAAACTCTTAATTTGGAGTTTGTAACTACGGAGAAACAATTAGCCGATGTATTTACTAAGGCTCTAGATGGTTCAAGATTTGAATAATTGAGAATGGCCTTGGGAATTTATTCCCTCTGATTTATTTTCAGAGGGAGACCCTCCGCTTGGGGTTCTGGATGGCGAGCATGGTGTTGAGTGGATTTATTTAGTATTTTGGAATTTTCTTTATGTTTTGAAATTCTGTTATTGAATATGTGCCAGCTTATGAAGCTCAGTGTGTGGAACAGAAATTCAAATCTGGGCAACAGTATGATGACATCATAAAGCTACAACGGGCATCTCATGCAGAGCCTCTGCGTATTCCGGCTCTCTTTTCAGCAATGGTCATCATAAATTCAAATATTGATATTTATCTCTTTCCTATTTTCAAGGGATTTGATTTTATCCCTTAAGAGAGAAGATTTGATCATGCCATATATATATATATTCATCGGCTCTTTTGAGGATTGATTTCTCCTTCAAAACCCTAGCTGCTATAATCTTTCTCTCTCTAAAATTTCGATCCTCTCCTATTATTGACTGGTCCATGGCATCGCAAAGATCCTCACAATCACCACCTTCCCAAGAGCTCTCCGATGACTCCCATGACGGAGATACTTATGTGATCGATCTTGGACCGCCACCCCCTGTCTCAAATCCAAAAGCAAGAAGGAAGTTGGTCATGTATGATATATCACCGGAACCATCTCCTGAACATTCTTCGGTGAAGTCTCTGACGCACAAGGTGGCTGCTGACTCGGAGGAAGAAGCAGAGTCAGTGGGTGAAGAGACCTTGAACTCTCCTCTCATGAACCTCAAACAGAGAGTGATCGAGAAGGTCAAAGCTAGGAGGACTCGACGTGGGGATACCCTCTACCCCACGCCTCGAAAAGAAGGCTCCCTATTCCGAAGACCCGCCACATCCTCTGGCGGATCACGAAGAGAAACATCCTCCATCAACAAGGATGGAGGAGATCAAGAGGAGGAGCCTCAGAATGATGATGCTCACCAGCAGAGGGATGTCTCTGTTCCTGCTGCTGATGCTGCGAAGAAGAAAGCATCCAAAACTGATGAAGTACAAAAGAAGGATGCTGCTGTTGATGCCCCAAAGAAAAAGTAGGCCAAAGAGGGTGAGAAGAAGAAGAAGCCTATAAAAGAAGCAGCGAAGAAAAAGGTGGCTGAAAAGCCAAAGCCTAAGGAGCCAGTCAAAAAGACTATTCAAAAGGAGAAGAGGACTACTCTGCCACTCGTGATCATCAAGGAGCCCAACCCTGTCATGCATACACGGGCTCAGCTAAGAAAACAGGCAGAAGAAGCTGGTGCTACCTTGGGAAAAGGAAAAGGAAAGATGTACGAGGCTCAAGGCAAGAGAAAGAGAGGACATGAACCAGCATTCAAAGAGCCTATTGATATCGATTCAGGCTCAGACAATGCCTTTCACAGTGATGCTGGGAACTCGAGGCATGACTCTCCCAAGTGTGCTGGGGAGGCTTATAAGGCTCCAAGAAGTCGTCATCCTACCATAGTGGATGCTTTGAAGTTTAAGTCTAATGAGCACCAAGAGAGGTGGGGCACAGTGCTGCAAAAGAAGTTTGTGGTGGAGAAGTTTGTCAAGCCTCATTCGCTGGAGGCTACTGGATTGCTAAAGCTGCTGAAGGAAGCGAAGTGGGATCAGACTATCCTTCCTGTGCGAAGGTTTATGCCATTGATCGTCTTGAAGTTCTACTGCAATCTCTCCAAGAGCATCAAGAATCCCACTTCGAGTAAGTGTTTCAAAGCTTATGTAAGAGGTCAGTACATTGATTTTTCGCCTGGAATTATCAATGCTTTTGTGAACCGTGATGACTATGATGATGAGGATGAGGAGGTTTCAATTGATGAGATTGCTCAGGGTTTGACTGGTGGGTTTTACAGGCGTTGGCCTACCAACAGTGATAGCATAAGTGGGATTCATCTCATTATGAAATTCGTTGTGTTGCATAAGATTGCAGTGTTCAATTGGCTTCCCTCCGGTCATACCTCTATAGTGGGAAATCATCTTGCCACGATTCTGTACAAGATTGGTCAATTCAAAAACTTCAACTTTGGAAAAATTGTGTTTGAGCATCTGACCAACCATGCTGAAGAGTTAGAGAAAGAGAGATGCTTGGGATTTCCGGGTTTAATTTTTGGGATAATTCAATCCCAAATGCCTGAGGTGGTTCATGATGGTGATATCTGGGCCAAGGATCCAAGCCCCTTCATCTTTAACAACAAGCTGTTCAATGAGGTGCATTACTTTCGTGATATTGAGGGCCCTGTTCAAAAGTTGAAAACTCGATACAAGGCATCTGTGCCAATTACTGAGCTTCCCCCTGCTCGAGTACATGCCTTGTCTGCCAGGATGCATCGCGAGCTAACCAGAGAACACAGGTCTTTGGACAAGATCATCAAGTCTCTTCAGATGAGACAAGCCTCCATAGCTTTACTGTTGTATGATGCTTCTACTCCAGTTTCTGAGGTTGGTGAGCCTTCTGGAACGAAGACTGCTAAGGCTGAGCAAGACTCTGACCCTCATGCTCAGTTTGATGATGAGCTTGAGAAAATGCAGAAGGAAGTGGAGGATTTTGGTGATTGTGCAGAGGAAGAAGAGGCTGAAGAAGAGGATGAAGAGGAAGAAGATGAGGAAGAAGACTCAGCTGCTAACAGTTTGGAGCGCAATGCAAAGCGTCACAAGAAGGATGGATCCAAATCTTCTTCTATTTAGTTTCTACCGTTGATCTCTTGTCCCTCCTTTTGTTATTTTGTCATTCATGTGAGACAAAAAAAGGGGGAGTAGTAGTTGTTTTTGGTTTTCTTGGCTTTCTGGTTTTCTATTTTTGATGTTATTATTATGATGTTTCCGCTGCTATAAGGAGTTTCTATCTCCTTTAATGAAATGAAGTTTTTTTGAAGATTCCCTATTGATTGAGTTAAGGGAGTTAAGGGAGTTAATTTCCAAGCAATCCCCAAGTTCAGTTTGAGGGGGAGTTCTAATTCTGGAAGCTATTTCGTAGTCCCAAGGTCAGTTTGTGGGGGAGCTTCCATACCATCTTCCATTGTGCTTGATTGTTTGATGCTAAACTTGAAGGTGTTCTACACTCTGATTTTATTGAATGCTTGGATTATGGTTTTGTCTACATAAATGCCAAAGGGGGAGATTGTTAGATTCGAGCATGCAGCTCAATCAAGTTGGCAAGTTTATGTAGAAGATGATCAGACTGAATTGTTATACGAAGTGCTGACATAGAATGGAGTTTTTGTTCTTCAGTCTAAGCTAGAGTATTGTGGAACTGGTTGGAACAGATTCGAAAGATTCTTTCCATATATAAGCGGATTATGCGGAGATCTTTTCCTTATCCATTATTGACGCGGAGAAGATCGTATCTGATGAAGATATTGTTTGTTCCACAAGATAAGCCTCCAAAGAAAGTTTCTTTCTACAAGGAAACTAGGGCAAATCAATGAAGATCTTATCTAGGGTTTCTCAAGACCTATTTAAGTCGACTTCAACATTATTTGGAGGCGGCCACTGTATTAGCTATTTTTATTGTTCATAGCTAGCATACTTCCCGCGAGAGAGTATTTTTCATATTGTACTTGAGAGTGTTTATTCTTATAAAAATACTTGGGAGAGAGGTGAGCGTTGGATTGTGACTCAAGCTTAGATTGTTCCAGTGCGTCTTGAACTTTCATTGGTTCACGTGGGTTGGGAAGTGTGTGAGTTAGGAGACTTCATATGGTTGACGAACTATATATGTGAGAGTCTATAACTACAACTTACAATAGTGGATTGATTCTCTCTTGGGCAGGAAGCCCCCGGACGTAGGTTAATTGACCGAACTGGGTTACCACTTCTGTGTGTCTTTTTCTTAGCATACTTATTCCTTTCTGTGCTAATCTCTGTGCTAAGTTTTGCAGTAACGAAATACAATTTATATGCATAAATTGTTGGATTAAATATTTCACAATCGATTGGAAGAAAATAAAGAAGAACTGAATTAAGTGGAAGTCTGTCACAAAATCCGTACGAATTGAATGCAATAAAGGGTCCAAGAACTGGAAAGAACAAGAAGAAAAGTACTGGAAAGAAAAATACACTAAAATGGCGCGGTAGACAAGAAAAGAAAAACGTGAAAAGTAAAATAAACCTAATCCGTATTTATAGGATTTTAGACCGCCTCAGCACGGACAAGCGCCCAACACGGGCAAGCGTCCATCTCTTCGCAACCAAACCCACCCGGACGAGCGACCAAGGTCAACGAACTCATATCGAGACGTACTTCAATACTATCAAGTTCAAACTCCTCAAATATTTGTCACATCATTTCTCATTTACGTCCATCTCTCGTCTATTCTCGCACAATTCTACAAAACCAACATATTAGCGAGATTAACTAGAACCTATGAATTTAACAATAAAATCCGACAAAATAGTGATGAGAAAGATCACTTGACATATAAATACACATCAAAATAAAGCACAAAACTAGGTGAAACAAATGGCATAACTTGAAAAGGATTAAAATCTCCTCAACTTCTTCCAATCCCTATAAATATCAAGATCTTTGTAAATGGTAAGCGCGCAAGCAAAGTCATAAGCCAACTGACCCCAACCGAGTAGATGAAAGTCATCGGTCTGAACTTAGCTAGAGCTCACTATTTGAGCATAGGGATTTTTATCTTTACAGGATTCAAGCAGAAGAAGCCAGCCACACTGTTGAAAACAGTTCGAAAGGAACTTGGTCAGTCAGACCACAACTCAGTTGACTCCATAACTGAACTGTGCAATTCAAGCATGAAGAGAAGTTGTGTTGAAATCACACGTCATAAAGCTGAGAAGAGAAGACTTTTGATGGTCCCGGTAAGGAGTAACTGGAGTATGGGTGGGGGGGAATACACCAATAGTAATTTTCGTTTTGCTTAATGTCTTTTCACTGAGATATCCTACTCAGGTCAGTTTACTCAACAACTGGAAGAGACAGTTGGAGTAGCTCTACAACTGAGTTGCTCAGTTGGAGCTAATCACACAGTTGGTAGCTTAGCTGACTCCTATGCTTGAAGTTCAGCTAAATGCACCAAATGAGGTTTTTATCAGTTTTGCAATGCGAAAGATGGTGGAAATTAGACTCGTTACAAAAACTGAAACCTTAGTAAAAGGGGAAGGCAAAGTTCCCAAATTATTGTCGTTGGTCAAATCTGCTATATATATGATGGGTTAGTTGGTTAGGTACAGAATTTAAAATACTGAATGTAAAATTCAGAAAGTAAGTGATGGTCTTGGTAACGAGTAACTGGTATATGAGAGGGGGGAGAATACACCAGTAGCAATTTTTGTTTTGCTTAACGTCTTTTCACTTAGATATACTTTCAGGTCAGTTTACTCACAATTGAAAGAGACAATTGAAGTAGCTCTACAACTGAGTTGCTCAGTTGGAGCCAATCACATAGTTGGTAGCTCAGCTGACTCCTATGTCTGAAGATAAGCTGCTTGCACCAACTGAGGATTTAAACAATTATGCAATG
The DNA here is from genome assembly GCA_029490685.1 of Schizonepeta tenuifolia. Taxonomy (NCBI): domain Eukaryota; kingdom Viridiplantae; phylum Streptophyta; class Magnoliopsida; order Lamiales; family Lamiaceae; genus Schizonepeta; species Schizonepeta tenuifolia. The sequence goes on from CM055956.1 coordinate 9,440,863, forward strand.
TGGAATATGGTGAGAGATAAGCTCGTTACAATAACTGAAACCGTAGTGATATAGGAGGATTAAACTCCCAAGTTAGTGCAGTGCATATGATATGTTAGTTGGTTAGGTACTGAATTTAAAATACTGAATGTAAATACAGAATGTAAAGCACAGTATTTTAATGTGGTTCGGAGATCGATCTCCTACATCCACGACTTCTTTTTCGGGGAAGCAATCCACTAGGTAAGCTTACGCGTGCTTCACCAAATGCCACTTGGATTCCGGGTTCCAAGCAAACGTAACTAGTTCTATTTCGGGTTCGAACAAGACCCCTCAACACCCTGGCAAGTGTTCAGCCTGTCGTAGATTCCTGGTTCTAAGGTACCACTCCTTGGATTCCTAGTTCCAAGGGACCAATGCTTGGATTACGGGTTCCAAGCGACCTGGTATTGGATTACTGGTTACAAGGGACCACTGGGATTACGGGTTCCAAGCGACCTAGTATTGGATTACTGGTTCCAAGGGACCACAAGACTTTGATTCCGGGTTCAAAGTCAGACCTGAGTTTGGATTTCGGGGTGGGGGAAGAATCTAACAAGGAAGCCTCAACACTTCAGGGGAGTGGAGGCTTCAACCCAAGGCTAAGAACTAAATCTCGTTGAGACAAAGTCCTAAGGGGATACAAAACAAGCAACGACTAAGTCGGTAGCCTCAATCAAGAAAGAAAACTTCTGAGAGGTTAGGAGAAGAGGAGAAATCACTCTACTCCTTCTTTGCTAGTCAACTTTATTGGAGAGAGAGAGAGAGGTGAAAAGCTGCTTGCGTCGCTTCACTCTTTGTGTTGTCTCTCGGCACTCTGGAGTGCTTTTTCTCTATTTGTATCAAAACCCCTAATTTTAGCTTTGTTGTGGAGACCTCTATTTATAGAGGAAAGGTCAATGATAGGTGTTGGAAAGAGCCGTTTGGCCTCTTCCAAAAGCATGGCACTGCACGTGCTTTACTGGTAACATTTCCAAAAATAGTGCCTACAACCATGCTTTTTGCACGCCACTGTTGTCAGCCTATTTATGGAAAGTTTTCCAACTGACTTGTGCTTCCGAGTAGATTTACGAATTGGACTGCAGCTCCTCCGTCTTTAGCGTATTCTCTTCTCCGCTTCGAGACGTCTTGACTTTGGACACAACTTCTCTTCATGCCAACTGTATGACTTCAGTTGCGTGGTTCAATTGTGACTCAACTGAGATGTTGTCCAACTGAGTTTGTTCTTCAGTTGGGGTTGATGTCCCAACTAACCTTAAGTCTCAACTGAGTGTGGTCCCTCAGCTGAGTCTGGACCTCAACTGAGTTTGAGCCTCAGCTGAGTTCTTCACGAAGCTCCTTCTCTAGTCCGGTCGACTTCTTCTACTTGACTCTTGTAGAGATAAAATCCCCACACTCAAATAGTGAGCTCTAGCAAAACAGACTAAAGGGAATCATCTACTCGGTCAGGGTCAGTTTGGTTTTAGGCATCTTTCGAAACCTTTATAATTTTCCCTACAATTTCTCCCTTTTTGATGATGCCAAAACCCTAACTGACATCACCAATCTTTCCTAACTAATACCACAAACTGATACCTGCAAGACTAAAAAATAGACTCGATTTTAGTCTTTAAAAGGAAAGTGTGAGCGCAAAAAATAAAAATAAAAAAATATTGACCTCGAACTTGGACAATGAAAAATTGTCAACAAGTGAGGTCAACTACCGAAGACCTTTTAAAATGAGCAACTTGTTATAACTGATAACAAATTGGGGAGGATTACAGTTACAACTGAAACTATAGTCCTAACTTCTAATCTACTCTATGTCTTTGTCTTCGACACCCCCATCTTCTTAAGGCAGGGTCTTCATCTTCTTTCATTCAAAGGCTAGAGACTGAGGTCATCCTTTTTATGACCTTATCAGTCTTTCCTTCAATAGCCTTAGTAGCTGACGTGAGTTGCCTGAAAAGCCTTCCTTGAACAGAAGAAGACAACTGAACCCTTGTCAGCTTTCTTCTTTGGCCTTTATCGGCCTTCAATCCTACGCGAAAGGTCGCCGAATTTTCGCATCAAACTAGAGTGAACAGTCTGAGCAGCATCCAAACAGTGCCTTTTCGTCTTCTTCTCCCTTTTTGGCATCAACAAAAAGTTAAGGAGAGAGAGGGATTAGCAGGAGACATTCCAGGCTAGATTCACTGAGGAGCGGAAATCTATGTCTTCTTCACTGTTTGGTGAAAACTACTCGACTCAGACTATGTTGCGAATAAGAGAAACCTTTGCAAGAAGCAGTATGAGGAGGGAATACCGGAGGCTGAACGGACGATCTGACGGACAGGTTATGGAGGTCTTGTTCAGGTGACATGGGATTGTAGATCTTGAACCTGATATGCAATTAGAATAACACTTCAGGGAGCTGCATTAGCTGGCTGATGCCAGGAAGCACCCACATCATCAGTCGTCCTTTGAGGCGTCTGCGTCTCATGTATTCATGAACATAACGTTCTTGCTGAACCGATTGTTTCACAGATTCAGGGCTAGCAGAAAGAAATAACCGCTTTGCAAAGTGGGAAGGCATATTCTCGATCTGGTAGGTTTTTCTGAAAAGGAAGATAAACCTTAGCAAGAGAGAAATCACAAAGCAAAAATTTCATGAGAGAGAGGCATAAAATTTTGGAGTAGTTGAAATACGTATCCTGGATGATTTGCAAAGTAAATTGCAATGCCCTCAATTTAAAGGAAAGTTGAGATCCAAATCTACAGATCAGATCAACTCGTGTAGTTTCTTCGAGATAAATAACATATTTTAATGTGTCATTTCAGAAAAAGCTGCTCCAGGAATGGCGGTGATGGAACCCGTCATGAGGCGGTGTTGAACATTCGCGCGTGTAAGGAGAGTAGGTGACACTATGTCAGCTCAATCGCGACCTACAAGCATAGTCTAAGGGACTAGACCAGCTTTCCGATGAGGTGACCGCTTGGCTTATTCAATGCGAATGACTTGTAACAAATGCTTGAATTAAATTCAAAGCAACTTCCGTAATGAAAAGGAACAAGTCAACATAGCGTTACTCAGTCGGTGTTGACCTCGACTGACTCTTCTACTCAGCTAGCTCTCAATTGACTCAAGTCATCAGTTCAAGGGAGGTTTGATTCCATCACTCAGCTGAACTGGACGTGAAGGCGAAATCGCTCAGTTCCCCTTCAAGTTGAGATTCCCCCTCAACTTGTGATCTCCATCTTCATGGCTTCTTCTTCAGCTGGGTTGAGCAATCTAAGGAGTTGGCACAATATCTTGAATCGAGCTTCCACCAATGGCTTTGTGAAGATATCAGCTCTCTAAATGTCAGTGTGAATTTTCTCAACAATGACATCCTTCTTTTCGATATGATCACAGATGAAGTGATGCCGAATATCGATGTGCTTAGTCCTGGAGTGGTGAACTGGATTCACCGTGATGGCTATAGCACTCGAGCTGTCACAGAAGATGGGTACGTGGCCGGTCTCCACTTCGTAGTCTCTCAGCTGTTGCTTCAACCATTGGACTTGCATACAACAACTTCCAGCTGCCATATACTCCGACTCAGTTGTAGAGGTGGTGACGCAGACTTGTTTCTTCAAGAACCAGGAAACCAATTTGCTTCCTAGGAACTGACAATATCCAGAGGTTGATTGCCTATCAACTCTGTCTCCGGCTAGGTCTGCATCTGAGTAGCCGGTCAGTTCAATGTTATCATCATCCCTTGAGGTACTTGATGATATTCTTTGTTGCGTGCAAGTGAGCTTCCCTAGCCTTAACCTGAAATCTTGCACAGACTCCAACTGCGTAGGAGATATCTGGTTGACTAGCAGTTAGATACAACAACGACTCGATGATCCGTCTGTACATCTTGGCGTCGACGAGCTTCCCTTCTTTTCCCGGGTCGATCTTCCAATTTGTATTCATTGGGATCTTCGTGGTCCGGCTAGAGGTCAGTCCAAATTTAAAGATTAACTCCTTTGTGTACTTGGACTGATTGATGAATATTCTTTCTAGCGACTGCTTCACCTGCAACCTAAGGAAATAATTCATCTCTCCCATTATGGACATTTCGAATTTGTCCTTCATGGGTTGCAAGAACCTCTTGCACAGATCTTCGGATTTGGATCCGAAGATGATGCATCGACATAGATTTGCACCACCAGGATGTCTCCTCCAACTTTGATGGTGAAAAGGGTCTTGTTGAATGAACCTCGAATGAACCCTGATTCGAGTAGAAAGCCATACAAGGTTTCATACCATGCGCACTGAGCCTGTTTCAGTCTGTATATGGCTTTCTTCAGCTTGTAGACTCTGTTGTCACCAGTTTCGAAATCGGGAGGCTTAGCTACATAAACATCTTCTTTGATGTCGTCATTGAGAAATACACATTTCACGTCTATTTGATAGACTTTGAACTTGTGGTGAGCGGCGTAGGCTAGAAAAATCCGAATTGCTTCCAGACGAGCAACTGGAGCAAAGGAATCCTCGAAGTCAATTCCTTCCTGCTGGCAGTAACCTTGAGCTACCAGTCTAGCCTTGTTTCTCACAACACACACAATGGCGTCACGCTTATTTTTGAAGATCCACATCATCCCAATTACCTTAACCCCCTCAGGTCTTTCAACAAGTTCTCAAATAGAGTTTCTAAAAAACTCGTTGAGCTCTTCTTGCATGGCTTGTGTCCAGTGGATACATCTCAAAGCTTCCAAGATGTTTTTGGGTTCAGTCACATCTGCCACAAAACATGCGATCAGGCTTACATCTCCTACCTGTTCCAGCTTTCCTAGTATCCTGAGCTCGTCAGCATACTGTGCTTCTAAAGTTGATTTATCATCAGCTGAGGTTCCTGACTGAGTCGGAACATAAAGTGAAGTATTATCAACTTGAGCTGGATGTCTGGTCCGAACGCCGGCTTGCAGATTTCCTTTCACGGAATCATTAACGTGGTCTTCATACCAACGTTTGTGCTTCCTGGCTCGCTTGACTGAGTCGAGCATCGTGATGGAATAGTCCGGTCTTGGAGATATTGGAGGCGCCGATCTTGGCGATCTTGCTTCTTATGCGGTTCCATCCTCAGTTGGAGTTGAGGAATGGACTGGGGAGCTGGCTGATCATGGACTGGGATGTCCTGGACCTGATGGTTGCTTAGTTGCTTCACCTGACTGAGCTTCAGCTGTGGTTGGCACTTGGTCAGTTGGCTCTGGAGTTCCCCCTTGATTTGAGGCAGGATCTTCAGTTTCGTCATTAAAAGAGTACACTTCTTTGACTTCAGCTGACCAAATAAGCGGCTCTGCTAGATTCTTTAATCTTTGAGCTTGAGATCTTGTCTCAGCTGGCTGGGCAAGTGCACTTCCTTCAGTTGTCTGCCGATTTGCCTGTTCCCTGCACTCAAAAGCAGATTCATCAAACAACATATGAGGTGTTATTTCCACAATTCTAGAGCTACTGTTGAAATCTCTGCAAGCTTTAGACTTCGTAGCATGTCCTAAGAATATGAATTTGATAGCTTTTGGCTTGAAGGTTTTCAACTGAGCTTTTCCATTGTTGTGGATATAACCATGTGTCGAATCTAACTGTTGACCAAAATTGACGAATAGTTCAGTAAATTTTTAGAATGGATTTGTAGTTTTATTTCTCCTTAATTTGGCTGAAGTTATTGGATAACCATAGCCAAGAGGTTTGAATTGTGAAAACATTATTACGAGCGAGTGATGTTAAAGAGAAATTTTAAAAAATAAAACAAATAATTTGCACCAGATGTGTTTTATAGCTGAATTATTTTTTATTGGGTAAAACATTCATGTTAGATAATAATAGATAGTGTTTCAGATATATTGATTTGTTGAAGCTCGATACAATTGTTATCAATAAATGAAACCTATTTATTGTTATTTTTCTGTTTAGCAAATATTAGAAATATGATAGGTTTCACATCGCAAGACCATATCAAGATTTTTCTTGAATGACAGCCTCTAGACAAAAGAGTAAAACATATGGTGGAGAGCACCTACTTATACAAATATGCATCGTATATTAAAAAAAATACGATTGTAAACAAGGCATCTGGTGGAATTGTGTGGCTCCTATGATCTGAATGAGTATTCATTCATAGTAAATGGGCACAAATTTTACTTGGGATTACAATATGTGTTCTATATTACCGGTTTTCCAATTGTTGGGGACCAGACTGTTATTTCTGAAAAAGGCGTAAAAGAGGAGTTTGAGGATAGGTTCAAGATTGAAAATAGGAATGAAACAAAGGGGAACTCTATCGAAGTGAGAGATCTTCTAGTATTCAAGAATGTTGATCAAGACTGTAGTGAGGATGATCTATTTAGACATGCATAAGCATACTTGATGTTTATTAATGGTTGCCTTGAATTACCAGGATGGCGCAGGGATGAATTGCCTTGCACATTCTACCGCTTTGTCAAGAATTTGGATCATGTTAATGAGTTCGCACAGGGTGCTGCTATTCTGGCACACACAGACTGTACTCGCATCTTGAAAGAGTTCGAATGAGCAAAGCTTGAGAATCGACTTTTTTTTTCGGGAACACGTTCCTACTTGTGGTATATTTTTACCAACTGTTGTTTATATTTATTGGTTATTTTTCATAATTACCGTTTTTGTTGTTTACAGATTTTTTCCATAGTTCACATCCCAGAATTTGGAAAAGACTTTGAGCTGTTTACCGCCGACAAGTTTCCAGTCGAATACCCTCTTATGAGGGAATGGGTAGATATCATGCATGTGCAATCAAGAAATATGCACCGGAAAATGAAAATTACTGATTAGGTATTGTGTCTACAGGTTAGCAGGTGCACTGGACCCCTCTGAAAAAAAAATTAGTATTATGAATGTGTTAATATGCATGTACAGCGAAATTGCATAAAGAGCGATCACAATCGATTCTATATAATCGTATTTCATGGTTTTTTACATCATTGTTTCTTAGAATTATGCACATGGACTCCAGCTCAAGTGTAGTAATATACTTCTATAAGTATACATCTTTTTTAATGAGATTGAAACCCAAAAATCAAAAAAGAAATATATGAGATTGAGTGTCACAACCTTAGTCATTAAAGACGACACAACTGAGTTGTGACTCGAGGTGGGAATTTAGAAGCGGGGAAGAAAGAGGTAACAACATCACAATGAAGAGGAGTTAAAGGGTTCCATAAATCATCTTGCATAATAGAGATAAGGGAATTAGTTCCGAAGAATGATTTAGAATTCAAGTGACTTACATAACTTGAATAGTCAAGACATACTTGAATAGATTCCAAATATTTAGATAACACGTCTCAATAAAACGACTAGACAAAATATAGTGTTTGCAACAGAAAGACGTAGTTTGATTACATATATGAAGATATATAATCAGGGCTTAACATCATTTCATAAGACAAAAGCTTTCACTCAACACCCGCTATCACGTCATGAGCTCAACCTGCACAGTTTGAAAAGATATGCAGTGTTGAGTACGAGGTACTCAGTGAAGACGTGCAAAAATATAAAAACATGTTTTCATATTTATTATCATACATATAAAGCAGTAACACATAGGGATTTTAGGAAAAACTTGTGCTTACTAAACCATTTAATCTCATATTGCGCAATGTCATCATCATAATAACCATATCCAAATCCGCTGGGGAAGGAGGCCTCCTTCCGTAAACGTTACTCTCCGAGATTGGCCACTCCGATGAGACAACTCACAATCTCGAGTGTGTACACTAACCCCGGCTAGTGATCTTTGTGTAGCTCAGGATCCGATCGTTTTTCATAAGTTGGCTAGCGACCTTTGTCTAGCCAACCCGGATAGGTTTATAAGAATTGACATATCCACAACAATGGAAATTTATAAGAATTGACATATCATATAACTTGGGGACTGGAGGTCATAATTGAAGTCTAAATAAATTTATTTCAACTATGTTATAATGAGATGTACACATTGGCGACAATCGATAACATGACATAAACGTGCAGATCAACTATGACAAATAAACAAACAAACTTGATTTCATGAGGTGAAATTACTCATATAATTTCTTGCAATATATTATACATATCATGATTGAACTCAAACATTTTACATCAATAACAACAAAACATAAATGTGCACATCAAGCATGACAAATAAATAAATGAACTCGATTTCATCACGCGAAATTACTCACATGAATCCGTGCAGAATATTATACATCTCATGATTGAACTAAAACAATATATATAACAAATAAACATAAACGTGTAGAATTTATTACATGGGTCGGAAAATATTAGATCATGAATATTATACCTGAAATATCATTCTTTACAAATTGCCTTTTCAAGTGCAGTGACATTGAACAATGAGGCGCCATATAAACTGAAAATGTAGGATCTATCTCGTGATTATGCTCCGATTCAACCTTAGTGATAATCTGGTAACCGTTTTCTTGCTTTTAACATTAATTCTAGCACGATAGTCAACCCGTTTCGTATGTTTCTTCCAATCCGTTTTCCGACCTCGGTCGCAACAAATCATGATATATTTATCATCATGATAATTTTGAGTTGCCATACAAAAACCCTTACTCTTGGCGAAATCTTGATATGCGTCAAAAGGTTGTCGCTACTCTCAAACTCCATCCCAGATTGAGGGCTTTGCTCGAGCAATACAAAGTCTTGTTCTTTGGAATCACCATGGTTCGAATCTAGTTTAAATATTGAGAATCATCAGACATATCGTCACTATTCATCAAACCACTATAGTCTTCGGTGTCTGCCATAGAAATCAGGTTCGTTTTTTTTTCTTGTTATTTGAAGTTTACTGAAACACGTTTGAAAGTAATGAACTCTAGCCACCCTATGATCATATTTTATTTTTTATGTATATGTGTCCTTAATTAACTTAGATTAGATTAGACATCACAAATTTATTCTAACAATAAAAATATCTCATTACTTAATTAAATGCAATTTATTAGGGAATAATAACAGAAATTGATCGTGGGAAGAAGGCGGCTAGGGATGATGATCCAGATTTAAGTGTTTATTAAACTTGTCATTTTTATACATACCTTATCTACATGATCATTTCATGAAAGTTTAAAGAGTTTTTAATCATTTCTTGTACACATTTGAACAAATAATTGGTATGCGTTCATATGAAACATTGAAATTCAATTGGTCTGCCATTATTAAACATTCCGAATGACTAACAATTACTTCTCAAAGGAAACAATTAAAAATCTTTGTAGGTTTGAACCCTAACCCTAATAGAAAATCTTTTAATTATTTTGTTGATTTCACTTTTGAAATTTTCATAATGTTCACTAAGATTTTAATGGTGATTGATATTAAATCAAAAGTGACAATCCATAAAAATGCACACTTTCAACTTGTAAAAATGAAAAATATCCACACCTCTTGAAAACAATGAATTTTACACTTTTTTTATTATTTCAAATATAATATGCCATCATGTCATCCACATTATATCACATCTCTTACACATGTGTAAGAGATGTGATATAAAGGTTTGGTTGTGCGTGTAAAATTCAATGATTTAGTGATAATTATGTGATTATTTGACAATCATTAGCCAATAATTATTTAATTTAATTATTTTATCTGAAACATATAATGATTAAGTAGGTACTAAATTCAGTTGAAAAATTATGAATAGGCATTAAACGAACCTAAATGTAGTTCTCGCTCGGACATAACAAAATTCGCTTGACACATGTCAAATCTCGCTCGAGCAAGAAATATGATCCCGCTCGAGCGGGATTTCACACGTGTCGAGCGGGATTTTATTCTGTCCGAGCGGAAAATGGCGGAAAAGTTGGTCAATGTACAGAATGATGGCTGATTGGTGCCTGGCATGAATTTACTTACTTGTGCAGACATGAGACCTGTGATTGCAATTGATGGCACTCATCTGATGGCCAAGAATAGAGGTATCTTATTTGTCACTGTCACTAAGGATGCCAACGAGCATACCTTTCCTCTAGCGATTGGCGTTGGCCCTATTGAGAATGATATCTCTTGGAAGTGGTTCCTCAGCCGATTTAGAACTACGTATGGAGAATTGAATGATACATTAATTGTATCTGATGCCCATCCCTCGATAGATAACCCTGTCAAGGAGGTTCTTCCGAATGCAGTTCATGGTTTATACTACTATCACTTGCTGCAAAAGATTAACCGTTACGGAAAAACAGTTACGAAATGTTTTAAAAAAAGCTGCATTTGCATATCGCCGAGCAATTTTTGATAAAGCAATGAACATCATCCGCCGAGAGAGCGAAGCTGCTTACCAAAAATTGATAAGTGTCGGACCCGAGAAATGGTCTCGAGTTCACTATACACTGTCGCGTTATAGTCAGCTGACATCAAATGCAGCCGAGAATTGGAATGGGCGGTTGGATTGGGCACGACGTCTGCCAATATGCTCAATGCTTGAAGTAATCAGACATGTCATCGAGGAGTGATTCGAAGAGAGACGAAAGGATGCTCACGGCGATGACGTTGTACTCACTGCTGAGGCGGCAGCCAAACTGACTGCAGAAATGAATAAAGGTTTGAGGTATACTGCACGAAAGGCCATGGGATCGATCTTCAATGTCCATGATATTAAAAAATCGTTCCAAGTGGACCTTAACACCAAGACATGCACTTGCTGTGAATTTCAAGGTGATAGACTCCCTTGTTCTCATGCCATTGCTGCAATAATGTAAGTACACTTGACACTTTATTCATATGTCCTTTTTATGAAAATTCTGATGTTTTTATATTTATTTTTTGAATGTTAAATTGCAGGAAAAATTGTGACCAAATATACGAGTATGTTCAGTATTACTACACACGAGAAGCTTGGAGCAAAGTTTATCAACATCCCATAAATCCTGGCCCGTACATTGAAGATTGGACTATTCCAATTGAAGTGGATCACATATTGGTCTTGCCTCCAAAGATCAAGCCTCTACCGGGTCGCCCGAGACAAAGCCGATGTCGAGCCTGTCCCCCAACCTGCATCAATGTAGACTCAACGTCTTCTAAAACGCTGTGCCTGTAGGACGTGCTAACCATGGACTTCTGATCAATAGTCTCTGGCCTCTTGAAAATAATCTACACGAATAAAAATTTAAATTAAAAAACAAATATTAAAATCACACTATATATAGTATTTATAAATTATTTAAACTATATCCCGCTCGCTATACTTAATCCCGCTCAACCACCCAAAGAACACCAACTCAAGCGGAATATCATGCAGAAACCACAAAAATAAAATAATGTAGTTAAATAACAGAATCCCGCTCGGGTAACATATATCCCACTCGAGCGGGATTTAGGAAATCAACACTTTATCGAGCGGGATTTCTAATAATAAATACATACAATTAAACGAAAAAATTAAGACCTAATACTACATCTAAAAAATTCAACATTACCGAATGAGGGTTATTAATATCCATTAATCACTACTAGATCCAAACAACAACAATAAAGCCAATTAGGGATCTAGGGCATGTAATTCACTATTATTATTAATTAATAGGGAGAATTAACCATTTCTCGCTCGGTTGTGGAATTCACGCTCGAGCGGGATAAACTATTATTTAGGTTTTTATCGAGCGGGATTAACCATAGATAAACGTTAAACATAGATTTGTGTACTATAATCTACTTCCCGCTCGTAAAAGCATGATCCCTCTCGAGCGGGATTTTCAGAAAATTAGGGCTTGCCGAGCGGGATTTCTTAGAAATAGATCCTACATAGTTTTGAAAAATAACAGATGAATCTCAGATTAAAATTCAAATGCATTAAAAAATTTAAAAATACTAACCTCTCCATAATTAGCCATATTGTGGAAAAAAATAGGTGAAAGTCACGCCGTCGACTTCATGATATTGTTGTCGGAATTTTTTGGTTAACAATGAGTGGAGCGGGATGGTTGGTGTGGAGCAGGATGAATAGGTGTGGGAAGAGGGAAGAAGAGCGAGATGAGGGAGATGACGAGTGGGGGGTTCACATTTACTGCTTCTAAACGTGGGGGTAAGTTTTGAATTCACCCTCAATTTTTGGGCCAGTCAAAGACAGGTGAAAACAAAAAAAGAAAACACAAGCTGACTGTGTCAGCGTGTCAGCTGCATTTCTCAGCCTTAGTGGGCCCTTTCACATAAATGGGTAAAATTCATCTTATTTATAGAGGGTGGGTATTTTTCATTTTGCATTTCTCAAAATGGGTATAAATTTTTTTCCCCCAAATCAAAATATCCTCTAAATGCCAACATATCACACCAGATATATTTCCCACTTAATTAGGAAAAGTTAACAAAATCAATAGAATGATTAGGAGTGTAGAGGCATGCATGGGAGCAAAACGTGGAGGGAAAACATGTAGGGGCGGGAGATAGAATAACTTGTTGCTAAAATGATAGAACTTTAGAGCCAAAAATCATTGAGGGAACATTTTTCACAGATTAATGTCGATTAACTCGAACTAATTAAACAATAATCGAACCCGCGGTTTTTTGGTGGTCGGATTGCTTGTGTCCAACCACCGTGCAGACGATTAGCATCAGCGTAAACATTATTGTGTCAAATTAATATAAAAATTATGTCAAGTTCTCATTTTATCATTATTCTCAACACAAATTCTTTAGTCGTTCATTTTTCCATACGATAACTAATTAAGGACAAAATGAATAGAGATACATACTTCCTTGATATACAATTTGATGATAGTTAAACTTACTTGAAATCGAACTGGGAGAGTATTTGATGGCCCCGGTAACGAGTATCTGGTGTATGGGGGGAATACATCAGTTATGATTTTTGCTTTCGAAATCTTTTCACTGAGAAAATTGCTCAGGCCAGTTCACTCAACAATTGAGAAAGTCAGTTGGAGCCGATCACAAAGTTAGGTGCACAACTGACTTCTTTGGCTGAGGGTCAGCTGTATAATCTAACTGAGGTTTCAAAGAGTTAAGTTATGCGGAAGTTGGTGGAAATTAAAGCTCGTTAAGTAAATTGAAACCTTTATGAAAATGGGGAAGGTCAAGTTCCCAAATCTTAGTGCAGTTTGTAGATATGTAGTTTATATGTAGAGTAAGTTGATTAAATAACTGAAATGTTAATACTAAAACTAAAAGACATAGTATTTATACGTGGTTCAGATACTGACCTTCTACATCCACGACTTCCATTCCGGGGAAGTAATCTACTTGACCAGCTTATGCATGCTTATCAAACGTTCCACTTGGTTTGCGGGTACCAAGCAACCTAACTAGTTCGATAACGGGTTCGAACCAAACCTTACAACCCTTTTGCGGGCAAGTGTACAGCCTGGTCTTAGATTGCAGGTTCTAAGGAACCTAGTCTTAGATTGCGGGTTCTAAGGGACCTAGTGTCTTTGATTGCGAGTTACAAGACAAACCTGTGGTTCTGGGGTTGGGGGTTTTTCCAAATAGGAAGCCTTCTACATAGAGAGAAGTGGAGGCTTCATCCTAAGGTTTAGAGACTCGATCTTTTGGGAGAGAGTTTGCTCAGAATAAAGCAAGAACCTAGATTCTAGACTCGATCAAAGAAAGGGTTTTTTGAGAGGCTAGATGAAGGAATAGGAAGAGGTGAAGACACTCGACTTCTACTGATTCTTCGACATGGTTGGTCTTGCACCGAAGAGAGAGTGGTTGTTTGCTGCTTTGCTTGAATCTTTTCTTCTCTCTTCAATCTTCTCTCTCTCTTTTTTCAATGGGGAGACCTCTATTTATAGAGAGAGATTTAATTAGCCGTTAAAAAGTGTCGTTTGATCTCTGCCAAAATCACGGCACTCCACCTGCTTCACTGCAAACTTTCCTAAAATGGCAACTACGACCTTCGCTTTTTGCGCGTCTCTGTTGTCGGTCCATTTATAGTAAGTTTCCAAGCTGACTTGTGCTTCCGAGCAGATTTGAATTTGGACTTCAACTCTTCTGCCTTCAACGTCTTCAAAGTCTTCTCTTCTCAGCTTTGTGACGTCTGACTTCAACGCAACTTCTCTTCATGCTTGAGCTGCATGGTTCAGTTGTGGAGTCAACTGAGTTGTGGTCCAACTGACCAAGTTCCTCACGAACTGTCTTTTTCAGTCTGGGTGACTTAATCTGCTTGAAACCTGTAAAGATAAAAGTTCAGACTGATGGCTTTTATCTACTCGATTGGGGTCAGTTGGGTTTTGGGATAAATCAAAACCTTTACTAATTGTCCCAACAGTACTGTTAAATAACATTTGAAATACAAGGAAAATTTATTACTTAAGACAATATGTGCAAAAATAACTAGCCGAATAAAGAATTAACATTGAATTAAATTGTGATCATATAAGAGTACTGTACATTGAAGCTTCTTGTAGAGGTTGGGGTTGTTAATTTGCCACTATATGAATCCAGCCACTCCATTAATTTTTCCATTAAAAAACGGTACAAAAGCTCTTGAAATAAATAACTTTGCTTATTTTGGCTGACAAATTTTATCCATGCAATGAACTCTTGTTACAATAAACACTTCTAATTGTTTTTTCTTTGATTTGGATAATCGTTTAATTGATATGCAGACGAGAGTTTCACAAAGCAAGTCTTCGAAGAACATTTAAATAAATGGTCTCAACTTTTTTTTTTTAACTCTTATGTAATCTTTTTATCTTAATTTTGAATTTGATTCATCTCAATCTTGCATATAAGGGAACTTCACAAAAAAAAGGGGAAAAAAAAAACCCGATCGATTCTGCATTGCTTTTCTTTTTTGTTCGCTTATTACTTTTCTAATGTGCATGAGATCATTTTCCCCTCACACTACACTTTACGAGCCCGTTTGGTATCCATTTACTATTATATCAGATATCAGCTATGGGTATGAGAATCAGATATCAGGTATGAGCAGGGTCGGTCCTGAAATTTCGGGGGGCCTTAGGCGAAAAGGAAAAAAAAATGGGCCCCTTGGGCTATATTTACATAATGTTCGTATGGGTTAAAGGCTTCAGAGCACATGAACAACAGAAGAAAATAGATGCAGATTCGGAGCATAAATACTGAACGAGAGCACATTATCTTTTCTTTCTTCTCGTTGCTAATTGAAATTCTGCTTGCAAATTTTTTTTTTCAAGCTATATATTATTTTTCATGTTAAAAATAATATTTGTACATAAATTAATAGATTTTTTTAATTTTGGGGCCCCTCAAATTTGGGGGCACTCACTACAAAAAAATAGCTAATTACCGAGAAAATTACCGAGGGCAAGCTTGCCCTAGGTAATTACCGACCAATTACCGACGGCAAAAAACACGGGTCAGTTTTGGCGAATTTATCGACCATTTACCGACGGCAACTTGGCGGGATGCTTCCCGCCGAAATCACCGACGGTATTACCGAGGGAAATTGCCCTCGTTAAATTACCGAGGGAAATTTCCCTCGGTAATAAATTAAATAAAAAATTAGGTAAATTTAAATGTAATTACCGACGGCAATGTCCCTCGGTAATTACCGAGGGTTTGATTGTCGTCGGTGATTACCGAGGGCGTAAGCCGCCGTCGGTGATTACTGAGAGCTCGTGCCGCCGTCGGTGATTTATACGGGTCGGCGGTTTACCGAGGGCATTTGCCGTCGGTAATCATTCAAATCAAATTGGGGCTTCCAGCCCTAATTGCCCATTTCTGCAACTCCTCCCTCCCGCCCTCCCCGTCGTCCTCCGAGCGCCATCGTCGTGCCGTCGCCATGAGTTGGTAAGTTCTTTCTCTCTCTCTCTCTCTCTCTCTCTCTCTCTCTCTCTCTCTCTCTAACTCCTCTCTGTCTCTCTCTCTCTCAGTCGCGCACGCCGCCGCCGTTGTCGCCGTCCCCGCCGTCGAGTCGTCATTTCCGCGTCGCCGGTAAGTCTCTCTCTCTCTGTCTCGCTCTCTCTCTGTCCCTCTCTCTCTCTCTGTCTCGCTCTCCCTCTGTCTCTCTCTCTGTCTCTCTCTCTCTCTCTCTGTCTCTCTCTCTCGCTCTAACTCCTCTCTCTCTCTCTCTCTCTCTCTCTCTCTCTCTCAGCCGCACGCCACTGCCGTTGCCACCGTCCCTGCCGCCGAGTCGCCATCGCCGCATCGCCGGTATCTCTCTCTCGCTCTCTCTCTGTCTCTCTCTCTCTCTGTCTCTATGTCTCTCTCTCTCTCATCTCTCTCTCTCTATGTCAGTCTTGCCGCCCTCCCCGCTGCCCGCCGCCTCCGCTACCGACGCCGTCCCCGCTGCCGCTGCTGGTAATTACATTAGTTTGCGCTCAATTTTTTGTGATATATATATATTTATATATATATATATATATATATATGTATGCATATTTGTTTGCTAGTGTAGAAATTACGAATCAATGTAGAATTTGTTTGCTAGGTTTGATAAGTATGTTGCATACGTGTTTGATAAATATGTTCGTATTTGATGCATCTTTTCAGTTAATACATGCATATTACATGTTAATTTATGTGATAAGAAATATGATTACATATATGTTATTACATTGTGGGATAGATTTAATCAATTTCTTAAGGATCTCTCCCTTTGGGATAGATTTTGATTATTTCTTAAGGATCTTCTCCCAACAGTTGAATGACTATTTGTAATTTTATTAATTATTGTATTTTTTATTGCTTATTTTATATTGTATTGGTTGAAAAATTGGGGGCCGGGTCGGGTAGTGAGTTGGAGAGTTGTAAATTCTGTGGTGAATCACGATATAAGGAGAACTTTCGTGCATCTGGAAGTCGCCGAAAAAAACGTGTGGCGGCTAAGCAGATGCATTACTTTCCTTTGACGCCACGACTGCAGAGGTTGTTTGCATCTCCAGCAATAGCCGAAGACATGCGTTGGCATGCGACTTCTATAGATGATGGCGTTATGCGCCACTCAGCAGACTCTCCGGCATGGAAACACTTGAATTATGTTCATCCTGATTTCGCTCAGGAGACAAGAAATGTGAGATTGGGACTCTGTACAGATGGTTGTGCCCCGTTTGCACAATCAGGACGTCAGTATTCTTCTTGGCCAGTTATTGTCACACTGTATAACTTGCCCCCGTGGTTGTGCCTGAAAGAACAATTCATGTTCCTCACAGTTCTCGTGCCTGGGCCATCTAACCCGAAGATGAAGTTGGACGTCTTCTTGCAACAGTTGATAAAAGAGTTGAAAGATTTGTGGGAGGTAGGAGTGAATACTTATGATATATCTTTAAAGCAAAATTTTCAGATGCGGGCAGCTCTTATATGAACTATTAGTGATTTTCCAGCGTACGCTATGTTGTCTGGGTGGGGCACATCTGGAAGATTGGCCTGTCCACATTGTATGGAGGATACAGAAGCATTCACTCTACCGAAAAGTGGAAAACAATCGTGGTTTGAGGAGAAAGATTACTTGAACCCGAGCTGGATCAGGAAGTTCGCTGCCAGCCAAGCTCGAAGGGTCAACCAATTTGAAGAAGAGCTAGACAAGATGACAAAGAACTTGGACCGAAACATTGCCTCCCGCAGCCGTCGCAGAATTGACAAACATCAAGTAAAGGTTGAAGCTCGGCTAAGACAACAGAGGTTTCCAGGGAAGACTAAGCTTCAAAGTCGGTTTAGGCATGTCGACAAATGTATGCCAGCTGAATGGAACGAGGATTGGGAGTCGTTTAAACAGGAGTTCATAAACGACTTCTACTATAGGAAGGTTTACGCAACTGACGATCCGAGGAAAGCCTTCAAGGAAGCGTTAACCGAGCTGCACACTGGGGACCCAGGGATGTTCAACCAGTTCAGGCGTGCAATGATTGAAGCAAAACTGGATCTGAACACTGTCCCCGTCCCTCAGAAGATTACATACAAGCCTCCCTTCCTTCCAGACTCCCGCACCCCCAACCGGACGAAGATTGCAGCCGAGGCAAGGCAGGTTTGCAAAGAGCATGGGGTGGACATTTCCAAGGAGTCATCTGCTACGAGAGAAATTTTTGTTAGGATTTTCAGTAAGTATGGGCTACAATTTTAGCTCAGATAGTTTTTGAGCAACTGATTTAATTTTTTGGTTTTTGTGCTTATCTTTGTAACAATCAGTTGTAATGAAAACTATTCAGTTATAAGATTCACCTTGATGAACAATCTCTCATTGTCCAAGCTCTGAATCGCAAAGTTATTTCAATACCATGTTATAACTGTGCTAACCCCTTGATGTTTTCATCTTATAGACAGTCTAGAATTTCAGCTGAGATTTTAGATAAGTCAGTTAGATTTAGATCAGTTGTGATCTGTAAGGGTTTTAGAATTCTTATAAGGGGTTTTGGCATCATCAAAAAGGGGGAAATTGTTGGGAAATTTATTAAAAGTTTTGATTGATTCCAAAACCAACTGACCCCAACAGAGTAGATGTTGCCAGATCTTAATGTTAGTAGTTAGACTCGCTGTTTGAGCAGTGTTAAGATTTTATCTTTATAGAACTCCACCTGAAGACGGCAACAAGGCCTCACTCGGATAGAACATCAGTTGTGAGGAAGACAACTGAGCGTTCATAAGATGAGCATTCAAAGTGGAAGATGCAAAAGTCATCTAAGCATTGAAAAAGGGAGAAGTTACGTTCAAGAGAAGTTGCAATTGAACATCAGTTGTAAGGAAGACAACTGAGTGTTCATCAGATGAGAAGTAGATAGGGGAAGAGAACATCAGATGAAAGAAAGTCATCCGAGCGTTCGAACCCAACTGATCGGATACAAGGAAGACAACTGAGCGTTCAGATTCAGAACATCAGTTGTAGGACCTGAACCCAGAAGATCAACAGCATGAAGTTGAAGTCAGCTGAGAGTTCAACTGTTAGCACTCAGATAGAACATCAGCTGAAGAACAAGTTAGATGAAGATCGAAAATCTTAACCGACCACTCCTTGTTGGAAGTCTAATGTTAAGATTTGAATTTCAAATAAGGAAGTCACGTGAAGGTTTGACTCTCTGTCATTACCTCATTTGGCCCAACACAAGGCTGTCTCAGATGGAAAGCAGAAACATGCAGTTGCCAAATCCGGAAAGTCTGCAGAGATGAGAGACAAGCCATCACTTTCAAAGAACAGAGATCAACAGCTCTTCCAACAGCTAGTTGATTCTCTCCGCCCATAAATAGAGGCCTTCATTCATTCACCAAGACTACGGGAATTTGAGACAGACAAGTGAGAAAGAGATATTCAAGCGAAAGAACACCTTCATTCTGCACTCAAGCAAAACCTCTTAGAACATCATTAGTTGAGAGTTCTAGAGAGTTAGTTTTTGTCCTTGTAGTTTTAGATCCAACCTTGAGAACATCACTTTGTGAGAGTTCGTAGAGTGTTAGATCATAGCTCACTTCTTATTCGAGCTATTTAGTTGGAACCCCACCCTCTCTTTCACCTGAAAAGGTTTTAGGACCCTACTCTTCCTGTTACTGAGTAGATAGGTTGTTTAGTACCCGAAAACTAAACTGTAAGGTTGATAAGTACCCGTAAACTTATCTCAACGGTTGCAAAGCCCGCGTAAGCTTTGTGGTTTGTCCAGAAGAACTTGGACTGAGTTGTGTGGACTCACAACTCCCCGTGGACGTAGGAGTTCTCTCCGAACCACGTTAATTCTTTGTGTGTTGTGTTTATTTTCAGTTATCTTATTGCATGTTCAACTGATTATCTAACCTGCATACAAACTGCATTCTTTCTCAACTGTCTTGGTTCTTGACCAACTGTGCATAAAAGCGTGAGTTAATTTTATACGAGTTAATTTCCACCACATTCCACACAGCACTTCACTTCCAACCGAGTGTTTCTTACTTGGTTGTGTTTCCAACTGAGTTGCATTACTCGGTTACGTTATATTTTTGGGGGTTGTTTTAAAAAGTCTTATCTAGTGTATTCTCCCCCCCCCATACACCAGAACTCGTATCGGGACCATCAGTGTTCAACACTATCCTCAATGTTAAAGGGAAGACGAAAGATACAGAAAAGTCGAGAGAAGAATTGAACATTTTCTGTCGGCAGCCTAAATTGAAGAAAAGGGATGGGGATCGACATTATCCAAAAGCATGTTATACGCTTGACAGGGATGAAAAAAAAGATTTTGCTTCAATGGATTAAGAGTCTTAAGTTTCCCGATGGACTTGTGTCAAATATTAGTAGATGCGTTGACTTGAATGCTCTGAAGATGCACAACATGAAAAGTCACGACTGCCACATGTTCGTGCAAATATTGCTACCAGTTGCCTTCAAAGAACTTCTTCCTAAGAACGTGTATCAGACGATTACAGAGTTAAGTTCCTTCTTCAAGGAATTAACATCCCATAGTATCTCAATACAAGATATGGGATTGCTTAGTGAGAAGATAGTTGTTACTCTATGTAAACTTGATCGTATCTTCCCACCGAGTTTATTTGACTCAATGGAGCACCTACCTGTTCATTTGGCCGATGAAGCACGACTTGCTGGCCCAGTTCAGTATAGGTGGATGTATCCGTTTGAAAGATATTTGAGGACATTGAAGAACAATATAAAAAACAAAGCCAAGGTTGAGGGATCCATCAGCAATGCATATATATTAGAAGAAATGTCCATTTTTTCATGTGACTACAAAGTTGAGAAATGTGGCTCGTAATACTAATGGGTCTGTTGATGTTGAGAATGATGATCCTAACGAACTCTCAATATTCAAACTTCTCGGACGTCCAATTGGCCAAAAGGGTACGAGATACATGGAGACAAAAGAATACATTGCTGCGCATATGTATGTTTTGAGCAATTGCGTGGAGGTTACAGACACATATGTCAAGTAAGTAAACTCGTTCAATTGATGTCTATGCATATTCATCTTATATAAGTAGTAACATAATTTTTTGTTTCTTTGTATAAAAGGGTTTTCGAAGAGGAAATGCGATATGCAAATCCTTCAATCACCGGAGCGGAGTTAGATGCTTTGTATGACAACGAGTTTGCTGCGTGGTTTAAATTTTATGTAAGACGCCCTTCCAACAGCGATTTGAACCATTATATTAAATCGCTTGCAGCTGGACCCTTAACTGAGATTGAAACGTACTCGGGGTATTTGGTAAATGGGTATAGATTTCACACGATTGATCATGGCAGACATAGTGCGGCCGTCAACAGTGGCGTTTGTATTAAAGGTTCGGTATATGGCAGAGATGTGCTAGATTTTTATGGGCGTCTAGAAGAGGTGTGTGTGCTGGAATATCAAGGTTGGCCAATTAAGAAGACAGTTTTGTTCAAATGTGAATGGTTTGATTTGTCTAGTCAAGGAATGTCTATTGATACAGACTTCAAGATGGTTTCAGTGAACCACACTAGGAGATATAAGAAGTATGATCCATTTGTCTTAACAAATCAGGTAATTCAAGTGTTTTACTGTCCCTATCCCAGTACGAATCAAGCAAAGAAAAATTGGTGGGCTGCATGCAAAGTGAACGCAAGATCAAATGTTGAAGCCCCTACTGTCACATCTAACTCAACATTAGATCAACCATTTCAAGAAGAAGTTGTTACTATTATGTCTACCAACACAATCGTAGATGATGAACCGCCACGTGTTGTTCATCCCCGTGGTGGAATGGTTGAAATTGAAGAAAATGAGGATGAATCAAGCAACGATGAAGACATAAATACATCCTCTAATGATGAAAGTAGTGATGGTTACGACACAGATTTGTGAGACTTGGTAATGTAGGTGTTAATCTATTTTAAACATGTTTTTTAATATGTTTTTTTTTTTGTTTTTTTATATGTGTTTTTTGGTTTTTTTATATGTTTTTACGTCTTTTTTTATATGTTATTATATCGTCTAAGCTTAATTATCTGATTTTTATTTGAAATAGGTACAATGTCGAGCACTCGTAGAGGTTTTCGTCTTTCCACTGCACAGCAGACTCCTGCTGGGTCTGCACAACACACTCTTCCTTGGTCTTCACAGCAGACTCCTCCCTCGTCACAGCAGGAGTCGACTCAGCTATCTCCTCGTCCTCCCCCTAGTTGATTAGGTCGTTCGTTTTATCCTGCAGTTACTTATACACTTCGTACATTATTACACTCGTATTTTATATTTATCCTCGTATATTACCTTTGTTATATGATTTGGGATATTGTGATACCCCGTTTTGATATTTGCTTTGTTATAGTGTGTGCCGTGTAATTGAATCGTGAAGCAGGGGTTACAAAAAATAAATAGAAAATTATAAAAATAAATAAATTTACCGACGGCAATATTCCCCTCGGTAATTACCGAGGGCGGTTGCCGTCGGTGATCTCTTTCCAGCAAATAGTGAAATCACCGACGGCAGCACATCCCCTCGGTAATTACCGAGGGCATTCCCGTCAGTGATCCCGTTGGAAAAAAACCTACCGTGTGCCGTTGTTTTACCGATCGAATTTACCGACGGTACCGCCGTCGGTAATTACCGACGGTCAAATTGTCGTCGGTAATGTGCTCACTGACGCCGAGATCAACGGCGGTCTCTTGCCGTCGGTAATTTAATTACCGACGAGATTTAGTAAATTACCGACGGTATTTACTCTCGGTAATTACCTGTTTTTTTGTAGTGCCTAGGCCATTGCCCCTATTGGCCATAGGGAAGGGGCGGGACTGGGTATGAGTGTGAGATTGATAGATGATATCGATGTTTGGTATGCTCAAGATATCAATTGATATTAAGTGGGGAAGAAAGTAGAGATATGGGTCATATATGAAAATGTTAAAAAATAGTATATGAGGTATAACAAAGATATCAATTTAATAACCATATACTGATATGTCATATACAAAGTATGGATATGAACCATCTATATCCATACATAATATGCGTATATGGATATCATCATTTCTTAAAACTGTGTTGTCCCAACTAATACATCTTTTTACGAGACAGTTCTCGATAACTAAGCATTTATTAAGATGAAAAAGATAGCCTTATATATCTCATATAGAAGAAGGCTCAACAATCTTTTCGAAAATAATTTCTTACCGAAACGAAAACATCATATATAACTTCAAATACTAAAAGACAAATAAAATGAGGTAGCAACTCTATACACGAGCAAATATGATCCAATAATAATGAATAACACGCAATAAGGCACTGCCTCTATCCTAGTAATTAAATTCTCACATAAAGTATTTAAAAATTGAAAAAGTATAAAACGCGAAAACTGCAGCTGCCGACGGCGACAGCCTCGCCGATGAAGAATACGGATCCGTGAAGGTGCCGCCCGCCGGAACCGCCATACTAGGCGGCGGTAGAGTGGTGACGCCGGTAGGTGTCGCCGGAGAAACGGTGGTGGTTGTGTTTCCTCCTCCGGCTCCGGCTGCAGCCGCGGCAACGGTGATGGCAAGCTTCATTCCGCCGCCGCAGTGGCCAGGGACGCCGCAGATGTAGTAGTGAGGACCGGCGGTCTTGAGCGAGACGGAGGTGGCGCCGCTGCTGTCGGAGGCGATGGCATTGCCGATGGTGCATGTCTTGTAGTCATTTGCACTCACTTCATCAACTGTGTGGCCCGGGGGATAGTTGAACACTGCCAAAATATATATATATATATATATATATATATATATATATATATATATATATATATATATATATATAAATTTATGTAATTAAATAAAGAAGACTGAACAAATAAATTGGCCAGCACTTGAAATTTTTCTTTTAGTAAACTTGTGGAAAAATAATATGGTATTGACTTTTGAGCTATAGTTTTATGGCAAATTTGTGGTATTTCCGGAAGTCCGGCTATAAATTTATGTTCCTAAACTGGTGGTTAATTTTTTATTTTACCGGAAAAATATTATTTTTTATTCACAATTGTTTTGACCGTTTTTTCTTTTACGATCTTATATGTTGTGTTTATAAAATAATCAAATAACATTATGAGTTGGCAGGTTAAGTTTGTGGCATGCATGATAAAAATTTCACATAACTTTATACATTAAACATTTCTTTTCACATTAGATCTAGTTGTCACGTGAACTTTTTATATCGGAATTTTAGACCCTCGAGACAATATTGAAATCATATTAAAAGCATAATTGTTGTGACAAAATATGTAGTTAATTTCTCAATCTTTTTGTTCTTGAGTAAAACTAAATTGCTAAAACAATAAATGCATCTTCTTAAAAACCTGATAAGACCCCAAAACCACTACCACTTGGATTAAATCGACGATTAAGGTTAATCTTTACCTTTGATCCGAACAATTAACATACAGTGCTATATATATGTGTGTGTTCATTAATTCATAATAATAAAAGTTTAATTCAAAAAAATAATATAGGTTTCTCTCTCTCGTCACTACTCACTAGCGACCCGGCAACCTAGTATATAACTCTTCTAGTAGATAGCAAAAATACTATATCATCATAAACAATATGACAATTTCACTTAAATATATATAAAAAAATGTGTTAAGATGAGTAAAAGTAGAATTAAGGAAAATTAATTTACCAAGGGTATCACCAATGGAAAAGGTCTTATCCTTAGCCCAAGTGCTATAATCTGCACCAATTGACCAACCAGATGTGTCACCTACTGTAAAAATAGCTGCTGATGCTGCTTCAATTCCGCAACATATTATCATCAAATATGCAATTCCATCCCTTAATTTGATCCCCATTTTCATAGAGATTAATATTTTTTGGCCAGGTTGGTGAGGGGTTTATAGTAGCTAGGTAAGTAGAAAATAGAGTTAATTAGTTTCAGATGATCTAAGAACTAGCATGCAGCATTCCCTTATAAATAGAGAGAGAGAGAGAGAGAGAGAGAGAGAGAGAGAGAGAGAGAGAGAGAGAGAGAGAGAGAGAGGTTTGGGGTTGCTCACTGGTTACACTATCTATCTTTCGATGTAAAAGGTTTTGTTGAATATCCCTATCACCACACAACCAATAATGCGATTGAAAAAGAAATTCAAAAGAGAAAGGCTGCTTAAACAATTAAATAAATAAAGAAAGCACTCTAATTTGACGTGTTGTAGCATAAATCATGATAGTGGTAGTATTAATCATGTAAATATTTCAAAATATGCATGCATGCACGAATATATTGAGTTTGTATTTCAACATATACAAAAGTATATGATATTTGTAATTTACTTAATTGAAACAAGTAATAGTACAATTTTGCGCCGCCATAAATTTGTAGTTACAAACAGCTTACAGTACAGTTTAAAGTGTTTTAGTTTTGAATTTTAAAAATTTGCAGTTACATCATACCTAATATCTTCGGCAGTAAATTAACGTTGTTTCTAGTAAAACATCCTCGTTTTAATATCTTCGGCAATATTCGAAAGTTTTTGTATTATATGCAAATTGGGATAAATATTATTATTTGTTATAATTAACCCATGAAAATGATAATAACATTTTAATATTTGGAAAAGTATTAGAGAATATTGTGTCATATAGTCATAATGGACATTAAAACACAATATTTTGTCCACCCTCTTTAAAAACACAAATTATGGCCATTATCATTAATTTGGACTGATTTTACCCTTAATAAGGAGGATGCGGGTCGCGGGTCAAGGTGCAGGCGGATTCGAGTCGATCTGATACATTAATTGGTACAAATATGGTCGTTTGTATCAACTTAATTGCAACAGAAAATTTTCTATTGCTATCATTCTTCTTCCATCAATCGATGCTCATTTTTTAGTAATTTAATCATTTTTTAGTTCCGTTCATCACCTTGGAAAGTTAATTTCTAGGCCTTTTTTCCATCGCCGAGCTGTTATTCCCATTTTCTGTAGCAGTCACCGGTTGTTTTTTTATTTTTGACGCCACAGTTGAGTCGCCTTGATATTGTGACTCTGTTGGTGGTGTTGGTGAAGCCTCACCGTTGATCGCCGGAGTTATTCCCGATTTATATTTTCGGTTGATGTTCGCGACTTGGTACCATTTGGTACAAATGAGATTTCGTTCGTACGAATTGTATCAACAACACTTTAGGACATATGGGACTAATGACTAAATTTGTACCAAATTTATCAATAGTACCACAATCCTGATGACCCAACCCGCCCGCGTCCTGTCCCAGCCCGCTCGCTCTTCATTTAAGATATTTTTGTTCCAAATTACAAATAATGGCCAAAATTTGTATTTTAATCACCATTATAATTATTTCAAAAGTTGACTCAAAGGTTTACTATTGTTATTTATTTTATTTCTTTCAATTTGATCGTGCTTTTTGTTAATTAAAGCAATGCGCCAAAGTTTTAATTTATTGAGATTTCTTGCAGTACTCCTAGTTTCAAAAGATTAAACCAAAATTAAGTCAAACATTATTAGACTCTGGTGTTAGTCTAGTAATTTAATGGTTACACACTAATTAACACAGTAATACACTTCATATTATTAGTTAGTGTAATTTGGTTTAAAACGAGTTTATTTTTGCTAGATTTAGAGGTCGTGGGAAGGAAGACCTGCGAAAAAATTATTATTTAATTACCGAGATTGATTATATTACAAATATATTAATGTCACGCTCATGGCTCATCCATCCCAAGTGTATTACGTAAACTGGACTCTATACCTAATGAAGCGAAAGCCATGTTATTCTGGTGGTTAAGATATCTTAACTTTATATGCAAATTTCAAACATGGTTTAATTAGTTCTAGAAGTGTCAAATAGGTTTATATGATTGCTTAAAAAATAAGACACCCATTTGTCTATGATATGTGCCCCATGTAATTAGTGGAACTCTTGTCGTGAAGCAGGTAAATAGATAAGGTATAATGGGAAAGGTTGTGAAGTAGGTGAAAATTTAAATTGTAACTAAAACATTAGAAAATAAAGTTGGATGCAGAGTGGTGGAAAGTTTTGTGGATTTGTGTAGTTTGACACTTATGGTTTTACCCAAATAAGATAGTGTTCAAGAATTTGTCGAGCTGCTGCGAGGATCTTATCGAAATGATTAAAGTGAAGCTTTGGTTTTGAGTATCGAATCTAATTCCTGTTTGTTATAGTTTGAGATATTGGATTTGTAATCCATTGTGTTGCATTGAATTGTTTAAATTTGGCCTGTTTCATTTTCGATAAACTTTACATCTTGTCTCGGATTGCACCCCTCGTACTTTCATAAATAAATTTTTATTTACCAAAAAAAGGAGGTATATATATATATATACTAGGACTATATTATTATCAGTGTAATTTTTTAGTATGATAATTTCAATGTTTTAAAAGTTAAATTGAATCCTTAATGGTTTGGGCTAATTGTTAAGCCCGTTGATCAGGCCTTTCATATGTAGGAGTCGTAGTTAATTATTATTGAAATAATAATTAGTTGTAAACTTTCATATATTAATTCATATTTTGAGGGGGTGTGTTTATGTATAACTGTTTTATAGTAAATAAATAATAGGGTCAGTCGGGTCCGGGTTTGACCCGCTGCCGCGCTCCATTTATTTAAAAAAAATAAAATCGGTTCAGCACTCCTCAGGGCTCAAACACGCGACCTTCCCACCACAGAGTTCTAACCTGTAGTGCAAGGCCACTAGGCTACAACTTCCTTTTGTATTATATATATATATATATATATATATATATATATATATATATATATAATACAAAAGGAATCCTTTTCTCTGTTTATATGTACACATATTTATTTATAGGTAGTGGGCTTTTACTTTTTAAAGCCTTGTTTGTTTTTATTTTTTCTTTTTGTTTTTTCGTTTCTTTCTTTAATTTTTCTTTTTCATTATGTTGTTTCTTACATGTTATTTAATTTATTTGTTGTTTCTATTTTTCTATTTTTTTTTTATTCTTCATATTATCCTTTTTTAAAGTAATTTTTATTTTTTCCATTTTTCTTAATATTTATTTGATCATGTTGTGTCCTATTATTCATTTTATTTATTTTTTTAATTTTTCATTTTTTAAATTATTTATATTTAAAAAGTAATATTTTTGAAACATTATTTTTATTCACATAAATGATTATTTTTTGTTACGATAATAATTGCTTGACCGAATTGTTAAAAGTACAAGTTGTCGTGAATAAAAGTAAATATTGTCGTGAAGAAAAGTAATGATTGTGAAACATTACCTTTCTTCATATCAATAGTTACTTTTCTTAACGACAATAATTACTTAACTAAATAACTAAAATTACAAGTTATCGTAAATAAAAGTAAGCATTGTCGTGAAGAAAAGTAATACTTGTAAAAACAACTAATACTACTATTATTAGTTTATAACTAAATGAAAGTTAAATAAAGAAAAAAAAAAGAAACTAAAAAATGAAGTAAAATAAAAAAAATAAAAAAATAAAAAAATAAAAATAAAAAAAAATAAAAAAACTGGAGCTTGCGCCAGTGAAGGACTAAACCTGCGCCACCTCTTCATCAACATATTGCCTTGACCGCTAGGCCAAGGACTTTTTATAGAAAATGCTTAGCGGAGCTGTTATATATACTAAATAGCTGAGACTTTTTTATTTTTTTAAATATAATGCGTGGGTCAACCCGACCCGCATGATCCGATTGTATACTATACAATTGGTGCACCAAAATAATTGTCTATTTTGAGAACCTTAGGGTTTCTTTAGGTCTCGCATGATTGCAAGGTTTAGGGGTCATTCATAAGCTTAACGTGGATTATTGCTACGTTTCTCAAGTAGGTTTGTTTCATAATCATGGGTGCTTTCATTGAGACTTGAGAGGTTTCAAAGCGAGATTTCGTTGGAGATATCAAAGCTTTATCTTCTTTTTCTTGTTTTGGAAAAAGAGTAAAAATCGATCAAACTTTTTTCTTTCTTTCATCGCCGATAGATTAGTGTAAATGTAATTGTTTGTTTACGTGGGGGAATAGAGGGGTGATTAAGTTCTTCAAATTATTGGTGGGTACACTTTTAATTGTTGAATTCTAACGTGTTTCCTTTCTTGAGCTCTAGAACTAATAGTGAGAAAATTATTACTAGTATTTTAATTTGTCGGGAATTTAATATTGAGACTATAGGGTTAAAATAATATATTTATTAGAAATAACCCAAACTCTATTTAAATATTTTTAAATAAGGGGGTTCATAGTAAAAAATAAAATCATTATGTATAGAATCATTTACTCCCTCCATCCCGTTCAACTTGTCTTATTTTATCATTTTGGGCGTCCCATTCAACTTGTCCCATTTCTTTTTTAAGGAAATAATTAAGAAATCTTTTTGTTCATTTTATATCACTTCAAACCACTTTATATCACTTTATGTCACTTCAAAAATATTTTATATCACTTTATTAAGTAAACTAAACACACCATTTATTATTTAATATTCTTGTTCTTAATCTCCGTGCCGATCCCAAATGGAACAAATTTAACGGGACGGTGGGAGTACTATAATTTAGTAGGTACATCTTAAATGTTAGAGCATCGGCCCAATGGGTTTAAGTTCTTCGGCATCTAATCACACACACTTAAGCCCATAAAGTAAGATACACATAGGGGTGGACAGAAATACCGAATCTGCTGTATACCGAAGTTATTGTATCGTACCATACCGAAAATACTGAAATTTTCAATATACCGAAATTTTCGGTACGGTATGATACCGTACCGAACGTTTTTGGTACAATAACAATACAATTTTTTGTATACCGGCGGTATACCGTACCATACTGAAGGTTCGGTATATACCGAAAAGTCGGTATATATCGAATACTGGTATATACTGATACGGTATATACCGTAAATTTACGGTATATACCGAAATACCGTAAATATTATAATTTATAAATAAAATTATTAAATTAATACCTAATTACATATGTACATCAGTAATATAACATTCTTATTTCTTAATTGAATCTAAAATGAATCTACGGATTGTTGACATATAACCTATGGATTATATTTTTAATTTACTTTTTTCTGTCGTGTTTTTTTTTTGTTTTGATTTTGAATGATATACTGCATTTTGTAATTTGTTTAATTAATTAAGTTGATAGTATGTTTTGTGAATGCCCTCGGTTTTTCTTGTTAATTTTGCTGTATACGGATTCGATCATTGCTACTCAGTAGTCAGTACTATTTAGTCGCTATTTTGCAATGAGTATTGGTTAATAATTTAACGAAATACTGTAATTGGTGGTATTCAACATTGATATTACGGAATACTCTTGATTTGTTTGTTCTATTTTCTCGATTGGCCTAGAACTGTTTTGCAAAGATTTTTAATTTTCCTTTTATTAATTTAAGCTGTCTGTTTTTATGATTTGGGTGCTTGGACCTTAGACAATCTGACTAAATTATGTTGTGGTATGATTCTTTATACCAAGTATGAAACTAGTGAAATCTTGTTTCTACCTTCGTTTCCTTTGAATATGAATAAATTGTTGTGTTTGTTGCAATGCTTTTATAAGGAGGAGTGGAGAAAATCATGTGCATCGAGTATCTTCGGTATATAGGTGATTTTCGGTATTTTCAGTATATAGGTAATTTTCGGTATATCAGTAATTTCGGTATACCGAACTAAGATACGGTATACCGACAAACGGTATGGTAACGGTATGATTTTTTTCATACCGAAATTTTCGGTATACCGAAAAGCGGTATATCGAAAGGAACGGTATGATAACGGTATGGATTTTTCCATACCGAAAATTTCGGTACGATATACTGTATGACCGAAAATTTTCGGTATACCGTACTGATCCAGGCCTAGATACACAGACACGAGTGTTGCAAACATAATTTAGTTTAGGGAAACGTAGCATATTACCCCTTAATTGTACACACCCTCAAATATTCACTTTAAAGAATGGTTTATGGTGCCAGTATCTCAACGTACAATAAGTTATATAAATAGCCGAAATATATAAACTAAAGTTACTGAAGAGAATTGAGAGAGGGGGTAAATTTTTGTGGACTTTCACAGGGCCGATATTATCCTAGCCACCCCTGCTAAAAAAAAGTAAATTATAAAGGTACTTTCATATGATGATCGGAGATTATAACTAGAGTTGCACTTTAAGGTTTCAACAATACAATTAACCTGACAACGAAGCGCAATTCAAATGGTAAAACGCTTCTTCTCCAATCAAAAAGTTCGAGATTTGAGTTATAGGTGCATGTGTAAACTCAAAAAACAATATGATCAACTTTTAAGTTCTTTCGCGTTTGTTATAATCGGGCGAGACAATGTATTTAACCACGCTATATAAATGTTTTTAATTTATAGCATGTCAGTATGCTAGTAGTTTCGCAAAATAAAAAAAAAAAACATGTATAGTTACGAGCTTAAATAAGATAACATCACATTTCTATTTGAATTTAAATTTGAGGGAAATTATATCATATATTGTCCCAACAATTATACTACATAAGTGTCATGCTTTCGTATGACATTTACGGGACATATAATTATCTCACAAATATTAAAGCTTTGAATTTATACACTTGCTTTTCTTTGTTACTTATATATATGAATTCTCTTTGTAAATTTCATTACGGTGAATAAGTTAGTAATGGTAAAATCGAGCCATTTGGAGCTAAGAATGGACTGAGTAGTTCTCTATAGGATATAATTCCACTAGTCTCAAAGTTTCCTATAAAAAAAGTTAAAGCTTATTATAGTTATATGCATTAATTTTACATTTTAATTTTATTATTCACCAATACATTTATTATTTCAAATTATGTATGTTTTTTAATTTGTGATGGAAAAAAAGAAAAATGAGTGGTTCAATTTTATTTATTTAATTTGGTGATGGAAAAAAATGAGTGGTTCTATATCCAATGTTTTTAAAACCGGACCGATCATCGAACCGATCACTTTATCGGGTTACTGGGTTACTGGTTCGACCAGTTGAACCGTTTTGATAAACCCAGATGACCCGTTAATTTTCTTTTTCATATATATATATATATATATATATATTATATGTATAAGTAAAATATATAAGTAATTAAATATTTTATTTAAATGATAAGAAATAAATCAAATTATACAAAATTAATTCATTATATCAATCAAAAGTAAATAAATATTTTCATCAATTTTTGTATTTAACACATAAATAATTCAAAGTATATGAAGATAAATTTATATTATTTGTAGTTTATGATTTCATGATATTATAATAACTATGTTCTTATTCTATGAGAAATTAGTAAATTTCTTCATCTCGTGATAATGTGATTTAAATAAATTTTTGTGACGTAACTCTTTTTCGTTCCTTATATGTGGTAATTATTAATGTAATAATAAAATGTTTAATTAAAATTAAAGTCCATGTTTAAACGAAATAAAGCAAGAAATAATTATAATTCTACCATAATCTTTTAGTACGTAACAAGTTAAGTTAAATAGCTTAACAACAAGGAGGTCTTGGGTTCAAATCTTCTTAATCTCATTTTGAAAAATAAAATAAGATTTGAATTTTCAAACCCGAACCGATTTATTGGGTCATTCGGGTCACCGGGTTTGACCGGTTTTTAACGGTTCGCTTCGGGTCACTTGAAAAACCGAAATTGGACAAAATCGGACCGGATGACCGACCGGTTCACCGGTTTTCCGATCCGACCGGCGGTCCGGTCCGGTTTTCAAAAGATTGTCTATATCAAAATCAAAAGTATCACTTGGTTTAAAAAAATATTGTAGGCAACTATATTTACTCTTACTACAGATATAACACTAAAAGCACAGAATAGCGTGTCTGAAAAAGACAAAAGGTAAGCAGTTGCAGCTTCGAAAGCAAAGTTGAGAGATAAAGATAATGTCTTCAAAATCTTCAATCACAATACTTGCCTTGGATTGCGCGCAATACCCATATCTCCTCAATCCTCTCTCTCCTCTTCTTCGCTCTCTCCGGACATTATCTTCCATACATGTTGTCATGTACCGGGTGTGTCCACCTGTTCACATTTTTCATTCAACTTTCTTACTTTGAACCTGGACCGTTGCAAGGG
The DNA here is from genome assembly GCA_029490685.1 of Schizonepeta tenuifolia. Lineage (NCBI taxonomy): Eukaryota > Viridiplantae > Streptophyta > Magnoliopsida > Lamiales > Lamiaceae > Schizonepeta > Schizonepeta tenuifolia. Next base: position 9,473,822 of record CM055956.1, read on the forward strand.
TCCGAAAAGTTTTGTTACACTTTTCGTTCCACTCAATTTACTGTGCATGAAAATTAAATAAAAAATATACGTATAAAAATAGAAAATCAGTATATCTTACTCCCCGTCCCGCTCATTTTGTCTCCTTACTATTGAGCACGGAAATTAAGGAAAGTTATTTGTTTAATAAACTTGTGGATGAAATTGGAAAGGGATGAGAGAGAAACTCTTATAACCACTCATTATGTTTATATTTGGTTGTAGACAAAATGAGTGAGACGTCCATTTAAGAAAAGGGAGACAAAATGAGTGGGACAGAGGGAGTACTATTTTTTAAAGTGATTTTAAAGAGTTATTTTTTTTTATTTGATCTGTAATAAATTGAGTGAGATATTTATTTACAGGAAGTGAGACATAGACGGAGGGAGTAAATTATCGTGATCAAGTTTGCCTTAATTTCCATTTCTATTTTTTTAATTATTAATGTTTAATTATTAATTATTATGTAGTTTATGAAGTTTCTGTGAAGGAATACTGATTTTTGTATGATAAACAAATAATTTCAAATATAAATTAATGATTTAACGTATTAAGGTTTTTGTGTATAATAAATAAAATGTTACGTGATTGTTATTTTTGTGTTAGAATATCTTTTGTTTGCGGCAAAATATTTGAAGATTAGGGTAATTAGGCGAAGCTGAGTATTGCGAATTTTAAGTTGATTCCTTTTTTTGGAGTCCAGCTTGAGTTGAACTTATCGAAAGCATCCAATGACCATTGAAGTATCGAAATTACAGTCGATTTTTTTTTTTTAATTATTATACATTTAAGGATCATAGAAATATCAAAATTACGACGAGTTGTTTACTATTAACGTTCCACTTCCACGTTTGCGGCATGAGTTTAAACGAGTCCCCAAATAATTCTATCCTCCGTTTGCAATGAGCTTCTACGTATACCAAATATTTTATTAAATAATCAAGGTAATATCTTTTACTAAAGTCGTTTCATATATTTTACGTAATAAGACTTTAATGTTACAATTTGTATGGAATATTTTTTTTTTACTTAAGTATAAAAACCAGTTTATTCGCCGGTTTTTATCTTTAGTTTTGTAACACCCCACTTTTAGAATAGGGTTAATCGCCTGGAAATTCTCCAACTTTTGTGAAATTTTCATTTAGCAACCAACAGATCGATTTCAGCCAATTAAATCCCAAACATCTAATTTGGTCCAATGTGCAACTCAGCTAGGGTTCCGCTACCCGGAATGCTGACATGGACGGCTGGAGTGCCAGGGTGGACAAGTCGGAGGCTGGGCATAAACGACGTCGTATTCTAGTAGCTTAAAACGACGTCGTTTATGCCAAATTTGATGTTGTCGCACAAAATCGAATAAATAGGGTTCGTATTTTGCCCAAATCAGTAGCAAGCTTCGATACCGAAAGGCAGACCAAGTCTCCTTCTTCTTCGGCGACGAACCCGACCCACGGCCACCGTCAAATGGAAAGCTCCAGTGGTTCTCCGGCTACTTCAGATGAGGTTTACCCTAATACGGTGAGTGCACCGCATTATCTGTCTCTCGTCCTCGAACTTGCAAGCATGGAATGCTCGTATTACGAACCTCCCGTACCGTGGATAATCCCGATCGAAGGTTTTACTGCTGCAAGCTTAGACCGATGGGTTTTGATTGCTTTATCCCTCTTTTTTGTGTGTCTGAGAATTTTTTGATAATTTACTGCAATTAATTTTTTTTTTATGTATTTGTCGATTTACAGCAACGTGATTGTTGCTCGTATTGGGACTGGGTTGATGAGCCTGTCACAGATCATTACAGAGGTTACATGAACAACCTCAGGAATGAGCGTGACATGGCACAGAAGCAGCTCCGTCATGCATTGGTTAGGGCGAATTTGAATTCCCTTCGCCTGCAACCACTTATTGATGAGTGCAATGAAGCCAAGAAACAAATTGAAGAGATGCAGAGCAACATCGAAGATCTGGATTGCTTGATTGCAGATATGCAGGGAAAAATTGACATGATAGAAGCTACTGATGATGCCCAGAAAAAGCAGATTAGGGTTTTGAAGATTGTTTCTTTCTTGTTGCTAATAATCTTGGTTTCTGTGTTATGTACCGACTAATTCTAGTATGTTTGTAATGTGTTTTGTACCAAGTAATTGTAGTATGCTGCTATTGTAAGGCTTAATCACTATGTGTGTACGTTGATTAAGCCTGTGTAGTAACTGTATGAATTATCAGCTATATATGTTATTGACATTGTGGCTTGTTTGTAATGTCAATTGTTATGTAGAAGCTCTGTTATCATTATTTTTCAAGTATCTGTATATATGAGCATTTAGTCTATCACAAAAAATAGTTCGATTCAAATCTATTATTTAACATCAACAAATGACATCAACAAAAATACAGGCCAAGCATTGTATACTTAGAAAAAGTTCAATTGGTCAAATTGTATTCTTAGAAAAAGTATCCAACATCAACAAAAATACATGCCAAGCAATAGTTACTATCCAAAATACAGTTTCCAAACCAAACATCTGTTCAAAGACAGTTTCCAACATAAATAACAATAATAGTTTGCAGTAAATATCCAAAACATAGTCAGTTTGCTCATGCACATCCGAACACCCTCCACTACTTCTGAGGTGGCACTCTTCCAGTCATGCTTTCTTGTGTTACAGGGACATCAGTCAGTTCACTTTGGTGGGAAGATCCTTGCATGTTTGAAAATGATCCTTCTCCAGCAGTTCTTGGCCTCTTGTATTTGTTCAAGTTCACACATTTCTTGCCTTTGAGAGAACGCTGCAAGAAATAACAATTTTCACAAAAAAATTAAAAAAAAAACTGAAATACAAATTTCCTCTAATATGGTGTTACTGTAAGAACAATTTCTTTGAATTGTTGCTCATAGGTTGCATATGCAGCAACAAAGAACAACCTCTTCAGAGTCTCTCCCTTGTGATGCTTCTTCCAGTTCATATAGATGTGCCTACAACAGTTCTTATGCTCTGCACGTGGTGTCAACTGTGCTACAACATTTATAAGGCCCTGCATACAGAATCTTATGTCAGTAATAAGTTATACATGGAAATACAAAATGAAAGATGTAAGTAAATTACCTTCTGCTAGTCACTGATGAAAGTCCATCCTCTTCCATCTCCAATCTTCAGATCCTCCACAAGACATTTTAAAAACCAAGACCAAGAGACTTCATTCTCACCCTCCACTACAACCCAAGCAATTGGAAACATTCAATTATTTCCATCTTTACTAGTTGCACACAACAAAAAACCCCCTAGATAAGTCTTTAGAAAACAACCATCTATGCTAATCACATGCCTACAGCTCATAAGGAAGCCCTTCCTCAATGCACTCAGCCTAATGTACAGTGACTCAAACACATTTCCTTCTTTCAAAATCAAATCAAATCTGTCCTCATGGTCAACTCTCTTCAGCTCAGCCACATATCTTGTAATCATGGCATAATGACTATCTACTGACCCTCTCACCATCAGTTGTGCTATCCTCCTTGCTTTGTACAGTCTATTCTTAGGAACTCTGGTACCAAATCTTTCACAGATATCTGCAACCAAATCATGTACATCTATATTATATCTTAACCTGAAAGAATTCAGGTACCTTCTAGTTATCCACTTGGAGCTCAGAAGCTTGTTAGTCATTGTCATCATACACTCATGATCACCAGCATATGATTTCAGCATGAAAGTGCCATTTGACTTAACTCTACTTGCATAAATCTTCCATGGACAAGGTGGAGTGCATTTAGCCAAACACTTGTTTTTTGAGACATGTCTAAACCTAATATATCTTTGATGCTCAATGGTCCAGGTAGTTAAAGCTTCTCTACACTGAAAACTATCCAAAAAATACATCCCAAGTACAAGCTCTAGAGTTTTGTGATCACATTTGGGTCATAAACTACCCTTTTTTTTCGCACTCTATCATCACACTCTTCATCAGTTTCAGTTGTACCATACTCCTTCTCACCATCTTCATATTCAGATACATTGTCTGCTTCAACCTCCATCTCAAACCCATCATCTTCATTAATAACATCAAACACATTCTCAGGATCCTTCAGTCTTCTTCTAAGTTTTGCATTTTCCTCATCAGATATGTAATCAAGGTCAGCTAGACTGACATCAGATAAGTCACTCTCACTAGGCATGTATGAATTCATGTCAGTACTCTCACCATCACTCCCTTGCACACTCTCATAGTCCTCACCATCCCAACCCCAGTTTCCTGTCCATTCATAGTCATCACCATTTTCACCAGTCCCCTCAGTCACAATCTTTCCAGTCCACTCTTTCTGCCTATTTCCCTCATCATTCTGACCATCTAATACAGATTCTCTCACCAGCTTACTGCCACTTTCAACAAATACACTTATTGACTTGAATTTAGCAACATAACCTAACATATTCATCACCCCTTTATCATCTTCTATCTGTTCATATGCATTAGTTCTGGGTATCTTAAACCATAATTTTTCCCATGAAGTAAACCCTAACTCCTTAATATAGTCTGAGAGGTCAAAAAAACCAAACCTATCACGATCTACCCCTACTTTAAGAACAGATTCACCACCAACATATTGCCTCTTAAATTTAATGAAGCTTAACTCACCACCATAGTGAATATGCAGCGAAAAATATTGACTGCAAAAAAAATTAAAAAATTAAAAAATAATTAAAACCAGTACAAACCAGAAGCAACAAACCCTAATCCTAAACGAATCGATGTTGACAGACCATAAAGTGACAACAAACAATATTAAAGAGAGAAATAAGTAGAGATGGACCTACATTTTACCCATTTCACCAACAGAAAGCGACACCCAAGGCAATTAGGGACCACCGAAGCACCGACAGAAGAAATTGAACCCACCACAACTTGAATAAATATATGCAAAAGTCCATCAAGAATCGAACATTAAGATAATAACGACAATGGGAAGAACAAGGATTATCTGAACAGAATGTCTTTTGCTTCGATTTAGGGCATACAGATTTCTGGAAATGAAATCGATGTTAATGAAAAATCACGCCAAGTATAGTTTATTACAGGGTGTTCAGTAAAAGAGTGAAAGGACGTCGTATAAAGATACAAAAATGACGTCGTTTGGTTGTTTTGCCCAGTTGGGTGACAGCGTGGGTTAATTTTGCCACGTGACCAAAATCACCAAATTGGGGTGGCATGAACCCTAGCTGGGTTGCACATTGGACCAAATTAGAAGTTTGGGATTTAATTGGCTGAAATCGATCTGTTGGTTGCTAAATGAGAATTTCACAAAAGTTGGGGAATTTCCAAGCGATTAACCCTTTAGAATACAAAACTTTATTCAAGTAATCTAGTATATTATACTCTAATAATTACAAGATAAAAGCTGACAGGATCGAAGTTCTAGTTGAATCCAAAAATATAAATGCTACCAATATTATATACATCAACTATATAGGCTTCAAAAGCTTAAACTAGCAGAAGCACATCTCAAATCTTGAATCCTAGTCTCATTTCAAATCCGTCGGCACGTGCTCCAAGATCTAAAAATATTTGTAATACTTTGAGCTGAGTACTAATGCACTCAGTGGGTAATTCATTTCATAATATTTTCAGAAAACATAAACTGCACGGTAGCATATCTATAACAACTAATGACACTTAGAAGATTTCAAAACAAAAGTCACTTCTAAGTTCATAAATCATTTTCTCATACTTGTCTGATGAACCTCGAGCCGAGGCTCAAAGAGTTCTCTGTTGAATCTCGAGTCGAGGCTCAAAGAATTCTTTAAATTGTATCAAGTACACAATGGTGATCAACCATTGCAATACATGACTCTGGGGTGACAACACTCATTAAATGTGTTAGATTATCCGAGTGTCTCGATCGATAATATAAAAGCATTAAACACACAAAAACGCACAAAAATATATTGTTCATGGATTGCATTTGTCACTTTATGAATATTAGAGCTTAATAACTCAACATACTTTTAGAAAGAAAAACCCACCTGACAAGTAATGATATAACTTGAACTGGGTCTCAAAGAACTCCTTTATTCTCTCCTTCCAACGAGCCTAGAAAAGTGTCCTTACTTAGACGTGGTTTCAAAACATAAGCCTTAACAAAACTTGGTCATATTGAGCTTCTATTTTCAAATTCTACTCATATGTACATGCATAGATGCAAATATTATCACATTGTGTCATACTTCAATAACAGAATATAACCAAGAACTAGCATTCCTCTAAGACACAAAACATATTGACACGTAACTTTTCTTTTTTGAGTTGTCCCGTTATTATTGTCTTCATTTCTTTTAAAAAAAATAAAGGTGGATTAAGATTCAATTAAATTATTATTTAAGTCCACTTTACATCTTTCATCATATTATTCACCTCATTTTCTATGTCATTCATCATTCACTCTCTCTCTCTCTATCTACCCATTTTATTTCCCTATTTATACTTACTTTATTTCACTATTAACTTTATCTACCCACTTTATTTTACTTTAATAACTCCATTAAACACATCTTCTATGTTTAGTTCTTGTGGCCAAAAGAAATCAGACAAGCCTGGTGAGATTGAGGGAGTACTATTTTTGTTCTTCGCATCTAGATATCGTTTTTCAAATGTATCAACCCATTGTTTAGGATGGGAAGAGATGAAAATCGATTAGAATGAGGATGATCAGATAAACGGAGTCCACTTCGAATTCTAACTCTTCACGTCGATTTTTTGAATTTTTTAAAAAATCCAACTTCAAAAAACTAATGAATTGTTTTAATTTTCAACAATAAAATAATAAACTGAAAAAATTATTCAAAAAGTGGAATAGTTATCAAGTTCGAGGTTGGGGAGGTATGTCTTGAAGGAAAAACTCATATTGTTGAAAAATGATGTGAGGCATTGGAGCAAAGAGAAGTTTGGGAAGCTTGATAGTAAAATTGAATATGCCAAAAAATCTCCTCATAATCTGGACAAGCTTCAAGAAGAACGGGATCTGGGAGAGTCGGAAATTAATCTCCTTTGAGAGGCCAAATCGAATGTGTGGCATCCATTGAAACTGAAAGATTGCTACATGTTTCAAAAGGCGAGAGTTCAGTGGATTAAAGAAGGTGAAGCTAACACTTCTTTCTTCCACATACGCATAAACTATTGACACAAAGTGAATGGAATAGAAGGGCTTATGATCAATAATGAGTGGATTGATGATGTTCACAAGGTGAAACTGGGGATACATGATCATTTTAAAAAGCAGTTTTCACGGGCCCCATCGGCGAGACCATTATTTATAGAGATTGACTTTAAAAGACTCGATGATCACGACAATGAATATCTTACAGCTCTTTTTTCAAAAGTCGAGGTTAAGGAAGTGTTGGGAAAATTAGTAAAGGTTTGGATTTATCCCAAAATCCAATTGACTCCAACCGACACTACAAGAAAAACCACATTTAGCCGCGACAAATGTTGTCACTAAATGTGCCAAAGTTGTCACAAAAGGTACTTAGTGGCAATTTTAATGGTTGTCCCTAAAGATACTGTCACAAAAAGTTATAGTTACAACTTATCGAAGTCATCACTGTAACTTCCAATATAGTGACAGATGATGTTGTCATTAAAAATGGTTTTGTAGTGACATAAATATTTTTTATCACTATCTATAGTCATGCATAATCCCCGTCACAATTGTGCAATTCTTTAGTGACATGGGATGTCCATCACAAAAACTAAATAGTTTAGTGACATGTTAGTATCGTTACTATAACTCCATTTTACAGTCACACCTTACTAGCGTCACTAAATAACTATTTGTAATTGCATGCTATAATTGTCACTACATAATAAATTATTGTCACTAATAAATCTTTTATAATCACTTACAATGATCGTCACAATTTTATTTTTCCGGCACTATAACAAAAATTTATAGTCACAAATCTATTATGTCACTTAATCCTCTAATTTATGTCACTAATTTTCTGTAGTTTAGTAACATTGAGTATTGTCACTATAGTTTTTTATCACTAAAGGTTATTGATTTAGTTACAAAATAAAACTTAAAGTTGTCACAATACAAACGTACAAAAAGTAATCATTTCATTATTAAAATTACAATGTTAGTCATTATAGATATCATTTTATTAATTTGTAGATAGTAAACTATTTAAAATTCGAAAAATAATAAGCTATATAACAATACTAGTAGATGAAAGTCATCAGTCTGAACTTAGCTAGAGCTCACTGTTTGAGCGTAGGAATTGATAAACACTCATATTGTATGGTTTTTAAGTCATTTTGAATGCACATTTTGTTTTAAATCTTGTTATAAATAAGCATTTGGTTTAACTTTGCTTGTTCTATGAGATTTTACACTTGTTTGTAAGATTGAACCAAAATGCAGAAAAATTATGACCGAATTGGAGCATAAGGATCTTAGAATGTGAAAGAGGAGTTCGATACGAAGCCATGGGAAGAAACGGAGGTCAATTCGGAGTTCGGACGAGGGAGAACGAGACAAAATCAGAAAACGTCGCGCGCAGCAAAGAAAACCGGCGGTCCAGCCCAGACCGCCGAAAAATCGGTCCAAACCGCCGATTAGACCGCCGAAAATCACTGTAATTCAAATCCAAGAGGAAACCCATAATCGGCGGTCCATCCCAGACCGCCGAAAATTGGTCCAGACCACCGAAAAATAGGGCTGGACCGCCGATTTTTCCTGTTTTGCTCCATTCTCGCGTTTTTCTCCCCTTTTTGCGATTTTAACTTGTATTAACACTTTCTATTCCCTATAAATACTCCTTGGCAGCCCCAAACTCGGGGAATTCATCTCCTACCCTAGGTTTTCATTCCCAAATTGTATTTTTAGGATTTTTGTTAGGTTTTAACATTGTAATCAAGATTGAAGTTGGATTTCCATGTTTGAAGAATTGATTGAAGATTTCTCCATTTGGGTAACTTTGTATCAAATTTATATGGTTTTATTTATCATTTCTCTTGTCATTTCTTCAATTATGTCTAGGTAAATTTCTTTTGTTGATTCTATGGATTTGTGAGACTCATTTATGTTGATGGATTTATTCTCTTAATTCTATTGTTCCTTCCATTTCTTGCTTGGTTTCTTGGTGCCTTTATTTGTGTTTGGAGAGTTGGCCACTTTTCTTGCACACCAAGTGTTTGTAGAAATTTCTAGCCAGTTTTTATAAGCATGGACCTCAAGAATTACCAATATGCTTGCATTTGAGACTTAGCCGTGATATATGCTAGCGTAGGAACCTTAAATCTTCATGTGCCTTTGGGAGTTTGTAATGTGTTTCGAGTCTTAGTCGGAGAGAGACATATTGTTAATCTACTTTTGCATTTCTTATCGAGAGAGAGAGTGCATTGCCTTTGTGATTTGTTCCGCATGATTTGGATTAAAGTGGTTAATAGGTTATTAGAAAATATCCGTCATCGTTTTTGAGTTGAATCATCTCCATAGAATCGACCATTCTATTATCGTTAATTTCTCTCAATTTTCTTTGTAGCTTTGTTAAATTTCCTTTATTTGCTAATTTCCTTTTTAGTAAATCAAAATCCCCAATCATGAACCCCCGAAAGCTTGAATAGTAGGAAAGTGTCTAAACTTTATTTTCACTATATTTTCAGATTATAGTCCTCGTGGATACGATACTCGACTTGCTATATTGCTACAATAGCACCGAATAGTGCGGTATAAATTGCTAGTGAAAGTAGTGATCACTTTTTGGCGCTGTTGCCGGGGATTATAAAGATTATATAGTGTTAATAATTTTGACACCAAGATTACTAGTTCAAGCATTGTATTTCTATTTTGCATTATTGTTCTAATCTTCGGTACTTGAGCTCTCTTGTAGGAAAGAAAGTGGTCGTCATCGTATCCTCCTTGAAGACATGAGGTACCGTCTAGCTTTAGACGTTAAATTAAGCGCTTGTTGGGAGGCAACCCAATGTTTATTTGTTTATTTGCTTTTGTTTGTATGTCGTGATACACATATCTCGTTTCTTTTTCCCTCCAAACTTATTTTTGAACTTTATGCTCTTCAATAAGTTTGGGGGAGGGGGGTGAGATAAGATATGTGTCTCACTTGTTAAAAAAAAAATTGTGTTTAAGTTTTTTTTTTTTTTTGTGGGTTTCAAAATGTTTGTTTAATCTCCGCGTTGCTTAAGTGAGATGCCAATGATGACATTGTTAGTTTTTGTGAAATAAATTGTTGTTTGGTATTCTTGATCCAATTTGCATGAGTCATGGTGAAATGTTGATCTAGACTTACAAGCTTTGAGAGAAACCCGTGAGGATTTGAGCCTTTATTGATATATTTATCAAGTTTCTTTCTTGAGAGATTGATCATGCATGCGAATTTTCTTCTAGAACTTGCTTTGGTTCTATTTTGAGGTTGAATATTGTGCAAAGAACTTGGAAATGATCATAGGCCATTTGTTCATAGCCACCGTATAATCCCAAACACTTCCCTTTACTTGAAATTTATCCCTTGCTATCCTATTTGAGCTTTTATTGCCTTTATTTGTTAGCTGGATGATAGGGGGTTGATGAAGGTTATGGGAACCCTTGTGTGTGTGCTTTAACTTTGGTGGATTTGGAAATAAGAAGATGGCTATATGATTTGAAAGTCCTAAATTCTCATAAGCTCAAAGGAAAAAGAAAATGAATGAAATGAAAAAAATAAAGCAACTATTTGAGTTGTTTTGATAAGGATGTGCCTTGTTAATGAAAAGAAAACAATTGAGCATGAGAGAATATTAAAGTAGTTGTGCTTGTTGGTTTTGTATGCACAAATGAGCCTTATATTGTAATAATTGGGTGAGAAGGAAGATGGATAAGAATCCATACTCGGTTTGAAGTAGATATAAGGTTGGTGCTTGATTATTGAGCTACTTAGCCAAATTTCCCTACCTTGACCAATGTGCCTACATTAAAACCTTGAAAAAGACCTATTTGGTCCTTGTTCTTGCACAATTTATCGATGGAGAAGTTAGACAATCTGCAAGCTTATGGTAAGTGATTTGTCATGCATTGATTTCATTGAGCGTTTTTACCAAACTTTGAGTTGTTGAGCGATACACTTCCTTGTGAGTCATTGTTTGGAAAGTTGAGATTGATCTTTTGCTATTAGCTTGTGTCAAGTTGGTGATAGTGATGCTACTCTTTGAATAAAATGTTTTGTGAAATCTGAGACATCATTGATCTTAGCAACGCCCCATTCGTGTTTATTGTACTTTGTTCTACTCATTATTCGAGGACGAACAATGGTTTAAGTTTGGGGAGTGATAAACACTCATTTTCTATGGTTTTTAAGTCATTTTGAATGCACATTTTGTTTTAAATCTTGTTATAAATAAGCATTTGGTTTAACTTTGCTTGTTCTATGAGATTTTACACTTGTTTGCAAGTTTGAACCAAAATGCAGAAAAATTATGACCGAATTGGAGCATAAGGATCTTAGAATGTGAAAGAGGAGTTCGATACGAAGCCTGGGAAGAAACGGAGGTCAATTCGGAGTTCGGACGAGGGAGAACGAGACAAAATCAGAAAACGTCGCGCGCAGCGAAGAAAACCGGCGGTCCAGCCCAGACCGCCGAAAAATCGGTCCAAACCGCCGATTAGACCGCCGAAAATCACTGTAATTCAAATCCAAGAGGAAACCCATAATCGGCGGTCCATCCCAGACCGCCGAAAATTGGTCCAGACCGCCGAAAAACAGGGCTGGACCGCCGATTTTTCCTGTTTTGCTCCATTCTCGCGTTTTTCTCCCCTTTTTGCGATTTTAACTTGTATTAATACTTTCTATTCCCTATAAATACTCCTTGGCAGCCCCAAACTCGAGGAATTCATCTCCTACCCTAGGTTTTCATTCCCAAATTGTATTTTTAGGATTTTTGTTAGGTTTTAACATTGTAATCAAGATTGAAGTTGGATTTCCATGTTTGAAGAATTGATTGAAGATTTCTCCATTTGGGTAACTTTGTATCAAATTTATATGGTTTTATTTATCATTTCTCTTGTCATTTCTTCAATTATGTCTAGGTAAATTTCTTTTGTTGATTCTATGGATTTGTGAGACTCATTTATGTTGATGGATTTATTCTCTTAATTCTATTGTTCCTTCCATTTCTTGCTTGGTTTCTTGGTGCCTTTATTTGTGTTTGGAGAGTTGGCCACTTTTCTTACACACCAAGTGTTTGTAGAAATTTCTAGCCGGTTTTTATAAGCATGGACCTCAAGAATTACCAATATGCTTGCATTTGAGACTTAGCCGTGATATATGCTAGCATAGGAACCTTAAATCTTCATGTGCCTTTGGGAGTTTGTAATGTGTTTCGAGTCTTAGTCGGAGAGAGACATATTGTTAATCTACTTTTGCATTTCTTATCGAGAGAGAGAGTGCATTGCCTTTGTGATTTGTTCCGCATGATTTGGATTAAAGTGGTTAATAGGTTATTAGAAAATATCCGTCATCGTTGTTGAGTTGAATCATCTCCATAGAATCGACCTTTCTATTATCGTTAATTTCTTTCAATTTTCTTTGTAGCTTTGTTAAATTTCCTTTATTTGCTAATTTCCTTTTTAGTAAATCAAAATCCCCAATCATGAACCCCCGAAAGCTTGAATAGTAGGAAAGTGTCTAAACTTTATTTTCACTATATTTTCGGATTATAGTCCTCGTGGATAAGATACTCGACTTGCTATATTGCTACAATAGCACCGAATAGTGCGGTATAAATTGCTAGTGAAAGTAGTGATCAGGAATTTTTATCTTTACAGGATTCAAGCAGAAGAAGACAGTCGGACTGAAGAAGGCAGTTCGTGAAGAACTTAGTTGGAGCACGAGCTCAGTTGAACCATGAGCTCAGTTGAACTACAAGCTCAGTTGAACCACAAGCTCAGTTGGATTACGAACTCAGTTGGACAGCAACTCAGTTGACTCCTCAACTGACCGATGCAGCTCAAGCGTGAAGAGAAGTTGTGTTGAAGTCAGACATCACAAAGCTGAGAAGAGAAGACTTTGAAGATGTTAAAGGCAGAAGAGTTGAAGTCCAAATTCAAATCTATTCAGAAGCACAAGTTAGCTAGAGAACTTACTATAAATGGACCGACAACAGAGATGCGCAAAAAGTGAAGGTCACAGTTGCCATTTTAGGAAAGTTTCCAATAAAGCAGGTGGAGTGCCATATTTTTCGCAGAGATCAAAAGGCTCTTTCCAACGGCTAATTAGATCTCCCTCTATAAATAGAGGTCTCCACATCAAAGCTCTAGAAAGAGTTTAGGCGAGCGCAGAGAGAAAAAGAGAGAAAAACAACAGCGTCGAAGAAGCAGCAGACCACCCCACTATCCAACAAGAAGATCTTAGTTGAACACCAATAGAAATCGAGTGTACACCTCCTCATGTTCTTCCATCTAACCTCTCAAAAAGCCCCTTATTTGATCGAGTCTAGAATATAGGTTCTTGCTTATTTTGTTTCTAAGAAGACTCTCTCCCAAAAGATCGAGTCTCTAAGCCTTAGGACGAAGTCTCCACTTCTCTCTGTGTAGAAGGCTTCATAATTGAAAAAACCCCCAACCCCCAAACCTTAGGTCTATCTTTGAACCCCCAATCAAAGACTAGGTCCCTTAGAACCGCAATCTAAGACTAGGTCCCCTTAGAACCAGTAATCTAAGCCCAATCTGCACACTTGCCCGCAAAAATGTTGTAAGGTCTTGTTCGAACCTGTAATCGAACTGGTTAGGTTGCTTGATACCCGCAAACCAAGTGGAACGTTTGATAAGTACGCCTAAGCTTATCTAGTAGATTACTTCCCAGAAAAGGAAATCGTGGATGTAGGGGGTCAATCTCTGAACCACGTTAGAATACTGTGTCCTTTATATTTCTATATTTACATTCAATATTTTACTTTCTGTTGCCTAACCAACTTACTCAACATACAAACTGCACTAAGTTTTGGGAACTTGACCTTCCCCTGTTTTCATAAAGGTTTCAGTTTAAGTAACGAGCTTTAATTTCCACCAACTTCCACAATGCTTAACTCTTTGAAACCTCAGTTGGAATACACAGCTGACCCTCAGTCAAAGAAGTCAGTCGTGCACCCAATTGTGTGATCAACTCCAATTGACCTTCTCAGTTGTTGAGCGAACTGACCTGAGCAGTTAACTCAGTGGAATAAAACTCACGACATCTTCGTTTCGAGTTCCCGAAACGAGAAAAATTACGATTTTACCCTTAGGGATATTTTGATAATTTCACGAGAACATTTATTCTCGAAAATTTTTATCACACACACTCACATATAATCACACATAGACACTCATTAAAAGTACTTAAGCATACATAATCACATTTAGGACGATTAATCTATGCTTAGAAAAATCAGGTTGTTACACAATTCTACCATATTGAATGAAACTCTCCAAGGAAGCACAAGATATCAGATTTTAGAATCGGCCACATCTCCTTGACGAAACATAACGTGAAGCCATCAGGCCCAGGGCTCTTGTTCCCGCTGCAATCCCAAATCGCTTCCTGATGGTCCCGGTAACGAGCTGGTGTATGGGAGAAAGGAGAGAGGGAATACACCAGTACCTATTTTTACTTTCTAGCATGAGTTTGAATTTCGGAATTTTCCAAAACAGTTGACTTTTACTATGAATAGTAAGTTTGACTAAAAAGTTAACCCCAGTCAACGAGCTTCGATTTTAGTCTAATCAATATCATTAGACTCTAAATTTTTTTTAAGACTATTGAAGCAAGTTGGAAAATTTTCCAAGACCGTTTGAGTCGAGTTTGATTTTTATTTGAAAGAATGCTTAAGTGAATAGTAACTTTTACATCATTCTTCGTTATTCGGAATTCATACGTAAAATTAGGCTCTTTTGAATTTAGAAATTATTTTATGACGAATGGTGAAGATTAGAGTGAAATCTGATGTCTACAATTTAAGTTATGAGCCATATAAGTCGAGTAGACGAATATGAATAGTGAATTTTCCCGATTTCTTCATTTCTTGGAATTTTGATTCAAAACTTAGGTTTTCCGAATCTATAAATTAATTCGTGAGCATTGATGCGAAGTAGGGTGAATTTGGATGTCGGGAAAGTGCCGAAAATAAATTTATAAGTCGAGAGAGTTAGATAATTTTGCGACGGATGTTTTATACCGTAAAATCTTTTCTTTCGGGAATTTTTACCCGATAAAAATTACATAGAGCTATCTAGAACTCTCTCTCTTGTCTCACACCCCTCCATGTTGCACACACATAGCATCCACCTCACCATTTCATGGAAGGTGTATTTCACACTCCCTCATCCTCCCATTTTCACACGGCTCTCTCCCTATAAATGAGGATGACTCCTAAGGCAATCCCCACTCTCACTTTCACTCTCACAACACCCACAAGTCATCCATTCCATCTCTCTCTTTCTCTCTCATTTCCATCGGCTAACACCCCCCATTTTCTTCCCAAAATCTGCCGAGTTGCAGCAGCCACCATAGCCTCATTTTCTCTTCATTCCAAGCTTAAGGAAGGAGCTAGAGTTGCGTGGAATAGAGTCTAGTATCATCGAGCGAGAATCGGAGCAAGATGTCCACCTCTATCACTCGATTTTCATGTCTTTCTCCACCCTATAAGTGTCGAATTTTCTGCACTATATCTATGAAGTTCTAAGCTTAGATTTTCAAATTTTATATCTATGATCTTACATGCTATCCATGCATTAGGAAAGAATGAAATAAATTCAACTATGCATGCATGTATGCTAGAATCGCATGTTAGGGTTATGGAGCAATTTCATGTTTTAAATTATGATCTTGATGATATGAGTATATGCATGAGTTAAAGATGAGAGCATGATGATATGATGAAGAAGAATCCATGAATTAAAAACCCTAAGTAGAAACCGAAAAATATGGAGAATTAGGGTTTTGCATGTTTTTATCGATTTTATGATCTTGTTGATATAGATAATGATATCCAAGCATGATTTGATGATTTAGTGGAAGAAATAAGTATGATTATGAAGAAAGTCACTTGAGGAAGGTGATGAATAGTCTAATTGAAAAATTTGATATATAACTTGTATGTTTAATTTGAGGATGGAAATCTATAATCCAAGCATGCTAGAGTATGAATATATGAATAATTTGAAGATAAGAATTTGTATATGAAAAACATGCTAATACCGAAAATGATGTTAAGAATATAAGTTATAGTTTTTGTTATAATTGTTATGATTGATGGATTAAAAATGAAGTTAAGAGTATTAAGAAAGGAGTTCATAAGTTTGATGAGTATAAAAATTCAAGAGTATGAAAGAAATAAGTTAGGAATTTTTATTCCTATAAGTTGTATGATTTAATTAAAGTATTAAAGGAGAAATTAAAAGTAAAATAAGTCTAAGTTATGAGAGAATTGAAGAAGTAATCTCCTTAGCATAAAGAAGTGAAAAATTCGAACCATACTAAGCATGAGGAATTGTGCTTTTTAATCCCTTAAGTCTAAATGGAAGAGTTAAGCCAAGAAAAATAAAATTAAAATTAATTAGAATAAAATAAGAGAATAGAATCAAGAATTGATTATTAAGGAGAAAAATCCTAAGTACTCGAGTTCTATGAGTATAAGAGAATAAGATTTCAAGTGTTCTTGAATTCACTAAGGAGGATTAATCCTAAAATAATGAGATTAGAATTTATTGGAATATATATATGATGGTCCCGATACGAGTTCTGGTGTATGGGGGGCGAATACACCAGTTAAGAATTTTAAAAACAACCCCCTGAAAATTATCAAAACCGAGTAAGACGACTCAGCTGGAAACACAACTGAGTAAGAATACTCAGCTGGAAGAGTGGTGTTGTGCGGAATGTGGTGGATAAAAATAACTCGTATAAAAATAACTCAAGCTCAGATGCAAGGTCGGTCAATAACCAAATCAGTTGAGAATGTAAAAATGCAGTTTGAGAGCTGGTTAGTTGGTCAGTTGGATATGCAATAAATAACTGAACAGAAAACACAAACACACAAAGATTTACGTGGTTCGGAGAGAACTCTTACGTCCACGGGGAGTTGTGAGTCCACACAACTCAGTCCAAATTCTTTAGGACTCCAACCACAAAGCTTACGCGGGCTTTGCAACCGTTAAGATAAGTTTGCTGGTACTTATCAACCTTACAGATAAGTTTACGGGTACTTATCAACCTATCTACTGAATTTCGGGAAGAGTATGATCCTAACAACCTGTTAGAGGATGTGTGAGAGGGTGGGTTTTCCAACTACTCGAACTAAGGAGTGAGCTAAGATCTAAGCTTGAACAAATGAAGACTCAAACTAAGATCAAAAACACCAAGACAGCATCAAATACTCTATGAACTCTCAACTAGTGATGTTCTTAGAGAATAAAAACAGTTTTGCTTGAGTAAAAACGATGGCTTGTCTCTCATCTCTGCAGAGTTTCCCGATTTGGCAACTGTGAACTTCTGTTTTCCATCTGAGACAGCCTTGTGTTGGGCCAAATGAGTTAATGACAGAACGTCAAACCTTCACGTGACTTCCTTTTTGAAATTCAAATCTTCAACCTTTGACTTTCAACCTTGTTTAGTCGGTTGAGAAGTTTTGGTCTTCATCCGAGTGGTCTTCAGCTGATGTTCCATCTGATCGATATCTTCATCTGACCTTCTGTCTGAATAGGAACAGTTGAACCCTCAGCTGCCTTGAAATTCATGTTGTCGATCTATCGGATTAAGTCTTGCAACTGATGTTCCATCTGAACAGTTGGCTTGAATGCTCAGTTGCCTTTCTTACATCTGATGTTCTGTATCCGATCAGTTGGCTTGAACACTCAGATGTCTTTCTTACATCTTTCCTCTTGAACTCTCAGTTGTCTTTCTTATACCTGATGTTCTATCCGAGTGTAGCCATGTTACCGTCTTCAGCTGGAGACCTGTAAAGATAAAATCTCAACATTGCTCAAACAGCAAGCCTAAATACTAACATTAGGATATGGCAACATCTACTCGGTTGGGGTCAGTTGGTTTTGGAATCAATCAAAACTTTACTTAAATTTCCCAATAATTTCCCCTTTTTTGATGATGCCAAAACCCTACTGATCTAAACCCTACTGACCTATCTAAAATCTCAGCTGAAATTCTAGACAGTCTATAAGATAAACATCAAAGGGTTAGCACAGTTATAACATGGTATTGAAATTACTTTGCGATTCAGAGCTTGGACAACTAGAGATTGTACGTCAAGTTGAATCAGATATATGATGAAAGTTTTCATTACAACTGATGATTACACAGATAAGCATAGAAATCAAAATACATTAGTTGCTCAAAAACTCTAACATGGCTAATACTTCAGCCCATACTTTCCAAAAATTCTGACAAAAATTTCTCTTTTTGCGTCTGACTCCTTTGAGATATCTATCCCATGTTCCTGACACACTCTTCTGGCTTCAGCTGCAATCCTCTGCCTGTTGGGATTTCTTGTGTCTGGAATGAAAGGAGGGAGATAAGTGACTTTCTGAGGGACGGGGACAGTGTTCATATCCAGTTTCGCATCAATCGTTGCTCGCCTAAACTGGCTGAACATGCCCGGATCCTCAGAGTGTAGCTCAGTCAGGGCTTCCTTGAAGGCTTTCCTCGGATCCTCAGTTGTGTACACCTTCATGTAATAGAAGTCATTCACAAACTCTTGCTTGAATGATTCCCAATCTTCATTCCATTTTGCAGGCATCCACTTATCCACATGTTTGAAGCGACTTTGAAGCTTGATCTTTCCAGGCAGTCTTTGCTGCTTCACCCTTGCTTCAGCCTTCACTTGGTGCTTCTCAATTCGTCGTCGGCTGCGGGAGGCAATATTCCTATCCAAGTTGTTGGTGATTTTGGCAAGCTCTTCTTCAAATTTGTTAACTGTTATAGCTTGGTTGGCTGCGAATTGCTTGATCCATTCAGGATTCATGTAGTCCTTCTCCGGAACATCCATAGCTTTGGCAGTAGCAATACACTCTTTGGTTGTAATGCCGTCGAGTTCAGCATCGAGCTCGGCTGCAATCTCGGCTATGGAGTTGTAGGAAACCCCATACTCCTTATGTTCCATGTCCTTCGCCATTTCATCTCCTCCGACAACTATTGATTTCAGCTGTTATTTCTTGTCGGTTGGCTTGGGAGCGGACTTCTTCTTCTGAGCTTTCTTCTTTGTTTGGGTCTTCTTCAGCTGAGATTCTTTTCCAGCTGGTATCTCTTCTTCAGTCTCATCTTTCCCGATCTCAACTTGCTACATTACATCTTCCCCCTTTTTGGCATCAGCAACAAGGCTTGCGACTGAGCCATCCAGAGAGGTGAGTTGTTGTTCAGCTTGCTGAATCCGGTTGAAGAGCTCATCAACTACACATTCCACCTCAACCTTCTTCGCCAGCTCCTTATCGCGGCGCTCTTGATCAGTTTTCTGCATGGCGGCAAAGGTTTCAGTGACTTCAGTCTGGAAAGCGACAAACTCAGCCCATCTGGATTCAAATCGAGAGTCCCATTCTTCATCCTGAATCTGTTGAGATTTGGCAAGATTTGAGTCAGATATGGACTTGAACACGTTCAGTTCGGATTTGATGCCCAGAACGGTTGTCTTCAGGTCTGAGATGTCCTTGCTGGTGGATGTGGAAATATCATCCAGCTTCATCTTCTGCTCATCATTGTCTGCCAGCAACTTCTTGTGCTTTTCCTCCTGAGCTTCCATCATCCTCAGCTGATCTTCTTTGTTGAGCTGGATGTTGGCAAGCATCTCCTTCCTCAGCTGATTAACCCTCTCAGCGATCAGCTCACAAATTTCATTTGTTGAGGGTGCTGACTGATCGACTAGAGCTGGTTGGTCAGCTGGTGCTGGCTGTTCTACAGTGACCATGGCTTGGCGATTGGCCAGGTACTGTTAAAGGTCTTCTTCTTCCTGCTTGGCTGCTGCTGTGGCTGCATCAAGATCATCTACAAAATCAGCAGACTTGGTCAGCATGTTGTCCAGGAAATTGACACAGTCTTGTTCTGTTGTTTCCCTCGTATCTCTTCTTTCAGCCTTGCTGATATCTAGTCGCCAAGTCAGCAGAGCGATCTTATTGTTGTATGCAACCTCCAGGTTGGTGTAGTTGAAGTAGTCCCTTATTCGCGACTCATCGGCCTTGAGTTGGTTCCAGCTGTGTATGCGAATGGTATCTTCCTTAACATACCAGTGGCTGAAAATGATGTTGAATTCATATAGCAGCTCAGTTCCGAGAGTGGCAAAAGTGGGCATGTCGCGCGCTTCTGGGAACATTCCAATCAATTTCTGAAAGCAGTAGGCCAACTTGCCTTCATATTCCAGCGCGACAGCTCGACGGTCAGCTTCTTCGTCGATGGGGGAGGGAGATAGATTTTCGTAAGGAATTGGTTCAAGGGTTTCCTCAACATTGGCCAGAGAAGTGGTCTCAATGTTGGCATCGAGCGAGGAGCTCGGAATTTCTGACAGTGTGGGGATGTTTGCATCAATAGGTTCCTCAACATTGGCCGAAGAAGCGGTCACAATGTTGGCATCGAGCGGGGAGCTCGAAATTTCTAGCTGAGTGTCGGTTGGGATAACCTATTCGGGCTGTACGGCATCAGCTCCTGCCGTGGGGGAGGTTGGAACATCTTCGGGTTCCTGGGATGAAGAAGATGCATCCGAGGAGATGTTCGGCTCATCTGCTGGTTCAGTTTCCATCCCTTCCATCACGTCTTTGTGAGGAACAACCTCGAAGGCAGCCGCGTCAACTGAGTGACTTGACTCAGATGGCTCCTCCTCAGCTGGTACCTCTTCAGCTGGTGTCTCCTCAGCTGGTTCCTCCTCAGCTGGTATCTCCTCAGCTGGTTTCGCAACTGACTTCTTGAGACGAAGTCTCAACTTCTTCTTTGCTGACTCTTCCTCTTTCTCCTTGTCTGACTCATCCCTGAGTCAGCGTGCGGCTGTCGATTTGGAAGTGCGCCTGGCAGCTGGAGGCAGCTCCTCAGCTTTATCTTTCTCTTCGGCTGATTTCACAGCTTCTCTTTTATCCTTGGGAGTATAAACACTCCTGATCACATCTTTAGCCTTCTTGGCTGTTGGGAACAGCATCAGTCTCGTGACCGGGGTCTCCTCACAATCTTCCCAGACCATGTTCTGATCCTTTGTAGCGAGAAGGATCAGAGCAGAGATCTTGACTCCGAAGTTGAGAGTTCCCTTAACACTCAACAACTTCTCCCCGGAGTCAGTTGTGGTTTCAATAATCTTCTGCTTCTCCAGAGTCAACTGGTGTTCAAAGTACTTGAACCAGTTGATGTTATGCTTGTGCCTGTGCTCCAAAGCAATCAGCTGCTTGAGCTTTGGTCGGCTGATGTCTCCGAAGGCTCCGCTGTATCCGAATATAACCTTGGATACAACATCGAACAAAAGTCGATACTCGGGCTTCAACTTTGTGCGCTGCATGTTGCTCCTCAATTTTTCTGCTGTGATGAGAGCATTCTCCAGAAATTGATCGGCGTCTGCATCGGTGATGTTCTCGATGCTGTCCGTGGCGATGAGATTTGGAGTAATAATGGAGCGTAGAATATCGGAAACTGGAATAGAGACGATGACACAGCGGATCGTTCTGGCGGGAACGTCGTTCTGTCTGCAAGATATTTCTGAAACAAGGCCATCTCGGCTGTCGATGGGAGACTTCAGGTTCAGGTAAAATTCTCCGACCTGTCGCCTGAGAAGGTGAGTGGGGAAGAGCGTCGCCCACTTAAGAAGGCTGTTCTCCCTGAGACATTCGGCGAGGGGAGAAAGCACCGGCGAGTCCAGTGCATCTTCCGACAGAATTTGCTCGAAGTGGATCTTGGATAACATCATGTCGAAAGACTCTTCATATGATGGAGGGACTAGAGAAGGTCCAAAAGATGCCACCTTCTTTCCTTGAGTAGAAGCTTTTGGTGCCATTTAATGTTTCTGTGAAGATTATATAGAGAGAAGAAAACAAGGACTTGCAGAAAATGGTGAGACAAAATTAGAGACGATGATGAACAGTTACTGCAGATAATCACAAAAATAGAAGGTAAGAAATCACTTCCTGATTTTCTGCCTTTTATAGGTTCGTTGGTCGATTGAAATCGACGGCCAGGGTTGAATGGCGCGAATCCATCAACGGTTGAGATCTCGCGACTGTTGACTAGCTTTGACTTAACGTTGAATTCCGAGTTCCAATACGCGCGAGTGAGAAGGTGAAATGTTTTCATGTCAGCCCAGTCGCACTATAAAGTAGGGCTATTGATGTTCAGCCGTACTTTACATTAAATGCGCTATGATGGCTATTTTGATCTAACCGACATGCTCAGGAATGTTTGAATTTATTTCAAACATTCTCATTTAAGACACAAACACCTTCAGCCATAAATGATACCTGCCAGCTGATGTCGGAATCAGTTGTGTTCCAATGTTGCGGCATACCATCAGCTGACTCGAGTTCGTCTGTTCAGCTGACGTCTGATGTCTTCGGTTGGCTATCTGCATCTGAGATTCCCCCTTCATCTGAGCTTCCCCCTCAGATGGATATCTATCTCTTCACCTCAGCTGGTTCCTCATCTGATAGATCCAACAATCCAAGTAGATCACATAACATCTTGAACCGCACTTCGGCTAGAGGTTTGGTGAAGATATCGGCTCTCTGAATCTCAGTTGAAATCTTCTTCACAGATACATCCTTCTTCTCAATATGATCTCGGATAAAATAATGTCGGATGTCAATGTGCTTCGTCCGAGAATGGTGAACAGGATTCAAAGAGATAGCAATGGCACTTGAGCTATCACAATGGATGGGAACCTGTCCAGTTGCTACTTCATAATCTCTCAGCTGTTGCTTGAGCCACAACACTTGCATGCAACAACTGCCTGCTGCCATATACTCTAACTCGGTTGTAGAAGTGGCAACACATGCTTGTTTCTTGGAGAACCATGAAACTAGCTTGCTTTCCATGAACTGACAGTGTCCAGATGTGGACTTCCTGTCCAACCGATCTCCGGCTAGATCCGCATCTAAGTATCCGGACAGTTGGATGTTGTCGTCAGTTGGATACGACAACCCAACATTAACAGTGCCCTTAAGATACTTAATGATGTTCTTTGCTGCCAACATGTGTGCTTCCTTCGGCTGAACTTGGAACTGAGCACACACTCCAACCGCGTAAGATATATCTGGCCGACTGGCGGTTAGATACAACAAAGAACCGATAATCCCTCTATACTTACTGGCATCCACGAGTTTTCCCTCAGATCCGGGTTCAATCTTCCAGTTAGTATTCATCGGGATCCTTGTGATTTTACTTGACTGCAAACCAAACTTTGCGATGAGCTCCTTTGTATATTTGGACTAATTAATGAAAATCCCTTTTGACGACTGCTTCACCTGTAGCCCAAGAAAGTAATTCATCTCGCCCATCATCGACATCTCGAATTTCTCCTTCAAGAGGGTTGAGAATTTCTCACACAGCTCCTCCGACTTGGAACCGAATATGATGTCGTCAACATAGATTTGCACAACAAGTATGTCTTCTCCAACTTTTATGGTGAACAGTGTTTTGTCAACTGACCCTCGTTTGAACCCCGAGTTCAGAAGAAAACCACAGACAGTGTCATACCAAGCCCTAGGTGCTTGCTTCAAGCCATAGATAGCTTTCTTCAACTTATACACTCTTTCATCTCCAGTCTCAAAACCGGGAGACTGTTCAACATAAACATCTTCCTTAATATCACCGTTGAGGAAGGCACACTTCACATCCATCTGATAAACCTTGAATTTGTGAAATGCGGCATAGGCTAGAAATATTCTGATGGCTTCCAACCTTGCAACAGGCGCGAAGGAATCCTCGAAATCAATTCCCTCTTGTTGGCAATATCCCTGAGCTACCAACCTTGCCTTGTTCCTTACGATGAATCCAATGGTGTCTCTCTTGTTCTTGAAAATTTACTTTAATCCAATGACTTTGACACCATTTGGTCTTTCTACCAACTCCCATACACAGTTGCGTAGAAATTCATTCAGCTCTTCTTGCATGGTTGTTGTCCAATGAACACAGTTGAGAGCTTCCACAACATTCTTCGGTTCTGGGACATCAGCTACGAAACATGAAATCATGGCAACATCTCTTGCTTGCTCGAACTCTTCAAGAACTGCCAACTCCTCAGCATATTGGGCGTAAGTGTTGGAATCTTTCTCAGCTGAGTCTGGATTTGCAACTCTGCTTCTAGTACTCACACCTTTGGCTGGATCTCCAATGATGTTGTCCTTGGAATGATCTTCATACCATCTCTTGTTGCGTCTTCCTTCTTCTTCCAACAGTGGATGTTCCGTGATTTCAACTGATGGGATAACCTGAGCTGTGGGAGATGTTGGGATCTTCAGAGCTGGTGATTTAATGTGGAGTCTGGATTCTCAACATGGACAATATTTTGAACCGGGCTCGATTGGGCTTCGGATGTTGATGCAGTTAGAGTGACATCAGCTGAAGTTCCCCCTTGAGATGAGCTGGGGTCCTCACATTCATCTTCAGAGGAACAAGGATCATCATCCTCGGTTGCCCATATCAATGGTTCAGCTAGATTCTTCTGCCTTAGAACCTGCGATCTGGTGGAACATGTGGATCAGCTTGTTGTCCTTTAGCCTGTTCCCTGCACTCAAAAGTAGATTCATCAAAACTAACATGAGGTGTTATCTCCACAACACGAGAGCTGTTGTTAAAAACTCTATAAGCCTTGATCTGAGCGGCATATCCGAGAAATATGCCCTTCGAAGCCTTGGCGTCAAAAGTTTTTAACTGAGTCTTCCCATTGTTGTGAATATAATACTTAGAACCAAAAATGCGAAAATATGAAATATCAGGCTTCCTGCGTCTCCATAGCTCATATGGAGTCTTTCCCAACCGCTTGGTTAGAAGAGACCGGTTCTGGGTATAACAGGTTGTGTTGATTGCCTCAGCCCAAAATCTTTTTGGCAGAGCTGAGCTTGTCAACATGGATGTTCCAACATCCTTTAGCGTTCGGTTCCTTCGCTCAGCTACTCCATTCTGTTGTGGAGTACGCGCAGCCGATGTTTGATTAGAGATTCCGTGCTTCTCGTAGTATTCAATGATGGTTTTATTGAGGAACTCGGTTCCACGGTCTGACCGGATAGAAATGATTTTCATCTCTTGTTGGTTCGATATCCGATCCATCAGCTTGGGTAGCTCATCTCGGGTTTCACTTTTGTGACGCATGAAAATGGTCCATGTGTACCTAGAGAAATCATCAGTAACAACAAGTGTATACTCGTTACCATTCATGCTTTTGGGTGTAATAGGCCCGAAGAGATCCATATGGATCAGCTGTAGTACTCGGTCGGTTGAGGGAATCATTTTCAACCGAAAGGAGGATCTAGCGAGCTTTCCCAACTGACATGCACTGCAGATATGTGTTGTTGAAAACACTCGGTTTGGAATGCCCTTTGCATGTTCCTGTCTCGCAAGTCGGTTCATTGTCTTGAAATTCAGATGGTTGAGCCTTTTGTGCCACAGCCAGCTCACATATGAACTGCTCTTTGATAACAGACAAGTGTCAGGAGGACTACTATTCCAATCTGCATAGTAGACATTCCCGGTTGGGGATCAATTTCCCAACAATATGACTTGCTTTGTTCTGATATTTTTAACCCTGCAGCCCTGTGCATCAAACTTGACAGAGAAACCATTATCACAGAATTGGCTGATGGAAAGCAAGTTATGCTTCAATCCATCAACATATGAAACATTTGGAATAGACACGAGATTAGTTTCAAGGGTACCGTAGCCTTTGGTGTGACCTTTTGAGTTGTCACCAAAGGTAACTGATGGTCCTTCCTTCTCCACGAAACTCCCAAGAAAATCCTTCAGATATGTCATGTGTTTTGAGCATCCACTATCCATCACCCACATGGTATGTGATGCTTTATTCTTCATCAGTTGTTCCTCCTGCTCCTACACAGAGAAACACGCTTAGGTCCCCAATTTTAGTTGGGTCCTGGAGGGTTAGAACCAGTTCCCCCTTGAACTGTGAGTCGCTTTTCCCTGTATATTCGGATAGATTTATCATTCCAAATTATCTTTCCTTCTTCATCAACTATAACAACACCTCGGTCATCCTTAGGCTTGTTGTTGTTGACGTTCTGATTCTTAGGAGGAGATTGATTTCTCCCATTGTGAGCTTTAGGAGGAGAGGCGTTCCCTCTGTTTTGTTGACGTTTCTGACCCATTTGATTTTGCCTATGAGGTCGGAGGCCATATTGGAGTCTTTGTGGCTGAGTCTGAATCCATTTTCCTGACTGTCGACGACAACTGTTCATGCCCTGTTGTTGATTCATGTTCTGGCATGAATATCTCTAGTTGTTGGAACTGTTCCATATTTGTTTACTCTGATGGAACCTCTGGTTGTTCTGATGATGGAACCGATGTTTATTCTGATGGTTGAATCCCTGTTGGTTCGGTTGATTCCATCCTTTCTGAGGTCGGTTCAGAGGTTGGTTCTGAGGTTGGTTCAGAGATCGGTTCTGAGGTCGGTTCTGATTGTATCTCCGACGTCTCTGGTTCCTCTTTTGAGTCCTGGAACATTCCCCCTTGGTTGTTGTCCCAACCGATGGATTCTTCAGTTCTCCAACCACAGCTCTTTTTCCTTTCTCAGCTGCAGTTTCCTTAGCTGGTTGTGCTTGCTGTGACGTGGAGGTCGGATTAAGTTGGGGAGTTGTAGACTCAACCGGATTTGGTTTGACTACCGTGACATCCACCGCCTTGACAAAGGTTGAGGGTGGAATTCCAGAGTCCTTGACCATGTCGTAACCGAGTCCAGACACATCATCCATTTATCTTTGATAACTGATGAGATTCTCGATGATTTTGGATGATTGATATAGTTTTATCAGGTTGTCTTTCTCAGTTTGCAAATCCTTGAGAAGAACAGCTATATGCTCTGTCTGTGCGTCTGACTTCTTCATCAGCTGATCGATCTGTGCCTCTTGCTTGTTCAACTGCTCTTGCTGCTCCTTGATCTGCTCCTTCAACTCCTCATCGGTTGGAGCTTTAGTCTGGTTGGCCTCATACAGTTGACTTTTGAGATTATCAATCTCTTCGGTTTGACTTTTAATCAGATCGTCCTTTTCGATTAAGGATTCTTCAAGTCTAGCAAACTGTTCTTGAAGATTCTTAAACTCAACCGATTGCTGATGCAATTCCTCACTGAGTTCTAGGAAGTCACCCCAAGAGGGTTCCAACTCTTCCTCTACTGTTTCCTGCATGTTAGTAGCATTAGAAGAATTTAAATTAACTGAGCTAGAGTGTACCTCAGCATCATCTTGATCAGTTCCAAATGTCATGAGACATTGATCCTGTCCGATAGCGTTGTTGGTGGAAGTCAGCTCGTCCTCATCTTCGGTGTCGGTGAAGATGTCCATATCGTCAGCTGCTTCTTCTGCAACCATAGCCTTGTTCTTTGCATTTTGTTTGGCCCTCAATGCTTCTCTATCTTTCTTCGACAGATCTGGACAATCAGCTTTAAAGTGTCCCTCTTTGCCGCATTCAAAGCAACTGTTGATCACAGGCTTTGAGTTATCTCGAGTTTGGTTGGATTTATAGAACCGTTTGTATTTTCCGAACCGAGTATCCATGTCAGCTAGCTTCTTTGACAGGGCGGCGATACTCTGTTGCAGCTCTTCTCTGCTCGGCTCCTTCGAAGCTGTGTCCGCAGATCTTGTTGCCCTTGATGTTCACGGCTTGGAATAGTCAGCTCGAAGTGCTACTGTCTTTGTTGTTGAACTAACATCCTCATGTCGACTCGTCTGCACCGAGGACTGAGTTGATCTTCGTCGGTTCACCTTGTACTCATTTCCTTTCAGAATTGAGAACAGTCTGTCAGTTACCATTTCTCCAAGATCAGCTCGGCTTTCATGAATGTTGGTGAAGGTGTCCCACTCAGCTGGTAGGGCTTGTAATACTTTGAGATTGATTTCTCTCAAAGTATATTTTCCTCGTCGGATAGACTGAATCCTTCGAATGATATCCATGAACCGAAGCTCCAACTGATCAATGGTTTCATCAACTCTTAGACAGTAGTTGTCAAAATCTTGACAAGCATGGGAGAACTTGTTCTCTTTGGTTTCGTCACTCCCTTCACTAAGAGATGCCAAAATGTCCCACATCTCCTTAGCTGTGTTGCACTCTTCTATCCATGGAAGATAGTCTTGTCCAACTGTGGACATGATAGTGCTCTGAGCCCAAATATCCAGCTGGCTCACTTTCGCTTCCTCAGGAGTGAAGTCTTCTGGCTTTTTCTCAACCATCACCTCAGTTGCATCCCCATCATTGGGATTTGTAGGAGTGCGGATGACTTTTTCCATGATGGTGATCGGTCCGGATGTAATCACTTGTTGCATTCGATGATGCTTGGACAGTAGGATCTTCTTCATCCGAGTCTTCCAGGATGTATAATTTACAACCGAGAACATGACGACAATCTTGTCTTTAACATCCATCTGCACACAACAAACAGACAACAAATGCAAGCAGATATGCACTAGCGTGAAAAAGATCTATTCAGTTGACCACTGAAGAAAAACACCTCGATTTACACCTCGTGAAACAGAGTCAGCAGTCTTTTGAACCACTACTCTGATACCACTTGATGGTCCCGATACGAGTTCTGGTGTATGGGGGGGAATACACCATTTGAGAATTTTAAAAACAACCCCCTGAAAATTATCACAACCGAGTAAGAGGACTCAGCTGGAAACACAACTGAGTAAGAATACTCAGCTGGAAGAGTGGTGTTGTGCGGAATGTGGTGGATAAAAATAACTTGTATAAAAACAACTCACGCTCAGATGCAAGGTCGGTCAATAACCAAATCAGTTGAGAATGTAAAAATGCAGTTTGAGAGCTGGTTAGTTGGTCAGTTGGATATGCAATAAATAACTGAACAGAAAACACAAACACACAAAGATTTACGTGGTTCGGAGAGAACTCCTACGTCCACGGGGAGTTGTGAGTCCACACAACTCAGTCCAAATTCTTTAGGACTCCAACCACAAAGCTTACGCGGGCTTTGCAACCGTTAATATAAGTTTGCGGGTACTTATCAACCTTACAGATAAGTTTACGGGTACTTATCAACCTATCTACTCAATTTCGGGAAGAGTAGGATCCTAACAACCTTTTAGAGGATGTGTGAGAGGGTGGGTTTTCCAACTACTAGCTCGAACTAAGGAGTGAGCTAAGATCTAAGCTTGAACAAATAAAGACTCAAACTAAGATCAAAAACACCAAGACTGAATCAAATACTCTATGAACTCTCAACTAGTGATGTTCTTAGAAAATAAAAGCAGTTTTGCTTGAGTGCAGTTTTTCGTTCTTTCTTTCGCTCTTTAGTCTCTTCTCGCACTTCTCTTGTATCTTGATGAATGAATGAAGGCCTCTATTTATAGGCGGAGAGAATCAACTAGCCATTGGATGAGCCGTTGATCTCTGTATTGTGAAAGCGATGGCTTGTCTCTCATCTCTGCAGATTTTCCCGATTTGGCAACTGAGAACTTTTGCTTTCCATCTGAGACAGCCTTGTGTTGGCCCAAATGAGGTAATGACAGAACGTCAAACCTTCACGTGACTTCCTTTTTGAAATTCAAATCTTCAACCTTTAACTTTCAACCTTATTTAATCGGTTGAGAAGTTTTGGTCTTCATCCGAGTGGTCTTCAGCTGATGTTCCATCTGATCGATATCTTCATCTGACCTTCTGTCTGAATAGGAACAGTTGAACCCTCAGCTGCCTTGAAATTCATGTTGTCGATCTATCGGATTGAGTCTTGCAACTGATGTTCCATCTGAACAGTTGGCTTGAATGCTCAGTTGCCTTTCTTACATCTGATGTTCTGTATCCGATCAGTTGGCTTGAACGCTCAGATGTCTTTCTTACATCTTCCCTCTTGAACTCTCAGTTGTCTTTCTTACACCTGATGTTCTATCCAAGTGTAGCCTTGTTACCGTCTTCAGCATGAGACCTGTAAAGATAAAATCTCAACATTGCTCAAACAGGGAGCCTAAATACTAACATTAGGATATGGCAACATCTACTCGGTTAGGGTCAGTTGGTTTTGGAATCAATCAAAACTTTACTTAAATTTCACAACAATATATATATATATATAAGAAATAAAAATATATTGAGAAAACCCTAGAATAATCGATGAAAATTAAGAGTTAGTAGTGATTTTTCATTTCTATAGTTAAAAGATGGAAATATTTATGAAGGAGTTATGTAATTAGAATTTTTAATTATAAGTATAATAAGACTTTAAAACTTATAAAATTAAGCAAGGAATAATAACTATATAAAAATTCGAAGAATTTAATAGTAAAATTAGGAACTTGTGTTTTTAAGATGAGTTCAATAATTTGATGTTATAAGAGTTCAATTGGAGTAATTTTAAGTATATTAGCAATTGAAATTATTGAAAAATATTAAGTATAAAGAATGTGACTTAGGTCAGAAAAATAAAATGAGAAATTGATTAATTTTGGCTTAGTAAAAGATGTAAATGATGTTATTAACGTAAAGATGAGATAAAATTCATAATTAGATTCCTTGAATTTTTCTAAGTTAAATGAAATTAATTATGTTGAAAACCGAGAATTTATATTTATATGTTGAAAGTCGAGCAGTATATTATATCAGAAATAAAATGTCTGTGACTGCTTGATATATACCGTGTGACAATGTGTTTATGATTGAAATGTGATGTGAGTGAATGAGAAGAAATCTCGTAATTATTTGAAATTATTTGAAATAAGAAATCGAGAACTTTGAATTTAAATGAATAGCGAATTCTCGATTTTAAATATTTAACTGATGATGTTGAAAACATTGTTTAGTGATTGAGTCTGAGAAAGTATGTTGGCATAGTAGTTGGGTAGAAAGAGCCGAGCGTTCGTTAAGTCGAACTGAGAAGTTAGAAATCCGAGTTAAGTAGAAGTCCGATAAATGGACTACGAATTCGCTGTTTTTTTTTTTTTTTTTGAAAAGTAAGACTCGTCCTTAATTAAATATTATATTTGAAGGCACGAGCGAAGTCGAGAAGTAGAAACAACGAGAGGAAAGGAAATAACTGAGTAGCGCCACATCCAGGTGGGCTTTCTAAACTAAAACTAAAAGATGAATGCACAATTGATTGTATTATGTGCGCTTTTTATTAAAAAAAATGATTGACTTGACTGAGTTTTTGAATGTTTTTGGTATGGAATCATCTACTTGATGTGATGAAATGAGAATGAATCCTGTGGACGTACGGGATGAGAACCTG
Organism: Schizonepeta tenuifolia; assembly: GCA_029490685.1. Lineage (NCBI taxonomy): Eukaryota > Viridiplantae > Streptophyta > Magnoliopsida > Lamiales > Lamiaceae > Schizonepeta > Schizonepeta tenuifolia. Next base: position 9,505,241 of record CM055956.1, read on the forward strand.
CACGAGGCGAGTTAATGCATGCATTAGTTAAGGTGACTGTGAGCCTTGCTTCGGTTGGGCCGGTCACGGTGTTTGAGAATGAGGCCTACTTCTCGACACCAAAGAATGTTGATGATGAGATGAGTGCAGATTGATTCATACCTGAGTATAAATGACTGCAGTCGATTCAGAAAAGTATGAAAATATTTTTATGGCATGCACAAGTTAACTGTTTTTACATCTCTAAAACTTGTGATGCTGCAAAGAGGCAAGTTCAATCATATAGCTTTAATGAGCAAGCTTTCAAATGTTTTTGACATGTGTCCACTGAGTACGAAGTACTCGACCCTGCATGTTATTTCTAAAACGTGCAGGTTAGCTCAGATGATGATGGTACAAAGTGCTTGGCAGCGCTCGTTGATTGAAGAGACTTTGTTTAAGCTTGAGGTTATATGTCTTCATACATATAGCCTTGGGATTTGATGTCATTGTTCATATTCCGCTGCAACACCGTTATTTTGATATATTTGATTGCATGCTCGGATTTTGTTACATTGAGTCGTGTGCTCGACAAACCTTAAATTCTTTGTGAATTCCGTTTGAAACGCCAATGAATTTTCTAAACGAATCCTCGTATTTCCTTAACAACCATTTGATGATCGTAATTAAATGATTGGCCCACTTCCGAATGCAACGTTTGATTGTTAATAACCAAACCTAATTCCTTTGCTCGATTAATTGATAAAAACTTGTATCATTTGAAAATGATCTATCAAGTGATCATATCTTTGAATCAATTGTTGATTACCGAGCATGTTTCTTGAGTTAAAGTTTAGTTGTTTCACCTCACTGCCCTTTGCATTCTAGTCGTTTCAATACCCTAGAAGTCGGGTTGTGACAAATTGTTAAAGGAAGTAATTGCAAGCTTTGTCTTCTTAATTCCAAAGAAATGAAACTCACACCATTTAACAGATTTTCGTCCCATTCTCTCATTGGATGTATGTATAAAATTCTTGCAAAGCTACTCAATAAGTGGCTGGCTAGAGTTGCTGGAAAGGTTACCTCTGACAATCAAAGTGCCTTCGTGAGTCGTAGGCAAATCTTGGATAGTGTTCTTATCTTAAACGAGGTGGTTGATTTAATGAACAGAGAGAAAGAGAGAAAAAAGAATGCTTTTTCTTCAAAGTGGATTTTGAGAAGGCTTTTGATACAGTCCTTTGGGATTATTTTGAGAAAGTTTCGGGATGGAAAAAGAAATATATTTCTCTTGGAGGTCCGATCACTCTTCTTAACTCGGTACTCTCTTTCTTACCACTTTACTTCCTTTCTTTTTTAAAGCCACTGTGTCAGTCATACATCTCCTTACAAAAATTCAAAAGCAGTTTTTATGGGAAGGTAAAAACGATAGAAATAAATTGCTTGGGTTAAGTGGAAAGATGTTTGTAGACCTAAATTGGAAGGGGGCCTTGGAGTGAGAGATTTGAGGGTGTTTAATTTATCTCTTCTATGCAAATGGCCATGGAGATTAATTCAAGGGGGTAACTTCCTTTGGATTAGAATCCTCAAGTCAAGATATGGGGATTTTTTTAGAGGGGTTGTCCTAGGCGTTGCGACACAAAGTATTCTCTTTGGTGGATGGATATCAACACTATTTGGAATGGTGTTGAGGGAAAAGTATTCTGCAAAAATCTGGAGTTCTCGTTGGGGGAAGGAGATATGGCTCAATTTTGGAAAGATCCATGGATTGAAAGAGACATCTTATTGAAATTTAAATTCTGTAATCTCTTCGAAATTAGTCGGCAGCAAAAATGCACTGTGAAGGAAATGGGGCTTAAGAGGAATAATTCATGGCTGTGGATTTTCAGATGGAAGAAAGTCTTTAATAATAGAGAAATGGAAGAATTCTTGGAGATGTGGTTTCTCCTTGGCACTTGCAAAATGAATAAGACAGGGGCATATGCTTTTATTTGGAAAAATGCAATTGATGGAAAGTTCTCCACAAAATCAATGTACAACTCTCTTTACAAGGCGATCAATGAGGAGGATGAGAAGGAGGTCGATACGTTGTTGGTTAAATTCTGGTGTAGAGGCGTTCCTAGCAAGGTCTCCTCCTTTCTATGAAAAGTTTTTCGCAATAGAGTCCCAACAAGAGACAATTTGGCCAAAAGGGGGATTGTGGTTGATGATAGGGACAAATTGTGTGCTTTGTGCTCTCGCCATCTGGAAGATATTGACCATCTTATGTGCTCCTAGAAAGTGTTTTAGTTGGCTTGAGATTGAAGCGGTGAGCTCCAACATTTTTAGGAATCACTTCGAACAATTCGTTTGTCTTCGAAAAGATAAAGGGTTCAAAGAAATTTTTGAATATTATTTGGCAATGTGTTTGTTGGAGCATTTGGAGAGCTAGAAATGATGCTATCTTCAAGGGAGGTTCACTAGATGTGGATAAAATTGTTGAAAGAATCAAGATCCGATCATGGAAGTGGATTCGATCTTTATTCTTCTCTTCTTTTGTTTACTCGGTTCACGATTGATGCTCTAACCCTTTTGCTTGTTTGTCGTCTTAATCGGGTGAACCTTTTATTATTATAAAGGCTTCTATGTAAAGGTTCGAGTACCCCTTGTACTCGCTTTTATTATACTCCCTCCGTTCAGTTTATTTGTACCCACTTACCCTTTTTTTGTCCAATTTATATGTACATACTCTAATACATTTACACTTATACCCTCATTCATTCATCCTATTTTTTACCTTTTTTTCACCATGGGTCCACCACTAACAACCTTTATTCTACCAACTACCAGTTTATCACTACCTTTTTACACTATGGGCCCATCACTAACGATTTTTATTCCACCAACTACCACTTTATCACTACCCTTCAAATACACCTTTATTCCACTAACTATCACTTTTTCAGCTTTCTTAAAACCCGTGCCAGTATCGAAATAGGAATAATTAAATTGGACGGAAGTATCTTTTATGACTTTGAAAAAAGAAAATTGATGAATGAATGAAACCAATACATACACATGCATGATCATCAGCTAATTGGACGCAACCATGGCTCAAAAGCAAGACTTGTTCTATTCATTTTCTCTGAATATTTCAGCTCATGCAGTTGCAGTCTGCCTCTGCCACATATATTCAATGAAATGAAATACTAGTAGTACTTTTAATTCAATGACTTGACACCACTATTTTTCATTTATTATATTCATAAATTAGTACAGTATTTATTAGATAGAGACCGCTCTCCTTCCTATTATTGGAATATATTGGATAAAGCCCATCCACTTCATTCTTTGAATCTCGACAAACATAATTAAATATAGATAGATATAGGTCAAACCCAGAATAATTCAAAATAAAATAAATTAAGTAGCTACCAACTTCAATTCTGTTAACAAAAAATTAAATGTCACAGCTAAATTAAAACCGAAACAAGAATTTCGACAACAAACTAAACCGGCTAAATATATAACTAGCGAATATTCATATTAATAATATTTAATCATCTAATACGATCGATCAGTAAGGCGGCGGCGGCGGCGGTAGCGGCGCCTGCTGTCTGGTGGGGGGAGCCCATATCACGTCTGCAGGCTGGTAGCTGTACATCAAGGCACCGCCCGACGTCGGCGCGCCGCCACTCCCTCCGCCGGAGGCCGTCTTCGAAGATTCATGCTCGCCGTCGCGGCCGGATTCTTCTTGCTCTTGATCCACCGGCTGCAGCCGGTGAAACGACGGGTTGCTGAAGTTGGCGGCGACGAGATAAATTGTCCCGGCGGAGATAAGTGGGCCCACGACGTGGCCCCCCACAACCTGACCCTGAGGGCCCGCCAGCGACAGCGCGAACGGCCCGCCCGCGGCGACAGCGCCGCCGGGGGGTAGGATGGTGGCGGAGATGGAGAGGATGTCGAAGCGGCCGTGGAAGGTGACGGTGGCGCCGGGGGTGGTGGCGGGCTGCTTGAGGGTTACGTTGCTGACGGCGCCGTTACCGTTGAGGAGGCAGAGACCGATGTTCCGTTTCCGGCAGAAACGGGCGGTGGATTCGACGACGTCGACGCCGGCGGGGAGCTCGAGGACGTAGGGGCTCATCGGCGGCTCGCCGGAGTCGCGGGTGATGATGACGGTGGCAGGCGGCTTGGGTTTGTTCTTGGAGCCGGGGGGGCGGCCGCGGGGGCGGCGGACGACTTCGATGGTGGCGCCATCGTTGGAGGGGGGGCGGTGGGGGAAGGGGAGGGGTTCGTCGTTGGCGGCATTACGGCGGCGGTCGGGGCTAGGGGTGTGGCTGTCGGCTTCTTGGGAGGTGGGGGGGTAGTCGGCGGAGTGGTGGTGGGGCGGCTGAGGCTGCGAGAGGTGTTGGAATTTGGGGTTGTGGGTTTGGTGGTGGAGTTTGGAGAACATAGTGGTGTGATCTTGTTGTTTATCTTCTTCTACCAATTCTCTCTTCATTATATTATTTTAGTTTTGATTTTGGAATTTTATAATGTTTGAATATGGGATAGAGATTGAGGGATGGGGATGATTGGCTGCATGTAGTTTTGATAGCAATAAAAAATGGAAGGAGATGAAGCAAGTTGCAGGTGAAAGGAATTTAAGAGAGAGAGAGGGGATGGATATTGGATATTGGATATTGGATAGTGTTGGACTTTTGCATTGCATTATTTTTTCATTTTTTTTCTCTCTTTTTTTAGTGGATATTCATTAAATATTTGTACTTTCTTTTGTGTGTCCACACTTGTAATCTCTATCATCTTCTTCAAAGTTACACTTGAAGTTCTATGTATTTATGAGGTTTTGTCCTGTTATTCGTTGCATCGGATGGACTTCTTATTTATATTGAATTTTGTAATTACGTGATACTCCCTCTGTCCCAATAATAAAATTTCATTTATTTTGGACATAACTATGAAGAAACAAAAATAAAAAGATTGTATTGATCTTATAATTTTTAAAGGGTTAATTATTTTCATTTTTAGTACGAGACTATATTAATGGAACAGACGAAAAAAGAAAATGAGCCTTTGATATTGGGTCAGTTTATGAATATATTAAATCCACCGTGAAAAATTATTACTCCATCTGTCCCGTTCAACTTGTCACATTTTGCCATTTTGAGTTTCCCGTTCAACTTGTCTCATTTCCTTTTAAGGAAATAATTAAGAAATCACTTTATTCACTTTATATCACTTTATGTCACTCCAGAAACATTTTATATCACTTTATTAATTAAAAAATATTTTATATCACTTTATTCACTATACTAAACACACCATTTACCATATAATACTTTTGTTCTTAATCTTCATACCGATCCCAAATGGAACAAGTTCAACAGGATGGAGGGAGTACATCTTATTTGCAAGAAATTTAGTTGATAAATTTGAAAAAAATAATTTGTAATTCGAAGAGTTGGATTTGGAGACATTGACATAGTATTATTTAAAATTAGTGGTTGTTTTTCGATTTAATTAAGAAAAAAAGATTGACTATTTAAGTATATAGTAGTAGTATAAAAATATAGTACTACTACTGTATATTGGGATATTTTGTACTATAAATAATTGCTCAAGTCAAACCTTTGACCGCCCCTAATTTATTTCATGCATCTAGGCAAGAAGTAGAACTATTTTTGAAGGCATTCGTTCTCAAATCTTCCTATCAGACATTTTAATTCTTTGGTTTGAGCTAATTAAACTTCTTTTTTCTGTTAAAAAAAATTACACGAAACTATATTTAATCATAATCTTTCTTTAATTTATTCGGTGCTATTTGGGCCAGTCGTCGTCGATTTCAGAATGGATTGACTTTCAGGCGATACAAATCAAAAGGATTAAATCCTTTCCATTTGAAATTTCAATTAATGTCTTTTTTCGATTTGTTCGAACTCATCTATCGATTTCAGGCTGAGTTTACATCTTATTTCACCACATACCTAATCACAAAGTAAATTGAATAGAATATGGTTTAATTGGTGTACAAATAATGTAGGGCGGCAACAAGAGAGGGGCGGTGGGAAAATTTAAACTTGGAAAAGAAGGTAGGGAAGATATGATGCGCCGCTGTATGGGAAGTAAAAGTAGGGCCCACTTGTTTGTTGCACTTACACCTAAAGGCGTAAATTGTGACACAAAATCAAAAGGGGTGGCTGGGGTGTCCGAACACTGCATTCTATTTGGATTTGTTATGAATCATTGCTTGAGAATTCATCTTGAAATGATTTTGAGTGGATATATTTTAATAAAGGGGAGAAATTTTATATGCACCATTTGAAGATTCAAAAATGAAAAATACACCATACCTTAAAAAACAATGAAATATATATTATGGGGAACAAAAACTAAAAAGGTGTTATATTTTGAGTCAAATTTTGTTGACTCTTATGCACCTTTTTTAATTTGTTGGTTTCTGTTTTGTCGCGGCCCATTATGCGAGTTGACAGTTTTTTTTGACCTACTTTATTATTTTGTCGCCTCCCATACCCCTACCTCTCATTTTCAATATTAAAACCTCTACATCCCGCTCACACCTTCCTCCCGCTGCACTATCTTCTCTCTCTCTAAGTTAAGAAATTCCGCTCACTATCTTCTCTTTGTGAAACCAAAAATTCCGACATCAATACCGTTCTGCAGTCGACGGCATGATTTTCTCTTGTTATTTTTCACAATATGGCTAATTATGGAGAGGTTAGTATTTTAATTTTTTTTTTCATGCGTTTGAATTTTAATCTGAAATTTCATCTGTTAATTGCAAAAATTATTTAGTATCTATCTATGTAAAATCTCGCTCGAGAAACCTTAGATATAGGTATATCCCGCTCGAGCGGGATCTGTCTTCTACGAGCGGGAAATGCTTTGTTCTGTTATTTAATTAATAATAATAGTGTATAACCTCACCTAAATCCCTAATTTGCTAAATTATTCATAATTCGATTGTTTGATGTTTAATCTATACTAATAATTGTGATTTCGAAAACTGTTGAATTGATCGCATGCGTAATTTACTCATAAATATTCCCTTAATTTTCACATGTCAATGGCATTAAATCCCGCTCGATTAATAGACATAAATCCCGCTCGAGCGGGATATAGTTTTCCAAGCGGGATATGTGTTAACCGAGCAGGATATTGTTATTTAACTTGATAATTATTGTGTATGCTTTGTATGTCATATCTCGCTCGCTGTTGTCATATCTGGCATGATATCCCGCTCGAGCGGGATTTGCTAATCTCGAGCGGGAAATGTTTAGTGAACTTGTTTAATACCGTGTATATTTTTATTTTATTATTTGTAGTTTAATTCAAATATTTAATAGTGCAAATTATTTTTAAGAGGTCTGAGACTATTGACCGGAAGTCCACGGTTAGCACGTCCTACAGGCACAGTGTTTTAGAAGACGTGAAGTCTACATTGATGGCGGTTGGGGGACAGGATCTCTTGGAGAGGTGGCTTGAAGGTTGTTTTGGCCACTTTACTTACTGGCAGCCGGGGCAGAAGTGCGGTATGGGCGTGCATCACGTATTGTCCCGGCAGGTTTCGGTTCAATGGGGCGAGCCACACGACATGTGGTTTCATATCAACGGGGCGAACCTTTGGTTTTCTTCTGCGGAGTATGCCCTGGTTACCGGATTGTCATTCGGCTCGTCTGATTTTCGACCTTCAGACGACCACGACTTACGGGGTGTGCAAGTGTATCGGCGGTTTGCCAACGGCGTGCCGATTAGTGTGGGGGACCTCCTCGATCGGTTTTCTCTGAGGCAAGTGACAGATCAGAGTGGAGAGTTGTACCTGCAGGTCGCGCACGTGTTAGTGCTGTATATGTTGTTGTTTGGTCTTGAGTAGAAGAAGTTTGTTGCGGATTGGGTGTGGAAGCTGGTGGACGATCTGGACGCATTTTCTGGGTTTCCTTGGGGCGCATACACGTATTTGCATCTGAAGCACTACATGGACAATATGCAGCAGACGAGAAAGTACCACTTCTACGGTGCAGCCTGGACTTTCCACGTTTGGTCTTGGAGGCACTGCCAGACTTAGCCGCTGCAGTTGCGGTCCTTGATAACCCGGATGCGCGGCCCAGATGTCTAAAATGGAAGTTTAAGAAGTTAAGTGGAATAGAGCTGCAGCCATTATTTTCCTTGCATGTAAATTTTAATTTTTGCACTGTATATATTTTGAAGTATTTTTTCATAATTCTATTTGTGTTTGATAAAATGTTTTGCGCTGCTGGTTGGTCGATTCAACCCTTTTGTACCAGATGACGCTGAAATGGAGACTTTCTATTTCCGGTCCAGTAAGTATCCAAATGCACTTGGAGTGGGCTATGTAGTGCCGCGCAATCCGTTACGTGCAGGGGAACAGTTCCCCCGTCAGCCACGCCAGTCCATAGTAATTGAAGATGAAGAGCAGGAAGAGAGACCTCCTCGAAGGAGAGCACAGAGACAGCGGGGTCAACAGAGGCAGCCTGTTAGAAATGACCAGCGAGAGGCCGAGGCAGAGGCAGAGGAAGAGGCAGAGGCAGAGGCAGAGGCAGAGGTAGAAGAAGAGGCAGAGGCAGAGGCAGAGGATCGTGATCCTGAGTACCGAGAGCCACCCAGCCGTCCAGAACACGGGAAGCGTGTTCGTCAGGCAGGATCTTCATCCTCCAGTGGTGAGGCCGATCACGTCCTACGGTCCAGTGATCGACGCTGGATTCGATCAGAGATTGCTTTAGCAGAGGATCGCATTGTAGAGAAAGTGGAGCGGAGACTGTTCCCCAAGCTGAAATCTTGGATTGAGGGCTTGTTTGACAAAGCCCGATGTGGATCTACACGCCGATCCCCTGGACGTCAGCCCACCCCGTGGTCCATGCCTATACAGTCACCACGGCCCTCAGTGCGAGACCCTGCACAAGGCCAGGGCCAGGATCACCAGCGCCGCTCCTCAGTGCGAGAGGCACAGGGCCAGGGCCAGGAACACCAGCGCCGCTCAGTGGGAGACCCTGCACAGGGGCAGATCCAGGAAGGCCAGCGCACCCCCTTTTGTCCAGCTCGTCATTCCTTGCAAGCAGAACGTTTTTTGTCGCCCTCTTGTCCAGCTCGTCATTCCATGTACGAGCCTGGACCATTGAGTGCAATGTTCGATCAGTACGGTTCGTTTATGCAAGAGGGAAGTACCAATTTTAATGCATTGTGGGACTCTCTTGCATCAAGCATTGAACATATTGGTAGCCGTCGTGCCCACTCCAACCGTCCATTCCAATTCTCGGCTGCATTAGATGTCAACTGACTGTAACGCGGTAAAGGACAGTGAACTCGAGACCACTTCTCGGGCCCGACACTCATCAATTTTTCGTAAGCAGCTTCGCTCTCTCGGCGGATCATGTCCATTGCTTTATCAAAAATTGCTGGGCGATATGCAAATGCAACTTTTTTAAACAATTCCACCACTGTTTTTCCGTATCGGTTAATCTTTTGCAGCAAGTGATAGTAGCATAAACCATGAACTGCATTCGGAAAAACCTCCTTCACAGCGTTATCTATCGAGGGATGGGCATCAGACATGATTAATGTATCATTCAATTCTCCATACGCAATTCTGAATCGGCTGAGGAACCACTTCCAAGAGATATCATTCTCAATAGGCCCAACGCCAATTACTAGAGGAAAGGTATGCTCGTTGGCATCCTTAGTGACAGCGACAAACAAGATATCTTTATTCTTGGCCTTCAGATGAGTGCCATCAATTGCAATCACAGGCCTCATATTCAGTGGATAAGCAAGTCTACATGCGCCGAAAGCTACAAACAAGTGTTCGAACTTCCCATCAATACCAACTTGCAAATCAGTAAATGTACCTGGGTTCCATTGTTGTAGCATGTGAAGATAGCCTGGCAACATCCGAAAGGAATTAACATATTCCCCGTATATGCTTTTTATAGCTGCGTGCCGTGCTCGCAGGGCCAAATCATAACGAATGGTGAATCCAAATTCGCTTTGCACCTCTGCCATAATGGCCTTTGGCTCTATTATTTTATACTCCCTTCGTATTTTCCGAGCAACGTAGGCTGCAATCACATTCATGCGAACTTTTCTACGACCAACACGTCCGAGCTGGCGTGTGCATGCGTGATCGCCCGTAAATTTGGTAATTCTCCAAGCTTTTGATCTTTTACTTGATCTTGCTTTCAGCTCGAACGGACAAGATTCCATACGCCTGCATATCCATCTGAGACGTAGGCCATCAGATGCATCAACTTTGTATTCTGCTCCAATCTCCAGGTGCCACAAGCCTGCTGCTACATTTAGAGATGCTTTACTTTTGAAAACAGAACTAACAGACAAATCACCATCTTTTAGCGGGCCCTGTTCATGTACAACGATTGAATTCGTTGCATTCACGGGAATCACTGGAACTAACCAATGCTCCAATCACCGGCTTCGTCATCTTCTTCCCCACGAATCCATGCTTCACGCTCCAACACAGCGTTATCTATCATGATGTCCTCTGCCATCTCTTCAGACGCATCACTGTCGGTTTGCAGCTCATAGTCTTCATCCTGAGGACCAACTGCCTCTTGATCTTCGTCATCACCATCGGCCTCTTCATCATCGTCAGCATCGTCAGCATCTTCAGCACCATCTGCATCTTCATCATTGCCATAACCCTTTGCAGTCTCTGCAACTTGAGTCGACGTGGATGCGAAATAATGTGTGGATGTCGATGCATAATTACCACCAGCGGGGTATGCATCAACACTAAAAGTGGAGGAAAGCATCTGTGTTTGGATACGATCCATTTCTTCATAATAATCAGCATCGAACTCAGGCACGTATACGTTCGTGTATTGGTGAGTCACGTACACAGTTGCTTCTGGCTGCGTGGCACACAAACGATAAAATTCAACGTCGGTGCTTAATGGGCACTTTACAGTACACCCCCTCTCATTCTTCGACAGATAATGCAACTTGTACTGTGTGCTGAAGGAGTTTGCACTCAATTGACAATCAATGCTGTACCTTAGGCCGGAGAGACAGTGATGGACATCTACAAATTCATATCCGCCCGAGTACGTACAACCAGACCATGTTCCTCCGTATTTGATAATAAAATAGTGATCCATCTACACATAAGTACAAACACATAAGTACAAACACATAACAATTAATAAAAATAACACAAAAATACGAAATCCCGCTCGCCAACCACACAATTTCCCGCTCGAGCGGGATCTAACCTCACGAGCGGGAAGTTATTTTTTTGAGCGGGAAATGATACATATAGATACTAGATTTTTTTGGAGTCCTAATATACAAAATCCTTCTCGCAAGGCCTAAATCCCGCTCGAGCGGGATTTAAATTCACGAGCAAAAATTTACAATTTCGAGTGGGAAATGATAAAATTCACTTGCTATGCAAACTATACAGCATTAATATAAATTTCAAAGTTTTGATTATTAAGTGGATACTACTGGAAAAATACAAGAGAGGGAAAATACCTAAAATAATGAATTTGAATGGATGTTACTTGAAATATTGCTGCCCACTGTAGAATGTTATGAATTTGAAAGGATGTTACTTCAAAGATTGCTGTCCACTATAGAATGTGATGAATTTGGAAGAATGATATTGTGGGTGTGTAAAAGAGCGATGTGAATGGTAAAATATATAGAGTTATCAATGCTATACAGATTTTTTTCCGCATTTCACGTGAAAATGTACTGTCTCATATCTGCACAAGCAAATAAATCCATGTCATGCACCAATCAGCCATCATTCTGTACATTGACCAGCTTTCTGACAAGCGGGATTTGACACGTGTCGAGCGTGAAATTAAACTATCCGAGCGGGATATGCATTTAGGTTCGTTTAGTGATTTTTCAAAAATTTTTGACTCAAATTTGTCCCTAATTAATCACGAATAGTGATACATAAAATAATTAACTTATATAATTATTAGCTAATGATTGACAAATAATGACATAATTATCATTTAATCATTGCAATGTCATATACTGTATATCACATCCCTTACACATGTGTAAGAGATGTGATATAAAGAGGTTGATAAGATGGCATATTATATTACAAATATTCAAAATGGTGTATTTTTCATTTTTGCATTGTGAAAAGGTGTATTTCAATGGATTACCACTTTAATAAATTTAATATAATCATATGCAAATGCAATAAGCAAGATTCCAAGGATGCGAGGGTATCCATATTGGTTGAGTCACTTAATAGCTCGATAGCAATTTAATTGAATGGCACGAGCATCGTGCGACTTGAGGTCATTATCGAGCCATCCGATGCAGGTGCTCTCTCTCTTTTTTTTTTGATATCGTAGAAATCTGCATCTGCTACTTTCGGTGCGTAAGGTGCTCTCTCATAATATGGAATAGTGACTAATTGGTTGATAAAAATTAAATTATGTTAATCAAAAAGAGAAATCAATTAAAAATCAAGTCACGAGTTTTTAATCTCATCGAGGATGTTTAGTAGGCCGAATTGGATGGAACCGGTCTGATACTTAGTCTCATGATATTGCCATGTAGGATTAGTCTTAGTCATTTTTTCCTTATGAATCTTGGCCTCCTCTTGTGACAAAATTAATTTCGGATCAATATTTATATTTAGTGATTGTAATCGAACTAACCCTAAAGAGATAATTATGGTCTAATCTCTACAATACAGAGCCTTGATATTAAGACGAAGTTCAAAATGTGACGAGAGGCACTATCGAGCCTTGATCCAATTCACATATGAGCTTCTTAGAGCACCCACTACAGGTGTCGAGCGCCGCTCGACCCCGCAAGGTCAAGCACCGTTGTGGGCCGCTCGATACCATGGTGTCGATCAATAGTGTCGAAGGTGGTGTCGATATATCGACACCGCTTTCGACTTCGGTGGTGCAGCGGTTTGGGGACACGCCATTGGTCCGAGGTAATTTTTTTTGTCTTATAAAATTTTTTACCGAAGTTTTACTCAACACCATCAATCATTAAAATTACACTTTGCAGAGATAGATTCGGAGTCTAACTCAACACTTGTAGTGGATGCTCTTATAATTTATAGGATTGTATCCCTCAAATTAAGTCAAATTTTCATCCTTGAAAAGTACGTCTCATGCCATATTTTAAAAGTTTGTGCAAATTGTCATAAATCTTACTCCCTCTGTATTTATATAAGTGTCCTAGTTTGACCTGACACGAGAATTAAAAAAGTTGGTAAAATATTGAAAAATAGGGTAAAAATTAGAAAGTAGGGGTAGTGGGATAATGATTAAAAAATAATAGTAATAACAAAAAAGATGTGGTATTGACCAAAAAGTAAAAATAAAGTTGTTGGGATGATAAAAAGGTAGAAATAAAGTTGATGTGAGGTGGAATCATAAGTGGCAAAGAGTAATAAATTTAAAAAGTAAGGAGGATATGATGGTAAAAAAAGATAAAGTAGGACATTTATAAAAATATATCAAAAAGTGGTGAAGTAGGACATTTATAAAAATAGGGAGGGAGTAACAAATATTTGAAGGTTGAGCTATTTTTGGATCTCCCTCACACCCACCCAAAGATTAGGCATGTAATTAATACACATTCTAAACGTTCATGGTAATTGTTTTCCTACCTAAAATAAATTAATTCAAATATCAAACGCTTTTAAAAAAAGAAAAAAACACTTATTTAATTTTTTGATTTGGAGAAAGGGAACTAGGGGAGTGGTAAAGATTCAACTGAAATCTTTTTATTCTCAGATATAGTTTATTAGCATATAATTACAGTGAACTTCAAAATATATGTAGGTTTGAGACTTCAAACAATTGCAGATGTTTTCATTTAATCCTATCTCTTATTTTTCATTTAATTTGGACGCGTGGTTTTGCATTAGATGAGACAAATTGAGAAATAATATTCTACATGATGTTATACTTGATGTATAAATATTGCAATTTCATCCAATTATCTTATAATACAACTAAATTTAGATTGAAAATAACAATTAAGAAGCTGTAAAACATTAAATGGAATAAAAGAAGGGAAAAGATTTTTGGACATAATGTTCTAGACATACTGGGTTAAATTAGTTAAATTATAATTTTTGTTATTTTGGAATTAATTAATTAGTTTAATCGCATATAAATAGTTACCCTTTTATCCTTAGCATTAATTAAGGAATAGATTAAGTGATTGATTCTATCCTTAATTATTTCGTTAAAATATCCTATAGTTAACCAAATAAATATAGTATAGTAGTATCATGTATATATCTATGCAATTTGGACCCATAACTAAACGTACTTTTAAGGAAATAAAATCAAGTATAATATCTTTCATATTAATTTATTATGACCAGATTTTCATGAATAAAACTCAAATTAATTGGTATCATTATTATAATCAGATTTTCATAAATTAGATAATAATCTATTATGATATGATTTTCAGGAATTTCGAATTAATTAATATTATTCATATTAATTGTATGTTTTGCATGACAACTTTCACATTTTGTTGCTCGTCCATTTTAATGTTATCATTTTTTGAATCACAATTTTGGAATATTTTTATTTCATTATAATATCACTTAATTTTATTCCTTTGAATATTGTATGCATGATTGTCATTTGTCAATTTTTTAAATAAATATAGTGTATTATGTTCTTTTATTGTAAATTTTTTTCATTTTAAAAAATATACACCTTTAAATCAAAGAAAAAATAAAAGAAGGAAGAAAAAAAAACTATGCAAAATAATGATTCAACTTAATCATCAATAATTGGAATAGAAAAACTATAAGAAACGAGATTATGTTCACTTTGGAAGAATATTTTGTTACCTAAATTTTTTAAAGCCACAATTGCATATATACCTAATAAAGATATGGTAATATTTAAATCATTTCAAAATAAAATAAGGACGAATTAGTAAACACAATAAAATAGAAAACCGAAAAATAGAGAACCTATTCGATCAAAACTGATTTTTAATTTATATAAGCAAAATAAACCAATTATATCTAGGATATTATGTCCCATTATAATGACTATCACTCAAAAATTTAAAACACATGAATCCACCAAATTTTGGTCTAAAATCACTCTATTTGAATAAGATATGTTGACATTTATTGACAAGTCTATCTATGTGGGGTATTTGTTTATTATAATTTGCAAGATATGTTTTAGTAAACAGTTACATAATGATAGATTTAAGTAAATTAGATAATTTTTGTTAATGATAAATCATTCAAATCCTTTAAAAAAGTTGACCAATAACAAAACTTGCAAGTTGATCCAAGCAATGATAATCTAAAGTTCACGCGTCATGTCTAACTTTTTGACAATAAGAAGACAAATCAAAAACTGCTCTAAATAAATAAATAAAAATTAAAAAGCATCCTTGCGAATGCTTTCCTTTTAGATGAAGAATTCGCCATCTTGGAGATGTTACTCAAAAACAAAAATACATAGAAACGAAATATTTTTTACTCAAAAGTGTACTAGCATTGTCCTTAAAACTGTTAACACATTGATTATAAATCTTTAAAGTTACACGAGAGCAATTAAAGCATTTTTCGTGTTCGTGTTTGTTTTTGTTTTTGTTTTTGGAAAGTCAAAGCAATTTTCAAAAAGTATCTTCTGCATTCGGCGACTGGCTATATTTAATTTTTGCAGATAAGTTTGTTTTGTTACTCTTTCATCATCCTTCTATTACATTTCATACAAAATAAAAAAAAAATGTTTAGATAAATGTATTTTTATGGTCCAATCCGCCGCGAACCAAATGCTTGCTAAATAGTAAGACCAGTCACATTATCGATCCTTCGAGAATTATCTAATTAATAGTTGAGTGGACAATTCTGAAATCAAAGGTCTTAAGATTAAATATTACCCCCTATAAAGATCGAATCTTACACACTTATTTTTCGAGCACCATTTTCAAACTATTGTATAGTAGCAAAGATACTTACCGCGAGTTTCCCATAACATAAATATATGTCTAATTGCATATCTAGAAAGACGAAACGCCTCCAAGGTAAAAAAGGGCAAAGGAGATGGAAATGAAACAAGAATTAAACTACTCCCTCCGTCCTACCAGACTTGTCTTGTATTTCTTTTTGGGCTGTCCCGTTATTCTTGTCCTTTTTCCTTTTTTGAAAATAATTAGGAAACAATTAATTTGTTAAACAATCCAATTTACATTTTTCATCATACTTTTCCACCTCATTTTCTGTGTCATTCACTATTCTCCTTCTCTCTCCACTCACTTTATTCCACTTTATTTTACTATTCACACTCTCTCTACCCACTTTATTTTACTTTATCACTTTATTCCACTATTCACTCTCTCTACCCACTTTATTTTACTTTAAAAGCTTCACTAAACATACTTTCTACTCTTAATTATTTTCTCTTTAAATCTCGCGCCCAAAAGAAACAGGACAAACCTGGTGGGACGGAGAGAGTATTAAAGTATATAGTCGTAGTGATTCTATTTAGGAGTCGAAGATTAATGAAATTATCAAATAAATTACTACTGCTACTAGCAATAAAGATGATTATCTTTTACAACGGGCTCAAATAAAGTGATGACATTACTCGTCAACTTGAAAAAATATCTACCTATTATAAAAGAATCTCGTATACAAAATAACTCAAAGTAAACACCTCCTTGAAGACTTCTTAAATGGGAAATGAGGTATTATATGGTGATCATGACTTCTATATTGACAAGTAAGGTGGGAGACATTAATTTTGAAGAGGATAGTTTTTTTTTTTCACATGTAGACAATACACATGTCCTCATTCTCGTCATTTGGTTCATAAGTTCATAAAAAAATCCAACTCATGATATAGTATATTTTGTCCCATTCATAAACTGAAATACAATATTTTTGAGTGAATTATTAGAAATAGAAATTTATTTTTTAGATTAGTGGTTTTAGTGATAAGTATAAATAGGATTCTATTGTATTTTCGGTGGTATCTTTTCACAATGTAATCTGTAACATTCCGGATTTTCCAAATAGAGTATTAAATAAGTTAACACTCCTAAATATATTAAAAATATTTTCACATAAAAAAAAATCTTTCATCTTTTTATGAAAATAGACATATCATGTTTATAGTCGTTCTGTAGAGTATTTTATTCCGAGTCTATAGCCGCTAAGTTTGCTCAAAAAAGATTTCGCATAGAAAAGTTATGCACGTTTAAAGGTTTTAAAACGTAAGTTGCTGCACAGCTGCTTCCGCTTTGCAGCAGCTTACTGCGCAGCAGCTTTCGCCTCGCAGCAGCTTACTGCTCAACAGCTTCTGCTTTGCAGCTGCTTCTGCATTGCAGCAGCTTCCGCCTCGCAGCAGCTTATTGCTCAGCTGCTTTCGCATCGCAGTAGTTTACTGCACAGCTGCTTGCTTCTTCCTATAAATAGGCGCTTAATATTTTCATTTTCATCGTTCAGTTTTCTATTATCTCTCATTTATCTTACAACATAAGCTCGTCGTATCTGCTTGTGTGATCATGATGTCTTGATGTTACGGTCATCATTGGTATTTTTAATCAGGTGGGTAATCTTTTCGAAAACTATGTTTGAGTTATTAAACTCTAGAATAGCATAAAAATTCAGTTATCCATAAAATATTTTCATGTGCGTTTCATGTGATATACTCTAGTTAATCGATCGAGATACTTAGTGAGTACACAGGTACTAGCTGAGTATTGTGCGCACCACGTTGCAATGCAATGGGTTGATCTCCATTTGTATTGTAGCTAGCGGTCTTGAGCTAAGGCTCCTGGCTTATGTTAATGTTGACTATGTTACTCCACGGACTCTGTCATGGATACAAGTCAAATAGACTGTGGTAACCATAACTATGGTGCCTAGTCGAAGTATAAAGATCGAACCTCACATCATGCATCAAAAATATGTTTTGTATGATCAGGGGTGGATTTCTGTTTTAAAACCCTCTTATGCATACCATGTTAAATGGATAATCTGCTATGTTTCCAAAAATGCTTCCAAAACGACACATGCCCACTGAGTACACTAGTACTCAGCCCAAAATATTTTCAAAATATTTTCAGGTTGGGAGGCAGGTGATGGGACGCGAGGCTGAGGCGGGGATCGTTGTAGCTAATGTGTGCTTCCGCTATATTATTTAATTGTGCAACTCTGAATAATGTTATTATTATATATATGTGAAATATATGAATAATTGTTATGTGTGCAAAAAGTATGCCCCCTTCTTTCCCGCTTCTTTATTCTCCTCTGTCGCGTCTCGATTTATGGGAACCGGGATGTGACATAATCAATGAGGAAATATTTCCCCAAAATGTTTCTCACTCTTCCTTCTTCTCTTCGTATCTTCTCTTCTGCAGTTTTAGTTTTTAACATGGTATCAGAGTTATACCTTATCTTCCGCTGATTTGCCATCCTTCTCACCGATTAATTGTTGAAAATTTCCAATCAATCTCCGATCAAAATCATTCTCTTCACCATGAAGCTGTAGTTATGGATTCAAGTTTCACATCTGAAATGGTTCGCCGTTGCGTCTGTCTCCTCCGTCTAGTTTTACGTTTCCGATGGCTGCTAACCGCCGTAATGGTCCAAATCGTGGTGATTCCGTTCCATCCATCTCATCAATTCATCGTTGCAATTTCCGATCAATCATCGAGTTCGTCACTGTTATGTCATCTCAATTCCTATTGTTCTAGTTTCTGGTAATCTCTTTTCGATTCAGGTTCGAATCTCTCCCTCTCTTTTCTATTTTCATCTCTAATCTAAATTAGTGTTCAATTGGTATCTGCCTCCGATTAAATTTTGTTCTCTTCTTCAGTTCTTAGATCTTCAAATCTAGATCTGTTCTTATCTCTTTTGTTCGCCGATAAAATCGGTTGATTCTCTTTGATGGTCCCGATACGAGTTACTGGTGTATGGGGGGGGGGAATACACCAGTTAGGATTTTTCAACTTTTGAAAAACTTAACACTTGAAATCAACTTTAACTGAGTAAAAGGACTCAGTTGGGATCTCACAGCTGAGTAAGCAACCTCAGCTGGAAGGGTGGTGCTGTGCAGAATGTGGTGGAAAATGTACTCGTAAAATCAAACTCACGCTTTTATGCACGGTTGGTCAAAACCAAAACTGTTGATGTGAAAGTATGCAGATTGTATGCGGTTAGTTTGTCAGTTGAGATATGCAAATAAAGACTGAACACAAATAAACACGACACACAAGATTTACGTGGTTCGGAGAGAACTCCTACGTCCACGGGGAGATGTGAGTCCACACACCTCAATCCAAGTTCTTCTGGACAGTTCCACTCAGCTTACGCGGGCTGAGCAACCGTTACAGTTTAGTTTCCGGGCACTAAACATCCTAAGTCAAGTTTGCGGGTACTTGACGACCTGACTACTCAATTACAGGAAGATTAATGTCTAACACACTTTTTAGGGTGTGAGAATGGGTAGGATTTCCAACTACATCTCGATCACGAATGAGAGCTGGATCTAAGGCTTGAACGAATAAACACTCAACCTAAGATCAAAAACAGTTTCGATCTCTAGGAACCCTCAGCTACTAATGTTCTCTCAAATTGGAACTCTCAGCTGCTGATGCTCTTAGATGATGATTTTGCAGATTTGCTTTTTGCTTTGATTTCTCTCGTGAAAGCTCTTGAATTTTCGTCGTCTATCTCTTCTATGTCTCTCGAATGAGAGAATGCCTCTATTTATAGGCGGAGAGAATCAACTAGCCGTTGGAGGAGCAGTTGATCTCTGATCGGTTGAAAGCGATGGCTTGTCTCTCATCTCTGCAGACTTTCCCGATATGGCATCTGTGCTCTTCTGTTTTCCATCTGAGACAGCCTTGTGTTGGGCCAGATGGGGTAATGACTGAACGGTCAAACCCTCATGTGACTTCCTTTTGAAATTCAAATCTTTGACAGTCAACTTTGGTTTGTCGGTTGAAAGTCTTGGGGTCAGCCGATTTTGACAGTCAACTCTGGAGACCTGTAAAGATAAAATCTTAATTTTGCTCAAACAGCTAGCCTAAATTCTAACATTAGGTTCTGGCAACATCTACTCGGTTGGGGTCAGCCGGTTTTGGAATTCATCAAAACTTATACTAATAAATTTCCCAACACTCTTTTCCTATCCTAAATTCCAATTTGGTTGATTCTATTTCCATCACTGATTTTCATTCGGTTGATGTTCTCGCTTTAGTGCTTCTTACCATTTTTATCTGAATCATGAGTTGTGATTTGGTTAGTTTGTCATGTTTGTTAGATCCGTGTAGATCTTGTCTCCAGTTTTTGGTTTTCTGATCTATGTTGATTGGAATTGAATTGTTAGCTGGATTGTATCCAAGCTTTTGTCTTCTCTTCTACAGATTTGGTTCTCGCCATAGTGCATTCTTCAACTTTGTTGCTAATGATCATTGTTGATCTTAGTGTTCTACTTTCACTATTCGCATCATGAATTGTGATGTTTGTCAAATTCATAGATCTGTGTAGATCCTGTTTATGTCTGGCTCTGTCGATTGGTATTGAATTGTTAGCTGGTTGTTGTAACCGAGCTTGTCTCTATGCTTGAATCTGTTTGAGGCTCTGTTCTCGCCGATTGAAACTCTCTTTCGTTGTTTGCTCTTCATTTTT
This sequence comes from Schizonepeta tenuifolia, assembly GCA_029490685.1. Lineage (NCBI taxonomy): Eukaryota > Viridiplantae > Streptophyta > Magnoliopsida > Lamiales > Lamiaceae > Schizonepeta > Schizonepeta tenuifolia. The sequence goes on from CM055956.1 coordinate 9,525,849, forward strand.
AATCGATTCATGGTTGTTCAGTTCATGTGTTCGTTGTCTAAGTTCTCAAATTGTGGTATCCAATCTATGTTGATCAGAGTGAGTATCTGTTTTAATTTTGTCTAGTTATCTCACTGAGGGGGAGCAGTTAAGCTTCGCATTTTTGTTCTGTTTCATTGGTTTGGATTGATTCTGTTTAGAGTTTGTAGTTTGTGTGGTTGTTCAGAAATGTGCAGCAGGTGCATACAAGGAATTGGAGGTTTTGTCGTGTTGTGATTTGTGTGCTTCAGTTAAGAACTCTTTTGGATGTAACTCTTGATGTTTCTTTTAGCATTTTCACTTTGAGAAGATATCATAATTAGCAGATGTGCACTTGTTTCTTCCTGTTGCTTCTTTGGAGTTGTAATAGCTAGTTTTGTTTTTGTTGTTGTTTCAAGATGTTTGCAATTATTTTGCACATCTTAAGGGGGAGTATTAGAAATAGAAATTTATTTTTTAGATTAGTGGTTTTAGTGATAAGTATAAATAGGATTCTATTGTATTTTTCGGTGGTATTTTTTCACAATGTAATCAATGAGGAAATATTTCCCCAAAATGTCTCTCGCTCTTCCTTCTCTTCGTATCTTCTCTTCTGCAGTTTTAGTTTTTAACATGAATTAAGCATAAATAAATAAGTACATTTATGAATATAGTCACAAGTTTCTTCAACCAAAAACATCTAAAGATACCCCAAACTCTCCATTACTCATTTAATCATCTAAATAAGTATAGACAATAATCATTGCCGACAACAATTTACAAGACAATGATTCTCCGGGTTCCATTACCATAGCAACCTTAAATATCCATTAGCAAGCCCGCTTTCGCACAGTGTGGAACCGGCAGAAGAAGTTTCGTGGATCAAGAAAGAATGAACGAATCGGAGATGAATCTAACATCATATACAAGGTAATAAGATGTTGATTACTCTCGATCCTTACCGAGTAAATCAAGCCTCTAAATCTGTCCCTGAAAGGCCCTTTTTTGTAGCTAGCTAAGAAGAATTTCGTAACTTCTACCCAATCGTCAAACAAGATTTTTTTTCGCAGACAATATTCACCTGAATCGACCACAATCAGCACCAGAGATGATCACCAAGAATTGTGCACTGATTCACCAGTCAATCTCTATACACTTGTGCGTCCAGAATATGCAGTGGTCCTAGTTCAGGACTTTGACAAGAAATAGCAATATCATCGTCAATATGGAGAACTCCAGGACGAACTTGGGCCATGCAGAACGTTCAACCCAATACTGCCACCTGTACAGTTCAACCAGTAGATAGCCGCTGATAAAGCCTGCTAAGCATTTCCAGATTATGCACCCTATTCAGAATGGTGACTAAAGCATACCCACCATACTAGCAAACCAATGACATACAATTTTAAAAAAACTTGATTGCAAAATCATGGCCCAGACAAACCAAACCCTATTTGTAAGCAGGTAGTTTTTAGAAATATGCACAATCTAAAATCTTGAGGGGAGATTTTCTTGTGCAGAATACTATTAAGCTAATTATACCATACAAGTAAATAATCCTAATGGTAGAACCTTAACAAAAGTGGAACTGCACCTACAATTTAAATGAATCTTTGCCTAAATATGCTGCACGGGCACTCCATATACGATTAATGAATTGAGTAAATTGAGTGGGCAATAATCATACAGGGATATGTAATAAGATAAGAACATACATACCCTCGAGGCTATTTAAGACAAGAATAATTATCAAGGCAACTCAGAAGCAAGAGTCACAAAAATAGCGAACATTCCCCTTAAACATTCAACCTACATTTTTTTACCCCTCATCTGTGCTTTAAAAAAATTGAGTACAGAGAAGTTATTTTCACCATCGTATGAGCAATCACTAATATGCTTATATCCATGTTTTTTACTCTTAAAAGTCATTTTTGAAATAAGGGTAATGTTGAGTACAGTGCAATGACAATGGCATAAATGTATAAACAGATCTATGTGTGTTGTATGGATTTGAATTTAGACCTATAACTTAGTTGACCATTTGATAACTTCATTAATTAAATGCTGGGGTTATTAACAAAACTTATAGTGTCCAGGAAGACAATGAGAAAGGGCCTGAGTGATAGTATGAATATCGAGGCACTCCCCCTGCAGTTAAGCCCTGTAAGTAGATATTAAATGCTATATTACCATCCTGGAAATACAAGGGTTGGTCAAGGAAGGTTTCTGTAACCCTCCTATATACCCCTGCGTCAGAATTCTCATTAGTTTGACCATACAAATTGTGAACAGTGCACAGGGTTCAAGTTTTTAAGGGAACCGCAGCATTCACATTGAAGTGTAATGAATTACTAAAAAATTAATGATTAAAATATTTATGAGCGACTAGCTAGAAATTGTGAGCCATACTTGTTGCTTATCAGCATAAGATAAAAAAAGAATTCAGATCAAGCTTTTCGAAGTTTCTGAAACATATTACTACTACACAAGTTAAAGAACCAAATAACAAGGCGAGATAACAATATCAGTATGGATAGTTGAGTTCAGGAAGCAATGTAGGTTGCCAGTAATTCATTTTCATCCCACTGGTCCTTGTTAACAAATATTTATCCAACTGTTTACCTTTCGTTAACAGTCTTATTACTCATGGCAAAATATGTGCATATCAGGGTTATATGCAAAAAAGTGCAAAAAAGTATCCTGAATTATTAAAAAAACTTGCAAACATAGACTTACCAACTGCCTGCAGCATATGTGTTATTTCCATTTATTTGTTCCTTCTCAAATTCTTCTAGTATAACACGTTGTCTTTCAGTTACGGTTCTGAAAATTGACAGAATGAACAAGTGAAGCTAACCATGAAGTTTATATTTCTATTTGCAGCACAACTGTTAGATATTAGAAGGAACTGTACAAATTTGCTCAATCAACAAGAAGAGATTGCAGAAATACAAATTACGGGCTACTAGTTATATAAAATAAAATGAAAATAAAATCTAAAGCAGAATGGGACTTGAAATCAATCCTACATGAAACTAATTACAACTGTGGTGTTCTGGAAGAATGATTTCATAGGTTCCAAGAAGTACAAATATATAAAACTGTGTCCACACAAGAGGGCAATCTTCTCACTAATTATATAAAATTTCCTTAGTCAAAAGACTGCCTAATCATCATATGTAGTCATATGTTACCTCAACCCAAGCATTTGAAATCTAATTTCATAACGATGACACCAACTAAATATAGGAATAGGAAAAATAAAATAATGTTTTTACTTTCAATAAAAGGTAACATAAACAAACACATTTTAGAGAATGGATTATGGTACTAGTAACCTATATATACATAACAAAAATCCAACCAACATTTCTAGAGCTACTTCTACCATTCATCAATCTAAATAAAATACAAAAGAACATGACAAGACTATGTGAACTGATACAAAGAACTCTGAAACCTTAGACCCAAGAGGTAATCTGTTAGGCCTAAGCTGGATGAGGGCTGGAGGTCGCTAAGTAGCGCGGTGCCCCAATAGTTGTTCAAGGTTGTGTCGAAGTAATGAAAACCTCCCAGGGTTTTTTGTTTCAGTAAGCCTCTTAAATGGCTAAATGCTAATTTTTCCTAAAAATCGATTGAGTTTTTGGGTCGCCCGCTTTTTATAACTTTTATAATTATAATTTTCTTTTTGGTCATGACAGCGCCATTCCCTTTTTCGGCCATAATCACCATCAATATGGCGGTCACCACAGCCTGCCACTGAAATCTGCCATGCTGCCAGGTGGTGGTTCTTTGACAACAATGTTTCAAACAACAGGAGTCAATGTTGTAGCTTCTATTATGTCTATATAAAACCCTAACAAGTTTTAAGGACTTCAGCTGTTCTATTTCTATAATGTGCAAGGTTGTCCGTTGGCAAGAAACTCTTCCATATGAACATAACATTGAGAAAAAAGAAAACAATCCAACACTGCTTTTCAACCCTAAAAAGGAAAATGCACCAGAAAGCAAGAAAAAATGACAAAACTTACTTGGGAAGATTTATGCAGAAGCGTACGTACTGATTTCCGTGGTCCACTAGGAACCCATTCTTTGGCAATCCTTTAGTGCATAAAGCCACATCAGGAAAATCTTAAGGAAATGCAAAGGGCAGACCAAATCAAAATAGAATTCATACCTTTGCCTCTTAGCTTAACCAGTTGCCCATGTTGAACCCCCTTAGGAATCTGAAATGAAAAGCATTGAGTGAAAGACATGACATATAGGTATAAGGATAATTGGAAGCACTGTCAAATAGAAGAGGAAACTCTGACCTCTACAAATACCAGTTTATACAAAATGAAAGAGAGAGCAGGGATATACAGCAAACCACCCAGTCACAGATTTTTGATTTTATAGCTTCGTCTTGCAAGACTTATAAATTCAAATTATCAACACTTACTGAAAAGTTCCATTCTTAAGATACATATGACATCCCAATCTTATAATGACATGATATTTTCTACACGGGTCTCAAGCTCCCATTATTTTGTTATTCAGCTTTCTTCTAATGGCCCTACACTGACCTCATACTAATAAATTTAGGATCCTGACATATCTAACATATAGATATTTCAGTTGCATACTTCATGATCCTCCCATATTAATCTGTGTAAGGCATCGGTAGCATAACTCATAATTCTCCCTTAAGCAGCATAAGCCTCCCCTTTTGAAACTCAACATTATTAATAATTAAATGTACTCCAAGCAGTTAAGTTAGGGAGAAGATTCAGATACCACTTTAGACTCCTGCCTTATGGCACTTAAATCTCACAATGGTATGGCTATTTTAGTTTTAGACCGAATCTTCATAGTTTTGTTTTTAGACTTATCCCAAAATGGCTTGGTGCTAATGATCCATACTTATATTAGAGATCCTCCAGATGTGTAACTGATGGAATTTTTAATTACATGCAAAACGATTCTCTCTTTTAGAGAATACCTCTCCCTTTTTCGGGCACCAAGCATTTTCTTGCATGTGAGGCGTGGCTCTAATACCACTCTTGGGCCTTGAAGTCCCCTTTCCACATTGCCATATATTGTCCAATTTAAGCCCCAAAATTTAATGGTTTTATTTTCTAAGTTCCCCAGAATGATACAAACCTATAGATATACTTTCCACAATTATATACTCTCTATCCTCTTTACATCCAATCAATGAAAGACTTCAGTTGCACACACAACAAATAGAAACCAGCTTAACACCTTGGTCCTTATGTATCAAGATGGTGTTCATCCTGGAAGCTACTAAACTTCAGTTAAGATAATTCAAAGGAAACATATGAAGAATATCTCTTTAGCTCATTTATCAAGTGAGAGAAGCATTTCTACATAATCATCAATAATTCATCAGGAAACCTAAGAATTTCTTAAGTATAACATGTGGAAGTAATCAACATCAAAATATGTTTTCCAATGTTGAACACAAGTTCTATGCTAACTCTATTGCAAGGAAAAAACGAGTAATTTCCTAAAGCCTTAGATGGGACAAAATGAGGGGTTCTTAAATTATGTAACATCACACCAGCAGGTCTCGATAATATTTGAATAGCTTGGTATTGTGTAGCACTAGAAATGGGTATAGTTGCATGCTTTTACCCTCAGAATACATTTAAAATACTGCTATGAAGTTAAACAAGCAACTCAAATGTAGAAGAAGAGCGAGATCATTGACCTGGAGTCTTCCAGGATTTAGAGATTTATAAACCTATATTACAGCCTACTCCAGTACCATTGATATAGAAAGGCAGAGCATAAGGCAGGAAAATACGATGTCGAGGATGGTGGAAGAGTATTTCAAGGTTTGAACAGATCTATAAGTTGAAACAACAAGCTTCAGTACCAACAGAAAGCTTTTAAATATACCAACATCATTTAACATGTTAAAGCTTGGAATCTTAAGCCCCTCCCCACCCACAAACACACACAGCCAGGAGACTTAAATTCACATTCAACTAGAAACATGTCACGTGAATTCCAAAAGAGAGAACCAATGTCCTTTAGACACAAAACACAAAATTCCAAATAAAAAAGGGAAGATAAGTTTCTTACTGTCAGTTGCTGCTCCCCAGATAATGTTGGTACCTCAATGCTGCCACCAAGAATAGCCTGTTCAGCAACAAACAGAAAACATCAATTTGCCAAAAGTCATACTTATTATAAGTTAATAAGGATAAACTGCAGTAGAAAAACTAAAACAAGATATCTTTGCTATATATAGACCGACAGAAAAAAAAAAAAAAAAAAAAAAAAATGTCGGAAAAGAAATAGCTCACTTGTGTCAAGCTAATGTATTTGTCCACATAAAGGTCGGCACCATCTCTGGTAAACACAGGATCTTCTGAGACCTGGACCAAGAAAAAAAAAAAAAAAAAATTAAAAAAAAAAAAAAAAAAAAAAAAAAAAAAAAAAAATAATAATAATAATAATAATAATAATAATAATAATAATAATAAAACAAATTTTGGCGCAAGATTTAAAAATACAACAACCCATATCAAATCTTCTTGCAAGATTATCTATTTGGCCTCAGGAGTCAGGAGACTGTCAAGATAAGTAAATCCCATAAATGAAACTTCCCACAGTTGGTCAACTAATTTCACAACTTCAAGGAAACCATATATTTTACTAGACCTGAAGATGACAATTTTCTCACTAATAAAGATTCAGCCCAGATCAAAGACAGCAAGAGTTCAGCACATAAAAGTCACTGATCCATCAATATGAATTAATGAGGCAGATGATAATAGACGTAAAGTTTTCTTGTATCAAATTTATACTTCTGTTGGACTTTGGGAATTGAAGTGAAGATTAAATATAAATAATTCAAGTAACTGAAAAATAAATTTTACAATCAATTACTGAATACAATCTTTTTATGAAATGTTCTATTTTTATTTTTAGTGTTGGTTGACGAGTGGTGGGGATTGAATTCTAGACATCACTCTATTATACGCAAAGGAAACCCACCGCTCCATATACTTGAAGGGGTTTATGGATTTAACCCTTTTGATTTATGAAAAAAAAACATGCCACCTCATCAACTAATTTCAGATTTATAATACAAGACATCTCCACCAAGCAATACACAATATTGGCAAACCAATATGTCAAGAAGTCTACGAGACAATGTGTTGACGAAATCCTGTGAACCAAGAATTTAATATAGTAAATCCCGTTAATTAGGTTCATAGAACCCACGTAATGGAATACATTTAATATTGAGTTGGAAGTAACTGGTTAGTTGAGAAAAAAACAAAGTACTAGAGAGCAAACAAGCAATTTACTTCAAGGATGTATTCTTGATCATTCTTCAAGGAGACTTGAAAAAAAAATAAAAAAATGATCAGACAGCTATAGTCCTCTATCTAACATTGTTGGGAACTCAACCAATCTAGGTGGAGATAGGAGTTTACTTCAAACAAGAACTTGCCAAATCCACAAATGTAGCAATCTTGATGGTATAATGTTTGATTTTCATATCATGATGTAATCTTTCAAATAACCTTCTTTAACAAAAATCTCACCTTTGAAGAAGATAAAGTTGTTTATTGTACTAATTGTTTGTGCATGATTTCATTTAAGACACATGAAAGTTTGTATCGGACACCGATCTTTGTCACTCACTATTATAATATCAATAAATTAAGCACATTAAACCATGTGCAAACACATACAAAAACTTTATCATATAACAAAGAGGAGATGACTATTTATCAAGGATGTTTTTTTTAAAATACAACAGAGAGCAAGTTGGATTGTACTTGAATTGAATCGAGTCCATCTATTTCTTAAAGGTAAGAAGATCCAGCAACTGGAACCCCGACAGCGTAGAGCTTGGGAAGCTCGGATTTGGTCAAGATCTGAAGAACAAGGAGCACTCAACTACTAGTCTAGTAATCTAACTTATCAAAGGGAAGCAGATATATGAAGTCTATGTTGAGAGTAGAAAATGGAGAGAGAGTGGTCTTTCTCCACATAAAATTATGCTCAAAAGGAACCCTCTGGAGTCTGGAAGCACATACAGATCCTGAAAGTTTTCCCCTTTTACTTTAGGCCATCTAAATGGAATTAACATAGTGACACTAACTTGTGCCTAAAATGTAATTACGAATCTACATCTTAATAGGAAAATACATATTAGAACGAAAAGTGTTAGGTCAACATGAGAATTGAACAAAGACATATTTCAGTAAGGAATTTTAAGAACAAAAAGGAGCTAGAAATTGGTTTTACCTTTAGTTTTATAAATAGGGTTCCAGAAGTGCTTCCCCGTGCACCAGAATTACCAGCTCCGGGTACACGAATTGTATCACCAGCATCCACTCCTAATCTCCAGGAAATACAACAGAATGCTGTGAGCGCACAAGCATCATGTATTCATGTAAAATAGAGAGACTAAGCTGGCACAACCGTACATAGACACTGAAAAGTAGAGTAGGTAATCAAAAGATGCATCTTGCTGACAAGAACATTGATAAAGTGTTGATAAACAGTTTAAAATGGGGGAATTACTCTAGTAATTGTATACTTGTGCAAAACAATACCCCACCTATGGAATGATAAGAAATAAGTAATTTCTCGACGTTATCATGTGGGCAACTAGCTATATATATCTAAACAAAATGAGTTTATGTCAATTATTTATTGCAGGAACTATAATCTGTGCATGTTCAACTGAAGCTGCCAATCATACTTAAAATCTTTAACTGAATGTAGACATTGGTGAATAAAATTTCTCCCATTAGCTTAGTTTCAGTGGACAGTCACTCAATATCTTGTTGTTTGATTATTTCACTTTCCTGGCAGGCCTTTACACCTCGATCCTTTAAATTTAACACAAATTTTATTTCATTTTTACTGAGGAAATTTCCAGAGTGAAATTATATGGATTGCCCGCAGATTCTCCCAAGGCATAATTTAGGGGAACATTTGAATCAATACCATTTGCCGGATAGCCTCTCTATTTTTTCCCATTTAATTGAGGTCTTATATATTAAGAAATATTTATACACTATTATATTCGAGGTTAATTAGCATAGTCAGAGGCAAACATGGCATTTAATCCTAGACTCAACTCTAAAAATTTAACAACAAAAGTTTGTTTCTTATCCTCCACCTTTTTTGACATTCATCTGCCTACTATTTCCACGAAATGCATATCTTACTGAACATACATTATAAATGGTCAGAGAATGTATTAACTTTGCTGTAAAAATACCATTCATAGCTCAAGTCTTCAAATTAATCTACAGAATTTAGCTGAGAGGATACTCAAAATCAATTAAGGGTATCTGCAGCAACACAGACAAATATGGAACTCTCTGCAATTTAATCCATAACTTGGATGCTCTTGCCATTTATTTATTTATTTATTTTAGAAATTATGCATCATTTGTTAACCAGTCAACTCAATCACATGGCATTCAATCGATTTAATCGATGTATGTATACACACGTCAACTTAATGTGTACAAAATCTAACTTGTGTGTCAATTTGCAAAACTTAAAAGGTTATGAAAAAAATTGCAAAAAGAATACTCCCTCCGTCCCATTAATAATACACATTTGGCCAGTCACGAATGTTAAGAAGATGAGTTGTTTATGATAAAATTGGAAAGATAAAGTAACTTCTTAGGGGTATTTATGTCCAATCAAGTAGGAGAGAGAAGAGAGATAGTAGCTGTTTTTTGTGGCATAGTGGTAATTTATGAATTATAGTGGAGTACTATTAGATGTTGTGTTTCCATTTTACTATTTTAGGAAATAGGTATTATGAAATGGGACATCCAAATAAAGAAAATGGGTATTATCATATGAAATGGGACAGAGGGAGTAATGTTTTGGATTTAAATTCAAAAAGTGTCAAAGGTCATGTATATTTAGAAATTTAACCAACTTGGGAAAAGCAACTTTATAATCTGACGGCTCAACAGCTTCCCTTCCTATTGTTTAGTCTACCATGTCCATTCTATTGCTCCAAGAAAATAGAGAGAGATGCTTTACTCATATCTTCTATGCTGCAGAACCTCTGCGAAGGTTTTAAAAAAATATCTGATAGCTACAAGTAGGTGAATATATCCTTCTTTGCAGCTGCAGGCACCTAGCATGAAAGCTTTCATCTAAAGAATCGTTTTTGGGGGAAGCTTCCCTCTATCTCATTCAAGGTGTTACTAAAAGTTACCCAGAGTTTTTTAACCAAAAACGAAATGTACTCCTGATCAGCATATATAATCTTGGGTCTGACTCGTCGGCCACTGCTTAAAAGATAGATTATTGAGGCTATCTATCTTAGCATATTCCAAATTGTCCATTAAATACTTCAGTTATTTTAAACTGCCATCGGATCCAAAGAATACTAAGTTAGTAAGTTACACAAACTATAAGTATTTTACAGTTACACAGTGCAAATTATTTTGCTCAATGTGTAAACATGAAAAATCATAAGACTGCTAAGATAAACCCAAAAAGATCAGGATGGAAACGATTATCAACCAGATTGATCATTGATGTGCATGGATCTAACCTGCTGGTACAGTTACTCCAACATCCTTGACTCCTTGGCACACCCCTGATCCTTCGCAAGCCATGCAATATTCCTAAACATGATACTTTTAAAATTTCTCCTCGAATATACAAAATCTGTAGTAAATAAATAGTAAATGAAAAGGAAAATTATGACTAGACCTTGATTATTCGTCCAACACCTTTACAAGTACTGCAAGTTGTGGTAAAAGGTGGTATTGTTACCTATAAAACCACTAAAAGTTAAACTAAAAGCCATAAATAACCATTCACAAATCTGGTTTTCAAGGAATACTATGCAGACAACAATGTAAAAGAGATTGACTACTCTTTGAGAAAGAATCAATCAGAGATTACTCACTCTCCCATGGCCTCTACATGTTGGACACGTTATTGTCTGAGCATCCAATGGATGACCTTGGCCATCTGGGAAATAAGATAAACGGTAAATAATAAGTATGAAGCCCTGAAGTGACAGCTGCATATTGGTTTCTTAGGCAGCAATCTTGCCCACATATTGGAACAGGAAAATCAATTGCAACCTTTGTACAAAGCTATGGTTACATCTTAACAGGGAATAATAGAATATGGACAGGGATCATCACTAAGGAAGAAACTTCTAATACTTTATTACTAATGGTTTCTCAAAACATCCTACAAGGTGATGGCTTTCCTGTAATAAGTCCTGTAATGTAATGTAGCTTTTTCCTAAAATTTCTACCTACATCATGATAGATATCTATTTTGTACTATTGAAGAATTAGTGAATCTCCACCAAAATAAATAAAATAAATAACAATAGGATTTGAAATAAGTCATTCAATTGCCTATTAGATTTGGATTTAGATCTTCTACACACATTATGAATACTTCAAAGCTGAGATAACAACGATAATTATTCAGATTTCAGTTACGACCTTAGAAAAGAGCCAGTTCCCTTTTCCCTGAATTTTATTTTACTTTCTCGTCTGTTTCTCTTGAATGGGAAAACTTTAAAGCTTTTTTCATACATGATTGATAAAGAAACACATGAAGTACGAAATAATGCTTCTTTTCATGCTTTGAGTAGAAATCCAACACAGCATTGGCCCAAAAGGACCCTTAAATTAATAAAACTAGCAACTTAATAAAATAAATAACAGCTGACAAAATAATATATTTTCATTCCATCCCTAATGCATGGCTGCTTCTATCATAGACAAGGTGGAAAGATACAATAATTCAAATAAAGAAAACTAATATGATAACTTAAGCTCAGTATACATGTCAAAACAAGTTTACACAATAGATACAAAATTTTCTACGATTATTAATTACCACAAGACAGTCACAGTTAGAAAACTTTTAGAGAAGGCCCATCATAAGGAAATGTCTTTGGCTACCCTATTGATTTGCCAAGGAAGGAAAAACTGAACTCATATCAAAAGAAGAAAGAAAAATAAAGCAAACGAAATGTTGAGCTTTACTTTAATATAAGGAGAATGTGCTGGAAAGCTAGAATAGTAGCTTAGAAGTGTAGTGTAACTTTTCTATCAGTACAGAATACTTCTCTCAAAACCTAACTATTAGAATCTTAAGAATTGTCACCCCAGCCCTAAGAAGGTTGACTTTATTCTGAGAGTACACGTAAAATAAATTGCATATATCATATCATAGCTGAATTCCCTGATATTTTCCAGGTTGACATAGCAGTCTGGATGGCAGATTACGCTGTATCTCAGAGAGGTGAAGCTGAACTTCCTAACTCAGATGAAAAACTAGAAATAGGCTTTTCAGCTATTATAATTTATAAGATGCTCGATATTTTTTCAGTTTTAGAGAAAAAAGAATCAAACAAGTCGGAATATATATACAAATATATAGGGTATATGTATCAAATAAGGCTCAGAAAGAATCTAATAGACAACAGGATCAACACGTAGTTGGTGTATATCTCGAACAAGTAGAGTTCAGCATACTGCTTTTCTTCAGAAAACAATATAGATACCAGTCGGATTTAGAACATGTAAAGTCATGTTTGTCCAATTTAACAACATTAAGAGGACGTAAAATGTATAGTTAGCAGAAAAATAAGATACAACTTGTACTCACTGCACGAATCACACGGCACATCTGCATGAAAAGACAAACGCTTCGTGCATCCTTTAGCAGCTTCAGAAAATGTAAGCACAAGTTCCACCTAAGTTCCCCAAAAATAAAACAGCATTAATTTGTAGTCACCAGAAAGTGGATACATTTGACAGCAATGTCAATACTAAATAGTTGACCTGAATATCACCACCCAGATCTTCAGTTTGATTTTCAAAAATCTGTAAGATGCCAATGTAGGTATTATTAGAAACTATTTTGCATTTAACAATATCACATACTCAGCAACAGGATCACAATACCTCGGAAAAAATTTTGTGAAATGAATCAGAGAACTCAGCTCCATCAGCATGTCTAGAGCGACTCCAGTCTGTGTTAGAATTTCCTGCACTTCTTGTCCCTTTTGTTTTTGAACTATGTCTCAACTGTTAGAAATTTATTTAGTTCATTTCAAACATTTGGTCAAATTATCTTATGTTAGCACCATATACATAAACGACTTTTAATGCAAAACAAAGGATAACTTATCATTAAAAAATCAAACAAAAAGTGAGTATAACCAGAAGACAAGAGATTGCTCCAAGAAAGTACCAATGACTAAAAGACTGAACTCCTATATCTACATAAATCTGAGACAGACAAACTAACTCTATGCTTTTGTGCCCAAAGTGCCAGCGAATTTGATACTCTCTCACACTCCGATTCTTTTCCCGCCATATAACATGTAACTTAACTTAAGCAAGGTAAAAGCACAGAGCAGCTTAACACAAACAGAATCTAGTACCACCAATGGAAGGAAACAAAGTACTTTACCCTGTCATAATGTGTTTTCTTTTCAGGATCTTTCAATGTCTGCAATCACCTTCCACAATAAAATGGAACAGATACATTATTTTAGTAGAAAAACTATTACGAACAAAATGAATTCTCAGTGAAATTAAGATTAAAGCTCCTGTCAAAATGACCGTGGACCTCATATGCCTCTCTTATCTCTTGAAATTTTCTCTTCGCAGAGGGATTATTCTTATTGGCATCAGGATGATACTTCTTTGCCAGCTACATATAGAGAGCAAAAAATTCACAACGTCATTGCTACTCATCTCATCATGCTGAAACGCCAAACGAAATTCAAAGTAATCCGGCTAAGCATAAAATATCCACTAAGAAAACTTAAATCCGGCACGATAGCATGTAAAGGGGCTGCAATACCACAATGATCAAGCATGTACTTACAGCATGAAAAGCCTTTTTTATCTCATCGTGGTCAGCATCTCTAGAAACGCCAAGAATCTCATAGTAATCACGCACCGCAGATTGATGAGCCCCTATAAAAAAGAATCATAATCAACATGACTACCAGAGTACCAATACTACTACTCATTATCAAAATAAAATATCAAACTTCATCTCCTGGTTTAAAATCGAAACCTGTGGCGTGGATGAACCGCCTTGACAACAGCAGCTCATAATTTGCAAAACCGCCACGCTTTCCCCAATAACCGTACTGATATGCAGCAGATGAATGATGCATTCGACCTTGACATCAGTGATAATCAACTAGTTACTCGTGCAAAATCGTATCAATTTGAATAGCAGTAGCAGTAATTACAGTCAGATTTTGAGAATTCTTACTTGGAGAATGAATCAATGCCCGCTGAATATGGGGGATTATCCCAGATAATACTCCATCGGAAGATTGTGCATGAATTTTCTGCCAAAACCGTTGAAAATGATGATAATTTTGACATTGAAGTGCGGTTGAAATGATGAGTAATTAGAATTTGCAGAGATTGAAGCGATTACCAATAGTTTGTTGACGATTGATTTGGGCGAAGAGGCGAGCCATCGACGCATTATTCTTTCGCTGCTGTCTTAAACCCCTTGAGAATTTTGGAAATCAGAGAGGGGTTTATGCCGCACATAGCATAGTTTAGACCTCTTTTCTGTTTCTTTTTTCTTTTTTTTGGTTTTCATTTTGAGTTTGCTATGCTAGTTATGGGCTTTGGGGTTCGTAGCTGTTGCCCATAGTCTTAAATGGGGCCCATAGTGTGCTTCACCAAATCAGCAACCCTTCACCCTCGAACCCCTTTGTATATGTGCAATCATAATATTTTTCTTGAAATCTTTCCTTACAAGCATATAATAATTATAATAATCATCAAAAAATAAGAACCCTTGACCGCAAAGCACGAACAAGAAAGGGGATATCGGATTCCCTTGTCGCAAGCCTTTACAAAGGTTAATCCGATGATACACGCATCGATTCGTTTGAAAATAAAATGACGATGTAGTAAAAAGTTCAAAATCAATGATACAAAACCTTCTGATAAACAACGCACTCCATCGCAATCTCATAAAATGTTATTCAAACCTATCATATACCTTACTCATGTCAAAGCTTAAGTGAGATGTAAATTGCCTTTTCTTTTCATGCTTCTCCTGCCAATGCTGACATTCAAAACTTATGAGGCATTATATGCACTGGCGGAGGGAGAGGTGGCAGTGGCAGTGGCAGAGGTTCACTGGACACCTGGACCTTTTTTTTACAATTGCCCCATCCGTCCACTAAGGGGATGGTTATTACGCATGAATGGAATGAAATGGAATGGAATGACCCTGTAAGGAAATGAAAATGGGAAATAAATGGAATGAAAAATGATATTGTAATGGTTAGTATACACAAAGGAATTAAATGAAATTTTTTAAATTATTTTTTTCATAATTGTATATTTAGTTTAATATAATTGTAATATTAATTAAATAAAAAATAAATTAATAATAATAATAATAATAATAATAATAATAATAATAATATTTGTCACACCCCGACTTCCGAGGTGCGACGTACAACACTAACACTACTAAACCATCCACTAACTCAACTCGCATAAGGGTTCATGCTCGGGGAATCAAGGGATTATTGACTAAAAACGATAACAATTAAAGACATGTTTCTAAGTCACAGACAAAACACCAAACGAGCATAAATAATTTACATATTGAATCCAAAAGGGAATAAGTATGTCAAGTTCACATGAAATGAGAATCAAAGAAAAACGGTAAATTGTATCGAGCACATTGATCGTGAATTTAAACAAGTATCAGAGTGAATTTCAAAAACATCTCAAAAGAAACATCATATTATATTGCAGCGGAGATATCGACTCAAATCCCAACAACTACATGTATGAAGACATGTAATTGCCAGCCAACTTTCGATTCAACCAAAAGAACACACCACCAAGCCGCCCACGCTATCCACATCCCGCTTACTTGCACGTTTAGAAATACATGCAGGGCTGAGTACTCCGTACTCAGTGAACACATTGCCAAAAACATTCTCAAAAACTTGCTCTTAGAGCTATATGATTGAAAACTTGCCTCTCTTGTTGCATCACAAGGGTTAGACATATAGATAATTGCTTTAAAAGAATTTTCCACTTCTAACAGCCATAAAACATTTTTGTTTTGAAAATCGCCTGCGCAGGCTAAGCTTATATCTTAGGTATGAATCAATCTACAACTTATCTTTCTGTGGTATCGAGAAGTAGGCCTCCTCCTCGAACACCGTGACCGACCCAACCGAAGCAAGCTCACAGTCACCTTAATTAATGCATGCATTGTCTCGTATCTTACAGGACCTTTATCCCGTGCGTCCACAGGACTTTTATTAACTTTAACACGTAGATAATTGCATACCAAAACATTTAAAACTCAGGCAAGTCAATCAATTTAAAAAGCGCACGTAATATATAAGTAGTACACGCATTCATCATTTGATTTTAGTTTAGAAAGCCCACCTGACTTCCGAAGAACTAGCTAGGCGGCTTACTCTTTTGGCTATCCTCGCTACTTTTCTGTCCCGCTCGGTCCTTCACAATTTGACATCGAAATAAAGATGAAGACCCTCGACGCGTAAGATGTAAAGTAGAGTTTGGTTTTGGCTGAAGGACTCCTACTTAACTTGGGTTCTTCTATTTTTATCTTTTTCTAAGTCTATATCCCTTCTCAATTTTCTCGGTTCGTCGTCTCTACTCGGTTACTAAATTCTTCGTCTCACATTCTCGTTCCTAAATCACTTCACTTAGCATTTCTCACTAGTTAAGGAGATATTACTTATCTCGACTATATTACTCAAATTTTCTCTCGAATCCTCGATTCAACTAATCGTCATTTCAATCAATCATGTTGCATATATAAGCATTCTCAACAATCGAGTAATTGATTTTATCATAACAAAACATAATCACTTTATTTAATCACATAAGTTCATTCAAACATAATAAACTTAACATAGAAATTCAATCAAACATGCAATCTCGACATGATTCACATTTCAAATTCAATTAACAATTACTCGACATTGCTCGACTCTAGTTTTGGAAAATACTTACTTCTATTTCATAAAATAAATTCTCGTCTTTCTAATAAAGCGAATAAAAGTTCAAGTAATAAGAATTTTCTTGAATTTAAAACCCAAATAATCATTTAAAATTTCTCGACTCAATATACGACATTATTTCAAAATACGTCGTCTTTCCTCAACTACGTACACATACTCGTATACGTATCATTGTCTTATTTACTTATTTTATTATTATAATATCTCTTTTCTTACTCTCAATTAAACTCTTATTTTTCTATACTTAATAGAAATTTGTTTTCTATTTATAACTCGACTCTTAAAATTTCGTTTTCTTTAATAAAATTCTCGTTTTCTTTTCTTAATGAAAACTCAATTTTTAACTTAATATTCAAAACTCGATAACTTCATCGCCTTATTTCATAATCAAAAGATTTGGAAAGCAAACTCGATTAATACCACGCAAGCATTATCAATCTTATAATATCAATAAACGAGCATTTAAACACTGACTATTTAATAAACTCGATTCTCATATCAAAGCAACTCTTATAAAATTTCCTCTCGTTTTTCTAACACTTCTTATTTAATTTAATAATTAAATATTTAAAACTCTTTTATTATTTTAGTAAACAATTCTTACTCGATCCTTACTCATAAGCTTCTCCTACTCGGCTTATCTCTTCGTAAATTATTATCTAAGCTCAACTTAATTCTTTTATTCTCATACTCTATTATTTCTTATTTTATTAAGAAATTATCTCTTCAATTATTAAACTCTAATTCTATTATTTTTATTTCAAGACTCTTCGGTTAATTTTGTAATTAAACGAGTAAACGAACTCGAACTCGATTAAATTTCTCATTAACTTCTTATGCTCGACTCTACAATATTTTTCTCTTTTTAAAAGAGAATTTATTCAACTTAAAATTAATTTCTTATTATTTCTCGTTCGATTGAACGACTTAACCTCGACTAACTCATCTTCAAATTTTATACTCAACTTTTAATTTTATTTTCTTAACTCTAACTCCTTTTTTACTTCTCAACTAATATTATTATTTCTTGTTAAATCTTTATAAATTTCTCTACATTTAAACTAACTTGATTTCTCCTCTTAATTAATTACTCCTCTTTATTGCTTAATTTTTAACAAAGAAATATTATTCTTTATTTTTACTCAATTCTATATCTCATAAATAATCATTTATTTTTCTCTTTATTTTCTATTTAATTTTATTTTCTTAAATTTCGAATTAAAAAAAATTATTAAAAAATTCGAAATTTAAGAAAATAAAATTAAATAGAAAATAAAGAGAAAAATAAATGATTATTTATGAGATATAGAATTGAGTAAAAATAAAGAATAATATTTCTTTGTTAAGAATTAAGTAATAAAGAGGAGTAATTAATTAAGAGGAGAAATCAAGTGAGTTTAAGTATAGAGAATTTTATAAAGATTTAAAAAGAAATAATAATTTTAGTTGAAAAGTACAAGAGGAGTTAGAGTTAAGAAAATAAAATTAAAAGTTGAGTATAAAATTTGAAGATGAGTTAGTCGAGGTTAAGTCGTTCAATCGAACGACAAATAATAAGAAATTAATTTTAAGTTGAATAAATTCTCTTTCAAAAAAGAAAAATATTGTAGAGTCGAGTATAAGAAGTTAATGAGAAGTTTAATCGAGTTCGAGTAGAGTTGGAGTTTAATAATTGAAAAGATAATTTCTTAATAAAATAAAAAAATAGAGTATGAGAATAAAAGAATTAAGTTGAGTTTAGATAATAATAATTTACGAAGAGATAAGCCGAGTAGGAGAAGCTTATGAGTAAGGATCGAGTAAGAATTGTTTACTAAAATAATAAAAGAGTTTTAAATATTTAATTATTAAATTAAATAAGAAGTGTTAGAAAAACGAGAGGAAATTTTATAAGAGTTGTTTTGATATGAGAATCGACTTTATTAAATAGTCAGTGTTTAAATGCTCGTTTATTGATATTATAAGATTGATAATGCTTGCGTGGAATTAATCGAATTTGCTTTCCAAATCTTTTGATTATGAAATAAGACGATGAAGTTATCGAGTTTTGAATATTAAGTTAAAAATCGAGTTTTCATTAAGAAAAGAAAACGAGAATTTTATTAAAGAAAATGAAATTCTAAGAGTCTAGTTATAAATAGAAAACAAATTTCTATTAAGTATAGAAAAATAAGAGTTTAATTGAGAGTAAGAAAAGAGATATTATAATAATAAAATAAGTAAATAAGATAATGATACGTATAAGAGTATGTGTACGTAGTTGAGGAAAGATGACGTATTTTGAAATAATGTCGTATATTGAGTCGAGAAATTTTAAATGATTATTTGAGTTTTAATTTCAAGAAAATTCTTATTACTTGAACTTTTATTCGCTTTATTAGAAAGACGAGAATTTATTTTATGAAATCGAAGTAAGTATTTTCCAAAACTAGAGTCGAGCAATGTCGAGTAATTGTTAATTGAATTTGAAATGTGAATCATGTCGAGATTGCACGTTTGATTGAATTTCTATGTTAAGTTTATTATGCTTGAATGAACTTATGTGATTAAATAAAGTGATTATGTTTTGTTATGATAAAATCAATTACTCGATTGTTGAGAATGCTTATGTATGTAACATGATTGATTGAAATGACGATTAGTTGAATCGAGGATTCGAGAGAAAATTTGAGTAATGTAGTCGAGATAAGTAATATCTCCTTAACTAGTGAGAAATGCTAAATAGAAGTGATTTAGGAACGAGAATGTGAGACAAAGAATTTAGTAACCGAGTAGAGACGACGAATCGAGAAAATTGAGAAGGGATATAGACTTAGAAAAAGATAAAAATAGAAGAACCAGAGTAAAGTAGGAGTCCTTCAGCCAAAATAAACTCTACTTTACGTCTTACGCGTCAAGGGTCTTAATCTTTATTTCGATGTCAAATTGTGAAGGACCGAGCGGGACGGAAAAGTAGCGAGGATAGCCAAAAGAGTAAGCCACCTAGCTAGTTCTTCGGAAGTCAGGTGGGCTTTCTAAACTAAAATCAAATGATGAATGCGTGTACTACTTATGTATTACGTGCGCTTTTTAAATTGATTGACTTGCCTGAGTTTTAAATGTTTTGGTATGCAATCATCTATGTGTTAAAGTTAATAAAAGTCTTGTGGACGCACAGGATAAAGGTCCTATAAGATACGGGACAATGCATGCATTAGTTAAGGTGACTGTGAGCCTTGCTTCGGTTGGGTCGGTCACGGTGTTCGAAGAGGAGGTCTACTTCTCGACACTACAGAAAGATAAGTTGTAGATTGATTCATACCTAAGATATAAGCTTAGCCTGCGCAGGCGATTTTCAAAACAAAAATGTTTTATGGCTGTCAGAAGTGGAAAATTCTTTTAAAGCAATTATCTATATGTCTAACCCTTGTGATGCAGCAAGAGATGCAAGTTTTCAATCATATAACTCTAAGAGCAAGTTTTTGAGAATGTTTTTGGCAATGTGTTCGTACTCAGCCCTGCATGTATTTCTAAACGTGCAGGTTAGTGGGATGTGGATGGCGTGGGCGGCTTGGTGGTGTGTTCTTTTGGTTGAGTCGAAAGTTGGCTGGCAATTACATGTCTTCATACATGTTGTTGTTGGGATTTGAGTCGATGTCTGCGCTGCAATATAATATGATGTTTCTTTTGAGATGTTTTTGAAATTCACTCTGATACTTGTTTAAATTCACGATCGATGTGCTCGATACAATTTACCTCTTTTCTTTGATTCTCATTTCATGTGAACTTGACATACTTATTCCCTTTTGGATTCAATATGTAAATTATCTATGCTCGTTTGGTGTTTTATCTGTGACTTGGAAGCATGTCTTTAATTGTTATTGCTTTCAGTCAATAATCCCTTGATTCTCCGAGCATGAACTCTTATGCGAGTTGAGTTAGTAGATGGTTTAGTGGTGTTAGTGTTGTACGTCGCACCTCAGGAGTCGGGGTGTGACAATAATAATAATAATAATAATAATAATAATAATAATAATAATAATAATAATAATAATAATAATAATAATAATAATAATAATAATACTGAAGCTGATAATAATCTAGAGATGTTAGAAAATGAATCTATTATATCAGATTCAGAGTCAGAATGTGAACCATGTATGCTTGGTCAAACTTGTCAAAAAGATGATATGAATAATACAGAAGGAAAGGAATTTTATAAAATTCTTTCACAATTCCAAGATTTAAATATAAATGTATTGACGCATAGTTATATAATGGATCTCTTAAAAATGATTAAGGATCCAGAATTAAGATCTAAAATTATAGATCAAATGAAAAATACTCCAAGTACTTTTAATAGTTATAATAATAAAAATAAAGAATTTAAAACGGAAATATTGAGTCCAGAAGGAGCATATATGATGTCAAAAGTTTATAAACGAATAAAACAAAAGAAAATAGAAGAAAATCCTACTTCTATGAATTATATCATAATAGAAATTAATAATTTGAAAAAAGAAATACAAGAATTAAAACATGAAAATAGAAGTTTAGATTATAGAATATTTAGATTAGAAGATTCTCCAAAAGAATTTATAATTCCTCCAGAATAAGATCTTGATTATACTAAAGCAAATGAAAACTTTTTATCTACATTAGAAATGGTAATATCACAGAAATGACATATAAAAATTACTCTTTTAATAGATAATTCTTATTCAAAATAGTTTATAGCTCTAATAGATAGTGGAGCATATTTAAATGTTATACATGAAGGATTAATACCTATAAGGTATTTTCATAAAACAACACATACATTATCACATGCAAGGGGTAATAATTTACAAATTAGTTATAAATTACCTAAAGAGAATGTGTGTATTAATAAGAAATGTATTCAAACAAGTTTTTTGCTAACAAAAGATATTACTAATCAAGTTATACTTGAAACATCATTTTTAGCAAAAATATATCCAATAAAAAGGATAGACAAAGAAGGGATATTAGGATCCTTTGAAGGAAATGATATTTTCCTAAAATTTATAACTGAACCTTTTAATAAAGTATTACATGAAATTTATGATAATATTTCTTCAAAAGAAAATCAATTATATTTTCTTAAACAAGAATTAAAAATAATTACTATAGAAGAAAAATTTCAAAATCCTAAATTACAGGATAAGATAAAATTACTTATAAATCAATTTTCAATAGAAATTTGTAATGATCACCCTAATGCATTTTGGGATAGAAAGAAACACATTGTTTCTCTTCCATATGAGGAAGATTTTGTTGAAAAGAAAATTCCTACAAAGGCTAGACCTTGCCAAATGAATTCAGAATATTTAGAATTATGTAAAAAAAAAAACAGATTATTTATTACAAAAAAGATTAATAAGTCCTTCACAATCCCCTTGGTCTTGTACAGCTTTTTATGTTAATAATCATACTGAGCAAGAAAGAGGTGTACCAAAATTGGTAATAAATTATAAACCTCTTAATAAGAGACATATTTTGAAATAGCCATAATGATCATTAAAATATAAATTGTGCCCACCTTCTTCAAAACTATAAAATTTGGCCATTTTTTTCAATTTGGGACGAAAATACCCTTAATGAAATGCGGAGCGGGTCGGGTTTGACGCGGGCGGGCGCGGGTCGGGTCGGGCGGGTATGAGGCATTTGGTACTTTTAGTACAAATTTAGTCTTATTAGTACCAATTGTTCTAGTACATCTGGTACGAATTTAGCCTTATTAGTGCCAATTGTTCCAGATTTGGTACAACTCGGACGAATTGTCAAATTAGTTCTAGATGTTCCAAGTTATGATATGGTACTCTTGGGACGAACATTCCAATTATTTCAAGTTATACTACTCCGATTTTGCGGCTCCGCATTCGGCTCCAATTTTGCGGCTCCGCATTCGGCTCCGATTATACGGCTCCGTCTTCGCTCCGATTACTAACATAAGAATAATCGTCGGGCAACAATTTAGATTTTTTCGGCTCGCTCCGAGGCCTTCGGCTCCCCTCGCTCGAATCTTGACCAAAGAAGAAGCGGCAAACAAAAAAACGAAGAGGCAAACAAAAATTTGAAAATTAAAAAAAATTGAAAAAAAAAAAACAGAAAAAAGGAAAAAAAATCTGGAAAATAAAAAAAACAGAAAAAAAGAAAAAGAAATCTGGAAAATAAGAAAAAAACAATCTGAAAAATAAAAAATAAAACAGAAAAAAAAAAGAAAAACATTCTGGAAAATAAGAAAAAAATAGAAAAAGAAAAAAAAAACTGGAAAATAAAAAAAAAACAGGAAAAAAAGAAATAAAATTGAAAAGGAAATTAAGTGTCAATAAAATGGATTAAAGAGTGATAGATTACAAATAAAAGAGAGAAAGGGGTATTTAGGTCCTAAGTTCAAAAAAATGGCTATAATTTATATTTATGAAGAGGGTGAGCCATAATTTATATTTCAATACTCATATTGGCTATATCACATGATATTCACTCTTAATAAAGTACTAAAATGGATTAGGCATCCTATTCCAAATAAAAAAGATTTATTAGATACACTATACGATTCTATAATATTCTCAAAATTTGATCTAAAATCAGGATATTAGCAAATACAGATTAATAAATCTGATAGATATAAAACTGCTTTTAATGTTCCAATAGGACATTATGAATGGAATGTTATGCCATTTGGATTAAAAAATGTACCATCTGAATTTCAGAAAATTATGAATGATATATTCACTCCTTATAGTGAATTTATAATTGTATATATTGATGATATCCTTGTATTTTCCAAGGATATAGAAATGCATTTTAAGCATCCTAGAATATTTAAAGAAATAATAATAAAAAATGGTTTAGTAATATCTAAATAAAAAATGTCCTTATTTCAAACTAATGTTAGATTTCTTGGTCATAATATTGAAAAGGGAAATATAATTCCTATTAATAGAAGTATTGATTTTGCTAATAAATTTCCTGATGAAATTGTAATATCCCGGCCTTTTCTCCCGTCACTAAAATAAAAATTTAATAATTAATTAAGGCTTTGCATGCCTAAGTTAAGGAATTTCAGTTTTAAGACTAACGGTGAAATCCGTTTCTGAAAATAAATTTCAGAAGTCGTTCAACCGACTACTGTATTAGGGTTTTCACGTCCGATAAAATTTTCGTTTGAGAACTCAGATCGAAAAACTGTCTGACTTTACATTCACTTATTTTGCGATACGAGTCTACTGGTAAAAGTCAATTTTATTTATTTTTTCGGGCGAAATTTGGACTGTCACGTCTCGACTTTTCGATGGATTTCGGAAATTGAATCGTCCTTTCCGACTAAATAAATTATTTCCAATCTCTTGGTCGAATTAGTTTTCGCCGAAAATGTAACCGTCTAATAAATTAATTAATCGATTTTAGTATGCGGTATTAGATCCGTAAACGAGATATTTTGGATTAAAAATCCATCTCCCAACCGCCATTAATTAAGATGGTTGTCATCTTGATATTTTCTTCTACTTTAACACTTTATCATGTAAAATATCACACAATTTCTCTCTTATCTCTCTCACCAAAACCGCCCCCCCCCCCCCCTAAATCTCTCTCTTCTTCTTCAAGTTCTTCAAGTTGTTCTTCATTTCTTCAAGCTTTCGATCTTTGTAACTTGCTCGTTTACCGATCGATTTCAATTACGATTGCATATTCGTAAAGGTGAGAGCTTCCTCTTTAATTCCAACCGAACAAAAACCCATCTCCTTAATTTCTTGAAAAATTTCGAAATATGTAAGAGGAGTAGAAGATGATGTTCTAAGTTTATTACATGATTATTAATGCTTAGGATTAAGTTTCTATGGTTGAAATCAAGTATAAGTCTTGTTAGAATTTAATTAGAATTTTTGAAAATAATATGTCTCATTTTTCGAAAATTTCTTTAATTAATTGGTGGAGTTTGAGCTTGAATTTAGAGGTATGATTTGTAGATTATGATTTCATGCAATGAATAATGATTACATGAATTGTTTGAGAATTTTCTATAAATAAAAATAAATTTGTAAGAGAGAAAGAAGTAGGATTTTGATTAAGTAAATCTTATGTTTTTGATGATGTGATTTGATATATAAGATGTAGGAAGCATGAGGTTCAATATATATTTAAGTTAGATTTTCCTAACAATAAAAATGAAATCGTTGGAGACGAAGAATCGTCAAGAAGTTAATTATAGATTATGATATAAACTTATGGATTGCATATTAGTTAATCTAAGTAGTTAATGATCATAATTTGGAAGTTTGAATGAATTCTAAGAATGTCGAACTTTTCGTAAGAGACAAAGAGTCGAGCATAATCATCGATAGGAAAATCGAACGAGAAAACTAATCGAATATTAGTGATTGTTGATATGTTAGGTTAGTTGTTGAATTAATTGAGAATTAACTAACAACTTTGAAAAATCGAGTTCTTGAACCGATAAAATGACGTGAATTGGTTAAGTAATGGTTTTGATGATGTTAATATGCTAAGATGATCAATGTTTAAGTATACGATGATAGAAACTAATTTGGTTTGAATTGGTTTAGTAGAAATCCAAAAATTGAAGAAAGTAAGTAAGTACGTAAAAGAAGAAATGAGAAAACGAGATTTTGTATGTTTCCGATTGATGATATGATTGATGTATTGATGATAAGTATGATTATATGTACTTAGTATGAATTTCTTAGATTTTATAAAAATATTTGGCAAAATCGACAACGATGTTCGTTGCTCGATAAAAATGACGTGTTTAATGATTATGAGAATATGTTGATTAAATTGAGTTAGTTGATGATTAATAAGAGTGAGTGTAGTTGATGATGATTTCATATAAGTTATGAAATAGAAATTAGAAGTTGGTTTGATTTTGAAATGAAATTGCTAAGTGTAATTGATTAGTTGAAAAGACGAGAAGTACTCGTCGTATTTTTATCGAGGAACGTGAAAGTGTTCACGTTAAATGATTGTATGATTTGACTGTAAATTGATGGAAATTTTGTGCACATAAAGGTTGTATAGCATTGATCGAACCTGGGGAAACGTGCGTCGAGTTTTTAAGCGTCTAGGGTTTCACGGACAGTTTTGCGACCCTTCACGGTAACGGCCATAACTTTTAGCTCATTTAACCAAATCGAGATCCATAAATTGGACAGTAAACTAGACATCCATTTCTTTCTTTTGACATAAGGCACATCCCCTGTTTCGAAATAATCTGTTCTGTAGAGGCTCTTAATCTACTGTCTTGTGCAGAAAATTTCTAAAACTCATTTTCTTAAGTTGAATTCTTTTCAACTTAATTCTTTAAGAAATTTTAAATCGTTGAGAGTTATCGACTTCCGTCTTTAACTAATCTAAATATCGAAGTAAGGAACCAAGTTAGTTCTAAACGAGATGTGTCCGAATCTCGTTTCTTTTAAACCAAAAGAGATTAGTTAAAGTGCAAACGCCTAAAAGACTTAACTGAATTCGATTTGCTTTTTCTTTAATCGTCTCAGCCGATTTACTAAAGCATGTTTGTTGCGATAGAAGGAGGAAGTCGCAATTAGAAGAAAGGACGGAAGACCGAAGACAGAAGTTTGTTCTGTAACCAGTTAAGGTGGGCTTTTCTATATAATAAATAAAGTGAGCGTTGCTCAAAATGTTTACTTATTGCTTTATAAGTGCGTTTTCAAAATGATTATCAGTGCATAAAAGAATTTATTTTTGTGAGTTCTTTTGTGCCTTTTTGAGTTGGTTCGCCAACTAATCGATCGGACTCTGAGTTAGTGACACCGTTAGGTACTTTCCAGAGTTAGTGTACAAGGTAGCCGTTGTGTGTGGTACTCTGTTGAGGAGTAGCCAGCCACGGTGAGGAACGTGCGCGGGAGAAGTTAACTCTCCCCCGGCGTTGAAACAGAAGTTGGGCAAGTTGAACGTAACAACAGAAAAATGCTTGATCAAGCTATGTTTATGAAAAGAAAATGTTTAGTAAGCACGGGCCTTTGAAAGGAAAACCCCGTTGTGTTACTTTGAGAATGCCTGATTAATCTATAAGCTTATGATATGTTTTCGACATTGTGCCCACTAAGTATGATTATACTTAGCCCTGCATGTATTTATAAATGCGCAGGTTGAGTGACGGAGACGGCGGAAGTTGAGTGACTCAACTTAAAACACCTATGAATTGACTCGTAATCGCACGAGGTCACTCTAGTGTAATAAGCTAACCCAAGTCGTATCTCAAGGAAGGCTAAGCAGGGCAATTAATCATGCTATGCACAGAAAGCAATAAATCCTAACACTCTGATCAATAGGTTGGGTCAGACAATCTCACTCTCTATTATCTAGACTGAATTTAAATACTAAATTACCTATAAAATAATATGAACAAAATTAAATAAATAAATCTATCAGCATATAAACTCTAGCTCTGGAAATTCTTAACTAATAACTGTAAATAAATGAACAATCAAGAATTCTAAACATCAAAGAAATAACAATAATAGATTATATTCATAATGCAGAATTAAAGTAAACACAAAGAGTAAACATTTTGATCGAATGGAAATATAGCAATGAAGGCTGGAAAATCAAGTAGCAATTACTAGATAATATGGAAATGTAAATGATCCTTACAAAAATCTGATAAAGCAATCGACAGGAAGAAAAGTGAAAAAGATCCCCAAGAACCAAGAACAGTTGCGGTGTGTCGAATAGAAAAAGAAAGATAACCTAAAAAGGAGTTGCAAATAGTATTTATATGAGCGAATGAGCTCTCGCTCAAAAATAAGAACTACCGCACAATTACAACACGGGAAGTCTAACTAAAACAAATGAGCGACCGCTCATCACAAACACGGCACAAAACAAAAGACATTTGCGCGGCGGCGAAGAAAACAACTCAGGAGTTGAGCGGCGGTGAAGAGAAGTCTATGGGTTGAGCGGCGGCTCAACGAAATGAGCGCCGGCTCAACCCTTTTACTGCCTTCGTCGTCCTTCTTTCGACGTTGAGCGGCGGCTCACCACATTGAGCGCCGGCTCAATCATTTTTCGGCATTCTTTTTATTCCTTCTCCTATTTTCTCCCGCTTTTATTATTCTCACCGATATCTGCAAAACTACTTCAACATATTATCAAAAACTCACCAATTAAGTCAGCAGATATATTAAAATTACCCTCAAACTTGACTCAAATACGAACAATTAAACATAAAACAACTCCCCCACACTTAGCCTTTTGCTTGTCCTCAAGTAAAATTGTATGAATTTCTGAAGAGATCAATTCATGAGTGTTCAATTTCAACCAAACATACAACCATCCAAATCAAGCTCTACAAACACACACATCTCCCGAGAGTAAATAGCACTCAAAGTTAAAGAAGTAACATAGTCATACAACATAATAATTCGTTCAGACCCAATTCTCTACTAGAGGTGAATTCCCTAATGTGACTGCCTTTATAAATCTTCATAAGAACTCCAACGATTTTTTTTTTTTTTTAGATGAGTCAATTTTCGTGGGATTTAAACTTTTGAAGGTATTCCAAAGTATTCCCACGTGGTTTCCCATACTCATAGTTAAAAACCAGAGGAGTAGAAACTCAAGGCTATCAACATTTAAATACGATCACTTCCCATTAAAAAAATTTAAAACTAAGATCATAGGCAATCACAATGGCAACACTTCCTCTAGCTTCTATCGGACAAATCACAACTCAAAAGCTTAACAACCAGTTACAAATACAACTTCGAATAATTCTACCCCACAAGAAACACGCATAAATGATAGAGCAAGAAATAACCACCAACTTACACGACCCAAACATCACACTTTGAATCACATCTTCAAGAGAGCCATACAAAAGATTTCAAGTTCAAGCGTTAGCCACATGCAAGGGAATCATAAACAACACTTAAATCAACTTGCTACCCCTCCCCCACACAAAAAGATTGCCTTGTCCTCAAGGCGACAAATATGAACGAAAACAAACTAACGAGCTATCGAACCAAGCATAAAAGATACAATGATAACTACAAAGGTAAAGATAGAGATACCAACAAACCGTTATCATGTATTAGTTGGCGGATCCTGTGGTGACTGAGGCTGTGATGGCGGATTCCAAGGCTGCGGAGCATTGAGTGACCAAGCATTCCATTGGCAAGGACATGGGCATCGGTGTCTCGTATCTGAGTGTGGAAAGAATCCATACGGTCATCCCAAGTGGAAGTATACTCTCTCAAATCATCAACCGTTTCATGCACCGTGGTGAGATAGTTATACGTATCATGGAGATGACTGGAAAGAGGTGTGACATGACCTTCTAAAGATCCCATACGCCCTATCATTTCACTCATCTGGCCATACATCTCATCGATTCGCCCATGCATATATGTCATGTCCCCACCAAGTCGATCGAGTCGACCGTAGACATCTTGGCGAAACTCGCCAAAAGAAGTGTCAAAATGAGTCTGAAAACCCGTCAATTGATCACTGAGCCGCTGAAAATCAACCGGTGGAGGATGAGGAAGAACTGGCTGCGAAGTAGAAGCAACAGGCCGAGAAGCTGGAGGAGGTTCGTTGGCCGGTCTATCACCATTGTCATCAATATCCATGGCATTAGAGGAACTAGCCTCTTGACGACATTTCTTAACAATTCGGCGTTGAGAATGCTCAATTATACGTCCATTACGGAGGCTAAAAGCTTGATACTCAGAAAAAGGCATACCAATACATTGCAACAAGCGAGTATACCGTGGTGGATCTCCATGTTCATCTGTCATGTTGAAGTGTTGAGCTAAACCGGTAGCATACTGAGACAAGGAAGGACGAGCCTTTGTGTGATTTTGAAGGCGGAAAAGATGTCGCCAGAGAAACCAAAGAGGACATACTTGATGCCCCTTATACGCGGACCACAGCATAAAGAGTTCGTCCTCATTCACTTTGTTAGCCTGCTCTTTTCCTGAAATACTGTAAGCCAAAAATTTATGACAAATAGCCAACGCATGATCAATTATAAGGGCTGCAGGAACTCCTTTCCTAGTCTAATTATCAAAACCAGACAATTCCAACCATGCACCTTTTAAATCAAATCATCCGGTCGCTCTGTGACTCCAGCCAAACTGAATTTAAAGACTCTACTCATAATCTGTGGTTTAACCTCAAATGATTCATTCATCAACCGACACGTCATAGAACTCCAGTCATGAGTAAATTCCAAACTCACCAAAAATTCATAAGCCAATGGACAATAACCATGAATATACATAGTAGCAAATTTATCTAAGCCCATCAACGTCAAATAGTGTTTCACCTGATCAGTTAAGCCCAGAGCTTCGAATTGAATCCACCCAATGGTGCGAGGAACTATAAAATTTTTGCGAGATAAACGCTCATAAATGATAGCTTCCACGTCGGAATATAGTTGGAAAGGTGCACTATAGAGGGTAGTCCGAGCTTGGCGTTCATTTTCCTGTTGTCGGGCAACCGGATCAACCTGTTTGGTTCGCGGCATATCTGTGGTAACACACACGACTGCAACAATGGCGAAGCGGGAATGAGCGGCGGCTCAAACCAAATGAGCAACGGCGAAGCGGGAATGAGCGGCGGTAAAGAACGACGGCTCACAGCAAATGCGTGCCGACGAAGTGGACTTGAGCGGTGGCGCAAACAGGAAATGAGCGCTGGCGAAACGGAACTGAGCGCCGGCTCAAACAACGAATACACGCCGGCGAAGCAGAACTGAGCGCTGGCGAAGATGGATCGAGCGCCGGCTCGAACAGCGAATGCGCGCCGGTGAAGATGGACTGAGCGACGGCGAAGTGTGAGAATGAGCGGCGGTGAATGGTGGTGGTGAGGGGCGGAGCTGAAGAATGAAAACTTGAAGAAAAATACACAAATGAGCATAAGCGGCGGCTATTAAACTGCTTAGGGTTACGTTTTTTTTTTTTTTTTTTTTTTTTTTGCAAATGAGCGGCGGCGAAGCAGAATGAGCGACGACGCTATTCTATCTCGGCCTTTTGGCCAAAAAAATATAAGCGAGCGCTCATAGTTGAGCCGGGGCTCATTGCTTCTGCAGCACTCTCGACAAAATATCGTGCGCGGCCGCACAATTATGAACAAGCGCTCACTGCTATTGCGGCAATTCTTTCCCAAAGACTTTAAGCGGCCGCTATTCTTTGAGCCAACGCTCATATCATCTGCGGTACTTTCATCTGCGGTACTGTAAAAAATAACAAAAATAAAATCAGTAATAAAATAAATTAGAGTACCAACAAACACAAAAAGAAGAAAAATACAAAACGAAAAGAATTGAAATGGAAGAGAAAAGAAAAATATGGGTTGCCTCCCATAAAGCGCTCTAGTTAATGTCAAGAGCTTGACAATAAGGAACTCTTAAGATGTCGGATTGTGGAGTTTTTGAGACTCCACCACAATAGGCGCAACGCTAGACTCTAAATACAGCTTCACCCTATGACCATTCACCGTAAAACTTTCTTCGAAATCTTCTTTACCCAAAACCATTGCTCCACGATTTAATACTTTTTGAGAATAAACGGACCACTCCATCGAGACTTTAGCTTGCCCGGAAATAACTTCAACCTGGAGTTGAATAAAAGAACCTTCATTCCTGGACGAAGCTCTTTATAAGAATTACGACGATCATGAAGTCGTTTCACCTTATCCTTGTAAATTCGGGCATTTTCATACGCCTCATTGCGTAACTCATCCAATTCCTCCATTTGCAACATACGTTGCTTCATTGCAGTGTCGAGGTTGAAATTTGTAGCTTTAATGGCCCAATATGCTCGATGCTCAATCTCCACAGGTAAATGGCACGCCTTGCCATAAATGAGGCGGTACGGACTCATCCTGAGCATTCCTTTAAAAGCTGTTCTATACGCCCATAACACGTCATTCAGCTTCAAGGACCAATCCTTACGCGACGGCTGAACCGTTTTTTCCAAGATTCCCTTAATTTGTCTGTTGCTTGTCTCAGCTTGGCCGGAAGTCTGAGGATGATAAGGTGTTGCTACCTTATGTGTGATACCATTCTTTGCCATAAGCTTAGCAAACAACTTATTACAAAAATGCTTGCCACCATCACTAATAATGGCTTTTGGAAAACCAAACCTGCAAAGAATGTTTTCCTGCACAAACTTCAAGACCACATTAGCATCACTTGTCCTTGTGGGGATTGCCTCAACCCACTTAGACACATAATCAACAGCCAGTAAAATATACTCATAACCATAAGAAACAGGAAAAGGTCCCATAAAATCTATGCCCCACACATCAAAAATTTCTACTACTAAGATATTGGTGAGGGGCATCTCACTCTTACGTCCAATCGTTCCTACTCTTTGACACCTATCACATGCAAGATAAAAAGTATGTGCATCTTTAAATAGAAAAGACCAGAATAAACCCGACTGGAGAACTTTATGGGCCGTCTTCTGCCCACCAAAATGTCCACCACAATGCGCCTCATGGCACAGACTTAGAACTCGCTGTTGCTCCTCTGCAGGTACACATCTTCTAATGACCTCATCTTTTCCCAACTTAAAAAGATATGGATCTTTCCAGTAATAATGCCTGCACATAGCAAGAAATCTTTTCCTCTCTTGAGACGTTAGATCAGGTCTCAACTCTCCTCATGCCAAATAATTCACGATATCAGCATACCAAGGCACGGCGGTAAGTTCATATGCATGCTCAAAAGGAAAAGAATCAGGAATCACAGTATAACTAGATTCAACCACATTATGTTCCAATCTAGATAAATGATCAGCCACCGAATTTTCACTCCCTTTTCTATCCTTAATTTCCACATCAAATTCTTGTAATAATAAAATCTAACGGATAAGACGTGGTTTAGCCTGATCCTTTGTCAACAAATATCTCAAAGCTGCATGATCACTATGAACAATCACTTTAGAACCAATGATATAAGCACGAAATTTATCTAAAGCAAATATCACAGCAAGCAACTCTTTTTCAGTTGTAGTGTAATTTATTTGAGCATTATTCAATGTCAAACTCGCATAATAAATCACACGCAACATTTTATCCACACGTTGACCAAGCACTGCTCCTACTGCAGAATTAGAAGCATCACACATTATCTCAAACGACATAGACCAATCAGGTGCTACCACAACAAGCACAGTACTCAACTTTAACTTTAACAAGTTAAAAGCATGCAAGAAAGAGTCATCAAAATGAAAAGGCACATTTTGAGCAAGCAATCGACACAAAGGTTGGCTAATCTTAGAGAAGTCCTTAATGAAACGCCGGTAAAAACCAGCATGACCCAAGAAACTCCTAACACCTTTTACATCTACAGGAGGAGGTAACTTTTCAATAACCCCCACTTTAGCCCTATCAACCTCTATACCACTCTTAGAAACTACATGCCCCAACACAATGTCATTTGTCACCATAAAGTTACTCTTCTCCCAACTCAATGTCAAACCACTTTCAATGCACCTGTTTAACACTAAATCAATCTTGCCTAAACAATCATTGAACGAATTACCAAACACGGAGAAATCATCCAGAAAAATTTCAACAAAATTACCTATCATCTCCGAGAAAATTGCCATCATGCACCGTTGGAAGGTTCCTGGCGTATTGCACAACCCAAATGGCATCCTCTTGCAACCAAACGTGCCAAATGTAGTGGTAAAAGCCGTCTTGTCTTGGTCTTCTGGCGCAATAGCAATCTGGTAATAACCTGACAAACCATCAAGAAAACAATAAAATTCATGCCCAGCCAATCTATCTAACATTTGATCAATAAAAGGAAGAGGAAAATGATCCTTTTTCGTAGCGGCATTCAATTTCCTGAAATCAATACACATACGCCATCCTATAACAGGACGGGTCGGCACCAACTCATTCCGGTCATTAAGGATGACTGTGATTCCCCCCTTTTTAGGTACCACGTGTACTGGGCTCACCCACTCACTATCAGCAATAGGAAAAATAATTCCCTCTGCTAATAGCTTAAGTAATTCTTTGCGAACCACCTCCATCAGAACTGGATTGAGTCTCCTTTGACCATCTCTCTTGGGTCTCGCCCCCTCTTCCAAATGAATCCTATGCATGCACATCGCTGGGCTTATTCCCCGGAGGTCAGCTAAACTCCATCCAAAAGCCAACTTGTTTCTCCTCAAAACGATCATCAAAGCCACCTCTTGCTCAATGGTGAGCTCGCTGGATATGATCACTGGCTTCCCCTCATCATCTTCCAAAAACACATACTTAAGGTTTTTGGGAAGCTCCTTAAGTTCCAGCTTCGGTTTCTCGTTCTTCATGCAATCTTCCGGCACCATGGGCTCATCAATAGGGAATTTAGCTGTGAATTCCCTTTCTCCACTCTCGGCTTCCCCAGCAAACTCTTCCATATCCGCCGACCCTGCAAAAACTTCAACACATTCTTGTTCCTGTACAAAAATCATCTCAACCAAGCCGTCAATAACATCTATATACGAACATTCATTAGTAAGATCCGATGAAGGCATAGCACGACTAGGATGTACAGAAAAAGACACAGACTCTCCTAATACAGTCATTTTTATAGTTCCATTTTTCACATCAATTAACGTATTAGTCGTAGCCATAAATGGTCTTCCAAGCAACAAAGTATGCTCTTTCCCATTTTCATGCACTTCACCTATTTCTAACACGACAAAATCAACCGGGACAATCAAACCCCCCACTTTAACCAAAATATCCTCAACTACCCCACGAGGATACCTAACAGATCTGTCCGCCAGCTGTAAACACATATGAGTGGGTTTCAAATTACCTAACTCTAATTGTTTAAAATTGAGTAAGGCATCAAATTAATCCCGACTCCCAAATCTAACATACCCGAGGCTTCCTTCTCATTTCCCAAAGCAATATTGATAACAAAGCTACCTGGATCACGTTGCTTAGGCGGTAAAGGTTGTTTCATGATAGAATTTGCAACCTCGGATACAAGGATCTTCTCATTATCCTCAAACCTCCGTTTCTTGGAGGCCAACTCCTTGAAAAATTTCACATAAGCCGGAACATTCCGGATTACATCTAACAGGGGCAAGTTCACATTAACCTTGGCCAGCAAATTGTAAAAATCCGTGAACTGCTGATCTTGCTTCTCGTTCCTCAGCCGGCTAGGATATGGAACCGGTGGTCTATATGGCTTAGTAGCCTTGTGAAGCTGCATCTCCGATTCCTCAATCTGCGATTGCTCGTGTTCCTGTGATGTAAGCTTCTCCTTAACTGGCTTTTCCCCACTAACTTCCTTGGGTTGCTCTACAACAAGCATTTCTACCTTGTTATCAACCACCCTTCCACTGCGAAGAACGGTAACAGCTTGAGCTTGGTGCGGCTGTAACCCTTGCCCATGAAGTTTTCCTGGCTGCTGCTGTTGTTGCATCTGATTCAACGTACCAGAAAGTTGCCCAACAGTAGTCTCAAGGCGCTTAATGGTAGCTGCCTGAGAGTCCATATTCTGCTTGCTCATCTCCATAAAAGATTGCATTGTCTCTTCCAATGATGGCTTCGGGGGCGTTTGCTTCTGGTACTGCTGTGGTCCATTCTGATACTGCTGCTGCTGAAAATTCCCTTGTTGCGTTGGATTCTGTGGGTATTGCTGAAACTGCTGGGAGTTCTGCTGAAACTGCTGTGGATACTGCTGATTGAAACTCTGCTGCTGGAAGAATGGAAATTGCTGCTGAGGTGGGTAAAACTGTTGTTGGTTAGAATAACCCATCTGTTGTGGAGGTCGGCGAAACTGATTCCCTTGACTCGATCCAGCCCCTTGATTAGGGCCCTGATTCCTCCACCCTCCACCCTGAATTCTGCTGACCTTTCCAACCAGAATTCGAACCTTGATTGTACATAAGTCTTTGTTCAAACTGGGGTCTCCCGGAGTATCCCTGAGCAGAATAAACTTCAGCCTCCCCTTCTGGTGTGTACTCTCCCATTCTATGACACTCATTAGCTCCATGCCCATAATCTCCACAAATACCACAATTCTCAGTATTTGGTTCACGAGGTGGAGGAGTTGGATTTTCCACCTGGCTCATCTTGAGCTGCTGCAGCTCTCTCATCATTCATGCTACCTGCTTCTGCAGCTCATAGTTAGGTGTCACTGCACTAGCCTCAACCCTTCTTCCTCGGGTCGACATCTGTTGGGAGCTCTCAGCCAGAGTCTGAAAAATCTCATTGAGCTTAGTAGCGGTCTTCCTGGCAATATTACCCCCTGCAGTGCTGTCCACCATAAATTGGGCTGTTTGAAGCAACCCATCATAGAAGAACTGGCTCACCATAATCGGTCCCAGCTGATGTTGTGGGCATTGCCTAAGCAACTCTTGAAATCTTTCCCACGCCTCGTGGAACGGCTCATCTGCACCTTGCGTAAAATTCATAATCTGATTTCTGATCTCCTGCGTCTTGTGGTTGGGATAAAATTTCAGCATAAACTTCTCACAATCGTCCGTCCACGTGTTTATGGAATTTGACGGCAATGATAAGAGCCATGTCCTAGCCCGATCCTTCAAAGTGTACGGAAGACACTTAAGCTTTAGCTGGTCTTATGTGAGATCTAACAGCGGGAAAGATTGCACCACCGAACAAAACTCACGCACAAATTTGAGTGCGTCTTCATTGGGCATGCCGTAGAAAGATGGAAACATGCTGGAGTAATTATGCTTCAAATCATAATTCCTTACGGCTGTTGGAAGCACAATGGCTGACGTTGTGGCCTCAATAATAGGCCTAGAATAGGTTCCCATAAGCTGCGCTTCCTCTCCAGCCATATCTTCTTGGTCGTGGTTAGAATACACTTCTTCTTCACGATCACTTCCGTTTACCAACGAATTGTTGGACTCAACAGAATTATTGTCCGCAAAGTCCTCCAAGTTTGAATAAGAGACTATTCTTCCCTGAAGCTCAGATTCCACACAAATGGTAGAACTCGGCTCAGACTCTTTCCCCAAGCTAAATAGAACCTCTCGAGGTCGATTGATGTTGTCGAAGTAAGGTGCTAACTGAATTTTCATGCTTCGGCGACCTTGCATACACAACACTTAACAAACATATCAAACGCACCGGAGGAAGAAAAATATCCAAGCCAAAATAAAAATAAAACAAAATAAACACAGAAAACAAATAACACAACCAAATGCCTAAAGCCTTCTCCGGCAACGGCGCCAAAATTTGACTCAACTCAAAACACCTATGAATTAACTCGTAATCGCACGAGGTCACTCTAGTGTAATAAGCTAACCCAAGTCGTATCTCAAGGAAGGCTAAGCAGGGCAATTAATCATGCTATACACAGAAAGCAATAAATCCTAACACTCTAATCAATAGGTTGGGTCTGACAATCTCACTCTCTATTATCTAGACTGAATTTAAATACTAAATTACCTATAAAATAATATAAACAAAATTAAATAAATAAATCTATCAGCATATAAACTCTAGCTCTGGAAAATTCTTAACTAATAACTGTAAATAAATGAACAATCAAGAATTCTAAACATCAAAGAAATAACAATAATAGATTATATTCATAATGCAGAATTAAAGTAAACACAAAGAGTAAACATTTTGATCGAATGGAAATATAGCAATGAAGGCTGGAAAATCAAGTAGCAATTACTAGATAATATGGAAATGTAAATGATCCTTACAAAAATCTGATAAAGCAATCGACAGGAAGAAAAGTGAAAAAGATCCCCAAGAACCAAGAACAGTCGCGGTGTGTCGAATAGAAAAAGAAAGATAACCTAAAAAGGAGTTGCAAATAGTATTTATATGAGCGAATGAGCTCTCGCTCAAAAATAAGAACTACCGCACAATTACAACACGGGAAGTCTAACTAAAACAAATGAGCGACCGCTCAAGAATGAGCGACCGCTCATCACAAACACGACACAAAACAAAAGACATTTGCGCGGCGGCGAAGAAAACAACTCAGGAGTTGAGCGGCGGCGAAGAGAAGTCTATGGGTTGAGCGGCGGCTCAACGAAATGAGCGCCGGCTCAACCCTTTTACGGCCTTCGTCGTCCTTCTTTCGACGTTGAGCGGCGGCTCACCACATTGAGCGCCGGCTCAATCATTTTTTGGCATTCTTTTTATTACTTCTCCTATTTTCTCCCGCTTTTATTATTCTCACCGATATCTGCAAAACTACTTCAACATATTATCAAAAACTCACCAATTAAGTCAGTAGATATATTAAAATTACCCTCAAACTTGACTCAAATACGAACAATTAAACATAAAACATTGAGTAGAGGTCGTACTTTAGGAATGAAGCATAGTGTAATAATTCTACGTTTTTCTGCTGCAAACTACTTCACTTTTGTTGTATAACTTTTGGGTTTAAGTTTCGCACTTTAAAACCTAGGCTACTCTGAAATAACTTCGTCGAGCGATCCTTCGAGATCGACTCTCTTTTGTTAATAAAATCAGTTCATAGATATCATCTTACTTATTATTATTGGTTAATGCATCTATTCAGTTAGTTATCCCCCGCCCTTCTTCCCCGCTTCTATAATCCAACCTTAGTTGCACCCCGGCTATGCCGTCCCTCGGAATTTGGGGTCGTGACAGAAATTATATAAAAAACTCAACTTCAAAGGTTTTTAGGAAGTTTAAATTATATTTCTCCCTATTTTAAAGACCTTGCAAAAGATACTGCTATATTATATGATAGATTAAAGAAAATATCAAAACCCTGGTCACAACAGCATACTCAAGCTGTTAGAAAAATAAAAGAAAAAGTTAAAAATTTTACCATGCTTGATGGTAAGTAATCCAAATTGGGAAAAAATTATTGAAACAGATGCTTTTGATATTGGCTATGGTGAAATTTTGAAGCAAATTAATCCAGAAAATAAGCAAGAATATCTTGTAAGATTTTATTCGGGAAAATGGAATAATTCTCAAAAGAATTATGCTACAATAGCTAAAGAAATTCTTTCTATAATTAAATGTGTTTTAAAATTTCAGGATGATTTATATAATAAAAAATTTATTATTAAAACTGATTGTAAATCTGCAAAATTTATGTTTAATAAAGACTTTAAACATGATGTTTCTAAACAAATATTTGCTAGATGGCAGGCACATTTAGCCCCATTCGATTTTGAAATAGTCTATAAGAAAGGAGAAGATAATAATCTTCCTGACTTTTTAACTCGAGAATACATACAATTAATTTTGTAGAAATGTATCCTCGAGGACGAGGATCTTCCTCTTATAGAGGAAAAGGAGGAAGAGGAAAACAACCAGAAATTATGGTACAACATGGCAAACAGAAGCTTATAGCTACAAACTTGTCAGATGACAAAGAATACCAGGAGTTTCTTGAATACAAGAAACAAAAAGAGGGCAATAGCTCAACACAGAGTAATACTCAACCATCTTTTTCCTCTATAGTAGGAAATGAAGACAATGAAGAAGGTAATACCTCTTTTATTATAAATAAAAAACAAGAAGTTATACTTCTTATTGAAGAAAAAGATTTCAAATGGAAAAATGATCCATGGATTTTAATGGAGAGATACATGGAAAATGCATCATATGCAGCAAGAGTATATAAAGTACGATTATATTATGAGAATATACTCATGAATAATGGATGTGAAATATCTCATTTCTCTAGTGGGCAAAAAGAAATTTATAACTTCAGTAAAATTATTATTAAAAAGGTTATATCCTTGGAAGAGTGGGGAATTTCACCACAGAGGACAAAAGAATTTCTTAATCCTCATAATAACAATCCTATTAAATATAATTTTTGGGATTATTTAGATGCTTTCGATAAAGTTCTTTTATATGAAAATGATAAAAGAAAGCATTCTTGATTTATTAAAATTTGTTCTGAGGTTTATAGTCCTGATATACCAATATGGTTTGTTAAATGGTGGTAATATTTTGGCACTTCTGTAAATATTTTACCAGAAGAATTTAAAAAGAATTTTGAAAAATGGGTGAAAATTTCACCAAGAATTTTAGAAAATGAACAAAAGGATTTTTATATGGAAGGAATATCTTCCTTATTTTTTTCACAAAATTTTCAATTCCATGGATTTGGAAATGGACACCTACATTTGATTATACTGAAGAAAAGGTCCCGTGCATTAAAAGAATTTCACATTCAAAATTTTGGAATAAAATGGTAAGGGAGAATCCTGAAACCAAAAAGTTATTTTGTATAAACACTATGTGTCTAATAAAAGAAAAAAAATTCAAGATATGAAGAGCAGGTCAACTTGGGTCTGCAAAAAGAGTCATCATCTCCATTCGAGTATATCTCGAGAAGGTTAAAAATGCAATCAGATTTTTTATCAAAAGAAAAAAATGATTGAAACTTATGTTGAGGAGATGAAGAAACATCTACTATCAAAATTTGAAGATGAGACAATGTCTCAAAGATCTGGAAAGTCAGACACTTCCATGGCTACTAGTCAAAATAATTTCCAAGAATCCCAAGATCCTAATGAGGATGATCCATCAGTGGATGACGTGTTTGGAGCAATCAAAGACGTGCTCATAGAAAATTTCAAGATTAAAGGAGACTGTTCCTCTTCTACCGTTGCAAAGTAGAAGATAGCTGAAGATTTTCAACAGAAACAAATATTGAAGACACGACAAGGAATTTTCATGTGTACAATGAGATGATTCACTTTTCGCAGAAATAATATTTCTAAAGTTATGACAATTTTTGTAATCAATTTTCTTTGATTTGATAGCTAGCCTACTAGGCTATATGACAATTTTTGTCATCAATTTTCTTTGATTCAATAGCTAGCCTACTAGGCTATATATTAGCCTTTAAGACTTTTTAAGCAATTATTTTCTTTACTTAAATGATGCTTTTTTTGGCTATCATTATTTGTTTTGTCTTTTTTGTTTTCTTTATTATAAATAGGCTAGTTGGGAGATTTAGGGAGTACGCTCCAATATAGAAATCCTTCCCACTTTTAAATTCTCTCTTTGTAAAATATTTGTACGAGTGATCGTCTACTGGAAGAAAGATCTATATTTCTGTAAGTTTATCTTCTTCAATTCTTGTTCTAATTTTTGTTAATTATATTATTGCATGGATAGCCTTATAGGCTAAATCTTTTATGTGATAAATTATATTTGAATTATATAGCTATTCTTATCATGGAAAATGGTATTATATGATGAAGTTTAGGTATTATAATAATTAATATGGTAGAATGGAGGTTGGCTTCAAATAATATTGGGCATGCTTAAGGTTTCGTAAGACCTGTTTTTCGCACTGTTAATCCAATTCATGGCCGTTGTTAAGGTTGATCAAAGGGT
This sequence comes from Schizonepeta tenuifolia, assembly GCA_029490685.1. Lineage (NCBI taxonomy): Eukaryota > Viridiplantae > Streptophyta > Magnoliopsida > Lamiales > Lamiaceae > Schizonepeta > Schizonepeta tenuifolia. The sequence goes on from CM055956.1 coordinate 9,567,235, forward strand.
GTTTTGTGCGATGTGTTGGTCTGGAAATTTTAAGCTGATGATCGATATTATTTTCCTCTAATCAGTGTATTTTGCACTATCCCTCATTTATTCTACTTTATTATTTGTTGTGGCACCTGGGCTCCTCGTATTGGTATCCGAGCCATGGGGGGAGGGAGTAGTTATATAGTAAGGATATAATTTATCACATAATACTTATTTGATTATGAATTTAATCAGACGAAAAAATACTGTTAAAAACAATATAAAAGAAGAATTTGATATACCTCAAAATTTTAGAATTATTAAATAAATGAACTATTCCAAAAGTTGAACCTAGTTTAATATATAAATTAGGAACTTTTAAAAAAAAATTGGTTTCAAACAAATAGTTAAAACTACAGAACAAACAATTCCCTTAATGAGGACAATATGATGATTAGATTGCTTGAGGATAGTGATTTATTATCCTATAAACATTCTCATAAATTTATCCATATAGGACTTTTGCAAATTGCATTTAAGCCTTTAACATTAGAAGGACTCCCAGAAAGCTTTATAGCAGCTTTAAGAGATGGAAGAAATTTAAATTGGAAACAATCTCTAATGGGTATAATACAAACTAGTTTGGCTCATGGTCCAGTTTATTTCGATGTGTACCCAAATTTACAACTTTCATTATTTGATATAAATATTTTAGATGCATTAACATTAAATGTTAAAACTCATGGTTATAATTATAAACCAGGAATAGAAGTAATAGCTATTTGCTATAGAGTTTATTATAAACCTCTATTTACATTAAATCCACAATGTAAAGAAGTAGATAAACCTATGAATGAAACTATTTTAATAGAAAGTAATTTTGATAAGTCGAATATTACGACAAGAAGAAAAATAAAATGGGAAGAGATAGAATTCCCGGAAAATTGGACAATTGAATAAGCTGTATCAACACAACCAATAATTTAAAATAATTTAATAAATATTTTACAGACACCTGAGGGATCTGTGACTTTACAATTTGAAGACAATAGAAGATCTTTTCCTAGATTTGAAAAGTCAAGATCTATGTATTCACATATTTCACCATTAGATTATAAAGTAGAACAACCATTTACTCCATCTAGAGCTTCCACGTCTCAAATAAGAGAAAGATCCGTGTCAGAATATTTAGATGAGGATAGAATTGGAAAAATAATAATAGATGAAAATAATATTGTTAAAGGTATGAGAAATAGTGTTCTAAACATTAAAGAAGCGGATATAACCGAATCAGAAATGGATTTCTCAATATAATGATTTTAGAAACAAAAATTGACTTTAGCCCTGGTTCACATGCAAGACAATTAATAAAATCAGAATTTAATTCATCCAAATGGGAACCATTTAAAAAATGGTTTTTTGAGAATCATCATTATATTACTAAAAGGAAAACGATTCTTACTTTGAAAAAATTTTACGTGGCACCCCTTATATTCCTCCATTCATATTTATCTAAATTCTCAAATTTTTGAATTTTTAAATGTAAAATAATAGATTTTAAATATCTATACTAAAATCTTGTGTCCCACATCGGTTTCTCAATGAAACGATTCTTGCTTTGAAAAAATCCTACATGGCATCCCTTATATTCCTCCATTCATATTTATCTAAATTCTCAATTTTTTTTTTAATTTTTAAATGTAAAATAATAGATTTTAAATATCTATACTAAAATCTTGTGTCCACATCGGTTTCTCAATGAAACTTCACCTATTGAAAAGCCTATAAATACCTAGAATCAATGTGTATTTTCTCATCTTTTGCTCCACCAATTTAATTTGACCAATTTATTTATTAATCGGCCGAATAAATAACTATATTTTATAGTTTAATTTAATTTAATTTGGTCAATTTATTAATTGACCAAATTGATAATTATTTTTTGTAGGAGTTTTATTTGGCCAATTTATTTATTAATCGGCCGAATAATTAACTGCTATATTTTTATAGTTTAATTTAATTTAATTTGATTAATTTATTAATTGGCCGAATAGATAATTATTTTTATTAAGAAACCAATTTATTAGTTGACAGAATAAATGGTTCCAAAATAGTTTGGATAATTTATTGGTTGACCGAATTAAATTTGGAAATAGTCTAATATTTTTTTTATTTAATTTGATAAAAAATAAGTAATTTCTAATTTCTCAATTAATTAGGTAGACGGGTCAATTTCCAACTGATGGGTATCTCAACTCGGGATCCCACATGACACATTTTCTTTCTTTATTCTTATTAATTTTAAAATTTTCATTCTATTTATTTTTTTCATATATTTTCTAAAATTTAGAATCGTCATAAATTGTGCATTTATAAATCAAAATCATGGTTAACGGGTTAATTTTAACCCGGAACTATGGCGGTAGACGAGCTAATTTCCAACCGACACTCGAGAAATTTTTCATTTTATGCTTTTTTTTCCATGTATTTTCTAAAATCTATAATCGTACTAAAATTTTGTGTCCCACATCGGTTTCTCAATGAAACTTCACCTATTGAAAAGCTTATAAATACCTAGAATCAATATGTATTTTTTTTTGTTTTGCTCCACCAGTTTTATTTGGCCAATTTATTTATTAATCGGCTGAATAAATAACTACTCCCTCCGTATTTGGATAAAAGCCCTACTTTGACTCGATACGGAAACTAAGAAAAGGTGGTAAAATGTGTTTGAGTGGGGTAAAAGTTAGAAAGTAGGGGTATTGTTAACGAGGTTGTTAGTTTGTTAATAAAGTGGGTGTGGTTGTAGCAATTTAAAAGAAGAGTATGAATATACCAAAACTAGCGAGTTAGTTTCATGTTTAAAAATGAAAAGCATGATATATTAATTTGATATTTTCGAATTAATATGCTAAGTGTAATATTTGATCTCCTAAGTTTAATTCATTTTGTTTTTAATTAATGCAAGTGATTTGTTTCGTTGGTGATTGTTAATTAAGGTGATATGCTTGACTAAGTTTAATTCATTTTTTCGTGGTTAAAATAAAGAGATTATTAAGTTTTGTTATAAGTTTAATTCAAGTGATTGACGAATTAGAAAATACCTCAATTTTTGACGGGTAATAATGTTACATACCAGAATCCGTCTTGGATTTAATTTTTAAAAACTCCGAAATGGCTGAATATAAAATTACACCGTTTTATATATAACATCGTGGTTTTGATTAGATGGAATCTTATATTTAAATATTGCTCAACTTTTAGATGTAAAATGCGTCATTTTATGTTTAGCTATTTTGGGGTATTTTAAATCCATGTCAAATATTGGGCATGCCGTGTCGGATATAATATCGCTGAAAAATCAAGGTTGAAACAAAATTATGTAAATTTAAATAGTTTGTTCACTATAATTGGGTAAAAGTTGAATAATTAAGCTATTTAAGTGAAAATTGTCCTTTCCATATATATGACGATTATAAATCGCCGCCTCTATAGAAAGTTTGCACCGGGTTAATTTCGCTTTCGTTGCATCATAATGCAAATTAAAATATGAGAGTAGCAAAATATATATAGTGATGGTCCCGAAACGAGATACTGGTGTATGGGGGGGGGGGGGAATACACCAGTTAGGATTTTAAAACTTAACCCTTAAAAAATTACTTCAACTGAGTAAAACGGACTCAGTTGGAATCTCACAGCTGAGTAAGCAACCTCAGCTGGAAGAGTGAGGCTGTGCGGAATGTGGTGGAAATTAAAACTCGTTAAAACAACTCACGCTTTTATGCTTGGTTGGTCAAAAACCAAAACAGTTGAGAATGTGCAGATATGCAGTTTGTATGCCGGTTAGTTTGGTTAGTTAAAAATGCAATAAGTAACTGAATAAAAATAAACACAGACACACATGATTTAACGTGGTTCGGAGATAACCCTCCTACGTCCACGGGGAGTTGTGAGTCCACACAACTCTGTCCAAGTTCTTCTGGACAATCCACACAGCTTACGCGGGCTGTGCAACCGTTAAGGATAAGTTTGCGGGTACTTATCAACCTTACATATTAGTTTACGGGTACTAATCAACCTGTCTACTCAGTTACGGGAAGAGTAGGGTCCTAAAACCTTTTCAGGTATAAAAGATAAGGTTCCAACTAACAGCTCGAACAAGAAGTGAGCTGAGATCTAACACTCTACGAACTCCCACAAAGTGATGTTCTCAAGGTTCTTTCTTTCGCTCTGTCTCGTCTCGTGTGTCGTCTCTTATGTGTCTTCCACTTGTGTGTCTTCCACTATTCTCCAATGAATGGAAGCCTCTATTTATAGGCGGAGAGAATCAACTAGCCGTTGGAGGAGCTGTTGATCTCTGTTCTTTGATAGCGATGGCTTGCCTCTCATCTCTGCAGACTTTCCCGATATGACATCTGTGCTCTTCTGCTTTCCATCTAAGACAGCCTTATGTTGGGCCAAATGGGGTAATAACTGAACGGTCAAACCCTCATGTGACTTCCTTTTGAAATTCAAATTCAAACCTTTCTGACAGTCAACCTCGGTTAGTCGGTTGAAAGTCTTGATCTTTATCTGAGTGGTCTTCAGCTGAAGTTCTGTCTGAACCGTTGAACTCTCAGCTGACTTTGAACTTCATGTTGAGACTTCTTTATAACTTCCCCCTTCTTGAAACATTCTCTTTATCGGATGGCATTCTATAAATGATGTTCCAACTGAACAGTTGGCTTGAACTCTCAGTTGTCAACAAGCATAGCTCTCTCATCAGGCAGTCTTGTAACTGATGTTTCTCATCCGATCTTTCATTCGGGGTTGTATCCGAGTGTTGCTCTGTTGCCGTCTTCAGCTGGAGATCTGTAAAGATAAAATCTTAACATTGCTCAAACAGCGAGCCTAACAGCTAACAATAGGAACTGGCAACATCTACTCGGTTGGGGTCAGTTGGTTTTGGAATTCATCAAAACTCATACTAATAAATTTCCCAACATATAGATAATACTTGTATCATTGTATGATAAAATAATACTACATGAAAACCATAAATGGATTGAGAGAGACAAATGGACGGACAATATGGATCGAGAGAGAGAAATGGATCGATTTGGGCTGGGTAATAAAAATGGAAAAGAAGGAGAATGGATTGAGTGAAATGAATTTGGGCTGGAAAATTATACCCAAATCCATTTAATTAGTGTAGGTTAATTATGTGTTGTTAGAATAATTAGTGATATTAATATTGGTAAAAGGTGGGGTCAAAATGACAAAGGGTAGTAATTTGGTAAAGGAATAAGGGTATAATGGTACAAAAAGCAGAACATGGTTTTTATAAAAATACGGAGGGAGTATATTTTATAGTTTAATTTAATCTAATTTGGTCAATTTATTAATTGACTGAATAGATAATTATTTTTTGGAGGAGTTTTATTTGGCCAATTTATTTATTAATCGGCCGAATAAATAACTGCTATATTTTTATAGTTTAATTTAATTTAATTTTTTTAATTTATTAATTGGCCGAATAGATAATTATTTTTATTAGGAAACCAATTTGTTAGTTGACAGAATAAATGGTTCCAAAATAGTTTGGATAATTTATTGGTTGACCGAATTAAATTTGGAAAGAGTCTAATATTTTTTATTTAATTTGATAAAAAAATAAGTAATTTTTAATTTCTCAATTAATTAGGTAAACGGGTCAATTCCCAACTGATGGGTACCTCAACTCGGGATCCCACGTGACACATTTTCATTCTTTATTCTTATTAATTTTAAAATTTTCATTTTATTCATTTTTTTCATGTATTTTCTAGAATCGTCATAAATTGTGCATTTATAAATCAAAATCGTGGTCAACGGGTCAATTCTGACCCGGAACCGTGGCGGTAGACGAGCCAATTCCCAACCGACACTCGAGATTTTTGTTTTCATTTTATGCTTTTTTTCCTATGTATTTTCTAAAATCTGTAATCATCATCCATGAAATAATTTTTACGTTATTTATAGTTGGGTTTCCAGTTTTGCATAATTTATAATTTTAATTAACGAATATTACTACACGATTAAGGACGATAACGAATAGTACAATCATTATTTTTATTAAATTTTGGGATCTATATAAATTCTAAATAAATTTTATAAATTACGCATTTATAAATCAGAGTCGTGGTCAATGAGCCAGTTCCGACGCAGAACTGTGGCGGTAGTCTAATATACGGATTTTTTTCAGAAAGGAACAGAAATGACTAATTTTTTAATCAGATTTTGAACAAGTACGAGTATATAAATTTCTAACAAGTTTGAATAATTCTAAACACATCATCTCAAATTGTTTGATTAATCGTCACCGTTGGAAAACGTAGAATATATAGGAAAATTGGCAGAAAAATTGCTAACGATTTATCAACGAGTCAATTCCGACCAATAATCGTGCGCGTAGATGGGCCAATTCAGTACTTGTGGAACAACTTTTTTTTTTAAATATATTGATGGTCCCGATACGAGTTCTGGTGTATGGGGAGGGGGGGAATACACCAGATAGGAATTTTAAAAACAACCCCCGAAAAATACCACAACTGAGTAAGAAGACTCAGCTGGAATCACAACTGAGTAAGAAAACTCAGCTGGAAGAGTGGTGCTGTGCGGAATGTGGTGGAAACAAAAACAACTCGTATAAAACAACTCACGCTCAGATGCAAGGTCGGTCAACAACCAAATCAGTTGAAATGTAAAGATGCAGTTTTGAGTGCTGGTTAGTTGGACAGTTAGATATGCAGAAAGTAACTGAACGGAAAACACAAAAGCACAAAGCAATTACGTGGTTCGGAGAGAACTCCTACGTCCACGGGGAGTTGTGAGTCCACACAACTCAGTCCAAATTCTTTAGGACAACTACCACAAAGCTTACGCGGGCTTTGCAACCGTACAGATAAGTTTGCGGGTACTTATCAACCTTTCTACTCAATTTCGGGAAGAGCGGGATCCTAACAACCTTTTTAGGGGATGTGTATAAGGGTGGGTTTTCCAACTACTAGCTCTAACAAAGAAGTGAGCTAGGATCTAAGCTTGAACAAAGGAAGACTCAAACTAAGATCGAAAACACCAAGACAGATTCTAACTCTCTATGAACTTTCAGCTGGTGATGTTCTTAGAAAGAGAATAATTGCAGTTTAGCTTGTGCGCAGTATATCGTCGTTCTTTCGCTCTTCTGTCTCTTGTCTTGATGAATGAATGAATGCCTCTATTTATAGGTAGTGAGGATCAACTAGCCGTTGGAAGAGCCGTTGATCTCTGTTCTGTGAAAACGATGGCTTGTCTCTCATCTCTGCAGATTTTCCCGATTTGGCAACTGTGAACTTCTGCTTTCCTTCTGAGACAACCTTGTGTTGGGCCAAATGAGGTAATGACAGAACGACAAACCTTCACGTGACTTCCTATTTGAAATTCAAATTTCAACCTTTGTCTTTCAACATTGGTTAGTCGGTTGAGACGTTTGACCTTCATCCGAGTGGTCTTCAGCTGATGTTCCATCTGATCGCTACCTTCATCTGACATTCTGTCTGAAGAGGAACAGTTGAACCCTCAGCTGCCTTGAACTTCGTGTTGTCGATTTATCAGATTGAGTCCTGCAACTGATGTTCCATATGATCAGGTGGATTGTCACATCTGACGAACAGTTGATTACTTAGATGTTTTCTTTTATCTGATGTTCTATATCTGAACGATTGGCTTGAACGCTCAGTTGTCTTTCTTACAACTGATGTTCCATCCGAGTTTCCATCTGTAGTTCTATCCAAGTATAGCTATGTTATCGTCTTCAGCTGGAGTCCTGTAAAGATAAAATCTGAACATTGCTCAAACAACGAGCCTAAATACTAACATTAGGATATGGCAACATCTACTCGGTTGGGGTCAGTTGGTTTTGGAATCAATCAAAACTTTACTAAATTTCCCAACAATTTCCCCCTTTTTGATGATGCCAAAAACCCTACTGATCTAAACCCCACTGACCTATTTATAATCTCAGCTGAAATTCTAGACAGTCTATAAGGTTTAAACATCAAAGGGTTAGCACAGTTATAGCATTGTATTGAAATAACTTTGCGATTCAGAGCTTGGACAACTGGAAAATTGTACGTCAAGATGAATCGGATATAAGATGAAAGTTTTCATTACAATTGATGTGTTTACACAGATATGCATAGAAATCAATTACATCAGTGGCTCAAAAACTCTATCTCGGCTAATACTTCAGCGCATACTTGCCAAAAATTCTGACAAAAATTTCTCTCTTGGCATCAGATTCCTTCGAGATATCCACTCCATGTCCCTGAAAGACTTTTCTGGCTTCAGCTGCGATCTTCTGCCTGTTAGGATTTCTTGTATCTGGAATGAATGGAGGAAGATATGTAACCTTCTGAGGGACAGGGACGGTATTCATGTCCAGCTTTGCATCAATCATAGCTCGACTGAACTGGTTGAACATGCCCGGATCCCCAGAGTGAAGCTCGGTTAGGGCTTCTTTGAATGCTCTTCTTGAATCCTCAGTTGCGAACACCTTCCTGTAGTAGAAATCATTCACAAATTCTTGTTTGAATGATTTCCAATCATCATTCCATTCTTTCGGCATCCATTTATCAACATGCTTGAAGCGTCCCTGGAGCTTGATCTTTCCTGGCAGTCTTCGCTGCTTCATTTTTGCTTCAGCCTTCACTTGATGTTTCTCAATGCGTCGTCGGCTTCGGGAGGCAACATTTCTATCCAAGTTATTGGTAATCTTGGCAAGCTCTTCCTCGAACTTGTTAACTCTTGTTGCTTGGTTGGCCGCGAATCTCTTCACCCATTCCGAATTCATGTAATCCTTCTCCAGGACATCCATAGCTTTAGCAGCAGCAATACACTCTTCGGTTGTAATACCGTCGAGTTCAGCATCGATCTCGGTTGCAATCTCGGCTATGGAGTTGTAGGAGACTCCATACTTCTTTGCCTGCTCCATGTCCTTAGCCATTTCTTCTCCTCCGACACCAATAGATTTCAGCTGTTCGTGTTTCTTGTCGGTTGGCTTCTTCAGATCGGACTTCTTCGGAGCTGTCTTCTTCAGCTCGGTCTTCTTCAGCTGAGATTCCTTTCCGACTGTCATCCCTTCTTCAGCTTGCGTCTCATCTTCCCTCTTTTTGGCATCAGCAATAAGGCTTGCGACTGAGCCATCCAGAGAAGTGAGGTTTTGTTCAGCCTGCTGGATCCGGTTGAAGAGTTCATCTACAGCACATTCCACATCAGCCTTCTTCGCCAGTTCCTTATCACAACGCTCTTGATCAGCTTTCTTCATCGTAGCGAAGGTTTTAGTGACTTCTGTTTGAAAGGCGACGAACTCAGCCCATTTTTGTTCAAACCGAGAATCTCATTCTTTGTCTTGCGTCTGTTGAGATTTTGCAAGATTGGATTCTGAGATGGACTTGAACACGTTCAGGTCTGATCTGATTCCAAGAACTGATGTCTTTAGGTCATTGATGTCTTTGCTGGTGGATGTTGAGAAGTCATCCAGCTTCATCTTTATCGCATCATGTTCTTCCAGCAGCTTCCTATGTTTCTCATCCTGAGCTTCTATCATCCTCTGCTATTCTTCGCGGTTGAGCTGGATGTTGGCTATATCATCTCCTTCCTCAGCTGATTGACTCTCTCAGCGATCAGCTCGCATATTTCATCCGAGGAGGGTGCTGGCTGATCAGATGGTGCTGGCTGTTAAGATGGTGCTGGCTGTTCAATAGCAACCATGACTTGGTGATTGGCCAGGTACTGTTGAAGTTCTTCTTCCTCCTGCTTTGCTGCTGCTGCAGCTGCGTCAATATCATCCATGAATTCTGCAGACTTGGCCAGCATGTTGTCAAGGAAGGTGACACATTCTCGATCTGCTGTCAACTCCCTTGTGTCTCTTCCTTCTGCCTTGCTGATATCCAGACGGCGAGTTAGTAGTGCAATCTTGTTGTTGTACGCAACCTCGAGGCTGGTATAATTGAAGTATTCTCTCAGACGGGACTCATCTGCCTTGAGCTGATTCCAGCTGTGTATCCGGACGGTATCTTCCTTGACATACCAATGGTTGAAAATGATGTTGAATTGATACAACAGCTCAGTTCCGAGCGTGGCAAAGGTGGTCATGTCGCACGCCTCGAGGAACATACCAATCAGCTTCTGAAAGCAATATACCAACTTGCCTTCCAGCGCAACAGCTTGATGATCAGCTTCTTCGTCAATGGGGGAAGGAGAGAGATTTTCAAAGGAAATAGGTTCAAGAGTTTCCTCAACATTGGGTTCAAGAGTTTCCTCAACATTGGCCAAAGAAGAGGTCGTAATGTTGGCATCGAGTGGGGAGCTCGGAATTTCTGACTAAAGATCAGTTGTGAGAACCTCTCTGTGTTGTACGACATCAGCTCCTGCCGTGGGGGAGGATAGAACATCTTTGGATTCCTCGGATGAAAAAGCTGCATCCGAGGACATGTTCGGCTCATCTTCCGGATCGGTTTCCAGCCCTTCTATCCCATCTTGATGGGGAAACCTCACCTTCCTTGTTCCACTTACGCGAGGAACAATTTCGAAAGCAGCCGCTTCAACTGAGTGACTCGACTCAGATGGTACTTCCTCAGCTGGTTTTGCAACTGATGGTTTGATACGAACCTTCAACTTCTTCTTAAGAGACTTTTCCTCTTTATCCTTATCTGACTTATCTCTGAGTCGGCGTGCAGCTATCGATTTTGAAGAGTGGCCGACAGCTGGAGGCAGCTGAGATTCCATCTGCTCCTCAGCTGTATCTTTCTCCACAGCTGATTTCACAACTTCCCTTTTATCTTTTGGAGTGTAGACACTTCGAATCACATCAAGAGCTTTCTTGGCTGTTGGGAACAGCTTCTGCCTTTTAACTGGTGTCTCCTCACAGTCTTCCCAAACCATGTTCTGATCCTTCGTGGCGAAAAGTATCAGGGCAGAGATTTTGACTCCAAAATTAAGAGTTCCCTTAACACTCAACAATTTTTCCCCGGAATCATTTGTAGTTTCTGAAATCTTCTGCTTCTCCATCGTCAACTGGTGTTTGAAGTACTTGAACCAGTTGATGTTGTGCTTGTGCTCCAAAGCTATCTGTTGCTTGAGCTTGGGTCGGCTAATATCTCCAAAAGCTCCGCTGTATCCAAATATAACCTTGGATATAACATCGAACAGAAGTCGATGCTCGGGTTTCAACTTTGTTCGCTGCAGGTTGCTCCTCAATCTTTCTGAGGTGATAAAAGCATTCTCAAGAAATAGATCTGCATCTGCATCTGTGATGTTCTCGACGGTGTCCGTGGCAGTCAGATTCGGTCGAATGATGGAGCTTAGTATCTCGGAAACCTGTAGCGGGATGGTGACACGACGGATTGTTCTGGCAGGGATGTCGCGCTGTCGACAGGAGAATTCTGAAACGAGGCCTACTCGGCTGTCGATAGGAGATTTCAGGTTCATGTAAGAGCATTGCCCACTCAAGAAGACGATTATCCCTGAGAAGATCGGCGAGATGGGATAACGCCGGTGAGTCCAGTGCTTCTTTTGACAGAATCTGCTCAAAGTGAATTTTGGATATCATCATATCATAAGATTCCTCGTACGACGAAGGGACAAGTGCTGGTCCTGATGATGCCATCTTCTTTCCTTGCGATGAAGCTTTCGGTGCCATTTTGTATTCCAGTGAAGTTTATATATAGAGAGAAGAAAAGAAGAACTTAGCCGAAAATGGTGAAACAAAATCTGAGACGAAGATGAACAGTTACTCAGATAAACACAAGTATAGAAGGTAAGAAATCATTTCCTGATTTTCCGCTTTTTATAGGTTAGTGGGTCGTTTGAAATAGATGACCAAGATTAAATGGCACGAATCCATCAACGGCTGAGATCTCGCGACTGTTGACTAACTCTGACTGACGTCACATTCCGAGTTCCAATACGCGCGCGTGAGAAGGTGAACTGTTTTTGTGTCAGCCCACTCGCACTATAAAGTAAGGCTATTGATGTTCAGCCGTACTTTACATTAAATGCGCTATGATGGCTATTTTAATCTATCTGACATGCTCAGGAATGTTTGAATTTATTTCAAACATTCACATTTAAGACCTAAACACCTGCAGACATAAATGATACCTGCCAGCTGATGTCGGAATCAGCTGTGTTCCAATGTTGCGGCATGCCATCAGCTAACTCGAGTTCGTCTGTTCAGCTGACGTTTGATGTCTTCGGATGGTGATCCGCATCTGAGATTTCCCCTTCATCTGAGCTTCCCCCTCAGATGGATATCAATCTCTTCACCTCGGCTGATTCCTCATCTGATGGATCCAACAATCCAAGGAGATCACATGACATCTTGAATCGTGCTTTGGCTAAAGGTTTGGTGAAGATATCGGCTCTCTGAATCTCAGTTGGAATCTTCTCCACAGATACATCTTTCTTCTCAATATGATCTAGGATAAAATGATGTCGGATGTCAATGTACTTTGTCCGAGAGTGGTGAACAGGATTCAAAGAGATAGCAATGGCACTTGAGCTATCACAACGGATGGGAACCTGTCCAGTTGCTACTTCATAATCTCTCAGCTGTTGCTTGAGCCACAATACTTGCATGCAACAACTACCGGTAGCCATATACTCTGACTCGGTTGTAGAAGTGGCAACACATGCTTGTTTCTTGGAAAACCATGAAACTAGCTTGCTTTCCATGAACTGACAGTGTCCAGAAGTGGACTTCCTGTCCAACCGATCTCCGGCTAGATTCGCATCTGAGTATCTGGACAGTTGGATATTGTCGTCAGTTGGGTACCACAACCCAACATTAACTGTACCCTTCAGATACTTAATGATGTTCTTTGCTGCCAACATGTGTGCTTCCCTCGGCTGAACTTGGAACCGAGCACACACTCCAACCGCGTAAGATATATCTGGCCGACTGACGGTTAGATATAGCAAAGAACCAATAATCCCTCTATACTTACTGGCATCCACGGGTTTTCCCTCATATCCAGGCTCAATCTTCCAGTTAGTATTCATCGGGATCCTTGTGGTTTTACTTGTCTGCAAACCGAACTTTGCGATGAGCTCCTTTGTATATTTGGACTGATTAATAAAAATCCCTTTTGGTGACTGCTTCACTTGTAGCCCAAGAAAATAATTCATCTCACCCATCATCAACATCTCGAATTTCTCCTTCATGAGAGTTGAGAATTTCTCACACAGCTCCTCCGACTTGGAACCGAATATGATGTCGTCGACATAGATTTGCACAACAAGTATGTCTTCTCCAACTTTTATGGTGAACAGGGTTTTGTCAACTGACCCTCGTTTGAACCCCGAGTTCAGAAGAAAACCACAGAGAGTGTCATACCAAGCTCTAGGTGCTTGCTTCAATCCATAGATTGCTTTCTTCAACTTATACACTCTTCCATCACCAGTCTCAAAACCGGAAGGCTGTTCAACATAAACATCTTTCTTAATATCACCGTTGAGGAAAACACACTTCACATCCATCTGATAAACCTTGAATTTGTGAAATGCCGCATAGGCTAGAAATATTCGGATGGCTTCTAACCTTGCAACAAGCGCGAAGGAATCCTTGAAATCAATTCCTTCTTGTTGGCAATATCCCTGAGCTACCAACCTTGCCTTGTTTCTCACGATGAATCCAATGACGTCTCTCTTGTTCTTGAAAGTCCACTTTAATCCAATGACTTTAACACCATTTGGTCTTTCTACCAACTCCCATACACAGTTGCGTAGAAATTCATTCAGCTCTTCTTGCATGGCTGTTGTCCAATGAACACAGTTGAGAGCTTCCATAACATGCTTCAGCTCTGGCACATTAGCTACGAAACATGAAATCATGGCAACGTCTCCGGCTTGCTCGAACTTCTCAAGAACTGCCAACTCCTCAGCATATTGGGCGTAAGTGCTGGAATCTTTCTCGGCTGAATCTGGATTTGCAACTCTGCTCCTAATACGCACACCTTTGGCTGGATCTCCGATGATGTTGTCCTTGGAATGATCTTCATACCATCTCTTGTTGCGTCTTCCTTCTTCTTCCAACAGTGGCGGTTCCGTGATTTCAAAGGATGGGATAACCTGAGCTGTGGGAGATGTTGGGATCTTCAGAACTGGTGATTTATCTGCTGTTGAGTCTGGATCCTCAACATGGATAATATCTCGAACCGGGCTAGGTTGGGCTTCGGATGCTGATGCAGTTGGAGTAACATCAGCTGAAGTTCCCCCTTGAGATGTGTTGGGGTCCTCATATTCATCTTCAGAGGAACAAGGATCATCATCCTCGGTTGCCCATACCAATGGTTCAGCCAGATTCTTCTGCCTTAGAACCTGCGATCTGGTGAGAGCTTGTGGAACATGTGGATCTACTTGTTGTCCTTTAGCCTGTTCCCTGCACTCAAAAGTAGATTCATCAAAACTAACATGAGGTGTTATCTCCACAACACGAGAACTGTTGTTAAAAACTCTATAAGCATTGATCCGAGCGGCATATCCGAGAAATATGCCCTTCGAAGCCTTGGCGTCAAAAGTTTTTAACTGAGTCTTCCCATTGTTGTGAATATAACACTTAGAACCAAAAACGCGAAAATATGAAATATCAGGCTTCCTGAGTCTCCATAGTTCATATGGAGTCTTTCCCAACCGCTTGGTCAGAAGAGACCGGTTCTGGGTGTAGCATGCTGTGTTGATTGCCTCGGCCCAAAATCTCTTTAACAGTGCTGAGCTTGTCAACATGGATGTAGCAGCATCCTTCAGCGTTCGGTTTCTTCGCTCGGCTACTCCATTCTGTTGTGGAGTACGAGCAGCCGATGTTTAATGAGTGATTCCGTATTTCTCGCAGTATTCGATGATGGTTTCATTGAGGAACACGGTTCCACAGTCTGATCGGATAGAAATGATTTTCATCTCTTGTTGGTTAGATATCCGATCCATCAGCTTGGGTAGCTCATCTCGGGTTTCACTCTTGTGACGCATGAAAATGGTCCACGTGTACCTAGAGAAATCATCAGTAACAGCAAGTGTATATTCGTTACCATTCATGCTCTTGGGAGTAACAGGTCCGAAGAGATCCATATGGATCAGCTGCAATACTCGATCGGTTGATGGAATCATTTTCAACCGAAAGGAGGATCTAGCGAGCTTTCCCAGCTGAGACGCACTGCAGATATGTGTTGGTGAAAACACACGGTTCGGAATACTCTTTGCATGTTCCTGTCTCGCAACGCGGTTCATTGTCTTGAAATTCAGATGGTTGAGCCTTTTGTGCCACAACCAGCTCACATCTGAACTGCTCTTCGATAAAAGACAGGTCTCAGGAGGACTACTATTCCAATCTGCATAGTAGACATTCTCGGTTGGGGATCGATTTCCCAACAATATGACTTGCTTTGTTCTGACATTTTTGACCCTGCAGCCCTGCGCATCAAACTTGACAGAGAAACCATTATCACAGAATTGGCTAATGGAGAGCAAGTTATGCTTCAATCCATCAACATATGAAACATTGAAAATAGACACGTGATTGGTTTCAAGGGTACCGTAGCCTTTGGTGTGACCTTTTGAGTTGTCACCAAAGGTAACAGATGGTCCTTCCTTCTCCACGAAACTCCCAAGCAAATTCCGCAGATTTGTCATGTGTTTCGAGCATCCACTGTCCATCACCCACATGGTATGTGATGCTTTATTCTTCCTCAGCTGTTCCTCCTGCTCCTGCATAGAGAAACACGCTTAGGTCCCCAATTTTAGTTGGGTCCTGGAAGGTTAGAACCAGTTCTCCCTTGAACTGTGAGTCGTTTTTCCCTGTAGATTCGGATAGATTTGTCATTCCAAATTATCTTTCCTTCTCCATCAACTATAACAACACCTCGGTCATCCTTAGGCTTGTTGTTATTATTGACATTCTTTTTCTTGGGAGGAGATTGATTTCCCCATTGTGGGCTTTAGGAGGAGAGGCGTTCCCCCTGTTTTGTTGACCCTTTTGATTTTGCCGATGAGGTCGGACGCCATTTTGGAATCTTTGTGGCTGAGTCTGATTTCATTTTCCTGGCTGTCGACGGCAGCTGTTCATGCCCGATTGTTGATTCATGTTCTGGCATGAATATCCATAGCTGTTGGAACTGTTCCACATTGGTTGACTCTGATGAAACCTCTGGTTGTTCTGATGATGGAACCGATGTTGATTCTGATGGTTGAATCCCTGTCGATTCTGTTGATTCCATCCCTTCTGAGGTCGGTTCTGATTGTATCTCCGATGTCTCTGGTTCCTCTTCTGAGTCCTGGAACATTCCCCCTCGGTTGTTATCCCAACCGATGGATTCTTTAGTTCTCCAACCACAACTCCTTTTCCTTTCTCAGCTGCAGTTCCCTTAGCAGGTTGTGCTGTAGGTACTTGCTGTGACTTGAAGGTTGGATTAAGTTGGGGAGTTGCAGGCTCATCAGTATTTGGTTTGGCAACCGTGACATCCACAGCCTTGATAAAGGTTGCTGGTGGAATTTTAGTGTCCTTAACCATGTCGTAGCTGTGTCCAGACACGTCATCCATTTGTCGTCGGTAACTAATGAGATTCTCGATGATTTTGGATGATTGATATAGCTTTATCAGGTTGTCCTTCTCAGTTTGTAGATCCTTGAGAAGAACAGCTATATGCTCGGTCTGTGCGTCTGACATCTTCATCAGCTGGTCGATCTGTGTCTCTTGCTTGTTCAACTGCTCATGCTGCTCCTTGATCTGCTCCTTCAAATCCTCATCGGTTGGAGCCTTAGTTTGGTTGGCCACATTCAGTTGACTTTTGAGATCATCAATCTCTTCGATTTGATTTTTGATCACTTCATCCTTTTCGGTTAAGGATTCTTCAAGTCTGGCAAACTGTTCTTGAAGATTCTTAAACTCAACCGATTGCTGATGCAATTCCTCACTGAGTTCTAGGAAGTCACCCCAAGAGGGTTCCAACTCTTCATCTAATGTTTCCTGCATGTTAGTAGCATTGGAAGAATTTAAATTAACTGGACTAGAGTGTACCTCAGCATCATCCTGGTCGGTTCTAAATGCCATGAGACATTGATCCCTGTCCGATAGCGTTGTTGGTGGAAGTCAGCTCGTCCTCATCTTCGGTGTCGGTGAAGATGTCCATGTCATCAGCTGCTTCTTCTGCAACCATGGCCTTGTTCTTTGCATTTTGCTTGGCCCTCAACGCATCTCTATCTTTCTTCGAAAGATCTGGACAATCAACTTTGAAGTGCATTCAAAGCAACCGTTGTTCACAGGCTTTGAGTTATCTCGAGTTTGGTTGGATTTATAGAACCGCTTGTATTTTCTGAACCGAGTTTCCATGTCAGCCAGCTTCTTTGACATGGCAGTAATACTCTGTTGCAGCTCTTCTCTGCTTGGCTCCTTCGAAGCTGTGTCCGCAGATCTTATTGCCCTTAATGTTCGCGGCTTGGAATAGTCGGCTCGAAGTGCTACTGTCTTTGTTCCAGAACCAATATCCTCATGTCGACTTGTCTGCACCGAGGACTGAGTTGATCTTTGTCGGTTCACCTTGTACTCGTTTCCTTTCAGAATTGAGAACAGTCTGTCCGTTCCCATCTCTCCAAGATCAGCTCGGCTTTCATGAATGTTGGTGAAGGTGTTCCACTCAGCTGGTAGGGATTGTAATACTTTGAGATTGATCTCTCTCAAAGTATATTTTCCTCGTCGGATAGACTGAATCCTTCGGATGATATCCATGAACCGAAGCTCCAACTGATCAATGGTTTCATCGACTTTTAGACAGAAATTGTCAAAATCTTGACAAGCATGGGAGAACTTGTTCTCCTTGGTTTCGTCACTCCCTTCACTAAGAGATGCCAAAATGTCCCACATTTCCTTAGCTGTGTTGCACTCTTCTATCCATGGAAGATAGTCTTGTCTAACTGTGGACATGATAGTGCTCTGAGCCCAGATATCCAGCTGGCTCACTTTTGTTTCCTCAGGAGTAAAATCTTCTGGCTTCTTCCTACTATCACCTCAGTTGCATCCCCATCATTGGGATTTGTAGGAGTGCAAATGACTTTTTCCATGATGGTGATCGGTCCGGATGTAATCACTTGTTGCATTCGATGATGCTTGGACAGTAGAATCTTCTTCATCCGACTTTTCCAGCATGTATAGTTCACAACCGAGAACATGACAACAATCTTGTCTTTAACATCCATCTGCACACAACAAACAGACGACAAAAGCAAGCAGAAATGCACTAGCGTGAAAAAGATCTATTCAGTTGACCACTGAAGAAAAACACCTTGATTCACACCTCGTGAAACAGAGACATCGGTCTTGTGAACCACTGCTCTGATACCACTTGATGGTCCCAATACGAGTTCTGGTGTATGGAGGGGGGGGGGGATACACCAGATAGGAGTTTTAAAAACAACCCCCGAAAAATACCACAACTGAGTAAGAAGACTCAGCTGGAATCACAACTGAGTAAGAAAACTCAGCTGGAAGAGTGGTGCTGTGCGGAATGTGGTGGAAACAAAAACAACTCGCATAAAACAACTCACGCTCAGATGCAAGGTCGGTCAACAACCAAATCAGTTGAAATGTAAAGATGCAGTTTTGAGTGCTGGTTAGTTGGACAGTTAGATATGCAGAAAGTAACTGAACGGAAAATACAAAAGCACAAAGCAATTACGTGGTTCGGAGAGAACTCCTACGTCCACGGGGAGTTGTGAGACCACACAACTCAGTCCAAATTCTTTAGGACAGCTACCACAAAGCTTACGCGGGCTTTGCAACCGTACAGATAAGTTTGCGGGTACTTATCAACCTTTCTACTCAATTTCAGGAAGAGCAGGATCCTAACAACCTTTTTAGGGGATGTGTATAAGGGTGGGTTTTCCAACTACTAGCTCTAACAAAGAAGTGAGCTAGGATCTAAGCTTGAACAAAGGAAGACTCAAACTAAGATCGAAAACACCAAGACAGATTCTAACTCTCTATGAACTCTCAGCTGGTGATGTTCTTAGAAAGAGAATAATTACAGTTTAGCTTGTGCGCAGTATATCGTCGTTCTTTCGCTCTTCTGTCTCTTGTCTTGATGAATGAATGAATGCCTCTATTTATAGGCGGTGAGGATCAACTAGCCGTTGGAAGAGCCGTTGATCTCTGTTCTGTGAAAGCGATGGCTTGTCTCTCATCTCTGCAGATTTTCCCGAATTGGCAACTGTGAACTTCTGCTTTCCTTCTGAGACAACCTTGTGTGTGCCAAATGAGGTAATGACATAACTTCAAACCTTCACGTGACTTCCTATTTGAAATTAAAATTTCAACCTTTGTCTTTCAACATTGGTTAGTCGGTTGAGACGTTTGATCTTCATCCGATTGGTCTTCAGCTGATGTTCCATCTGATCGCTACCTTCATCTGACATTCTGTCTGAAGAGGAACAGTTGAACCCTCAGCTGCCTTGAACTTCGTGTTGTCGATTTATCAGATTGAGTCCTGCAACTGATGTTCCATATGATCAGGTGGATTAACACATCTGACGAACAGTTGATTACTCAGATGTTTTCTTTTATCCGATGTTCTATATCCGAACGGTTGGCTTGAACGCTCAGTTGTCTTTCTTACAATTGATGTTCTATCCTAGTTTCCATCTGTAGTTCTATCCAAGTATAGCTATGTTGCCGTCTTCAACTGGAGTCCTGTAAAGATAAAATCTGAACATTGCTCAAACAGCGAGCCTAAATACTAACATTAGGATATGGCAACATCTACTCGGTTGTGGTCAGTTGGTTTTGGAATTAATCAAAACTTTACTAAATTTCCCAACATATATTATATAATTTTCAACTCATAAAATTAAGAATATTTATGGTCAATTTTTATCTTATATCATTGACTAAATAATTGTGATACCCCGAGTTTTATACCTTTAGAGAGCGTGTAATTAACCGAGTGAGTTAAAAGATGAGAATTTAAGAGTAAAATTTTTCTTTTCTAAACGAAGAGAATTGAATAAAACGTTTAAATTGCCTTGTGAATCTTGTGTGAATTTATCTGTTCTATTTATCTGAGATGATGATGATGTGATATGTTCGTTAAGTTGTTTATGTGAAAATGAGTATGAGATTAATTTCCAGAAAAATCCCGAGAAGTTTGTTTGATAACATAACGTTAATCGCCGAGAAATATGTTTACGCCGAAGAAACTAGAATAGAATTGAACTAGAACCTTCGAACTTAGAATTCCTTTTAAGATCACTGAGATAGGGTAAGAACTTATCCGAGAATTGAGAAGAGTAATGAGGAGTTAATCTTTAAAAGGATTAATAAACGGATTGAGAAGCCGACTAAATTCCTTTAAAAATTTAAAAGACTAAATGATCGAACTCGTTAATCTTTTAATTGAGACGTAAAATAGGATTGAGATGCTTAGTGTCAATAGTGAGACGAGAAGAGGTTAGAACCGTTAATAGCATAAAAAGGAAATTAATACGAATCGTTTTATCCGGAAAACCTTTACGACCGGGTAATTAACACCCGTAACGACACGACGAAGACATGTGTCTACACATCTCTCTCTCCCTCACGCCACCTCACTCTTCCTCTCACATCAATCTTCAATTTCCAAGACTAATTGCCATGATTATGTTTTCTTCATGATCTTAGCAAAAGTCTACATGCAAGATCACATCATATCACATCACACCAAGTTCCAACACTAATTTGCCATCATTTTTATTCTAAATGTTTATGATCATGTGCATGCAAAAGCTATTTCCTATCTATCCCTCTCTCACTCTTTCGATCTCTCTCTTATTGCCAAGAGATAATTTTATTCACTCATCTAACACACTACTCTCCATCAAGAAACAAAAAAGAAAGAAAAACTCCCTCTCTCTCTCCCTAATGCCGTGAGGCATACACACTCACACACACTTGGAGATTCTTCCATTCAAGCCTTGAATTCAAGCTTCAATCACATGCAAATCAAGAGAAGGTCATCACCACCATCTTAATCCTTCCAATCTTCATGTAAAAGGTAATAATCCTTCAAGATATTGAATTGAAATCCAATTATCATTCCCCATTTTTCTTCATTTTGGCTCTTAAGCCCTAAAAGAGATGGATGATTAATTCCATATTATTCTTTTCTTTGAGGATTCAAGAAGACTTCTTTCTTCCTTCAAATCCAAGCTTTGAAGCTTCATTTTCCATCCATTCCAATTCCAAGAGCCAAGGAGAAGAATTCCATTTAAATTAAAGTATGATATTCATTTGTTTAGTTGTAAATATGTATATCTCTATGTCCTAAAAGAAAGAAACTATGCATGCATGCTATTTAAATTATGTTTAGGCAAACTTAGGATATGCATGTGATAATCGAGTGAGAAGAATTCATTAGGAGAATCGAATATTAGGTTTAATCGGTGAATTAAGGAAAGAAAAAGAAATTAAAACCCTAAAAATTAGGTAAATGCCGAAAAAATTAGTAAAAATAGGGAAAATATGAATTCTTTGAGTTATCATTATTTTGATGCTTGATTTGCTATTTTTATTATGTTGAGAATGAGAATTTAAGCATGAAAAATTGAGAAATAAAATGCACAAGAAAGTGCATGTGTGTGCCGTGTGTTTTGAGCAAAAATGGAGCTTTTATTTTGTTGATTTTGTTGATGTATTGAGTGATGTTTTGATCAATGAGATGATTGTATGTTATGTTAGTATAATCATACATATGTTTAAATTAAGAAAATGAGATTGCATGTTGAATTTTTTAAAGAAATTAAATGTGAAAATAATAAAAAGATTGGATGTTTAAATATTTCAATGTATGTATGAATGTTAGTTTGAATATGGAATAAAGATAGAAGTTTTGATAAAAAGATTTAAATTTGAAAAGCTTTTAAGTAAATAAAAGATGAAAAATGTATAAAAAGACATATTAATTAAATGTCTTGTATTAAAATTTAAAGACTTGAAATTGTTACTAAAACTACAACAAAAAGATCTTTTATAACTTAACTAATAAAGTGAGCTAATTCATAAAAATGTTTATCAAAAGATAAAGAAATTATTAAGTAAGAAATGGCTTAAAGGTAAAACAAGTAAAAAAGAAATTATTAGAGAAATAAGCAAAAATAGAGAAAACCGAGTTTAAAAAGAATTAATCGATAAGAAGTAAAAAGGAAGTTTTAATCGAGTAAAGAAAAGGTGCTAGACGAGTTAAGATAGATACTCGTATAAGTTAATAAGAAAATAAGGATAAAATAAGATGTCGAATAATAAGTTGAAAGAAGATTAATTATATAATTAATTGAGTACGTTGTTGCCAACCAAGCGAATAAAAAGATAAACCGAGATAATAATTAGAGGAACAATAGTCGAGATAAGAAATGAGGATCGAATTAAGGATGAATAAGAAATCCTAATTTTATAAAAGTTTATAATAATTAAAGAGAATTTTTACTAATTTAATGAAGGTTATAAAATACCTTATAAGATAACGGATGTAAAACAAAGCTTTATCTATAAGTAAGGAAGATAGAATAAATAGTTTGAGCCTTCATAAAAAGAAATGCATAATCAAGTTAGAATTTAAGATCTAAATTGAATGAATGTTAATGTGTCTTGAAGTATGTTTGATTTATTTAAATTCATTATATGATTGAATAAATGTTTAAATGCATGATACCCGTTATGATGATAAAGTTAATTGAATTATCTTGTATGCAAAATGGTTGAATGATTAATTGATAAATCGAGAATCAAATGAAATCTTTGAAAGAAAACTCGAGTAATAGAATATAGACGATGACATTATTAATTAGAACGAGAAAAGTGTACGATGTTGAGTAGTAAAGTTAACCAATTCGAATAGAGTTAATAATTTAAAGACAAGAACGCGAGATCCTTTAGAAAAGTTAGAGCAAAGAGAGAGACGACTCAAATAGAAGTCCGTCAGTTAAAGTCCAACGCCTTTGTGTCCGTCTTTCATATATCTTATTTTCCTATCGATGTCGAACTGTGAAGGATCGAGCCGGACGGATCATTAAGCGAGGACAAATAGCCCTAAACCACCTAGCTAGTTCTTCGGAAGTCAGGTGGGCTTTTCTGAACCAAAACTATCGATGAAAATTAGTTATATTAATGAGTATTATAATATGATTTCAAATATGATTGACTTGCCATTTTTATTGAAGTTGGTATGTGTTATCATCTATTTTTGTGAAGATGTTATTATCCTGTGAAAGGCAGGAAACCCACGTGTGGTATATGTTGAGGTGACTGTGAGCCTTGCTTCGGTTAGGCCGGTCACAATGCTCGAGAAGGAGGCCTACTTCTCGGCATAGTGAGATTGTTTGTGATAGATGATACATACTGTTATATTATATGTTATTTGACTGCGTAATCTGTTTTAAAAGAAAAACGTTTTGACATGCACAAGTAAACTGTTTTTAAAACTGCTTATATACTTGTGATGTTCGGCAAGGCAAGTTCAATTATTATAGCTTTAAGAAGCATCTTTGTTCAAA
This sequence comes from Schizonepeta tenuifolia, assembly GCA_029490685.1. Taxonomy (NCBI): domain Eukaryota; kingdom Viridiplantae; phylum Streptophyta; class Magnoliopsida; order Lamiales; family Lamiaceae; genus Schizonepeta; species Schizonepeta tenuifolia. Next base: position 9,590,761 of record CM055956.1, read on the forward strand.
TGTTTTGGCTGCGTGTGTTTCTAAACATGCAGGTTGACTGGATGGCGATGGCGTGGATACTTGGTGGTGTGGTTTGGTTTTGTTGGTTGAGTTTAGTTGAATCTCAGACTGGCATTTGTACGTCTTCATACGTGCAAGTGTTGGGTATTGATGCAAGTTTCCGCTGCAATCCTTTTGAACTAATGTCTGTTGATGTTAATACTTTAATACTCATGTTTTTGATCCCAAGCGTTGTGCTCGAAGACTTTGAATACTTGTTGAATTCGTAACTCTTTAACTTGTAATTCCGAGCGATGGGCTCGTAACTTGAATTGTTGTTGAACATGATCCTTTAACTTGATATATATTCGTATGCTTTCTCTTTTGTTGGAATTCCTTTCCCATCAGCATGAATTACTTGTTTGAATTCCTATGTAGTAAGGTTAAGATGCTCGGTAGTTATTTCATTATGCGTTTGGAAAACCAAATTTGATTGTCTTGTCTCCCATCTTTGTTTTCCCCGAGCATGTTCCCTTTTGAGTTAGTTGTTAGTTGTTTAAGTTTGTTGTTGTTCGTAAGTCACACCTCGAGAGTCGGGGCGTGACAATAATTTTATGAATCACAATCATTCCACATAAAGTTTTGTAAAAAGGAAAAACTACTAAGGATATTGTGAAACAATTCTTGAAGTTCTATTCTCAGTTAAAAAGTTATTCTCGAAACTGGTAAAAAAGAAAACGAATGTCATCATTTATTTTTCTATGAATATATTTGGAAGATGATTATTTATATAATACTACAATTTATAATTAAATTTTTATTTATTTAATATTGTGTGAATATTTTGGAATATAGTTATGTATATAATTAAATATTAATTTCAGGTAAAAAGAAAATAAATGTCATCATTATTTTTTTTGTGAATATATTTGAAAGATGATTATTTAAATAATTTAAAATCAGTATTGTAGTCAATAGGCTAGTTCCAGGTCGGAACTGTCGGAGTAGACGGGATGATTGTGAAGCGGTGGTTTAACTTTTTTTTTCTTAATCTTGTGTTGAATTCATAATGTGGGGTATTTAGGGTCACTTTCATCTTATAGACAATTTTAACATTTATAGTATTATTCGCTATTTATATATCTCTTCTCTCTCTCTCAGTACCCGCTCCTTCCCTTGCCTCTTTTTCTTCATAAAAAAAGCTAAAAAATTCAGCTTAAGAGTCGTTTTCCTTTGGAGAGAAATATATTTTTGCCCACATCGGTTTTGTAGAAGAACAGAACTTTAACAATTATCGAAAGTAATGAGAATATATTAGTTATAATTTTTAACAAATATAACTATATGGGGTTGAGACGTAAACATGTGGTAAAATTACTTTTTAATTGAATTTGAGATGTGTTCAATGGATATAAATTCTAAGCGAGTTTAGTAGATTGCATAATCGAATTATTTAACGCTAAAATAATTAACAAATAATATTTTTTTAATCTATCACATATTAGTACTATTTAATAGTTTTATTAATTTTTATAATTTTCCGTTGATTTTCGACGGGCTATACGCTAGTTTTAATTCAAAAGAAAAATATTATATTCAAGAAGAATTCTATGAATTTTGTTCTAAAAATAATAAGATAATATTGTTTGTTTCATGGTTTGTGTCTACATATGTAGAACAATATATTTCTGTATTAGAAAGAAATTATAAATTAAATAGTGGTAAAGTAATGAGGCAAATATATCCTCCACAACAATCTTTTCAAATTGAAAAGAATGAAAGAATTAATAATTTTCTAGCTTTTGCTAAATTATTAGAGGATAATACTTTACCAATAACATGCAAAGAGATAAATACAATATTTGAACAAAATAATTATACGAATTTCTATTTTAATATTTTAGAAGAACAAATAACGTCACTTCAAGATAATATTGAACAAATAATAAATATTATAAACAAAAATCAACCCATTATGATTGAGGAATCTTTAAAGAGAAAAGAATTAGAAAGTACTATGCCTACAATTCAACCACCACTTGATATAACAGGATTTAAACTAAAACCAATGAAGGATTTAGAAGATTTTCTAGAAGAAAAATTAAAAAATTTAAAGATTAGTACTCTTGATAAAAGATTAAGAGAAGAACCTAATTATAAAAAGGTTTATGCGGACCAAATTAATAAAATTTCAAAATGGGCTGATAAGCCTACTACAGGAAAATACTACTATCCAAGACCGACACCTGTAGATGTTCTGATAGAAGAATCAAATGATATAATATCAAATAGTTATAGTGGACATCATATTTATGAATGAAATATAGATGGCTTTGTTAATCAACAAATACATAATACGGTACATAGAATGTTGATGTATTCAACTATTTGTAAAACTAATGGTAATACCGATAAAAACATAGCAAAAATGATAACTTCTAAATTTACAGGACAATTGAAAGGATGGTGGGATAATTATTTAACCTAAAACGAAAGAGATAATATATTAAATACTGTGAAACAAGAAGGAAATAATATAAAAGAAGAAGCAGTATATACACTGGTCATTAATATTGTTAAACATTTCACAGGTAGGTATACAGAAGATAGTGAAAATATTAGAACACTCTTACAAACACTTACAGATTTTAGATGGTATAAAGATACTTTTCTTAGTAAGGTTCTAGAACTCCCTGAGTGTAATAGTACTAATTGGAAAACTAAATTTATAGATGGCCTTCCTAGCTTATTTGCTGAAAGAATTAGAAGAATATTAAGACAAAATTATAATACTATCCCTTATGAGAGTTATACTTATGCAAAATTAATAGGGATATATATCCAAGAAGGATTAGCTCTTTGTAATGAAATAAGACTAAACCAACAGATAAAACGCCAAAATTTGGTAAAAAAGATACAATTAAGACAATTTTGTGATCAATTTGCCGTAAATAAAATTCCATTACAAATAAAAAAATTTATAAGAATAATAAATCTTATTATAAAAATAAGAATATAAAATATTCTAAAAAGAAAATAGAACAAAAGAAAGAAAGAAAAGAAAACAGAGGAAGAATGAAATGGGAAAAAAGGAGATTAATAATTTATAAAAAATGTGGAAAATTTTAATAATAATAATAATAATAATAATAATAATAATAATAATAATAATAATAATAATAATAATAATAATAATAATATCCATTCCTAAAGATGTGGGATAGCTAATACTAGGGGCGGAAGGAATGGTTAAATCCATACTCATGGGATTAGTCATTCCTTAAGGATGGTTATTCCTTATGAAAAAAATAAATCAACCGTGGAATTAGGAATAGAAACAGTAACGATAATTTCATTCTCATTTCATTTCAGTATACTGGTCATTACCTAAAAGTTTAGCTCTAAGATTAATAGCAAATTAATTGCCAACTTAACTCAGCAAGAAGAATTGAAATTTGAAGCAACACGAAACTGAATTGCAGAAAATGAAGAACACATGCATGAACGTGAACAGTAAAGCACTCGATAAATTTACGTGGTTTAATCTATTGTGAGATCTACATCCACGGAGGGTCAACGGAGAAATCTTATTCATGATCTAAAACTCTCAACCACGATTACAAGATGGAAATCAGAAGCAAGCAACGTGCAGAATATCCCTAACTCTACCCCTCTTCTTCTTTTCTCTCTTCACTCTCTTGTCATCTCTTGATAACTGCTAAAAACAAGCTTATATACCAGCTAGAAAACTAATCTCAGCGGTAGAGATAAACGGTAGTGATCATGAGCTCGACAGCTTCTAGAAGTAGATGCAACTACTTTGCTTCCTCTCCAAGCTCTCTTAACAGATTTAGAAATTTGTTATAGCCTTGCACTTTGATCCTTCTTGTTTATTTTCTGAATAGTCCTCTATCTCCAAAGCTTTGCAGTCACCTCCACAAATTTCCACCTTGAATGTGAAGCTTTGAGAATAAGACCCTCTGCCGCTTTCCCTCAAGTTTGCCCCATCACAGGGCTAAAGACCTACCTCATTTCAGAGGTAGGAGATTACCTCCTTACTGATGTAAAAGCTTTACCAACTTCATGCAGTACTTAAGATGATAACTATAACTCTAAAAGGTTGAAGTGGATAATCTAACTAAATTAAATATGGAATAAGCTTCAATAATTAGTTCACACATATAATATTAGGTTGAGTTTGTGACTTGATTTTTATAGATTATGGATGGATGTTCTATTTTGTGGCATTCATTCAGACAACAATCAATACTTGAATAAGTATTGGAGCTATTACGCTTATAGAGAAATCCCTCAAGGTATGGCGGTTAAAAGCATTGTAGGATTCTAATTGTTTCTGCAATCGTCTCGCAACAATATTTTACAGAATAGAGTTGCAATATTTCTAAACCCAAGTATTGTTATCTTGAACTGATAGAAGTCATGGACACTAAGCACAAGTTAAAGCTATTTACTTATTGAGGTAGCACATTACTTGGTTTAGCTTGGTTTTTCTTTCATTTCCTTTCTCTATATATAGTTTGGAGCTGCATACTTGAAATGGATGTTATATCATTTTCTCATTCTGACTTTGGATTGATCGTGGGAAGAACAGGTCTTGTATTCAAAACTCTCTCCCCATAGACCACTAAAACTATACCACTTCACAACATGGTAACACTATTTTTGATTTCATAACTGATGTTGGTTTAGCATGCTGTGTTTTTCTTATATAAACAACATAATTTGTTTTAACAAATTTGCAAGGCAATACTCAAAATCTTCATGCAGTGTTAAATTGTCACAGCCCCAACTCCCGAAGGACGGCAAAGCCGGGGTGCGACTAGGGATTGGAATAAAGAAACAGAAAAGAAGGGGAATAAATGAATAAAACACATTAACTTAACACTAATTACGATGAACTTGAATAAAAGAGAGTCGATCTTGAAGGATCACTCGTCAAACTGTATTCAGAGAAAACAAAGTTTAAAGTGTAAACAACTTAAATCGAAAGGATTTACATTAATAAGAGAACCGACTTTACTTAGTGAAAGAAAGAGTAAATTACGGAGGATCACTCGACATAGCTACTCTAAAAAGGGACTAAGTTCAAAGGATAAAATAGTTCTAAGTTATACTTTAACAGAAACTAGTTTACAGAATTGGCAGCGGAAAACATAGAAATGATATCACATATCGAATGTGAAATCGAGGCTCAACTAAACTTCTTTCCTGAGAAAAGACCTTTACTCAATCTCCTCCGCCTTCGTCACTCAACCTGCACATTCAAAGAAAACAAACATGCAGGGCTAAGTACAAAAGTACTTAGTGGGCACAATGCCGAAAACAACTCACAAGAGTTTTTATTATAAATTAATCATGCATCTTTTCATAAACACTTGTATAAAAATTTTACTGACATATATACATTTAATTTCTGAATGACACACTGTGGTTTTTAAACTCACATTTGATCGTATGGAAAGCACCTGAGGGCTAACCCAGAATCTGTCCCTCTGGATAGCACCTGTGGGCTATCTCAGAATCTGATCGTTTAGTTGGAATTATCTGGATAGCAGCCTGAGGGCTATCTCAGAATCCAATACTCTGGTTAGCACCTGAGGGCTAACGCAGAGAGACATAATAGAATTCACATAAACAATTCATTAAAGCACTGATAGAACTTTAATACTCACTTATTAAAACAATACGTAATCACTTTCGAGCAACGCTCGCATATAAATACTTTAATACTCATTTATTAAAGCAAAACGTAAACACCTTCGAGCAACGCTCGCATATAAATAAGGCAGTAATTGATACACTTTCGAAAAGCCCACATAATATTACTTCATAAGTAATAGCATTCAACGGAGATTTTGGTTTTAGAAAGCCCACCTCGTTCGTTTACAGAACTATTACTCGTACTTCCGTCTTCCGTCCTGTCTTCTATTCTCGTTCTCCTCCTTGGAAAGTAAATAATAAAACAACGATAAGTTGTCAAGTCGATAGAAGAAAATGGAAATCGAAACTGAAATCGAATTAATCTTTTAAGTTCTTAAGCTTTAGGCATTTGCACGCTTAACTAGATTCTTTTAGTTAATCTAGAACGAGACCCGAACACTTCTCATTTAAAACTTGCTCGGGTTCTTTCTCGACACTGAGGTCAGCAATTAATGATAGTCGATAGCTTATATCGACTTAAAAGATCAAAAGGAACTAAGTTGAAAAGAATTCAACTTAGGAAACTACATCTTGGAACAAATTGTACAGATCAGTAAGTCCACCCAGAACAGGGGATCTCGAAACAGGGGATGTGCCCTATACCAAAAGAAAGCCACGGATGTCTAGTTTACTCTCCAATTCGCGGATCTCGATTTCGTTAAGCGAGCTAGGAGATATTGCAATTTCCGTGAAACGTCGCAGAAATGCCCGAACTAGCCCTAGAGCTCGTATATTTCGACGTATGACTTCCTCGGTTCGTTTTATGCTATCGCACTTAAAAATCTTACGAAATTTATACCTCAAGGCAGTTAACACTTAACCTCATACGCGACGAACTCCTTCTCATTTCTCGGTTACTAATACGACGATTAAATCCTCGTCTTTCAAAACTAATCAATTACTATACCAAATCAATTTCACTTCTCGTCTCTACTCCTCGATTACAACTATCACTTAATATTTAACAACTCGGACGAACACGCCGTCAACTATAAACTCGATCTCTTAATGGTAAGATTCATTAATATCTAAATAGAATCCTTACTCGACTTTTCCTTCGTTACTTATGCTCGTGTCTTCGTCTCTTATGAAAATTCCAACGTCATTAGAACTTGATCAAATTTTACACTATCGTTCATTATCTATCGAGAATCATTATTACGCAAATCATAATCTCATACCATCATTTATTCCTGACTTATCGACCGTCGTTCGTCTCTTACGTAAAATTCTACATTCTCCATTTTCATTCAAATTTTACGACAACGATTATCATCTAACGAGCATTACTAATATGTAAAACATATTATCAACACATTATCGAGCCTCGACTTATCAACACATCTTCGTCTCTTACATTCCTCGTTTTATTTTTAGAAAAATCTCAATTTAATATATATTCATCCTCATGCATCGTATATCCCATTTCCATTAAACAAACGAGCATATCCTAACATTTACTAACCTAAATCGAGCCTTGTTCGTCTCTTAGGTTTTGGGTTTTATTTTTAGAAAAATCTAAAATAATTCATACGATCAATTAACGTCATACGGAACACTAATCTATCATTAATTCGACAAAGAAATCGAACACGAAACAAAGCCCCAAAATCTGAAAAATTTTGGTAATATCTAGAGCTTAGGGTTCTTGATTTTTCTTCATGATTTGATCCGTAGAACTCGACTCTAAACGTCCTAGAACATGATTCGATCAAAGACAACGTGCTATCTTACTCTCCAAATTTTCGAACAAAAATAAAAATGGGGGAAAAGAGATTTGTTCGGTTCAATTGATAGACGAAGTTCTTACCTTTCGTATTATGGATTCGAAAATGAAAATGATCGGTAGACGAGAGACTTGTGGAGCTTTGAAAAGCTTGAAAGATGAAGAACTATGGAGGATTTGGGAGAGCAAAATGAGAGAGAGATAGAGATAGGGGCTGCAATATGGAAGGAATGAGGGAGAAGGATGACTCACCATGGTGAGTCATAAAGCTTAAGAAATATCCCACAAAGTATAGTGACTCGTTAGGACTTGTTTGGCGAGGGAAAATTTAGCGAAAATTCTCGTTTCCGGCTCTTAAACGTCGATATAAAAATCGAGAAATACTTTCTTAATTGGTTACGGAATTTACGAAATCTAATTCGTCCGTTAGTTTAGAAATATTTTACGTACTCGGAAAAATTAATTCGTTTTTCAAAATCCGAGAAAAAGTCGGGACGTGACAGTCCAAAATTCGTCCGGAAAATCTTAAAAATTAACTTTCTCCGGTGAACTCGTCTTGAAGAAAAAGTGAATGTAAATTCTGTCGGAATTCGATTCCGAGTTTCCCGGCGAAAAACTTAACGGACGCGAAAAACCCTAATACAGTAGTCGTTCGTCCGATTCCTGGAATTTATTTTCGGAAACGGATTTCACCGTTGGTCTTAGAATTGAAAATCAGGAGCTTAGGCGTGCAAAGCCATAATTATTAATAACTTTAAATTTTTAACGCAGAAGAAATTTTCTGGGGTATTACATAAATCCAAGAAAGGATAAAGACAACTTAAATGTAGATATCAAAAAATTTGTAAGTTGCTCGTAGAATTGATCTAATTTTTTTTTTCCTTGTGGTTTGCAAATTATTACACTATTGTTTTAAGATGCATTGATAAAATGGTTTCTCGACCTTGTCATCAGGTATAATACTATAATTCTGCTTCATTGATGTATACAATATTCATATTCATTAGAAGCAAGTTTTCTAAATCTAAATTGTCATAATTTTATTTCAGGTGAAATTTATCAGAGGTCATCAAGGATTTCAGCTTTTTTTTGACATGAATTTGAATTAACTAACAAGATGTCCACTCGTTGTTTTGGAAAGATGACTTTCGTTATTGTCACCAACAACCTTGGTAGAGTTTTCTTTTGGGAATGTTCAGGACGATTTTTAGAGCTATATTAGCAAATTAGATTGTATAGTTCGATGGGCTTTTAATTCTTATTACTTACTGACAATTTTTTTATGTTATGGTGTTTATATTTGAAATGAATATATTGTTCTTGTTAGTGTTAACATTTTTGTTGGTTATTGATGAACCCATATTTGTGTCCATCTTTTCTTGTATTTTTCTTGTATTTCTTAGTTTTTATCGAGTCAAAGTGTGTCTGGGAGGACACAAAGTCGAGAGATGGTGTGCAGGGAAGAACAGGTGGGATGTTGGGCAAATCCGATGGAAAATCTGTTGTTGAGATGTTGAGATGGCGATACAATGCGAATGGGCATAGACCTGGAAGCTTATAGCTGGGCAACATCAAAATATCCAATCTACAAGTCATGAAGTACCTCCCCATATCCTTAAAGCCAACAGACAGAGTACTCGGAGGAGCCAGGATCTTGGTCAACACAGGAAGCAATTCAGGATGCAGACATAGAAGGCAAGATGCGAGTTGGACCAGCAGCAGATTTCTTTCCTTCCAAGGAAGAGGATAAGGATCGAAGATTCCTTCCTTATCCTAGCCGAGCCTAACCAAAGAAGATATCTACCAAGTAAGGAAAGAGAATCGTGCATGCATGGATGAGAGAGAAAGAGGCGGACATGCATGGAAGAGTCCTTCATCAACAAGGAAACTTTCCTAAACTCTAATTTCCATCGCCTATATATATGGCCGACTCCATTATGTATGGTGTGCCTTGTTTTTATTCACATTCTTGGTTAGTTCTGCATTCTTAGTTGAGAGGAAGTGAGGAAGAAACAAGTCCTACGGGCAATTTACTTTTATTTCGTATTTTCTGCTTTAGTTTAGTTGTTGGCTTGAAGCCAAGACCTTAGTTGCTGACTTACGCTTTTGAGCAGCAACCGTTTCCAATTTTATGCTAAGTATGTTTATCTTTATATGTTTTGTGTTTACGTTTATTACTATGTCTAGCTAAGTTTATTGTTTGGGTTGGATGTAGATGAAGTGATTCTAATTACTCGTTCTAAACTCGTGAGGTCTAATTGTTTAAGTTCGTTAATAGATTTTGTTCCCGAAACACTTAGGATTAATTCTAGACTTAAGATATTGATATATGATTGATCACCATCTAGATATTGAGATTAAGTCATTAACAGGAATTGGGATTTAGCACGAGGGTGTCTTTCGTGCCTAAGAAGGTAAAGAGTGTTGGAGAGCAGTCGGTATTGACCTACCTCTTGACTGTCTTAAGTCTGTTTATTCTTAATGCCTGTTGGGAAGCATTGTTACTGAAGTGTCTTCGTGACTTTGTTGATCAAGAGAGGAGATCTTGTCTTCTGGTCAAGATCTGTATAATTGGATAGACATAGGCTAAGTGTGCTTACATCGTGACTTCGTGATCTTAGGGTATAAACTAATCTTTGTCTTAAACCAAGTGATAAAATCAGTTAATTGAATATAGTTGCGAACGAGTGAAGAGTAATTAGGATCATTGATTCGAAACCCAATCCAAACATCTTTTGTTATTTGATATTTTTACTTGTTGAGTTACAGGTTATTAAGTTATAATCAAAATCCCTTTTGTTGAGTTCTACCCGAAGAGCAGATTACGCGGAGTCCCTTGGGTTCGACCCCACTTGCCGCTGACTACTACCTTGTTGGGCAAGAGGTGTTTATAAATATTATTTGTGCGAAGAGTGTAACGACAGCGCTTCATCAAATTGGCGCCGTTGCCGGGGACTTGGTTTTTAAGCTAGTTTGCTTTTCTAGCTTGAGTTAAGCGCGGTTTATGCCCAAGCCACATCTACAGAGTGACGGAGATCCACAAGATCACGGTGTTTGCCCGGAGGTGATAGCTAGGAGGAATCGAGCAGAACAACGTAAGAAGAAGAGAGATCTAGAGGAAGGCATCAACGAACCTTCAGAGTCGCAGAGCTTGACAGACGATCAGAATACTGAGCAAGAAGACAAATCTTGCTCAACAGCAAGTACAGACAGTGAAGAGTCAACATCCAGTTCAGAAGCAAAAGAAGAGACATCAACAACCATGGCAGGACAGCCAGAGAGAACCATCCGTCAGATCATGTTCCCTGACAACAAGGGAATCAGACCATCAAGTATCCAGTTGCCCACTATCAATGGCAATTGGGAGCTCAAGCACTCACTGATACACATACTGCCCAAATTCAGTGATCATCCTGGAGAAGACCCCCAAACCCATCTTCAAAACTTTGAGATGGCGATCAGCACAGTGAGGAACAATGCCACTACTGCCAGGAACAATGGGGATAGACAAGTTGTTCGGAATAACAACGATGCTGAAGTTGTGAGAAACCAAGATGCTGCCCAAGACACCTTTCCTGACTACGTAAGGCTACTCACGTTCCCGTTCTCACTTCTTGATGGAGCACGTGAGTGGCTCTACACCTTGCCAGAGGGAAGCATCGACACATGGAACAAGATGCAGCAGGCCTTTCTTGACAAATACATACCCGTTGGCCGAATACATGGGAGGAATGCCATTTTATCGATCAAGATGGGGGGAAATGAGTCATTATATGACTATTACGAAAGGTTCAAGAAGTTTCTGGCGAGATGTCCTCAACATCGAATTGAGAATATTGATTTGATCGAGCATTTCTTGAAGGGATTAAGGGCATCAGAGAGGAAATACATAATTGCAGCGTGTGGAGGAGCAATAGTCGATCAACTACCATCTGAAGTGTTCAAGAAAATAGCCGCCATGGCTGAACAATCACGAGATGAAGATGATATTTTAAGAGGGGGGGTATGAAGGGAACAAAGGAAACCAAGACAACTTGGTCAGTACCATGAAAGACTTCATGACCAAGATGTCTGGCTAAATGGAGGATTTGAAGAAGAAGGTAGATAGCAAGGAAGTTCAAAGAGCTGTGAAGAGATGTGAAGTATGCCAGGCAACATCACATATCACCTCAAAATGTCCCAGTTGGTTCATGGAAGAAGGAGAAAAGGCGAAGGCAATAGGTCAGAACCAGCAAGGCGGTGGGTAACAAAGGTTCCAATATGGCAATAACAACAACTATGGCAACAATTTTGGCTATAGGCAGAATCAGCATGAAATCCTGAGGTATGGCAACAACCACTGTCAAATGCCTCCTGCCCACCAACAACCGCAACAGCATGTTCAGCAGCAATATGTGCCTCCACCTCAACAACAGCCTCAACAGCATAATAACTATGTGCCTCCACATCGAGAACCAGTAAAGACAGAGTTCATGAAGGAGACCATTGATAGGTTTACCAACCAAAGGCTGAGAAGAGATTTTGAGAACTTCCAACTAGAAAGTCGAGGCCAATCTAATAACCTTCAAGCTCAACTGACCCATATCAATCAAACTTTGTCAAGGCTGGTCGATGACAAGCCAGGAAGACTTCCTGCCAAGGTAGAGGTCAACAAGGAGCAAGTTAATGCTGTGACTTTGCAAAGCGGGAAGGATTTGCCAGAGCTGTTGCCCAAGACCTAAACCAAGGAACCTGCTCGAGTAGAGGAAACTAAGATGAGCTCAGGAGATATCAATGACATCTACGAAGAGCTAATGGCAAAGTGTGAAGAAGGGATAAAGGCCAACAAGAACCCCGTCTTTGATAATGAGGAGGATGAAGCCTTGTTTGATTACGTGAAGATGGAGAGATCTAAGCTGGGATTTGACAAAGATGACGTGATGTTGGAATCTTTGAAAGCTGAGAGAGAAGCAGAGGCTTTGGCCAAGAGGACCGTACCTCGCACTACTAAGGCCAAGATCCCATATCCAAGACGTTTTGCCTGCGATCGTGATCAGAAGGAGTTGGAGGACATGATGGAGGTGTTCAAGAAAGTAGAGATCAACCTGCCCCTGTTGATGGCATTACAATTCATGCCAAAGTGTGCAAAATTTTTGCGAGAGATGTGCTTAAAGAAGACAAAGTACCCAGATAATGCCCGTTCCCATGTGGAGACTAATGAATTCCCACATTCCGATTAAGAAGAGGGATCCTGGCATGTTTGCCATCCCATGCACGATTGGTACTACGTCAATACCCAAGGCGATGCTTAACTTAGGAGCTTCGATAAATGTGATGCCAAGGGCCATGTTCGACGAGATGAGATTTGGACCTCTTTCCCCTACACGTGTCGCCATCCAATTAGCAGATTTATCCACTGTCTACCCCGATGGAGTGTTGGAGGACGTGTTGGTCAAGGTGGGGGATCTTCTGTTCCCAGCCAACTTCTATGTTCTTGACATGGGAAAGAAAGCAATCAAGATTCCAGTGATCTTGCTCGGGAGACCATTCTTGAGGACAACATGTACCAAGATCGATTGCGATACAGAAAAGTTGACAGTGCAAGTAGCTGGAGAAGTAGTAGAGTTCGACGCTTATAGGCAGAATCAGAATGATGCCCTGGAACACATTAACACCCTCAGTGCATGTGGAAAGCAAGTGGAGACATTGAAAAGCTTAAGTTATTTCATCGAAGACAATGAAGATGCAATCTAAGAAGAACTCAATCTAATTCAGGGCCTTGACCTGGATCCTGACTAGCATGAGGATAATGAGGAAGATGGTGCCTTGATGGAATTCTACGAAACAGATGATGGGTACGAGAGTGAAAAAGATTTCTGGAAAGAGTCAGTCTATGGACATAGTTTTGACTCCACCGACGTGGATTACTCCACGGATGAAGACGAGGACCAGAATGTAGGGGACCAAAAACCCCTTGACGAGGTTGATGAGGAACTTGAGGAGTTACCCCATGATGAGACCGAAGAGTTAGTAGAGGAATTTTGACAACAAACAGTTCTTGAGGAGGATGCCAGCTTGCAGACAGAAGAGGATCTTGCCCAGAACGGAGAACCAACAGTTGTGGAGGAATGCAGTTATGCAAGGATTCCGGGTAACATGCAGCCTCAGGGGTTTGAACCACTCAACATCCCTGAGTTGAAACCGGAGGACAGGATGGTGCCATCATTGCAAAAAGCCCCTACGTTGGAGTTGAAACCTTTGCCCAAGCACCTTAAATACATATATCTTGGCAAGAACGAGACTTTGCCCGTGATCATATCATCAGAGTTATCGAGCATGGAGGAAGTCCGAGTTGGTGAGGTGCTGAGCAAGTATAAGGAGGCAATAGGGTGGACGTTGGCCGACATCAAGGGTAACCCTTTGGACTGTGTTCATCACATTTTGCTTGAGGAGGATGCTGCCCCCGTAAGACATCCACAACGGAGATTGAATCCAACCATGAAAGAAGTGGTGATGAAGGAGATACTTAAGCTTCTTAACTTGGGGATCATCTACCCCGTGTCCGACAGCCGGTGGGTAAGCCCTGTGCACGTGGTGCCCAAGAAGTCAGGAATCCAAGTTTTTGAGAACGACAAGAACGAGATGGTGGCCATGAGATTACAAACCGGATGGCGAGTGTGTATAGATTACCGAAAGCTCAACCAAAAGACGAAGAAGGATCATTTTCCTTTGCCCTTCATCGACGAGATGCTTGAGAGGTTAGCTGGTAATGATTATTACTGCTTTCTTGATGGCTATTCTGGTTACATGCAGATCTAGGTTGCTGATGAGGATCAAGGCAAGACCACCTTTACGTGCCCGTTCGGCACATTTGCTTATAGGAGGATGTTGTTCGGGTTATGCAATGCACCAGGGACATTCCAAAGGCGTATGATGCACATTTTTTCAGACCTTCTTGAAGAGTGTATCGAAGTCTTCATGGACGACTTTACTGTCTACGGCAAGACCTTCGAATCATGCCTCAACAACCTGGATCGAGTCTTGAAGAGATGTGTGGAGAAAAGCCTTGTGTTGAATTATGAAAAATGCCATTTCATGGTAAAAGAAGAAATAGTTTTGGGGCATGTCATCTCGGAAAAAGGTATTGAGGTGGATAAGGCCAAGATCGATATTATTGCCAAGCTACCATACCCAAGATCCGTGAAGGAGTTCAGAGGATTTTTAGGGCATGCTGGATTCTACAGAAGATTTGTCAAGGACTTTGCCAAGATCGCCCAACCAATGACGAGACTACTTCAAAATGAAGTACCATGGGAGTTCAATGAAGATTGTAAGAAGGCGTTCCATGCCTTGAAGGAGAATTTGATCATAGCCCTCATTATCCACCCTCCGGATTGGGGGATGCCTTTTGAGTTAATGTGTGACGCCAGTGGTTATGCCGTAGGAGCAATTCTTGGGCAAAAACACGGGAAGGAGAGCTATGTCATCTATTACGTGTCCAAGACGTTGAACCCAGCCCAATGTAACTATGCCACCATGGAGAAGGAGTTGTTGGCCATCGTCTTCGCCTTTGAGAAGTTCAGATCCTATTTGCTTGGAGGCAAGACCATAGTATACACAGACCACGCGGCGCTGAAGTACTTATTGAGCAAAAAGGAGTCCAAGCCAAGATTGATTAGATGGATTCTTTTGTTGCAAGAATTTGACATAGAGATCAAAGACAAGAGTGGTGTCCAGAATCAAGTTGCCGACCATCTAAGTCGAATCCTCCAGCTAGACGATGGGGTGCCGATCAAGGAGACCTTTCCCGATGAGCACCTGAGTCTTGCCCAAGATGAACCATGGTATGCTGATATCATGAATTACTTGGTGACTGGAGAGATCCACTCGGATCTTGGGCGTTATCAAAGGAACAAGCTTAAGCATGAGAGTCGTTTCTACATTTGGGACGAGCCATATTTATGGAGGGAATGTGCGAATAAGATAATAAGGAGGTGTGTCGAGGACAAAGAGCAAAGAAGCATTCTTGAGTATTGTCACAACAAAGAGTGTGGGGGACACTTTGGGGCACCAACGTACTGCAAGGAAGATTTTAGAGTGTGGCTTTTATTGGCCAACATTGTTTAAGGACTGTTATGAGTGGGTCAAGATGTGCGAAAAGTGCCAAAAGGAAGGCAACATCACAAGAAAGAACGAGATGCCCATGATACCGATCTTGCCCGTAGAAGTGTTCGACATATGGGGCATGGATTTTGTGGGACCATTGCTGAGTTCCAAAGGCAACAAGTACATCATATTGGCAGTGGACTATGTCTCAAAGTGGGTAGAGGCTCGTGCTTCCAACAAGGATGATTCAAAGGTGGTTTCTAACTTCTTGAGAACCCAAATTTTCAATAGGTTTGGTGTACCTCAAGCTATCATTAGTGATCAAGGTTCTCATTTTTGCAACGCGATGGTGACCGCCTTGTTCAAGAAGTATGGAGTCACTCATCGTGTGTCAACAGCCTACCACCCACAAGCCAATGGACAAGCGGAATTGTTAAATAGAATTATTAAGACGATCTTGAGGAAGACCGTGGGCACAACATGGAAGGATTGGAGTATGCACCTCGATGATGCCTTGTGGGCATAGAGGACTGCCTTTAAGACACCTATTGACATGTCCCCTTATCGCATGGTCTATGGCAAGAGATGTCACTTGCCCGTGGAGCTGGAACATCGAGCACATTGGGCTGTTGCCCAACTCAACCTCGATTGGAACGAGGCAGGTGAATCAAGAAAGCTCGAGATCCAGGAACTCCACGAGATCAGGCTCCAAGCCTATGATAATGCCGATATATACAAGGAAAGGATGAAGAAGACCCACGACCTTTTGATTAAAGAGAAAGAGTTTCATTTTGGGCAACAAGTGCTGCTTTATCAAACTCGGTTCAGGCTATCTTCAGGGAAGCTCTCGACCAAGTGGGCAGGACGTTATGAAGTTCAAGCTCAATTCTCAAATGGAGCTGTTGAGATCAAGGATCCCAAGAATGGGAAGATTTTTAAAGTCAATGGCCAGCGCTTGAAGGCCTATCTAGAGCAAGAACAGTTTGTTGAGGGGAAACCATCGGGGTTTCTGTCGAGGAGGACCTCTGACTTCTAAGGAAGGGGGTGTCGTACCCAAGACCTTAAACGGGGCGCTGTCCAGGAGGCAACCTGGTTAGTATTTTCTTTTTAATATTTAATTTTGTGTTTTTATTCGTTTTATTTTCGTACAAATATGAAAATAAAAAAAAAATCGTAAAATTACGAAAATCCAAAAAAAATAGTTTAGTTTAGTTAGTTTATGTTTTAAGTATTTTATTTTGAAGCATTATATGTTCGAGTCTAACCATAAGGGAAAGTTTGTTTTTAGAGTGTATTTGTGTTTTTAAGTGTGCAGGAGATGTTGAGCAAGATGCAGGTTGTCGATCAGGATCCACAATAAATGAAGGAACTGTGGGAGTGGAACAGAGGTTTTGGGCAAGAACCAAGTCGTTGGTCAACGACTGTTCAAGGCGGTTACTGTACCCCTAAAACTATGCGCCCTTTAAAACCACCCTACCACGTCTATACCCCCACTACCCAATTTCAAATTTAAGTCTGCAACTTCTCATCTTCTCTCTTCTCTCTCTCCATCAAAACCTCCGAAATCCCTACTATGGTGTCCACTCGCCCAAAAAATAAGCTAAACAAAATCTCCACCGGAACCAACATCGACCTCACCACCAACAACCCTACCACCGCCACCACAAAACCCAAAACAACCACCAAAAGGAAACTGCCCATGGAACCCGCCAACCCTTCTGTTGATCAAAACCCTGAAATCACCATCGGAACCACCGTGCCAAAAAGCCCTCCGGTCGATGCGACGCTGCTAATGAGCGACGAAAACCCTAGTTTGATGGAAGAGGCGGTGAAGCAGACGGAGGAAGAGACTCAGTCTAAGCCGGTGTTCGAGGAGGAGGAATTAGAGGAAGAAGCAGAGGACGAAGAGGAAGAGAAAGGTAATGAGGGAGAAGGCGACAATGGCAATGAGGATGATGTGGATGAAGCCATTGAAGCAGAGACGGCGAGGTTGGCGGCGGAGGCGTTGACGCAGGTAAAGACCAAGGCTAAGAAAAGCCCGGCGAAGAAGAAGGGAGCCCAGGCGGCTAAGAAACGTCCTCACGGTGGTGAGGGAACACTGGCGAAGAAGCACAAGACTGCTGCTTCAGACGCCGGCTCCTTCCAACTGTCGATCTCAAAGGGGACGGCTGCTGAGACTTCATCAAAGGTTAACGAGGAACAAGAAGCAGGAGACGATGTTGAGGAGGAAGTGGATGTTGACCAGTCTACCCCGCAAGTGGCAGGAACAGAAAGAAGAGGAAGGGCCCCACAGTGGTGATGTGTAGGAAACCCAGAGAGTGGAAGGTGACAGCACCCAGGGTTCTCGACTTCAAACTTTACGAGAACCTGGGTGTTGCCCAGGAAGTCAGGAAACTGTTCGAGGGGATAGGCTGGAAGAAGTTTTTGGAATGGCCTGTGGAGGTCTATGAGGAGCAAGTTAAGGAAGTGTACAACACGTCGGCAATAACAAGTGATCCCGAGAATGGGGTGAGCATGATCTCCTTCTCGCTTTTGGGTGAGAAGTATGACTTCCAAGTGAGTGCGTTGAACCAGATACTGGGGATGGTGAGTTTGAGGGATTTGGCCAAGAAGGAGTTCATGGAGGCCAAGACCATGGTGCCACCCCCAGGAGATGTAGCTTATGAGGAGCAGTGGAAGGAGATCGGGAATGGAACGTCATACTATGGGGCCAACAACAAGGGAACCGAGCTGAAGACTCACGCCCTTAGGCTTTGCCACCGCATCCTTGCATACAACTTGTATGGCAAGAATGATAGCGGCAACAGCTTGAGCAACAAGGAGCGGTACATACTGTGGTGTATGCACACCAAGACCAAGGTTAACTTCGCGGCGTTCCTTGGTGAGCAGCTCAAGACAGTGCTTGCAAAGCAGGCTTTGGGATGCACTTGTGGCCACTTCGTGACGGCCTTTGCAAATGGAGTTGGGGTCTACGATGAGCTGAAAGGGAAGCCGATGATGTTGGTCAACAAGCTGGGAGAAGCTGCCTTGAAGAAGATGAACGATATTGAGTTGAGAAATGGCAGATACGTGTTTGTTGACTACAGCATGCCAAAATCCACCAAGCGACCACCCTTGGGCAAGAAGGAGGAGGCAAGCACCAGCGCAGTGGTGCTGCCCAACATCAAGATCGAGACCAGACTGGCCAATGTGAAGAAGTTGTTGACCGAGATCAGGGATGCCCAACTGTCATTCTTTGCACACGAAGGATTCAGGTATTCACCTGAATCTTCTCTTTGACTTATGTTCCTCCCTTTTATGTTAGTTTAGGTTTTTATTTTTTGTTTTTGTGTTTTTATTATTAAGTCCTGTTTTGTATTTTGTGTTTTGTCTTGTTGGTCGAGAGGGTGATCTTATTGACTTCACCCACAATTTCCCAGCAAATTGTGTGGTGAAGACCTTAAAGTTCCCATCTCAGTTCGTTTATATAATTAAGTGTTGAGTCAGTTTGTTTTATGTTTGTTTGTTGCCCAACAGTTTACCCACTTTGCCTAAGGTAAAGTGTGTGGGTGTTGGGCTGTCAGTTTGTATTTTTAAAGTGTGTTTTAGTTGTTGATCAGCATGTTGGCATGATAAGTTGGAATAGGTTTGTGATATAGATGATGCCGAATGTAAATAGGTAGGACGAAATGAGATATTGGGCATTAACTGTGAGGATTTGAGCTTTTAAATGCTATATACATATGCAGCATTACTTTCTTTCTTGAGTCATAATGACCAATTGACATTTGTCGATCTAGAACTTGCCTGCATCTCTTATTAAAGCTTCATAAAACTTAGTTGAATTACTTAGACGAATTAGGCATTTTTGTTCAAAGAAGCCCATGGCCGAAAATTCACTACCTTGACATTTATCCTTTGATTAGCCCTCTTGAGCTTGGATTGTATTCTTTCTATTCACTTATAGAAGCTTGAACTTTAAGCCTTCCCGACCAAGAACTCAGGTCTAGAAGAACAAGAGATGGAAGGAAATGTTGGGTAGCACTTACTGGGCAATATCACCTAAGTTAGAGGTGTTTTGAAAAAAAAAAGAAATAAAAAAAATAGAAAAAAAAAGAAAAAAAAAAGAAAAAGAAAAAAATAAGTGTGCTAGATGAAGAGGAGTAAGAAATCGAGGGCAATCTGTTGCTCGAGAACCTAGTTCTTGACTTAGCCGGTTCCTAAATTTCCCTACCTTTTTGCCTTAGGCCACATTACAACCCATTAAAGACCTAAGGATAAGTAGTTCGATTTTGTTTAAAAGAGTAGAGATGTAGAGAGCACGCAAGCCTATAGAGAAACATTGTTGATCTTGGTCAAGAGCGTATACACTTAACCTTATACACTTGAGAGATGAGTGCTAATGAGGATATCCTTGTTGCCCAATAACTCTATCTTGACCTGTTTGATGGCAATATCTGATTACATATTCTGTTTTGACTAACATGTGCATGAGCTGATCTTTTGAGTCTGTGTTTTTGTTTTGTCTTTTCTGTGTTTGAGTCTAGGGCAAGTTGCAACCATACACTTGAGGGCAAGTGTAATTCAAGTGTGTGGGTGTGATGAACCCATATTTGTGTCCATCTTTTCTTGTATTTTTCTTGTGTTTCTTAGTCTTTATCAAGTCAAAATGTATCTGGGAGGACACAAAGTCGAGAGATGGTGTGCAGGGAAGAACAGGTGGGATGTTGGGCAAATCCGATGGAAAATCTGTTGTTGAGATGCTGAGATGGTGATACGATGCGAATGGGCATAGGGCTGGAAGCTTATAGCTAGGGCAACATCAAAATATCCAATCTACAAGTCATGAAGTACCTCTCCATATCCTTAAAGCCAGCAGACAAACTACTCGGAGGAGCCAGGATCTTGGTCAACACAGAAAGCAATTCAGGATGCAGACATAGAAGGCAAGATGTGAGTCGGACCAGCAACAGATTTCTTTCCTTCCAAGGAAGAGGATAAGGAACGAAGATTCCTTCTTTATCCTAGCCGAGCCTAATCAAAGAAGATATCTACCAAGCAAGGAAAGAGAATCGTGCATGCATGGATGAGAGAGAAAGAGGCGAACATGCATGAAAGAGTCCTTCATCAACAAGAAAACTTCCCTAAACCCTAATTTCCATCGCCTATATATATGGCCGACTCCATTATGTATAGTGTGCCATTTTTTTATTCATGTTCTTGGTTAGTTCTGCATTCTTAGTTGAGAGGAAGTGAGGAAGAAACAAGTCCTATGGGCAATTTACTTTTATTTCGTATTTTCTGCTTTAGTTTAGTTGTTGGCTTGAAGCCAAGACCTTAGTTGCTGACTTACGCTTTTGAGCAGCGACCGTTTCCAGTTTTATGCTAAGTATGTTTATCTTTATATGTTTTGTGTTTACGTTTATTACTATGTCTACCTAAGTTTATTGTTTGGGTTGGATGTAGATGAAGTGATTCTAATTACTCGTTCTAAACTCGTGAGGTCTAATTGTTTAAGTTCGTTAATAGATTTTGTTCCCAAAACACTTAGGATTAATTCTAGACTTAATTGATATTGACATATGATTGATCACCATCTAGATATTGAGATTAAGTCATTAACAGGAATTGGGATTTAGCACGAGAGTGTCTTTCGTGCCTAAGAAGGTAAAGAGTGTTGGAGAGCACTCGGTATTGACCTACCTCTTGACTGTCTTGGGTCTATTTATTCTTAATGCCTGTTGGGCAGCATTGTTACTGAAGTGTCTTCGTGACTTTGTTGATAAAGAGAGGAGATCTTGTATTCTGGTCAAGATCTGTAAAATTGGATAGACATAAGCTAAGTGTGCTTATATCGTGACTTCGTGATCTTAGGGTATAAACTAATCTTTGTCTTAAACCAAGTGATAAAATCAGTTAATTGAATATCTTTGCACTAATGAACGAGTGAAGAGTAATTATGATCATTGATTCGAAACCCAATCCAAACATCATTTGTTATTTGATATTTTTACTTGTTGAGTTACAGGTTATTGAGTTATAATCAAAATCCCTTTTGTTGAGTTCTACCCGAAGAGCAGATTAGGCCGAGTCCTTTGGGTTCGACCCCACTTGCCGTTGACTACTACCTTATTGGGCAAGAGGTGTTTATAAATATTATTTGTGCGAAGAGTGTAAGGACAGCGCTTCATCAGTTATTAATATATATTTAAATTTATGTTTTAATAATTTTGTAACTATGTAGAAATAAATCGTACAAATATCAATAACAAATCATAATATGCATATTGTCAAAATTCTAAAATGTTTTAACGAAACAAGAAAATGTAGTCATATAGTAATATGTATCTAGTTGACTACCCACGTTATAGTGCATTTATCAAGACACATATCAGTGTAGCCATATTTAACCTGTTGCTACACTGACATAGGCGACAGTATAAATAAACGTTGGCATAGGTTAAATGTTGCTATAAGTTCTTTATTAAGGCAATTTTAAATGCCTTATAAAGCGTTTTTGTTGTAGATACCGGCAAGTGATGTAATTGGTGTCATCACGATGAAGCATTTCTAAAGTTGAAGTGGAATAGTGAGAAAAAAACTAAGGAAAGTTAGTCACGACTATTTTTTGATCTTAAAGATTGACGAGTTTGGAGAATTTCTATTTCCAAGATCCTAGACCTTTTTATAACTTGATCTTGTTTATTTATTTTATTGTTAGTCGTAAATCTTATTAAGTATATTTAGTTATAAATCAATATGAAAACTTGGTTAGAATGTTTAGGACTTTATTTCTATTTCTTGTTAATTAGAACACAGAATTCAATTGCCCCTGTTAATTAAGTCTTTTTTGAGAATACGACTTGAAAACAACATATTGCACTATTTAGACCTTGTTCTCTTATGAGTAATTTTTAGGTGCACTTTAAGTTGGAACTATCAACAATTTTTTTTATGTTGTGAAAGTTCTCATAGTCGCTATCACCTATTCATATTGGGTATTCATAGTCAATACACATTAATTTAATATGAAAAATGGTTAACATTATAATTCAGTCCAAGATGTTGATTCAAGAAGTCAATTACATTAAAACCTCTATAAATTAATAACATTGAGACCATGAGATTTGATTAATATAGAAATATTAATATATCAATAAATTAATAATTTATTAATTAAAAGAGTTGATGATCTCGGTAAAGAGTGAATTGGTGTATGGGGGAAATACTCTAGTAGTGATTTTTCCTCAAAAACTTTCAGATCTGAACTGCTCAATTCGTGATGCTCGACAACAGTGAAACTCAGTTGGAACTGTCACTCAATTCGGCGCTGTTGGGAAATTTATTAATATGAGTTTTGATGAATTCCAAAACCAACTGACCCCAACCGAGTAGATGTTGCCAGTTCCTAGTGTTAGCTGTTAGGCTCGCTGTTTGAGCAATGTTAAGATTTTATCTTTACAGATCTCCAGCTGAAGACGGCAACATAGCAACACTCGGATACAACCCCGGATGAAAAATCGGATAAGGAACAACAGCTACAAGACTCTGTCTGGTGAGAGAGCTATGCCAAAAAGAGGAATGCTTTCTGACAACTGAGAGTTCAAGCCAACTGTTCAGTTGAAACATCAGCTATAGAATGCCATCCGATAACGAGAATGTTTCAAGAAGGGGGAAGTTATAAAGAAGTTTCTACATGAAGTTCAAAGTCAGCTGAGAGTTCAACTGTTCAGTCAGAACATCAGCTGAAGACCACTCAGATGAAGATCAAGATTTTCAACCGACTAACCGAGGTTGACTGTCAGAAAGGGTTGAATTTGAATTTCAAAAGGAAGTCACATGAGGGTTTGACCGTTCAGTCATTACCCCATTTGGCCCAACACAAGGCTGTCTCAGATGGAAAGCAGAAGAGCACAGATGCCATATCGGGAAAGTCTGCAGAGATGAGAGACAAGCCATCGCTTTCAACGATCAGAGATCGACAGCTCCTCCAACGGCTAGTTGATACTCTCCGCCTATAAATAGAGGCCCTCATTCATTCGAAGAAGATACAAGACACACACGCGAGAAGAAATCTGAGAGCAAAAAGAAAAGAGCAATATTCTTCCCGAACTGAACTGAATCTCTTAGAACATCACTTGTTGAGAGTTCTAGAGTTAGATAGTTTTTGTGTCTTTAGATCAAACCTTGAGAACATCACTTAGTGAGAGTTCATAGAGAGTTAGATCACAGCTCGCCTTCCATTCGAGCTTTTAGTTGGAAACACATTCTTTTCACCTGAAAAGGTTTAGGATCCTACTCTTCCTGCAACTGAGTAGTTAGGTCTTTTAGTACCCGTAAACTAAACTGTAAGGTTGATAAGTACCCGCAAACTTATCCATAACGGCTGCAAAGTATAGAGGGATCATCAGTTCTTTGCTATACCTACCTGCAAGCCAGCCAGACATATCATATGCAGTTGGAGTATGTGCTCGATTCTAAGTTCAACCAAGAGAAGCACACATGTTGGCAGCAAAGAACATCATCAAGTATCTGAAGGGAACTATTAATGTTGGATTGTGGTATCCAACTGACGACAATATCCAGCTAACCGGATACTCAGATGCGGACCTAGCCGGAGATCGGTTGGACAGGAAGTCTACTTCTGGATACTGTCAGTTCATGGGAAGCAAGCTAGTTTCATGGTTCTCCAAGAAACAAGCATGTGTTGCTACTTCTACAACCGAATCAGAGTATATGGCTGCTGGAAGCTGTTGCATGCAAGTGTTGTGGCTGAAGCAACAGCTGAGAGATTATGAAGTTGCAACTGGACAGGTTCCCATTCATTGTGATAGCTCGAGTGCCATAGCTATCTCTCTGAATCCTGTTCACCACTCTCGGACAAAGCATATCGAAATTCGTCATCATTTCATCCGAGATCATATTGAGAAGAAGGATGTGTCCATGGAGAAGATTCCAACTGAGATTCAGCGAGCTGATATCTTCACCAAACCTCTATCTGAAGCCCGGTTCAAGATGTTATGTGATCTTCTTGGACTATTAGATCCATCAGATGAAGAGTCATCCGAGCTAAAGAGGATCCATCCGAGCTGAGGATCCATCCGAGCTGAAGAGTCAGATATCCATCTGAGAGGGAAGCTCAGATGAAGGGGGAATTTCAGATGCGGATTGCAAACTGAAGACATCAGACATCAGCTGAACAAACGAACTTGAGTCAGCTGATGGTATGCTGCAACAGTGGATCAGACGTCAGCTGAACAGACGAACTCGAGTCAGCTGATGGTATGCAGCAGCTGAGGAACACAACTAATGAACACAGCTGATTCAGACATCAGCTGGCAGGTATCATTTATGGTTGAAGGTGTTATGATATTCAATGAGAATGTTTGAAATAAATTCAAACATTTCTAAACATGTCAGCTAAACTGAACAAGCCATCGTGTCGCATTTAATGTAAAGTCTGGCTGAACTCCTATAGCCTTACTTTATAGTGCTACTGGGCGAACACATTAAACTATTCACCTTCTCACTCGCGCGTGTGGAGCGTCAGTCAAAATTACCCAACAGTCGCGTAATCTCAGCCGTTGATGGATTCACGCCATTTAACCCCAGCCGTTGATCTCATCCAAGTCAAAGACCTATATAAGGCGGCAAATCAGGAAGTGATCCTTACCTTCTCTTTTCGTGCATATCTTTACTAACTATTCATCATCTTCTCCGAAATTGTCTCACCATTTCCAGTAACATATTTCTTCCTTCTTTGCATATATATTCCTCTGAGATGGCACCTAAATCAAAAGCCTCGAAGAAGATGGTCTTCGCAGAACCAGCTACATTCCAGGAATCCTTTGACATGATGATGTCGAAGATTCACTTCGAACAGATTCTTTCCAGAGCAGCTCTGACCTCGCCGGAACTCGCTCCCGTCGCCACCATTCTTTCCGACCACGGCCTGCTAAACTGGGCAACCCTCTCTCCTTCCAAGCTGCTCAGAAAGCAGGTCGCCCACTTCTACAAGAATCTGCAACGCGATGCAGACCTGGGCCTTGTCACGACCATCCCGTGCAAGCAACGAAATAGCACTTCCCGTTCGATGGAAGACACCGCCGTCGAAATCAAGGTGTCCAAAGAACTGGAGAAGATCATCCCCAGAAATCGGGAGGCAATAGACGTGATGGGGAACTTCACAGACAAGGAAGCTGATACATTCCTGCAAACGATCCTTCTTGTCCCCGAACCTTTGAAGGGGAGTATGCAGAGGACAAAACTGAAGCCGGAGCACCGACTTCTTTTTGACGTAATATCAAAGTGCGCCTTCGCATACGGAGGAGCTTTCGGTGATATTAGCAGACCGAAGCTCAAGCAGCAGAAGGCCCTGAAAGAACAGCACAAAATTGACTGGCTGGGCTACCTTGAAAGCCAGCTGTGGGCTGAGAAACTGAAGATATCCGAGACGGTAGCTGAGTCCGGAGAGTAGCTGTTGAGTGTCAAGGGCACACTCAACTTCGGCACAAAAATTTCAGCCCTGATCCTCCAAGCAACTAAGGGACAGAAGTTGACGTGGGAAAGGAGTGAGGACCCTCCGTTCAGCAAGCTGATGCTGTTCCCAACAGCCAAAAAGGCTAGGGATGTTGTGGAGGCAGTATACACTCCCAAGGGAGAAACGAAGCCAGCTGTGGAGTCAGCCCCAGTAGCTCACCGCCCTTCAAGGACCAAGCCTGCCAAACGCCAGCTGGAGGAAGTGGCTGAGGAAGAGGAAGACGAAGAAGAAGAAGAAGAGGTGGAGGCCCTCCAGAAAAGGCCCAGAATCAGAATCATCCAGCCAGCAGCTCAACCGGCTGCAACGGACCCCGTGGTGGAGACACCAACTGAGAAGTCAACCGAATCTAGCCAGTCGGTTGATGCAGCTGCGTTCGTCATTCAACCCCGCCAACAGGATGCACAGGCTGAAGGGGTGGAGATCAACGTGGAGGAATCCAGCTCCTCCTCAGATGACTCATCTTCATCTGAGGAGTCCCACGACAGTCCAACAACTGGAGCTGATGCCAGCCAGGAAATCCCACCTGTGTCTGAGGAAGCTATTAAGCCAGCCCAGTCTCCACCCAAAGAGGATTCAGTTCTTTCAACTGATCCTCAGTTAGACATTCCGAGCCTCTCGCTCGATGACAACGTTGAGACCATTCCTTTGGCCAACGTTGATGACACCCTTGAACCCATTGCCTTCGATATAGACCCCCCACAAATTGATGAGGAAGCCAACCGCCAAGCGATCTTGGCTGAATATGAAGGCAGGCTGGACTACTGCTTTCGTAAGCTGATTGGCATGTTCCTAGAGGCCAGCTCGATGCCTATTTTTGCCATGTTCGAGACGGAACTGCTCTATCAGTTCAGCGTCATATTCAGCTACTGGTACGTCAAGGAGGAAACCCTGAGGATCCATGGATGGGACAGGTTGAAGGTGGAGGAATCCAACCTGAGGGTGTACTTCGACTACCAGAACCTGGAGGTTGCCTACAACCAGAAGGTGGCTGTGCTCCGTCGACGCCTGGATAAGAGTCAACAAGAAGGGACAGACACCAGGGAGCTGTGCGACAATCCTGGAGCTGTACAATTTCTGGATCATATGTTGGCCAAGAATGCCAACCATATGGAGGATGTCGACACAGCTGAAGAGGTGGCCAAGAGGGAAGAAGATAAGCTGAAATATTACCTGGCCAGCCGAACAGCCCTGGTTGTCGTGGACCCAACAGCTCAGACACAACAACAACAACTGCCTGTACCCTCTGATCAGCCAGCTAACTCCACCGATGATATCTGTGAGCTGATCACTGAGAGGGTCAACCAGCTGAGGCAGGAGCTGTTGTCCAAAATCAACCACAACAAGGAAAAGGAAGCTGACAAGATGAATCAGCTGATGGAAGAAAACGCTTCCTTGAAGAATCAGCTGGAACAACTCTCCTCCTCCCTTCAGCAAAAGCTCGAAGACCTCTCCTCTTCTACCAGCTCGGAGGTCAAGGATCTGAAGAAGGCAGTTGAAGGACTCAGCTCGGACTTCAACGTCTTCAAGTCCGTTGCTGAATCTGATCTGGCAAAGTCCCAGCAGACACAGGACCAGGAGTGGATGTCTCAGTTCGCCAATTTTTGAGCTGAGTTCGTCACCCTTCACAAAGATGTCTCTGCGACCTTTGCAGCCGTGAAGAGAGCCGAGCAGGAACGCCAGGACCTGGAGCTGGCAAAGAAGGTGGAAGAGAAGGATGTTGTGGACGAACTCTTCTCCCGAGTTCAACAAGCTGAGGCCAAGCTGACCTTCCTGGATGGCACTGTTGCCACCCTTTTGGATGATGCCAAAAAGGGGGAAGAAAATGAGCCAGCAGCTGTTGCTGGACAGGGGAAAGGTGTTCTTCAGCAGGGGGAAGAAGGAGTTCAGCAGGGGGAAGAAGGAGTGCCAGCTGAAACTGAAGAAGAAAGAGCTGAAGGGTCGCAGCTGAAGGAGTCTGAGCAGGAACTTGAAATTTCCCACGACCTCATAGTCGAGCTTACAGCCGAGCTCGATGCCGATCTTGACGGGATCTCTGTTGAAGATTGCATCGAAGCTGCAAAAGCTATGGGGGAGTCCAAGGAGAAGTACTTGAATCCCTCTTGGATCAAGAAGTTCGCTGCTGATCAGGCCAAGAAGGTGGCCAAGTTCGAGAAGGAACTGGCCAAGATTGAGAAGAATGTAGACAGAAATAAAGCCAGTCGGAGCGTGCGAAGAATAAACAAGCACCAGATGAAGGCTGAGGCTAGGAAGAAGACGCAGCAGCTGCAAAGGAACGCCCCGCTCCCGTCTCGGTTCCCACATATTGATAAGTGGATGAACGCTGAGTGGAACGATGACTAGGAGCAGTTCAAGCATGAATTTATTAATGACTTTTACTATATGAAGGTCTACTCAACTGAATACCCAAGGCAAGCCTTCAAGGAAGCCCTGTGGGAACTCAGATCTGGAGACCCTGGAATGTTCGGTCAGTTCCAGCGAGCTATGGTGAAAGCTCAGCTCGATCCCAACACCGTTCCAGTTCCGCAGAAGCTAAGATATCGCCCTCAGATGATCAAAGGCACAAGTACTCCGAACAGGATGCGATCATGGCTGAGGCGAGACAAGTATGCAAGGAACATGGTGTCAACACTAGGATTGAGTCAGCTGCGAAAAAAGAGATCTTTGACCGTATCTTCAGCAAGTACGGTCAACAGTATTTTTAAGCTGATGTAATTTTGAGCTGATAAAGTTTTTGAGCTGATGTAGTTTTTGGAGCAACTAATGTATCTTTAAATATTTTGTACTTATTTCGGTAATCATCAGTTGTAATGAAAACTTCAAGTATATATACGATTCAACTTGACGCACAATATCTCATTGTCCAAGCCATGAATCGCAGTATTTTTTAAATACCATGTTATATTTGTACTAACCCTTTGATGTTTTATCTTATAGACTGTCTAGAATTTCAGCTGAGATTTTAGGTCAGTTAGTAAGGTTTAGATCAGTAGAGGTTTCAAGTTGTAAGTGGTTTTGGCATCATCAAAAAGGGGGAAATTGTTGGGAAATTTATTAGTATGAGTTTTGATGAATTCCAAAACTAACTGACCCCAACCGAGTAGATGTTGCCAGTTCCTAGTGTTAGCTGTTAGGCTCGCTGTTTGAGCAATGTTAAGATTTTATCTTTACAGATCTCCAGCTGAAGACGGCAACATAGCAACACTCGGATATAGCCCCGGATGAAAAATCGGATAAGGAACAACAGCTACAAGACTCTGTCTGATGAGAGAGCTATGCCAAAAAGAGGAATGCTTTCTGACAGCTGAGAGTTCAAGCCAACTGTTCAGTTGGAACATCAGCTATAGAATGTCATCCGATTACGAGAATGTTTCAAGAAGGGGGAAGTTATAAAGAAGTCTCTACATGAAGTTCAAAGTCAGCTGAGAGTTGAACAGTTCAGTCAGAACATCAGCTGAAGACCACTCAGATGAAGATCAAGATTTTCAACCGACTAACCGAGGTTGACTGTCAGAAAGGTTTGAATTTGAATTTCAAAAGGAAGTCACATGATGGTTTGACCGTTCAGTCATTACCCCATTTGGCCCAACACAAGGCTGTCTCAGATGGAAAGCAGAAGAGCACAGATGCCATATCGGGAAAGTCTGCAGAGATGAGAGACAAGCCATCGCTTTCAACGATTAAAGATCAACAGCTCCTCCAACGGCTAGTTGATACTCTCCGCCTATAAATAGAGGCCCTCATTCATTCGAAGAAGATACAAGACACACACGCGAGAAGAAATCTGAGAGCAAAAAGAAAAGAGCAATATTCTTCCCGAACTGAACTGGATCTCTTAGAACATCACTTGTTGAGAGTTCTAGAGTTAGATAGTTTTTGTGTCTTTAGATCGAACCTTGAGAACATCACTTAGTGAGAGTTCATAGAGAGTTAGATCACAGCTCGCCTTCCGTTCGAGCTTTTAGTTGGAAACACATTCTTTTCACCTGAAAAGGTTTAGGATCCTACTCTTCCTGCAACTGAGTAGTTAGGTCGTTTAGTACCCGTAAACTAAACTGTAAGGTTGATAAGTACCCGCAAACTTATCCATAACGGCTGCTCAGCCCGCTTAAGCTGAGTGGTTTGTCCAGAAGAACTTGGACAGAGTTGTGTGGACTCACAACTCCCCGTGGACGTAGGAGGGTTATCTCCGAACCACGTTAAATCTCTGTGTGCCAGTGTTTGTCTTTATTTCTTGCATTCTTATTTGTCTGACTAACCTGCATACAAACTGCATCTGCACTTTCTCAACTGTTTTGGTTCTTGACCAACCAAGCTTAAAAGCGTGAGTTGTTTTTACGAGGTTTATTTCCACCACATTCCGTACAGCACCACTCTTCCAGCTGAGTTCTCTTACTCAGTTGTGATTTCAGCTGAGCCTTTCTTTACTCAGTTGAAGTGATTTTCGAGTGTTGAGTTTTCAAAGTTGAAAAAAATCCTAACTGGTGTATTCCCCCCCCCCCCCCCATACACCAGTAACTGGTTTCGGGACCATCACGCGCATAGTTGACTTCTTTGACTGAGAGTCAACTGTGTAGTCCTGACTGAGGTTTTAAAAGAGTAACGCGGTGCAGAATATGGTGGAAGTTTGACTCGTTACTTTACTGAAAAATCTTTTGACTATGAAGGTCAAGTTAGAAACACTTAGTGTAGATTTATAAAAACATTTTTTTGCAGTTAGTCAGTTAGTAAAATGAATAGAAACTGAAATACAAGAAAGAAAAAATGACACGAGTATTTTTACGTGGTTCAAAGATGAACTCCTACATCCACGACTAGCTTTTCGGGTAAGTTTGCGCGTACTTGTCAAACGTTAGCTTTAGTTTGCGGGCACCAAACAGTCTAGACAGTTCAATTTGGGTTCGAATTAAACCTTACAACACTTTTACGAGCAACTGTAAAGCATATCTTAGATTGCGTGTTCTAAGGGACCTAGTTTCTTCGATTGCAGGTTCAAAGAGGACCTACAGAATGGGGTTGAGGTTTTTCCAACTAGTGAAGCCTTCAATTTTTTGCAGTGGAAGCTTCTTTCTAAGTATTACAGACTCAAACTATATCCGTGAATCTACTTAGAAACTACAAGAACAAATACTTGTAGACTCGACCAGAGAAACGGGACTTTGAGAAACTAGAAGGAAGCTAAGAAGGAGGACTGAAACTCTCTGCAACTTTGTTTCGAATACTTGCTGTGTTCTTGCTTAAAGATGCTACTCGCTTTCGATTCTTTGCGTGTGGATTCAATCGTCTTCTCGCAATGGTGAAGACCTCTATTTATAGAGATGGAGATCAAAGAGCCGTTGGAAAAAGCCATTGGAAAGAGCCACAAAGCATGACACTTCACCTACTCCTCTGCAAACTTTCCCAAAATGATAACTGCGAGCCTTGTTTTATGCATGTCTCTGCGGTCGGTCCATTTAAGGAAATTTACAGGCCGTCTTGTTTCTAAGCAGATTTGAATTTAGAATTCAAGTTCTTCTTCCTCCGTCTTCCAAGCCTTCTTTCTTTGACTTCTGGACGTCTGACTTCAACAAAACTGATCATCGTGCATGAACTGCATGGCTTATTCCCAGAGTCAGCCGAGTGGAGGTGTGACTGACCAACTCGAACTTGAAATGTCTATCAGTCTTGAGCTGTCTTCTTCAGTTTGATCCTATAAAGATAAAATCCTTACGCTCAAACAGTGAGTTCTAGCTAAAGACAGACTGATGGCTCATCTACTCAGTTGGAGTCAATTGAATTTTGGAATAAATCAAACCTTTACTAATTTTTCCAACAAGAATGATTTCTCAACTCAATAAATATAATTTATATAAAGGTTGTGAGTAGAAATAAATTATACGTACATAATTCTTTAATGTTTTAATTGATTATATTCATGTGTCGATCAATTTTTAACTCGAAATAAATCATTGAGTGCGCCAATCACGCTTAACATTTTAT
Source organism: Schizonepeta tenuifolia (assembly GCA_029490685.1). NCBI lineage: Eukaryota > Viridiplantae > Streptophyta > Magnoliopsida > Lamiales > Lamiaceae > Schizonepeta > Schizonepeta tenuifolia. The sequence continues at coordinate 9,622,767 of CM055956.1, forward strand.
TTAGTAGAAGAACTCGACATCAAAATTTTCAGATACAATTAGAAAAGTTGGAGATGTAAGCCTTTTAGATTTAAATTTAAATGGAGAACTCGACATCCATTATTTTGGATGTAATTAGAAAAGTTAGTTATGAAATTCACTTAAATTTAAATTTGAAGAAAAAAAATAACAATGAATTCATATTTAGATTGACTTTAAAAATATTGTTTAGGATTTATTAATTCAATTAGAATTTATAATTATTTTCATATTTAGTTTGGAAATTTGAATAAATAGATCGTGCTCTTTGACACTATGTATAAGAGGAATGAGTCTAAGTTGCCATTTGTTCCTTTTATTGGCATGGACAATCATTTCGAGTTTTTGCTGCTTCGTTGTGCTTTTGTTGCTGATGAGAGTAAATCTTCCTATGCTTTGCTGCTCCGTGCATGGCTTAGGTCAATGCACGGGCGAGCTCCTAACAAATTGCAGAGAAAACATTGAAGCAAAATTAGAGAGAGAGAGTTGGGGAATTTTCTGTTGCATTTCTGTAGAATGAATTGCGTTTACAAAACAGAGCTAAAAGGCTAATATACAGTAGCCCAAAACTAACTATGACTAACTATGACTCATTATCTTACAAACTAACCAAACAAAAGTTGCCAAGTCAGCTAGAATGCCAACTCAGCTCACCAACTAAACTATTTGAAGAATATACATTTTAACACGCCCCCTCAAGATGGAAGGTAGATACTGTGAAACCCCATCTTGCTAAGAATATTGTTGAAAGCAGTAGCAGCCAAAGGTTTTGTCAGAATATCAGCTAACTGAAGATCATTTCTGACATGCAACGGATTCACAACTCCTTGAAGAAACTTGTCACGAACTGTGTGACAGTCAATTTCTATGTGTTTTGTTCGCTCATGAAAAACAGGATTAGAGCAAATATAAACCGCAGCTTTATTATCACAATATAGAGGTGTAGCCTTGGTTTGAGAGACACCAAAATCCAGCAACAGATTTCTCACCCAAGTTACTTCACAACTAACCTGTGCCATGGCTCGATACTCCGCTTCAGCAGAGGACCTGGAGATAGTTGCTTGCTTCGTTGATCGCCAAGACACCAATGAAGATCCAAGAAACACAGCAAAGCCAGTGACAGAACGTCTAGTGATAGGACAAGCTGCCCAATCAGCATCACAAAAGGCACTCAAATCAAGAGAAGAAGTGCTATCAAAGAAAAGACCATGACCTAAATTGCCTTTTAGATATCTCAGTACTCTTTCTGCAGCAACCATATGCCCCTCACAAGGTTTAGCTAGGAACTGACTAAGGTTGTGAACAGCAAAAGTAATATCCGGTCTAGTGATACAAAGATATAACAATCTTCCAACCAATCGTCGATATGAAGTGGAATCTTCAAGAGGTTTCCCTTCCTCAAGAGTTAAATGCTTACCTGATTCCATGGGAGTTGAACAAGGCCTGCATTCAAGTAAACCTGCTTCTTTAACCAAGTCCATAGCATATTTTCTTTGGCACAAGTGAATCCCTTTCACACTTCTAGCAATTTCCAGTCCAAGGAAATAAGAAGGTTTCCCCAAATCTTTGTATTTAAATCTTGTATGAAGAAAATCCTTGAAGGACTGAACTAAAACTGAATCATTGCTAGCAAGTAGAATGTCATCTACATAAACCACCAAGCCCAGAAAACTATCTTGATCTTTTTTGAAGAAGAAAGAATGATCACATGCTGACTGAACCAGACCAAAAACAGTGAGAGCTTCTGAAAACTTGAGATACCATTGTCTGGAAGCCTGTTTAAGTCCATACAATGACTTATTTAGCTTACAAACTGAACCAGTTGGATATGGATTACCCTTTTCATCAACCAATCCAGGGGGTAAATCCATATAGATGTCTTCATCCAACTCTCCATATAAGAAAGCATTATTGATATCCAAATGACACAAATCCCAACCATGAACAGCTGCAAGAGATAACATGAGTTTAACCGTAACAAGTTTGGCAACAGGTGAGAAAGTATCCAAGAAATCCACTCCAGCCTGTTGAGTGTAACCTTTGGCCACCAATCTGGCTTTATACCTGTCTAAACGGCCATCAGCAAAAAATTTTGTTCTGAAAACCCATTTACAACCAATGGCTATTTTGTGAGGAGGCAACAAGGTGATGAACCAAGTATTATTTTTTATTAAGGCCTCCAACTCGGCTTGCATTGCCTTTCTCCATTCAGCATACTTGGATGCTTGGTGATAAAAGGATGGCTCAGGGATAGAAGAAAGAGAGCAGATCAATCTGTAATAGGCTGAGGATAACCTAGAATAGGAAATATATTTATGAATAGGATATTGAGTGTAAACTACTGAATTACACTCATATCCTGAAAGATGGGCAGGAGGTTTGATCACTCTACCAGATCTTGTGGTTGGAAGTGATGAATCACTAGTGTGAGGTATGATGGAAGAAGTATTAGAAACAGGATGAACAAACTGAGTAGATGAAAGATGAGAAGTAGAATCCACCGGAAAAGTGAACTGTGGCTCTGGAAAAGAAGTAACAGGCAGATGAGAAAAAGGAAACACAGATTCATGAAAAACAACATCTCTACTGATACTGATCTCATGAGTGTCAAGATTCATAACTTTGTATCCTTTATAACCAGAGGGATACCCAAGAAAGACACATTTTGTGGCTCGAGGAGAAAATTTATTTCGGTTTCTGTCTAAGGTAGAAGCAAAGCATAGACAACCAAACACCTTTAAATGATCATAAGAAGGAGATTTCTGGAAGAGAAGCTCAAAAGGAGTAATATTGTGAGGAAGAACAGATGAGGGAGTTCTATTGATCAAATAGGAAGCAGTAAGGATACAATCCCCCCAATATGCCACAGGCAGATGAGATTGAAACATGAGACTCCGAGCAACATTAAGCAAATGTTGATGCTTACGTTCTACCCTGGCATTTTGTTGTGGTGTAGACACACAGGAATGATGAATCAAAGTGCCATACTTAGTATATAATTCCCCAAGACTAAATTCAGGACCATTATCACACCTAAGCACTTTGATGTGTTTATTAAACTGAGTAAGCACTATACTGAAAAATTTGGTGAGAATATCTTTAGTATCAGATTTGCACTTCATCAAAAAGGTCCATACAAACCTAGAATAGTCATCTACAATGGTAAGAAAATATGAATAACCATTGACAGTAGGCACAGAATAGGGACCCCAGATATCACAATGGATGAGATCAAATTTTTCATTGGAAACATGTGAAGAATCTGGAAAAGAGAGCCGTTTTTGTTTGGACAAAGGACAAATCTCACACAGAGTTTGTTTACAAGTGGAGAGGGACAAAACCCTTGCTAACAATTGCAATTTCTTCAAGGATAAATGTCCTAATCTATGATGCCAAACATCAGCATTTACTACAGCAGAAACACTAGGAGAAGTGGAAACAATTGAGGAGATATTGGATACATCTAGAGCATACAAGTTGCCAAGTCTTCTACCCCTCCCAATCACAGTTCCCTGAGAAGCTTCCTGGATAACAAAGGAAGTAGGAGTAAATTTTACCTCACATTGTAAAGAAGTGGTAAGAGAACTAACTGAGATAAGGTTATAGGCAAAAGATGGCACACAAAGAACAGAAGAAAGCTGAAGAGAAGAAGTTAATGGTATAGTGCCAAGGCCTGTAACTTGAGCACTATTACCATTAGGAAGATTGACATGAGTATAGTAAGGTTCAGTGGAGCGAGTAAACAAGGAAGGATCATGACAAACATGATGAGTTGCACCAGTATCCATCAACCAAAGAGTAGACTGAGCAGAAGTTGAACAAATAAGTGTTTCAACACGAGTTTTAGGTTGAAGAGATATATTACCACTGAATGGAGAAGAGGCAGCCAAAGATCCAGAAGAATCAGTCACATTCTGAGAAGCCATAGCTGCAGAGGAGGAAGAGGCAGGAGAGAGCAACTGAGATTGCTGCATCTGAGCTTGCAAGTACTGCAACATGTGAGCCATGTTTGCTGGAGTCAGAGCTCCAGGAGTTGGAGTTGGAGTTGGAGATGATTGAGTTGGCTCTGTTGCACTCACTTGATTAACAAATCTAGCACCATTCCCATAACCAGCTCCATTTCCATTGGTAGGTCTGCCTCTACCTCGACCATAACCAGGAGGATAGCCAATGATCTCGAAGCACTTATCCACAGTGTGATTTGTTTTACCACACTTTGTGCACAGGAATTTGCCTTTTGCACCTCTGCCACGACCACCAGCTGTTGCATTGATCATAGATCCAGACTGATCAACAAGTGTAGGAGGAGATGAAGGAAACACTAACTCAATAGATCTCTGCCGTTCCTCTTGCAGCACTAAGGAAAAAAAATTTGGCAAAGGAGGAAGTGGAGTTAGAGAGACAATGTGTGAACAAAGTTGAGAGAAGGAAGGATGCAAGCCAATCAGAAACTGCATTGCACACTCTTGTCCTTGAAACTCCATCCATTTCTTTGCACTTCCACACTTACAGGTCTCGCATGAGCACCAAGCAGTAGGTTGAAAATCACGTGACTCATCCCATAGAATTCGAAGCTTAGTGTAGTATGCACCGACATCATCAGTGCCCTGCCTTAGGTTCATCAACTGTTGTTTCAACTGATAAATCCTTGCCAAATCTCCTTGTGAGAATCGATCCTTCAGATCCTCCCAAATACATGATACTGGAACTGATCTCAGGAATTACTGAATTTCGCAGCCATGAAATCACCATGCTATTACAGCGAAGCCATTGCAAATACAGCAAATCACCAGAATGAGGTTTGGATAAAACTCCATTGACGAAATCTAGCTTGTTCTTCGCCATCAACGCAGTAGTCATGGAACGATACCAACTATTGTAATTGGATCCATTCAGCTGCTGCGTGACCAATTGAACGCCAGGATTATCGCTCGGAGAGAGAAAATAAGGACTGCTATGATCTTCATAGGCAGCACCTTGAAAAACATTGGTTTTGGTATGCTTATTCGCCATGAATTGAAGACGAAAAAGAAGAGAAAATCAGCGGAAACTGAGCTCTGATACCATAACAAATTGCAGAGAAAACATTGAAGCAAAATTAGAGAGAGAGAGTTGGGGAATTTTCTGTTGCATTTCTGTAGAATGAATTGCGTTTACAAAACAGAGCTAAAAGGCTAATATACAGTAGCCCAAAACTAACTATGACTAACTATGACTCATTATCTTACAAACTAACCAAACAAAAGTTGCCAAGTCAGCTATAATGCCAACTCAGCTCACCAACTAAACTATTTGAAGAATATACATTTTAACAGCTCCTAAGCTAATATTGACTGATCAAGACCCCTTGCTGAAAGAAGCCGTGGCTGAAGTTCTTCCCGACTCTCGCCATTGTTTCTGTTTGTGGCACGTGTTGAGTAAGACCTCGGAGAAGCTAGGCTATGTGATGAGGCAGCATGAGAAATTTTTAGACAAGTTTAATAAGTGCATTTTGAAGTCTCAAACTGAAGAACAGTTTGAGAAAAGATGGTATAAATTGGTGGACAGATTCGAGTTGAAGAATGATAAGTGGATTGAGTCCTTACATGATGATCGCTTAAGATGGGTTCCGATGTATATGAAAGATACATTTCTGGCAGGGCTGTCTTCTCCACAACGTTTGGAAAGTGTTGTTTCTGCTATCGATAGATGCCTACTGCGTAAGTCAAATTTGAGAGAGCTTCTGCAACAGTATACTGTAATGTTGCACGAGAGGTATGAAAATGAAGCGAAAGCAGATTATGATAGTTGGCACATGCAACCAGGATTGAAGTCCCCTTCTCCTTACGGGAAACAAATGGTCAGATATACACTCCTGCCTTGTTCAAGAAATTCCAAGTTGAGGTTTTGGGAGTGGTTGCGTGTCACCCGAAAGTCAAAAGCAAAGATGATGTAACGACCACGTTCAAGGTTCATGACTCAGAAGCAAACCAAGTTTATCGAGTTAGTTGAAACGAAGAGAGGTCTAATGCATCTTGTGCATGCCGTTTGTTCGAGTATAATGGTTTTTTGTGTAGACATGTGATGATTGTTCTTCAAATTTCTGGTGTGAATACCATCCCAGCCAAGTATATCTTGAGGAGGTGGACAAAGAACGCGAATAATAGAGAGGTGGAGAGATGAGTCGAGTCCAGGAATGAACGTTACAGTGATTTATATGAGCATGCTCGTAGGCTAGGCAATGTGGCTTCGTTATGCCAAGAGGCCAACGGAATTACATTTGCTGCAATAGAAGAGGCTGTTAGAAAGTGCGAGAGGATTAACAGTTCAGTTCAAACTGTGTCGGGGGCACAGTTCTCCCTCTGAAGAATTCACTCAGGGCAAGACTATAACAGAGGAAATCTTATCAGGAAAAGGAAAGGTAAATCTGAAGAACTCTCTCTCTCTTTCTCTCTCTCGCACATTAGTGATGGTGCTTATTGGTAGGTGCATCTGGAGCAAGAGGCAACAACCGCTGGATTGTAATGGGACCAAATGGTTGGTTGTCTTAGTTTTGTTTTGGTTACAACTTACAAATAGCTAGAAATAGAAGTGGGCTTGAAATGGAACAAGTTCTAACTTCCCTGTTGCAGGGATATATGAATTATCGAGCATCAGCACTTGATTGCTCATATGGAACGCCACAAACTGAATGAGGGATGGTATGAAATCGCTATATTTCTATAATTTAGGTAAAACTCGATAAAAAATCGGGAAGTAGTTAAGTTTCTCTTAATCTAGGTTCTAATGGTGAGGGGGCTCTTAGTACTTACCTCTCATCGTTCCACGACTATAACTGAAATTGGATGCTTGCAGGCATGGATTTTTTGCTACAGCAAGCAAGCACACATCTAGCCATCTAGGCATGGTGCATATTACCTTGTTTCATGCGGATTTGTAAATGCAATCGAACTCAACAGAATCATCTCAGAGTGCTCGTCGTCTACATCTGAAAAGATTACATCAATGTTTAGTATGATAAAACCAGGCTGTTGTCGAAGAGCGTTTCCCGTTGCACATGCAGTTGAAACATAGATAAGAAGTACAGAGAGGTATATACTTATCCACCCTTACATGTACTCTCTCTCTCTCTCTCTCTTCCCCTCTCCCTGCTCCTCCCCAATTGATTTTATATAGGACCAGTCCAGAATCATGTAAATGAGCAAGCCTTAGTCTTTGGGCAGTTCTTGCCAAAGTAGAGCCAAAACTGGAACCCAAACAGAAACGTATTCACGTGATGGAGATCAAGGCCGAAGCATATTAATGAAAAACAAGCATTTCATATTCAAATCATGCTGGCAAGAAGGTTTGAATGTCTGATAACTATAAATGCCGAAGAGACCCTATCATGGTGGAGGTCATAGTTCTTGATTGTGCAATGCATGTAGTTTGTGGGCTACTCAAATGTACAGTTTAAACGGGCAATATCTCTCCTTCATTTTTCTTTGATTGGTAGATTGATTTAAAAACATTTTAAGCTCAAACAACTGCATCACATCCCACAAGAACAGTGATGAAGTGCGCAAGATTGATAGATAACTACATTTTGCATTCTTCATAATCACTCACAAATCATAAACCATAGCAGCAATATAGGGAAGAAAATCCCATCATTCCATCAGAATAGGTAAAGAAAACCTTAAGTCAGAAGCAAACTTCCTCTAAAAAATGTATAGGACTCCAACACCTAGTTCTTATTCAAAACCTACATAAATCACGTTAAGAAGATTTTCATAAAAGGAAGACGCACAATTCATACCATAATGACTTTCGCCCCAACTGCTTTCATCTGCTCAATAATTTTCTCAGCTTCATCCTTCAACACTCCCCTTTTAAGAACAGTAGGTGTCTTCTCCACCAAGTCCTTAGCTTCTTTCAGTCCTAAGCTCATAAAACTCCGAATCTCCTTAATTATCTTGAGTTTGGATGGTGTATCATAAGACTCCATCTTCAGCTTAAAAGTCGCGTTTTCAGGCTTCTTCTTCTCTTCCTTCCCCGCTTCTCCAGCCACGACATTGGCCAATCGGATCCGTGCCAAAATTTCAAACCTCTCCTTCATGGTCAACCTTTTCATCAATAGAAAGCAAAACTTATCCATCATTATAGAAGAAAGTTGGTTAGATTCACCAAGTGTGAGTCCACACACTTGATCAACAAGACTCCAACCCTCGCGGTCGGAGGCCCACGGTGGTTTGTAGGATCAAAAGTTGCAGGATCGTAATCAGCAGGGAGCATCCGTTGGTCTATCTCTATTAATTCATCTTCGTCTCCATCTCCCATCGTTGCAGTTTGAGTATAATGCCTAAGAACACAAGATGCAACGACGGGAGAGCATACATGTTTGAAGGATCCATTGGAAACATGATGCCTGAATTTCGCAATCAACCTCATTCTGCAAAATCATGCACAAAAAAATAAAGTATTTGGATAACAAATTTATTAACTTTTGGACAACATTTTTCACATCTGTCCAACATCAAAAAAGTAGAAAAATCAACCAAATTGGCAGCTCCATATTATCAAATCAGTGATAGACTAGTGATATAAATAAATATGTTTGGAAACGCGAAAATGAAATGGAAATGCGAAATGAGAAGCCCATGTATGTCGAAATGCGAAAATATCAAGGTTAAGAAAATAGCCATTGTAATACCTCAAATTTTTATAAGTATTTAAGTGCGTTCTAAATTTCATAATATGCCTAAATAATATGCCTTGAATAATAAGATTTTTTCCAAGAAAATGAATTTGCTGAAAATAACCAAATTGCCCTTAGGTGCTTTGACGTGAATTTTCTCGTTTTGATTATTCGAATCGAGTCTGTGATGTATTGATTGAGTTTATTTGTATGAGTTTGAGCATGAGTATGAATTCCGGAGAATTTTGAGAATTTTTACTTTTCAGTAAATAGTAACGAGAATCGAGAAAACACTATTCACTAACGAACTCAGAATTTAACCTAATTAGTGTCTTTTAAATCTAGATTTAATTCTAAGACCCCTGAGATATGTTAGAAGCTTATCCGAGATCATATGAGAGAATTCTAAGAGTTTAGTTCTTAATGGATTAATTAGCCAATTAATTTTTAGGTTTTCTTCGTTACTTGGAATTTTGACCTAAAAATTGGATATTCGGAATCCTTGAATTATTTCGTGAGATATGAGATAGAGTTGAGGTATTTTCGATGTCGGAAACGAGACGAGGAGAGTTTAGAGCCGTTTTCAGTATAAATGAAATAACACGGACATATTTTACGGGAAACTTTTTCATTCGGGTAAAATTTTATCCGTAAAATGAGAATATCTCTCTCATCTCTCTCCCTCTCTCAACCGACCCCTCTCTCTCTCCCTAATTTCTCTCCCTAGGTGTAGCCTATTTTCAACACCTATTATGAGAATATAATGATGATATTCCATTTTATTTGTTTCCTAAGAGATGAATTCATCTCATTCATTTCACTTCATCATTTCACCATCTCATCATTCTCTCCATCTCTCTCTCTCGTGTATCACCAAGGAAGAAGAAAAAAAAAATTCTCTCAATCTCTCCAACTCTTTGCCGTGACACACACACACACAAGCACATAGTTGGAGAAACTTCATTGAAGCTTCAATCTTCAAGCTTCCAAGCCTCCAAGAATCAAGAGATCATCATCATCCTCTCTAGTTCTTTCAACTTTAATTGAAGAGGTAATAATCCTTCAAATTTTGAGTTCAAATCCAAGCAAAAACATCTCTCTATTTCCTTTAATTTTCCGCACTCTAGCCCTAAAATGAGATGTTTGATTCTTGTTTTACTTTTTTTTTAGGATTCAAGATGAAATCCACCATGGAATTTCAAGCTAGAGTTTGAGCCTTCAAACCCCTTCAATTCGGTTTCACCAAGATCAAGAGGAGAAGCTTCGATTTAATTTTTAAAAGTAGGTTATTCATTTGATTACTTTTATATATGTAATCTCTAATCCCTAAAGAAAAGAAAGATGCATGTTTTAATTTATGCGTAGGCAAACTAGGGTTCGATGTGAGGAAATCGTTAGGAGAATCAAACCCTAGGAATTAATCTATGAATTAAAAGAGAAAAGAAAATAAAATCCCCTAAAAATGGATTAAAACCGAAAAATAGGGGAGAAAAGAGGAAAAATCGATTTCCATAATTTATTGATGATTTAATGATCTATATGTGTTATGAGCATGATTTGGATGGTTATTATGTATGAAAAAAATTAAGAAAATAATTTGCTTAATTATTATGTTAATACCGAAAATTTTGAGTTTATGGAGAAGAAATTTGATTGATTTATTCTTTGATGATTTGATAATGTTATGAGCATGAGATAAATATGAGATTATGATGATTTCATTCATTATGTTGATGTTATGAGAAATCAACATATATGCATGTTTATGGAAGAAAAGTATTTTTTTTTTTTTTTTGATGATTTTGATGTTATGATGATATGAGTATGTTAGTATTTAAATTTTGAGTGTTAGATGTTCTATAGGAATTATTGAAGAGAAGAAGATGAATTTCTAAGCATGAAAACATGAAAAATCGAAAACTAGGAGTTGAATGCCTAGTGTGTGTTCTAGGTGTTCTTGGTGTAATTTTTGAAGATTTAAAGAGCAATAAAATTAATTATAAAATAAATTAAATTAGAAATTTTGAGAATAAAAATAATGAGAAAATAAAAAGAAAAGTAATTAAAATACTAATGAGTTTTGGAATTGAGAAAATAAAGAAAAATAATTCTTTATTAAATAATTAGAGTTAAGAGGAGAAAAAAAAATTAGTTTTAATAATAAAAAATTAAAAAGAGATAATAATAATTGAAGAAAATAAAAGAGGAGTTTGAGATAAGAAAATCGAGTTAAAAGCCGAGTATAAAATTAAGACGAGTAGTCGAGGTTAAGACATTCGATTGAACGAGAAATAACGAGAAATAATAAAGAATTAATCTTAAGTTAAATAAATTTTCTTTTAAAGGGAAATTAATTAAAGAGTCGAGCATAAGACATTAAGTCGAGTTTGAGATCATTTACTTGTTTAATAACGAGATTGTTGGGAAATTTATTAAAGTTTTGATTGATTCCAAAACCAACTGACCCCAACCGAGTAGATGTTGCCAGATCCTAATGTTAGTATTTAGGCTCGCTGTTTGAGCAATGTTGAGATTTTATCTTTACAGGTCTCCAGCTGAAGACGGCAACAAGGCTTCACTTGGATAGAACATCAGGTGTAAGAAAGACAACTGAGCGTTCAAGAGATAGAACATCAGATGAGTGTTTAAGGGGGAAGATGTAAGAGAACATCAGATGTAAGAATGAAAATTGAGCGTTTAAGATACAAAACATCAGATGGAAGAAAGTCAACTGAGCGTTCAAGCCAACTGATCAGATACAGAATGTCAGATGAAAGTAGAGATCAGATGGAACATCAGTTGAAAGACTCAATTCGATAAATCGACAACATGAAGTTCAAAGCAGCTGAGGGTTCAACTGTTCTTCTTCAGACAGATTGTCAGATGAAGATAGCGATCAGATGGAACATCAGCTGAAGACCACTTGGATGAAGATCAAACTTCTCAACCGACTAACCAATGTTGAAAGACTAAGGTTGAGATTTGAAAATTCAAATAGGAAGTCACGTGAAGGTTTGACGTTCTGTCATTACCTCATTTGGCCCAACACAAGGTTGTCTCAGATGGAAAGCAGAAGTTCACAGTTGCCAAATCAGGAAAATCTGCAGAGATGAGAGACAAGCCATCGCTTTCATAGACCAGAGATCAACGGCTCTTCCAACGGCTAGTTGATTCTCTCCGCCTATAAATAGAGGCATTCATTCACTCATCAAGACTAATGACCAAGTAGACAAGTGCGAGAGCAGAAAAACAAGCGAAAGAACAACTTTCTACAGCACACAAGCTAAACTGAAATCAATCTCTAAGAACATCACTAGTTGAGAGTTCATAGAGTGTTGAAATCTATCTTGGTGTTTTTGATCTTTGTTTGAGTCTTAATTTATTCAAGCTTAGATCTTAGCTCATTTCTTTGTTCGAGCTAGTAGTTGGAAAAACCTACCCTTACACACATCCCTAAAAAGGTTGTTAGGATCCTACTCTTCCCGAAATTGAGTAGATAGGTTGATAAGTACCCGTAAACTTATCTGTAAGGTTGATAAGTACCCGTAAACTTATCTCAACGGTTGCAAAGCCCGCGTAAGCTTTGTGGTTGTTGTCCTAAAGAACTTGGACTGAGTTGTGTGGACTCACAACTCCCCGTGGACATAGGAGTTCTCTCCGAACCACGTAAATCCTTTGTGTGTTTGTGTTTATTATTCGTTAGTTTTTGCATATTCAACTGACCAACTAACCAGCACTCAAACTGCATCTTTACATCTCAACTGTTTTGGTTATTGACCGACCTTGCATCTGAGCGTGAGTAGTTTTATATGAGTTATTTTTATCCACCACATTCCGCACAGCACCACTCTTCCAGCTGAGTATTCTTACTCAGTTGTGAATCTAGCTGAGTCTCTTTTTACTCAGTTGTGATATTTTTCGAGAGTTGTTTTAAAATTCCTATCTGGTGTATTCCTCCCTCCTATACACCAGAACTCGTATCGGGACCATCAGAGATTAATTAAAGAGTTTCGAGATAAAAATAATAGATTTAGAATTAATTAAAATAGAGAATCAAAAGAAAATGTAATGAGAATTGTTTTGAGAATTGAGTTATAAATTGATAAGTATTTAATTGCTCGTTTATTAATAAGTCGAGTGTTGAAGAATTGATAATGCTTGAGTAGTATAAATCGAGTTTGATTTTCAAGTCCTTATAATAAGACGTTAAAGTTATCGAGTTTTGAATATTAAGAAAAGAAAACGAATTTCTTTGAGAATAAGAAAAGGGACATACTAAATAAAATAAAGTAAGAATATGTATGCGAGTATGTGTACGTAGTTGAGAAAAGACGACGTATTTTAAAATAATGTCATAAATTAAGTCGAGAAATATTAAGTGATTATTTGAGTTTTATTCTTATTACTTGAACTTTTATTCGCTTTATTGAAAAGATACGAAATTAATTTACTGAAGTTAACGTCTTTTCTAAAAACTAAAATCGAGCAAAGTCGAGTCAATTCATAATTGAGTTTGGAATATGAATCATGTTGAAGTTGTTATGCTTGATTGAATCTAAATGTCTATGTGAAATATTTGTATTTTGTTTGTGATGAAATGACTTGTTCACATTGTTGAGAATGATTATATATGCAGCATGATTGATTGACATGACGATTAGTTGAATCGAGAATTCACGGGAAAAATTTGAGTAATGTAGTCGAGATAAGAAATATTTCCTTAACTAGTGAGAATTTCTAAGTAGAAGTAATTTTTAATGAGAATGTGAGACGAAGTAATTAGTAACCGAGTAGAGTCGACGAGTCGAGAATGAGGAAGTCAAGAAAGGAAATTGATTTAGAAAAGATAAAAATAGAAAGAGACGAGTCAAGTAGAAGTCCTTCAGTCGAAGCCAAAACCTACTTTACGTCTTTCGCGTCGAGTCTTATTCTTTTATCGATGTCAAATTGTGAAGGACCGAGCGGGACGGACAAGTAGCAAGGACAGTCAAAAGTAAGCCGCCTAGCTAGTCTTCTGAAGTCAGGTGGGCTTTTCTAAAACCAAATCTCTGATGAATGCTATTGTTATTATTAAGTATTATTATGTGAGTTTTGAAGTTCGATTGACTTGCCATTTTTACATGAGTTTTGGTATGCTTTATCATCTGCTTAAGATATGAATGTCCTGTGAAAGATAGGAACCTACGTGTGGTATTTGAATAGTTCGAGGTGACTGTGAGCTTTACTTCGGTTTAGCCGGTCACAATGTTTGAGAAGGAGGCCTACTTCTCGGCACAGAATTAAAGTGGTAGATGATACATGCCTTTGTTGAGTATATATTATGTTTTGACTGCGCAGTCTATTCAGAAAAGAAAATGTTTTTGCATTCACAAGTAAACGATTTTCAATTGCATTAATACTTGTGATGCTTCGGCAAGGCAAGTACAATTGTATAGCTCTAAGAGCAAGTTTTCAAATGTTTTGGCATGTGTTCACTGAGTACGAAGTACTCAGCCCTGCATGTATTTCTAAACGTGCAGGTTAGCGGGATGTGGATGGCGTGGGCGGCTTGGTGGTGTGGTGTGTTGTTTGGTCGAGTAGAAAGTAGACTGGCAATTGCATGTCTCCATACATGTAGTTGTTGGGATTAAGTCGAGATTTCCGCGGCAATGCAATGCTATGTTAATTGAAGTCTTTTGATATGTTTTTGAATTATACTCTGATACTTGTTCTAATTCACGAGCGATGTGCTCGAAATAATTTTACCGCTTATCCTTTATTCTCATTTCTTGTGAACTTGATATCCTTATTCCAATTTGGATTTGATATGTAAATTATCCATGCTCGTTTGATGTTTTAGTTGTGACTTGGAAGCATGTTTTTATTTGTTATTGCTTTCGGTCAATATTCCCTTGTTTCCTCGAGCATGAATCCCTTAATTGAGTTAAGTTGACGGATGGTTAGTAGTGTTAGTGTCGTTAGTCGCACCTCGGGAGTCGAGGTGTGACAGCCAATATAACATAGCAACGAATTTGCAGCCGTTAGGAACTAGAATAATTTTTTTTACCTTAGTTCAATACTGAGGAGGCGAAGCTTGAAAACTGATGGATAGGGTGGCGCCGACGCCGGTGAGAAGAGAGGGAGAGAACGACGCTACGACAAAGAGGGAGAGGGTTGGATGGAAAGCAGTAGAGAGGGCAAGCACGGAGAGAGAGCGGCGGCGCCGGCTCGCCGCCAGCCGACGGTGAGAAGATAGGGTAGCTGTGTTCGAGTGACGGAGTGAGAGAGATAAGAGAATTGTGGGATGCGGCGCAGCAGTGATGGAGAGAAATGTTAGGGTTTTAGATTTGGTTTCTGGAAATAAATGAAAAATAAGAGGAAATTATATATATTTCTTGTTATTAAAATTTAAAAATAATTTTTTTATAGTTGATGGGTCGGGTCCAGATCAGGCGGGTTCGAGCAGGTTTTGACCCGGATCACCATACTTTTCGGGTCAATCCCAAACCGGCCTAAATCCATCGATCCGGATCGAGTTCACGGGTTAGGATCGGATTTGCTCACCCCTAGATTATTTTATAAATAAAGAATCTAATTGTGACTATAAATATTAAATATTATTACATAATAAAATAGTGTTGAGGGACAATAGATCTCAACCGTACATAAACTAAGAGCCACACTAATATATGTTTCAATAAAATTTATCAAACTAAACAATGAAAAATACAACAAAACAACCACTAATATAACAATTAAAAATTCTTCCCCCCCCCCCCCCCAATCTTAAATAACCACCTTTAATTTATCAATTGGACAAGAACATATATTGACCATGCATTCACAAAAATCACCAAATCTTCAATATTCAAACATCTCAGCCATGATTGGTTGGTGGCTCAGCCCCATCAAATTCCACGCCAATCCATCACCAAACCCCTGAAACTCCTCCGATTCAAACATACAGCTCCCGCCTTCGCCGCCGCCGACGGCGGAGGCGGAGTTGATGTAGGTCAATATCTCATTTAGCGATTGGAGTCTGTGCGTGAGCTCCATCATCTGAGCTGTGAGAACGGAGTTTTCCGCCTCCACATTCACATAATGCTGCGTGGTGGCGCTGATGCTGCTCAGAATCTCGGCGTTTTCCCTCCGCAGCTGCGCCACCTGCGCCATCAGTTCGTCCAAATGCTTCTGCTTCCGCATCCTCGACCGCCGCGCCGATTCCCGGTTCGACTGCATCCGCTTCCGCTTCCGGTCCACCTCCGGCCCCCAGCTCTCGACCGGCGGCGAACCGGACGACGTACCGCTTGATGAAGCCATACTCGACTGTGTGTGTGTGTTTTTTTTGGATCGAGAAATTATTTATATATATATATATATTATATATAGTGAGAGAGAGAGAGAGGTAGAGAGAAAGGGGATTAAATTAGGGTTTGATTGAAGAGAGAGAGAGATTATGAGAAGACGTAGAACCAGTAGAGGAAAACGACGGAGAAGGATTGGACGAGATGAGTTCGGCGCCGGAGCGAAGAATTTATCATAAAACCGGAGCGGAGGACTTCACTAACTACAGGAGACATCGATCTCGACCATTAATGGCGATTCCTGCAGCATCAAATTATATAAAAAAGTTTCCTTTGATATTTTCTACGTATGTGATTATTGGGTTTGTGTAGTGAAAGAAATAGTGTCTATATATTTGGGCAGAAAAATTGATATTTGTGGTTGATATTTAATGA
Source organism: Schizonepeta tenuifolia (assembly GCA_029490685.1). Taxonomy (NCBI): domain Eukaryota; kingdom Viridiplantae; phylum Streptophyta; class Magnoliopsida; order Lamiales; family Lamiaceae; genus Schizonepeta; species Schizonepeta tenuifolia. Next base: position 9,639,159 of record CM055956.1, read on the forward strand.
AGCAGAAAGGATGACAAAATTGTGATCAAGAAAAGAGGGAAAATTAAATTAAATGAAGAGGCAGAATAACAGTATAGGGGAGAGAGAGAAGAGGAGAGCTTTAGAAGAGGATGAAGGGTTTGATTTATAGAAGGAAATGGTGGGCAGGAAAATATAGAAAATTAAATATAATAAATGGAGAAAAATGGGGGAAAAGGTGGAAGCGGGGTGGGAATCTCTTGTGAAGGGGGGTAGGTAGTTGGAGAGAGAGAGAGAGAGGGAGATGAGGCATGTGGGGTGGAGAAAAAATGGCATAAAACGTACAAGTCCAGCTGTGTGGAGCAAAATACGGTCACTGTGAGTGTGAGATCAATTTTTTCACTGAAATCGATGCATGATTGCACTTGCAAGTTGCACCCCAATTCTGACAAAAGTGGTTAATTTGTTCACCTTGATGTTATCTAACTTTCCTGTTTTTTTTAGCAGATATGTTATCTAACTTGTCACTTTAGCAGTAGTGATTTTAGGTAAATATTTGAAGCCACCGTCACTTTCGCTTTAGTAATTTAGTTGAGTAAATTTGAATCTAAAAATAACCTACTCCTTTCCACTCCGTTCTTTTTAAATAAAGTATATTAGTTTCTCTCAAAAAAAAAATAATAATAATAAAATAAATTATATTAGTTTGAAATATAGTTTAATTTTTAATACATGCCTCGTTTTATAATTTTAGAAAAGAAAAGGGTTAAAGAAAGTAATTTATCAACTTTCTTGATTTTGCATGCAATAATTTGGTTTTTGAACATGTTTCGTTTTCATTTAATATTCAATTTTTAACGTAGATATTCAGTTATAATAAATCAAATTACAAGATTCAAGTTCCTAATATTTTATTTTCATGCATTTGTCAATGTAATTTTATTCATTCCTATCTTATTTACTTTAAGCATGTTGAATTCCTATATAATTAAATTTAAATTTGTTGAATTAAAAATACCCTTTTTAAATAAAAATATAATTTAATATTTTCTAAAATACTCCATAAAATATCATATATTGTATTCTATTGTATGCGTCTTATCAAAAGTTCCTAAAGATAATTGGATAAGTTAGGTGTCAATTCAAGCCTGGAAGATGAATATAATCAGAGTATTAAAGTATTATTTTTATGAATAAAGATATCCGGCCACACTGTGGCCAGCCACACGCGTCAAAAAAGGAAAGTTGACTATAAAAATAGAAATAATCACATTTCCCTTTTAGGGTTTATGCTTCCCAATTAGAGTATTTTCCATTTTAAAAATATATATTACCATTTTTAGCTCGTGTGGCTGGCCACAGTGTGGCTGACCCTTTATATTGTAGGAACCCTCATATTCCACTATTTTTCATTAGAGACTAGGTAAATCAATAACTCTGTTTAACAGCATGCAAATCATAAAGGAGAAGTTAATCAGAATTCAAATTATGTTTGTATCAGACTTACTAAGTGCTCGTTTGGTTCAAGTAGAGAAATGGAAATGAAATGAAATCAAGTAGAGCGGAGAAATGGTAATGATAACCGTTACTTTTATATGATGTTTGATTCAACAATGAAAAGGAATCACATGTGAGGGAAACAAATCCCGAGATGAAAGGATTTTGTAACCCCTCTAATTAGGAGGGTAACATTTTAAGGAATTGGGTATTTGGGTTACCCCAAGTAAGGATAATGGTTAACTTAACCAAACAACAAATAATGAATTCAATTACTTAAATCCCTTTCCATGCCCCAAAAATGCCCAACCAAACATGGACTAAATTACTGTGGAGTGTAGAGTTTGAACCAAATCTTTGGATTCAAGAATATCATTCTAGCACTAGGCCAACCAAACTATCATCCTCAGACTAGAAAAATCAACATTTTAATTTTTTTTTTACATTAACTCCCAATGAAGAAAAGGTATTCACTAATTATCTATACAAATAAATAAAATATTATTAATATTTTAAAATAAAGAGAATCAAATATATGTTTTTCAAACATTCAGTTGATTATTTTTTGATTTAGTTTCTAAATCAATATTTTTTATTTTCCAAATCATAAATATTGACAAATGACATATCTTGCGAGCATAAATAAATAAAGGCAAAAACTTTCTTATAACCGGTTGTATTATGCAACCGATTTTGACCCGCATTTTGACCGACCCAGACCTAAACACGCTTATTTAAAAAAAAAAAAAAAAACTGCTGCTATGTATGTTATATATTATTATTTGTAAGTATTAGTAAGTGTGATGAGTTTGTCTAGTGGCTGGAGGCGGTATAATAGAGCTTAGCTCTCTTGGAGGCCCAAGTTAGAATCCTGGAGTTGCGAATTCTTTTTTTTTTTTTTTTAGATTTTACCTATTAAGACACTTTGAAGTGTTTCAAGTACATATTTCTTAATTATATAATCTATTAAGACACTTTTTTTAATATGTTATTTTAATTTTTCATTTATTTTTGTTTTTAAATTATTTGTTTAAATAATATTTATTAATATGCATTTAAAATTTTATTTTTAAATATATTTTTTAGTAAACATAACTATTGTCGTAGTAATTATATATGAAGAAAATTAATATTTCACAACTATTACTTTTCTTAACGACAATGTTTACCTTTATTCACTACAACTTGTACTTTTAGTAATTCGGTCAAGTAATTATTGTTGTGATGAAAAGTAATTATTGATATCAAGGAAGGTAATGTTTCACAATCATTACTTTCTTAACGATAATGTTTACCTTTATTTGCGACAAGTTATACTTTTAGTTATTTGGTCAAGTAATTATCGTCGTGACGAAAAGTAATTATTAATATGAAGAAAGGTAATGTTTCACAGTTATTACTTTTTTTAATGACAATGTTTACTTTTGTTCACGACAAATTGTACGTTTACTAATTCGATCAAGTAATTATTGTGGTGATGAAAATTAATTATTGATATGGATCAATGTAGTGTTTCAAAAATAAATAAAATGAATAATAAGAGACAACATAATTAAACAAAAAAAATAATTAAAAGAAAAATACTTTAAAAGAAGAAAACATGAAAAAAAATTTAAATATAAAATTTGAAAAAAAAATAAAATGAATAATAGGTAGAACACATAATATAATGAAAAGAAAAAAATAAAAAAAGAAAAGAAAAAAAAAACGAAAAATGGTAGTACTTTAAATAATAAAACCAAGTGTAAAACTATAAATAAAAGTCGCTACCTAATAATAAACAAATATGGCTTTAGTCTAGTGGTAAACACTAACTTAGAGCTTTAGATTGTTTGTGTCTCAGGTTCAGTTATCTTAGGGAGCGTGTTTCTGCCAATTTTTTTTTTTTTTTTTTTTAAATTGAGAGCAAGCGCGAGTTGGACTTGAATCGGGTCGGGTTGATGGGCCGAACCAATTGCACAGTGTGTAGCCCATAAATAAAAGTATTTTTATGAGGGTATGTGATTTGCTATCATTTGAAAGTCGTAGTTGGCACTTTTTTATTAGTACAAAACCTTGCTAGATAGGGTGGTGGGGGAACTGAAATTAGTAGAACAATCCAGCAAAGAATGCTAGAACTCCCGAAAAGAAAAAAAGGATAAAGGAAAAAAAAAAAAATGAAAATAACATAATATCTCCGGTTGCTACTATCTTCTTTTTCCTTTTTTAGGCAGGCCTTATATATCTTTAATTTCTAATTAGTTTTGAACACTACTTTACAATAAATTATTTCTCCTATCATTATTTTATCAATTTATTGTACCTAAAATACTATATATAATTTACCATTGTCTCAATTACTCATATACTATATGAGGTATGTATGAGTATCAAATATATCTAATATGGGTATGAGATTGAAAACGAGGAAAAAGAGAAGGTCGAGTGTTTTTTAAGAAAATGAGAGATATGAGTGATATACTATCAAAAATTGGTGTATCAAAATGTTGAAAATAAGTATATCAAGATATCAAAGATATCAATTTGATATACTTATACTGATATACCAAATAGAAGGTATAGATATGAGTCATATCTCATATACATACCTGATATACATATATGGATACCAGATGACCCCTAATACTATATAATTACCCTCAATGTGAGACTCGTTCTGAACTCACAACCAACTCAATTATTTTTTCTTCACTCACAACCAACTCAACAATCTTTCAGTAATTTCCATGTCACTCCCTTCATTCCATATCTATGCGGATTATACAGAGAATTTTTCATTTTTTTTTCCTTAACAGGGAAATGATTATATATATCTTGCGGATATTCTTTATTGTTCCACAAGGCATATCTTCAAAGTAACTTTCCTTGCATAAGGAAACTTGGACGAATGAGGTAAAAATAAGATCTAGGGTTTCTCAAAATCTATATATATATACACCAAAATCATTTGGAGGTTGCCGCTGCTTAGCTATATTTCTTAATATTCATAGCTAGTGTACTTTCGTGAGAGAGTGTGTTCATTTGTAATCTTGAGAGTGTTTATTCCATAAACAAACACTTGAAAGAGGTTTGAGTGTCGGGTTATGACTTGAACTTAGATTATGAGAATGTGTCTCGAGTAATCGTTGATTCACGCTAGATCGAGAGGAATGTGAGAGAAAGAATATCATAAGATGGAAAACCTCAATTAGTTAGTAGGAGTGGTGGGTAGTAGAGAAGAAATGGAGGAGAAGAAAGGTGTAATTTTAGAGATTAGAAATAAATAAATCTGATGCATTATTTACACAAAATTTAGTAAATGCATCAAAGCTTTAAGCGTTAATTATTGTTTTTAAGATAACTATTATTCTCACAATACCACTGATTGAATTGGGGGTTTTACGACGAAACTCGTGACATTAGTCATGATGGGGAAATATTTGTATTTTTCTCAATTAAGTAAGTTTTTCTTTATATTATGACTAAATTAAACTATTAACATATGGAGAATTTTTGTCAACAAAAGTGAGAAGATAACCTTTCGGAATCGCCAAGGAAGACTAATTTTTCAGTTTGCTGCTCACGTTCAGTGCACCATCACTATCACTACGGAAATTTATCATTTTTTATTAAGATATTGTTGGGAAATTTATTAGTAAGAGTTTTGATGAATTCCAAAACCAACTGACCCCAACCGAGTAGATGTTGCCAGAACCTAATGTTAGTAGGTAGGCTCGCTGTTTGAGTATTGTTAAGATTTTATCTTTACAGGACTCCAGCTGAAGATGGCAACATGACATCACTCGGACAGAACATCAGTTGTTAGGAAAACAACTGAGCGTTCATCAGATGAGAAGCAGTAAAGGGGAAGAGAACATCAGATGAAAGAAAGCCATCTGAGCGTTCGAACCCAACTGATCAAATACAAGGAAGACAACTGAGTGTTCAGTTTCAGAACATCAGTTGTAGAACTCAACCGAGAAGATCAACAACTTTGAAGATGAAGTCAGCTGAGAGTTCAACTGTTAGTTGTCAGATAAGAACATCGGCTGAAGAACAAGTTAGTTGAAGATCGAAAGTCTTAACCGACCACTCCTTGTTGGAAGTCTGTTGTTAAGATTTGAATTTCAAAAAGGAAGTCACGTGAGGGTTTGACCGTTCAGTCATTACCCCATTTGGCCCAACACAAGGCTATCTCAGATGGAAAGCAGATGGGCACAGATGCCATATCGGGAAAGTCTGCAGAGATGAGAGACAAGCCATCGCTTTCAAAGAACAGAGATCAACAGCTTCTCCAACGGCTAGTTGATACTCTCCGCCTATAAATAGAGGCCTTCATTCATTCGAAGAGAATACAGGACACACACGCGAGAAGAAACCAGAGAGCGAAAGAAAGAGCAATATTCTTCACGAGCTGAACTGAATTTAATCTCTTAGAACATCACTTGTTGAGAGTTCTAGAGTGAGTTAGTTTTTGTGTCTTTAGATCGAACCTTGAGAACATCACTTAGTGAGAGTTCGTAGAGAGTTAGATCATAGCTCATTTCACTTTCGAGCTTTTAGTTGGAACCCCATTTTCTTTCACCTGAAAAGGTTTAGGATCCTACTCTTCCTGCAACTGAGTAGATAGGTTGTTTAGTACCCGGAAACTAAACTGTAAGGTTGATAAGTACCCGCAAACTTATCCTTAACGGTTGCTCAGCCCGCGTAAGCTGAGTGGTTTGTCCAGAAGAACTTGGACAGAGTTGTGTGGACTCACAACTCCCCGTGGACGTAGGAGTGTTATCTCCGAACCACGTTAATTCTCTGTGTGCTTGTGTTTTTCTTTATTCAGTTATTTCTTGCATTCTCATCTGACTGACTAACCAGCATACAAACCTCATTTGTGCATTCTCAACTGTTTTGGTTTTTGACCAACCGTTCATAAAAGCGTGAGTTGTTTTACGAGTTTAATTTCCACCACATTCCGCACAGCACCACTCTTCCAGCTGAGGTTGCTTACTCAGCTGAGAGATTCCAACTGAGTCTTTTTACTCGGTTGAAGTATTTTTCAGGAGTTTAGTTTTAAAATCCTAACTGGTGTATTCCCCCTCCCCATACACCAGTAACTCGTATCGAGACCATCAGATATTATTCTAATTATTTTCCTAATTCTTTTCTATGTTTGCTTCTGTCTAATTATTGTGTTTAATAATTGGTGTCCTCTATACTGATCAAACTAATCAGATTTCTCTTGTAATAAATGGAACATTACAACGCAAACTATTTGTAGACGAATGATGCTATATACTATAGGCTACTTTGTTTTATTTTTCCTTTATTTCATTATCTTTTGGGAGAAAAAATAGGATTATTGTTGGATTATAGCAATTTTAAAGAAAAAACACAAATTATAGCGGTAACCTTTTAAAACTATTAATTTTAGCATTATATGATTTTTTTACCCTTATTTATATATTTTTTAATTATTGGACAATATTCCACGTTTTGCATTATTTATTTGCCTAATCAGATAATTTATTAATTTATAATTCCACGTTTCTTTTTCTCTGCGTAACTTCCTTCATTTCCGTCTTTTCCACCTCCATAGTCATCTTCCGTTCATCCTCCATCCGCTAATCTCACGTTTCTTCCCACTTTTCTACCAAATTATGATGTGATTTCACATTATTTTTCATGCGAATCCCTATCTTTTTAATGTGAATTGCCATTTTTTTGCATTTGAATTCGTATTAAATATGAAACCACACAAATTATAATGTGATTTTACATTTTTTTCATGTGAATCCCCATCTTTTTTCTGTGAATTCCCATTTTTTTTGCCTATGAATTCCCATTATAATTCACATTATTTTTCATGTGAAACCACACAAATTATAATATAATTTCACATATTTTTTCATATGATTTCCCACAAATATATTTATGCCCGCGACTTTCAGAACATAATTTCCAAATCTACGATTGTGGGTCAAAAATTAGGAGTTGGGGTAAGGCGGGGAGGAGGTGGTCGGCGGTGGCGGCGAGGAGGACAAGCTTGCTGGAGATGAAAGTGGATTGGATGGGGAGGCTGCAGAAGTGAAAGGCGGAGCGGGGAAGAGGAAGGGGCAACCATTTGCGAGAAATGGGATCGGCAGTGGCGAGGACGGTTTTATGCTTAACATATCCAACCACATTTTTTTGTTGTTTCTGATATGGTTCAGCCAGATGATGGTGGTGCTAGTGGAGGGTGGTGTCGACAATAAATATTCTTGTCGACGGCGAGTTGAAGCTAGAAATTAGTCGGGTGGTCCTGGTGGTGGCGGCTATTTGGGTTGGGAGAAACATGCATAAGAATAGGGTTAAACGTAAATAAGAAAATGAAACTATCTGCAAAATATATAAAACATGAAGGAAAGGCAAATAAGTCTATAATTGCTATTATTTTGTAGTTTTAAAAAGTATTGCTATAATTAATAATTAGAATCTTAGAATTGCTATTTTTGAATTTTACCAAAAAAAAATATTTGTAATTTTTTAATATATGAATCATTTAATTCACACAAAACGATCACGTATCGGTAAACAATGTTCAAATTATTTTGACATTTAACAACATATTATCAAAGTATATATATATATATATATATAGTTGAGATCTAGTGAGAATAAATTTTATATGAGAACGTGAGAATGACACATTTTAATGCATTTTTATCACATTGGAAATGCATATATTGCAGAAATGTAATGCATACATAATCTTATGCATAAACTGCAATAACTTAAGAGAAAATCCCCCAAAATAGCACTTCTAGGATAGTTATTTTAAAATTTAGCACTATTTTAAAAACTTAAAGTTTTGGCACTTTCTCTCTTTTATACCCTCAACTACAATTTGTAATTTCCATCATATCCCAATTTTCTCTTTTCCCTACCATTGTATTTTCTCTCTCTCTCTCTCTCTTCTCATCCGCCACCCCCCTCTCTTTCTCTCTCTCTTTTCAAACTCCAAACTCAGCCGACGAGGGCGGCGCTCGCGCCGCCGCCGCATACCTCCCCACCAACTTCACCATCTCTGCCACCTACACGCCCCCTCTCTTAGATATCTCTCTACCCACGACGCTCTGAATTGGAAAGCTTTTCGGTTTGATTTTGCAGAAACACGGCGACGACGGAGGGTGCATGGCGGCACGAGCAAGCTTCGCAAATTCACCCCACAAGCACGACGAAGTCTCCCAGGATCTGCGAATTCTCCCCGCCATCTCCAGTCACCGGATCTGCGAATCTCTGCGGCGGAGGTTCAGATATGAGAAGCACGACGAAGTCTCCCAGGATCTGCGAATTCTCCCCGCCATCTCTAGTCACCGGATCTGCGAATCTCTACGGCGGAGGTTCAGATCGGAGAAGCTCTTGTGCTCCGACCAAATTCAGGTGTCGATGACTCCAATTATGACGTGGCGAGCGGATTCCGGTGAGGATCGAGGGGTGCTTGAGGACGGCGATCGACCACAGGCCGCGCTAGTAGCGGAGACCGAGGAATTGTGGCATCATGTTGAATATTCTTGTTGGATATTCATGTTGTTTCCATCGTCAGATCTCTCATTATTATGTGTATGTTTGCTTTTTAATCCTTGAGTTTTTAGTTACTGGACGAGTGAAGCATTTTATTGTTGAATAATGTAAATTACATAGCCGCAGTCTGCGATATCTCTCATAGTGAAGAATTAGTAAATGATGAGACTATTGCTAATAGAATATCATTATTAGATCTGATTGCTTTCTGTTGTTGCTCATGTTGTGCTGCATTAATATGGTTTGTAGATTTGTGTGCATTCACAAATTTTGCCAGTTTTTTTTTTGTGACGTCTCAAATTTTTTTCCTTTTTTTTTGTGACTTCACAAAAATTTTCAATTTTTTTTGTGACTTCACAAAAATTTTAATTTTATTTTGTGACTTCACAAATTTTTTCTTTTTATTTTCTGACTTCACAAAAAATTTGTGGCCGCCGGCGACTGTGCGGCGGATAAGTGGTGGTGGAATATTTTTTTTGTGACTTCACAATTTTTTTTTTCTGACTTCACAAAAAAATTGTGGCCGCCGGCGACTGTAGCGGCGGCACGGCGGCGGCAACGGTGGAAAAATGGTGGTGGTTTTTCTTTTTTTTTTTTGTTCAGTCACAAATTTTTTTCTGTGGTCGCCGGCGGCAGCGGCCGGAAAGTGGTGGCACGGCGGCGGCGGTGGTGGGGTTGTGGTGGTGGAATGTTTTCTTTTTTGTTCAGTCACAAATTTTCTTTATGTTACTAGATAGGAATGTCAAAAAGTGTTATATTTTCAAAGATTAATAAGGGGTGCTAAATTTTAAAAAAACTATCTAAGAAGTGCTAGTTGTAAAATCCTCTCATAACTTAATGCATTAACATCATAATGCATAAATTACATTAACTTAAAAAAATCGTTAAATCTGAGCCATTTATTAAAAAAGATCAAAGGTCCAAATTTATTCTCATTTCTCACCTAAAATAGCATTCTTACCTGATCCTCTTATTATATATATATATATATATATATATATATATATATATATATATATTGTTAACTCAAAATGCATATGACGAAGATGATATGTTGACCTTTGACCATCGCATTACGATTTAATTAGTATATATACATCTAGCACATTTAAGAAGTTATTAATTAGAATATTTTAAAAGTGATCTAGTAACTTTTTCTAAAGTTGAGATCGATGTGGAAGTGGAATGTATATGTATCCGAACAATTTGCCTGGATACGAATAGTAGTGCAACATTTCATGTTCATCTGAAGGCATCAATTTTCTAATCTTCATTTTCAACACTATCAATTACCACTAGGAACTTTTTTTTTTTAATAATGATCGCAGTCATTCATAGATCAATACTTTTGAAATTCAATTATTGTTACATTTTTCAAATTTAAGAATATAAGTCGGCGCACGCAAGTACTAGGACTTTTCCAATTTATATTAATATTTTCCTATTCCATTTTGGAGTTGAACTTCACATGTGGTTAAATGCTTAAATTTATTTATGTATTTATTAAATGGATTCTAATGGTGGCTTAATTACTCGCTGTTGAATATATAATTCAACTCGATAATATGCTAACAATAATTTATTGCGATAAAATAACCGAAATTTTTGCTTACCCAATAAGTTTCTTCGTTTCTTTATTAATCATAAATTTGTTTAATTTTTTCTTACTTTTTTTTTCCCATTTGTATTGCTAATAGTTGTTTCTTAATTAGTTGAAACAATGGCTGGCAAAATCTTGGCCTGTCCCAAACATGTTATATCTCGTCAACTTTGAACAGTTCCTTTCAAGTCCTTAAACGTGATCAAATAATAATTTGTTGTGTACGTATTAAATATGTGTAATTTGATTTGACATAATTACCCTTCAGCCCTACCGTAAGAAAGTATATATCGAATAGTAAAATTTTAAAATGCACAATGATTAGAGAAACATCAAGATTGATTAATACTACTTCAAGAAGTAAGAGATATACCCGATTCGACGTTAATTACCACAAATATAATTAAAAGAAGATTAATGTTTTGCGTCGACATGATTTAATATTTAAATTCGAGAAAGGACAATTTACTTGGCTTTCATTTCAAATACTCAACAATTAATATTTTGAAAACAAAAATGCTCTAAGAATCTGTGTCAATATCAATCTTTGTAGTAAAAAGTTTCTTGAATGAGTGATTTACTGTATTAAAATTGCATTTCGATCCTTTATTATATTATATTTTTCAAATAAATATTCCATGTCTTTAAGCGAAGCTCATTAATTTAAGTTGTGAGTCAATTAAAAGATCAATTTTTAACTTGTTTGATGATCGAATGAATACCTTTTTTTGGGAGATGAGTGAAAATGAGTATAATGAAAGTGAAAAAACATTTCTTTTATTTTATCTTTTAGGAAAAGTTGATTGCTAGCTAGCTAGGTTTCTTTTAGAAAATGATGGATGAAAATTGTGGAGATTCATATAAAGATGGTCCATATTAGGAAGATCGTAACAAAAAAAGGAAAAAAGAAAAACAGAAAAAAGAACATAAATCTGAATTAAAAGTTTCCAGGTCCACAAATATGCAACTTGCATGGTTAAAAGCGGATGTTTTTATTGCATTGAAATGACATTTTTATTTTGCAGCTTCACATGTTACATTTTACGAATCTCTTCCCTTGCAGGTAGGGGACCTCCACATTAAATCACTTTATTTCTATTATATTTTATTAATATATATGTATATACAATCGATTTTATTTTGTACGCGCAACATATTTTCTTAGAGCCGCTCAAAAAATTTGCTGATAATATAAGTAAAGAAATCTAAGATTTTATGCGTCTAGGAACTCAAATTACTAGCATTTGATCCTCAATAACATGAATAGTTATATCAATAAGACATCTAGCTAGAAATATATGTAGGTTTTATTTGATATTAAGATTACGATAGCATATCTCAAAGAAAAAAAAAAGAAAAAAAAAAAGAATACGATAGTGGAAAGTTGGCTTTTTGCAATACATACATTATTTCGCAAAATTGTTATCTTTCTTTAGTAGGAATATAAAAATTAACCAACGATTTTAAGGTTGTGTACCGTGATATAAAACTATTTTTGAGAGAAATGTAAAAGAAAATCTGATCAACCTACTTGCATTTACTCCCTCAAAAAAAAAAAAGAAAAAAAAAAGAAAACTACTTGTATTTACTAAATAGCAATAGAACTGAAGAAGTTCAGTGATTTTTTTACTTTTTTTTTTAATTCTATCCAACTAATTTACCAAAAAAATGGAAGAATAATTTAATCCAACGAAGTTTATACTAATATAAAACTGATACGCAATTGCTCGATACGCAGCTCTCCGACAACATTTGGTGGCACATGTACAAATTTAATTGCAAAGGAAAAAGTGGATTCTAATAATCTATGACATGTGAGATACAAAAAAGAAAAAAAAGAAAAAATATCTGTGACATGTGAAATTCATTAGATTTATTTACAATATTTCTGACAAAAGGTATCTAAAATATAGTATGCTGAACCGTACAAGATATACCCGACCGACAATATCAAAAAAGGTCTGGCTGATTTTTTTATTGGATTAATTGTCAAATTAATCCTCAACTTTTGTCACATTTTGATTTTAATCCTCACATTTTATTTAATTTAATTTTTTTGATGAAAATATTCTGATCAAGTAAGAAGAAGAAGTCATTTTCTCCATTAACCATTGACTAATAACTTTGAATTACTAAAAAATGAGAATGATATACAGTGAAATCAAGAGGGAAAAGAAAGGGAAATAGAAGAGCAAAATATGCAATATATATATATATATATATATATATATATATTTCTGCAAAAGATAGAGATGAAATCGCTAAACCCTCCTATCATAAGTTTTTATTTTTCATGAAACGACGACGTTTAGTGTTTAAAATACTACGTCGTTTCATTAGCCGCGATGATTTGCCATGGCGACATCCGACGTCCACCTCAACATTAATTTGGCAAAAACATATTATTGAGGGAAAAGTTAGAAAAATGAAAGGTGAAGTATTTGTGGGTAAATTTAAAAGGTGAGGGTTAAAACCAGAATATGATAAAAAAGTCAAAATTTATTTGACAATTAACTCTTTTTATTTTTCCTAATTTTTTTTGATAAAATTAAAATATAGCATCAGTACTATACATACAATATTGATATTGGGAGTACTAGTTTTGGACGACGAGAGCTTTTGTTTATGTGAATTTATTTTGAGGATTCACATCACATTGAATACTTAATATGATACTAATATATTGGGTAAGAAACCAACTAAATTTTAAATTAAGAATTCATATGGGTTTATGGTCAAAGTTTCATATTTCAAGTATCGACTAAGTTTAAATATAGGCCTAAAACAGAAAGAGAGTAACATTTTTCTTTAAAGGGACCATCATATTTCTTTCTCTAAGCATGTTGGAGATTAACCTCTAAATCAACGATTCTCCGAAAATTCAACACACACAAACAGGAATTGAAACGACATTAGTGTGATCACGTTACTTCTTGACAATAATAAATATGTTATTGACATATATTTTTTTGTGACCATAATAAAATTTGTCACTGTTAAATTTCTATTGATAAGAGAAATCACTACAAAAAGGGGTCGATTACCGAGGAGAGATGTCGTCGGTAATTCACTAAATGTTGTCGGTAATAATATTACCGACGACAAAAATCCGACGTTGAATTGGTCGTCGGTGATGACATTACCGACGGCAGGCGATTCGTGGGCTCGTTGCCGGATAATTATCGGCAGAAATACCGACGGCGTCGCTGTCGGTAATTACCGACGGTCATGTTGCCATCGGTGATTTCACCGGTGACTTAAGCGTAATCACCGAGGGCAAATGTCCTGTCAGTAATTTAATTATTTTTTTATTTTCTTTTATTTCATTTTTATATTTTATTACATGTTTCACGATTCAACTATACAACCAACAATATAACAAATCAAACACTAGATACACCATATCACAATTTACCAAATCAATAGTAATATATAAAAACAAATGTAAAATACGAGTGCAATATTGTTCCAAAGTATTCAATATAGTAGATGTACGGAGTATATAAACAACTACTGGACAAGAGAAGAACCTAATCAAGTAGGGGGAGGACGAGGAGGTAACTGAGCCGACTGCATAAACTGCTCGAACATAGCCATCCGTTGCTCGATGGCTTCACGTGCTGCTTGTTCTGCAGCCCTGTCCTCCTCAGCCTTCTACAGCCGTTCCTCCAACATGGAGATCCGGGTCTCGTACATTTCCTGCGTCATCGCTGAAGTGTCAGTGCTACCAGTAGACCACCTACTCACCTGGCTCACACCGGCACTTCCAATGCCGTACCGTCGCGACCTCTCGGGATGTACAATCTCCAAGTAGATCTCGTTCAGGTCCTCTCATCCTGTCTCAGCAGTAATGCGATGAATTTCCGCCTAATTCATACATAACACAATACATAATTGTTAGAAAATAAATACATTTCAATATATATTACTAATATTTGAATAAACTTAAATACTTACATCAAGTTTTTCATCCCTCTGTATCGCATAACTGCCATCCTCCTTTGTATGGATTCGGAGGAAAGTGTCATAGTTCAAGGCAGTCAGCGGGATCCACTCTGCAAGCTTTGTTAATGCATATATAGAAGATAAATAAATTATTATTTGTGATATATATATAGATATATTACTTATGAACTGAATTGATAATTACTAACCAAAGTCTGCTGCAGGATATGAGTGGACTGAGACCCTCCAATGTGCTTGTTGATCCCTGTACTCGGTCCATCGGGCTCAGACAATCGGTTTTGGTTGTGTCGCTGGAAAACCCTTTGAACATCCTCCTGCAGCCAGTACGCCACTATCCTAACTACCAAATTACTTGAATCAGACGAAATTTCGATAGCATAACCCCACTATCCTAACTACCAAGTGCTCAACTCTACCAGCTATTTTAACCATAATGGTTTTAATTTACTAAATCTACCCGGCCCCCAATTGTTCAAGCAATACAATATAAAATAAGCAATAAAAAAATACAATAATTAATCAAATTAAAAAAGTCATTTGTTGGGAGAAGATCCTTAAGAAGTAATCAATTTTTATCCCAAAGGGAGAAGAATTTATTAAATCTATCCCACAATGTACTGCGTGCTCATTTCCACGTTATGTACGTAATAAATCCAATTCACAAGGGGCAACCAACAATAATTTCAAATAAGATAATGGCATCCATTAGCACACTAATGGAGCATGAATAATCGAAATAATACTTATATGCTTCAATTCCAACACTGTCATTGCTAAATTTCAAAAGCATGTCTAATGCATACAACAAACATAATCAAATCATCAATATACAGCTAAGTATCAATTCAAGAAGCATATTGGTTGCGGAGCGGGACAACAGTGACAGAGCGACGGTGGAATGAGACAACGAACGACTGTAACGAGAGAGAGGGAGACCGGGTCAGAGAGAGAGAGAGGCGAAGGGGAGAGAGAGAGAGAGAGAGAGAGAGAGAACACTTACACACGGCGACGGTGGCGCGCCGACAGATTACAGAGAAAGCCTCCCTCTGCTGTTAAGAGAGTGGGTGAGAGAGAGAGAGAGAGAGAGAGAGAGAGAGAGAGAGAGAGAGAGAAATTATATGAGAGAAAGAGAGGAGAACACTTACATACGGCGGTGGTGGCGCGGCGGCGGAGGATTAGGGAGAGAGATGGAAACTGACGTTAAGAGAGAGGGTGAGAGAGAGAGAGAGAGAGAGAGAGAGAGAGAGAGAGAGAGAAATTATATGAGAGAAAGAGAGGAGAAAACTTACCGTGGTGGTCGGCGGCGGAGCCCGAAAACGGTGCGAGACGGCGGCAAGACGACGGAAATGGCAAATTCGGACTAAAAGCCCCAATTTGATCTACAAGATTACCGACGGAACCCATAATCGGCAATTTTGCCGACCTGCATAAATTACCGACGGCGGGGTGTTCCCTCGGTAATTACCGACGAAAGCGCCCTCGATAATTGCCGAAGGAAACTACCGTCGGTAATATTATTCATAAATTAAAAAATTATAAATTCATATTTTACCGAGGGCAGCTGTCGTCGGTAATTTACCGAGGGAATTTCCCTCGGTAGTGCCATCGGTGATTTTAGCAGAAATAAGCCCGCCAAATTATCGTCGATACTCCGTCGGTAATTTTATCAAAATTGACCCGTCATTTTTGCCGTCTGTATTTGGTCGGTAATTATCGAGGGTATAGTTGCCGTCGGTTATTTCCTCGGTATTTTGGCTGTTTTTTTGTAGTGAATTATTGTCACTCTATGTTTGTTTGAGTGACAAAATAACAATAGTCGCTGATAAATAGTGATAATAAACACTGACGATAATAATAGTTGTCAATGTTATACTTTTTTATGATGAGAGAAATTATTATCATGATGTTTGTTTTTAGTGACAAAATGACAATCGTCGCTGACATATCTAGTGACAATAAATACTGACGATAATAATATTTGTCATTGCTATACTTTTTTATGATGAGAGAAATTATTATCATGATGTTTGTTTTTAGTGACAAAATGACACGTGCAATCACACAGTGGTGGATCCAATACTCGAACGACCCCGACAATCGCTCGGGTAATTTTTTTTACAATAATTCTATTCGGACATATTATGTCTGGACATACGTGCTTGAAATCGATAAAATATAATCCGATTGTCTTCAAAATTTCTTTCCTACTCCGACCCGCTTCCGAAATATCGATCTCACGCACACCTGCACCCAATCCACACCCAAGTCCTAAACTTGTGAATTTAAATTGGGATGAAACTTTATAATTAAAATTTCAAAAGTGTATGTTTATTAATGATCAAACTATTGAAACTATGAAATAAAATTATTAGTTAAAAATTTTCAAATCCGTTTTTTTACCATCGTATGTCTGGACATAGTATGTCCAAATAGCACTACCCTTTTTTTTAATATTTTTGTTGAATTTTTTATTTTTTCTCTCTACATTTATATGTATAATTGTAAGTTAGCCCGTCAAATTTGCGACTAAATACATAAGCGTATTCTTGCCCGGTCACATTCCAAATTCTAACTACGCCCCCGCACTGACATATATAGTGACAATAAATTTGTCACATTTACAATTTTTTGTGAGTAGAAAAATTATTGTCATTATATATTTGTTCATAGTTACAAAAGAACAACCGTCACTGACATAATAACAATAAATACCCATGATAACAAAATTTATTACAGTATATTACAATATAACCCGTGCATTTTTGCAGTCATACCCTTGTCACAAAGCATAATCAAAGTTTCATTAATTATGGTGACACGATCAATGTAGGACCATACAAAACATAAGTACATAACATACAGCATATCTAAATGTTTTTATTTCTTTTTTTTTTTGAGAAAATAATTATTTTCTTAAAAATTAAGTAGTTTTTCAAGATGTGACTTGCAGTCATTAAAATCACTTTGGTTGATTTAGGTCCTTACTTTAGAGGAATGAAATCTCTATTTCCACGTCCTTCCAGAAAGATTTATTGGTGAAACTAAATTGCTCTGTTCTAAAAATTAATTTACTTTTTCTTATTTAGTCATGCATCCAATAAATTATTCCCATATCCAAAATTAAAATATCAATATTTCACAATACATAAGAAACAATATATATATATATATATATATATATATATATATATATATATATATTGAGAGGATCACATGAAAACTTCTTTTTATATAGGAAATAGGAACTAATCTACACCATTCATTTACTTTGATCAATGGATGATATTCACTCTTGGAGTTTAACTCAAATTAGCGGATTACATATCATTAAGGTTAGTATTGTAATTCAACATAATTATTTGACCTCTCAATTATTGATTTCACAGGATCTCGTGATATCCTTTTTCTTTTCCATCTGCAAAATTAAGTCTCTCCTCAATAGAACAACGAAGAAATCCAAAAATTCGCGAACAAAAATATGGAGTTTGAAGGTTCTGCAAGGAGGACGGAGATGGAGCGACTGGCGATGCAGGTAAATGAGGTGATGGGAACATTAATTAACAGCGAGATTCAATGATTGAGGGAATCGTTGCAGGCACAACGTGAAGGATGCAATACCGTGCTTATGTGTTTAGATAAATTTGGAGAGAGAGAGAGAGAGAGATTATGATTGATGGTCCCGATACGAGTTACTGGTGTATGGGGGGGATACACCAGTTAGGATTTTTCAACTTTTGAAAAACTTAACACTTGAAATCAACTTCAACTGAGTAAAAGGACTCAGTTGGGATCTCACAGCTGAGTAAGCAACCTCAGCTGGAAGAGTGGTGCTGTGCGGAATGTGGTGGAAAATGTACTCGTAAAAACAAACTCACACTTTTGTGCACGGTTGGTCAAAACCAAAACTGTTGATGTGAAAGTATGCAGATTGTATGCGGTTAGTTAGTCAGATGAGATATGCAAATAGAGACTGAACACAAATAAACACGACACACAAGATTTACGTGGTTCGGAGAGAACTCTTACGTCCACGGGGAGATGTGAGTCCACACACCTCAGTCCAAGTTCTTCTGGACAGTTCCACTCAGCTTACGCGGGCTGAGCAACCGTTACAGTTTAGTTTTCGGGCACTAAACAGCCTAAGTCAAGTTTGCGGGTACTTGACGACCTGACTACTCAATTACAGGAAGAGTAAGGTCCTAGCACACTTTTTAGGGTGTGAGAATGGGTAGGATTTCCAACTACAGCTCGATCACGAATGAGAGCTGGATCTAAGGCTTGAACGAATAAACACTCAACCTAAGATCAAAAACAGTTTCGATCTCTAGGAACCCTCAGCTACTAATGTTCTCTCAAATTGGAACTCTCAGCTGCTGATGCTCTTAGATGATGATTTTGCAGATTTGCTTTTTGCTTTGATTTCTCTCGAGAAAGCTCTTGAATTTTTCGTTGTCTAAGTGTCTATCTCTCTCGAATGAGAGAATGCCTCTAGTTATAGGCGGAGAGAATCAACTAGCCGTTGGAGGAGCAGTTGATCTCTGATCGGTTGAAAGCGATGGCTTGTCTCTCATCTCTGTAGACTTTCCCGATATGGCATCTGTGCTCTTCTGCTTTCCATCTGAGACAGCCTTGTGTTGGGCCAGATGGGGTAATGACTGAACGGTCAAACCCTCATGTGACTTCCTTTTGAAATTCAAATCTTTGACAGTCAACTTCGGTTTGTCGGTTGAAAGTCTTGACCTTCATCTGAGTGATCTTCAGCTGATGTTCCGATCTGTCGAGCTCTCAGCTGACTTTGAACTTCAAACAGTTGAACTCCTTGTTCGGATTCTATAACTGAGGTTCTGAAACTGAACCCTCAGTTGTCTTCCTTGTATTTACTCAGTTGGGTTTGAACCCTCAGATGATTTCCTTTTCATCTGATGTTCTCTTCCTTTCAACTGTTTCTCATCTGATGAATGCTCAGTTGGTTTCCTTTTCAACTGATGTTTTGAAGACTTCCCCTTGTTTGCATCTGAACAAATGAACTCTCAGTTGTCTTTCTTCACAACTGATGTTCTGTCTGAGTGACGTATTGTTGCCATCTTCAGCTGGAGACCTGTAAAGATAAAATCTTAACTTTGCTCAAACAGCGAGCCTAAATTCTAACATTAGGTTCTGGCAACATCTACTCGGTTGGGGTCAGCCGGTTTTGGAATTCATCAAAACTTATACTAATAAATTTCCCAACAATGATGAAGCGGCAGGTTATGCATTTTTAGGGGAAATACAAGTGTGATTATGTTGTTTTTGTGTTTTTAGTTTGTAGATGATTTTCGTGATTTTCTTTTTGTAATTATTTGCAGTAAATGTGTTGATTTTGAATGAAGAAGAAAGCTTTACCGTCATTTGTTCAATTACTTGGGTATTTTAAATTATAATATTGATTATATGCATTAAGTTATTTGTATTTGTGCATTTCTTTAAAGTTGAAATGCATTAAATGAAGATTATATATCTAGTGTTTTATATGAATTGTCTTTTCAATGTTTGATCAATTATTATTCAAGAGAATGAACATAATGAACCTTCAGAAGAATTACATGTTGTTTGAAAATGTTTATGGCTCATCTATGCCGCAAAGCATTAATATACCCTTTCGATCTTGTGAAAATAAAGGGTAATGTCAGATGTCTTCGATAGGAAATGCGATGTTAAATGAGAACAAGCATAAAAGGGGAGTAACAATTTCAATCAGATGACAAAAATATGATGAGTGAAACTTTATCACATTGATTGACATAGAGAATACTATCTAGATGTGTTCACGAAAGTTATAGATGTTAATGCATCATTTATTATGGTAATGGATAATAATAATAGCTTCTACAAATCATTTATGGTTTATAATGTACAAACAAGATTTATAAAGCGTGCATCCTTAAAAAAAATTACATTTATAAATAGGGCTGCTTATTCGGATCTGGGTAATCGGTTATTAACCGTAACCGGTAATAAACGTGTTGGGAAATTTATTAGTAAGAGTTTTGATGAATTCCAAAACCGACTGACCCCAACCGAGTAGATGTTGCCAGAACCTAATGTTAGAAATTAGGCTCGCTGTTTGAGCAAAGTTAAGATTTTATCTTTAGAGGTCTCCAGCTGAAGATGGCAACAAGGCATCACCCAATCAGAACATCAGTTGTCATGAAAGACAACTGAGAGTTCATATGTTCAGATGGAATGAGGGGGAAGTCTTCAGAACATCAGTTGTGAAGGAAACCAACTGAGCGTTCATCAGATGAGAAGCAGTAAAGAGGAAGAGAACATCAGATGAAAAAGAAGTCATCTGAGGGTTCAAACTCAACTGACTAAATACAAGGAAGACAACTGAGGGTTCAGTTTCAGAACCTCAGTTGTAGAACTCAAACAAGAAGATCAACAGCATGAAGTTCAAACTCAGCTGAGAGTTCAACGGTTCAGTCAGAACATCAGCTGAAGACCATTCAGATAAAGATCAAGATTTTGAACCGACTAATCGAGGTTGACTGTCAGAAAGGTTTAAGATTTGAATTTCAAAAGGAAGTCACATGAGGGTTTGACCGTTCAGTCATTACCCCATTTGGCCCAACACAAGGCTGTCTCAGATGGAAAGCAGAAGAGCACAGATGCCATATCGGGAAAGTATGCAGAGATGAGAGACAAGCCATCGCTTTCATTGATCAGAGATCAACAGCTCCTCCAACGGCTAGTTGATACTCTCCGCCTATAAATAGAGGCATTCTCTCATTCGAGAGGTTCACGTGATAAGAGACACAAGTGCAATCGCAAGAGAAACAAGTGCAAGAAAAATCTGCAAAAATCATATTCTAAGAGCATCAGCAGCTGAGAGTTCAAGAGTGATAGAACATTAGTAGCTGAGGGTTCATAGAGTTATAATCTGTCTTAGATCTTAGTTTGAGTGTTTATTCGTTCAAGCCATAGATCCAGCTCTCATTCGTGATCGAGCTGTAGTTGGAAAATCCACCCACATACTCACCTTAAAAAGTATCTGTTAGGGTCATACTCTTCCTATAATTGAGTAGCTAGGTTGTCAAGTACCCGCAAACTTGACATAGGTTGTTAAGTACCCGCAAACTTAACTGTAAAGGTTGATAAGTACCCGTAAACTTATTGCAACGGTTGCACAGCCCGGGTAAGCTGTGTGGAATTGTCCAGAAGAACTTGGACTGAGGTGTGAGGATTCACATCTCCCCGTGGACGTAGGAGGGTTATCTCCGAACCACGTTAAATCCTGTGTGTCTGTGTTTATTTTTATTCAGTTGCTTATTGCATTCTTATCTGATCAAACTAACCAGCATACAAACTGCATTTTTGCATATTCAACTGTTTTGGTTATTGACCAACCGTGCTAAAAACGTGAGTTGTTTTAACGAGTTTAATTTCCACCACATTCCGCACAGCACCACTCTTTCAGCTGAGGTTGCTTACTCAGTTGTGAGATTTCAACTGAGTCCGTTTTACTCGGTTGAAGTAATTTCTAAGGGTTAAGTTTTAAAATCCTAACTGGTGTATTCCCTCCCCCCCCCCATACACCAGTAACTCGTTTCGGGACCATCAAAACGAATTGGGGCAGTTACCCGTTAACCGATTTTTTTCGATTATGGGTCAGTTTCGGTTAGGGCTTGTAAAGAATTTCGGTTATCGGTTATAACCGATAATTGGTCGGGTTAACCAAATAACCGACTAATTATAAAATATATATACTTTGGTTGTATTTTATTTTGAATCCCCCAAATAAGCCCTACCTCTCTCACTCTCTCGTCGCGCCACACACCACCACACCAGTTAGCACTTAGCAGTTACGCCTCTCTCTCATCCTCCGGCGAAGGCGGAGTTGACGGATGTCTCTCTCTCAATATCTCAGCCTCTCTCTTCAATCTTCCTGCTCTGCCTCCGCCGCTCGGCCCGCTTAGGACGTCTCTCTCTCAATCTCTCAGTCTCTTTCTCTGCGCGAGTCAGGGCTGCGCCACTGCGGTCAGCCGGTCGCCGCTTCGTGAGCTCGCCACCGTGCCAACCACCACCTTCCTCGGTTCCTCCTTCGCTGCCCAGTCCACTCGCCGGCGTGACGCTCCTCATTCCTCAAGCTGAAGCTGTATGTAACAGTATGTATTATTCTTCACTTCTTCTTTCTCTTATTTCTTTTATTTTGATCCAAAAATCATAAAATGGGAAGATTACTTGTTGACTAGTCACATTCCTATTTTCTGGCGTAGTAAAATATGTGTAGCTGTAAAATTCAATTTGCATCTTATATAGTTGTCAAGATTGGCAGCTTCAAGTTGTGAAAAATTAGGATCTTTTCTTTTTAGTTTGTTTTGTATCATTAAATCATTACAAGGGCTTTTATAGTATATTGATATGTTGTTCAAACACATTATGGATCAGATTTTAAATTGTATTCATAGCACGTATCTTGTTAGTTAAGAACATCTTTTTCATTTAGGACGAGCAACTATGTATAATTTTTTGTTTGCACTACAATTTGTGATTCAGTGATTCTTATGCTTGGAAGTTGGAAATTTGGATTTTGCCTTCATGTTTAGGGACATGTTTCTCTATTTATTAATTAGCAGTTTCGCACTTTACAATTTACACTTATAGTATTTATTACTAGTATTGTTTCTGCTGTAGTTCTCACCAAATCACATTTGTTTATTTTTCAATTTTCATCATAATTGAATGTTTAGTATATTGATTCTTGTAATCTTCTTAATAGTAGATGGCCAAGACAAATAAAAGCGGACAACCTTCATCTCAATCTGAAACACAAGCTAGTAATAGTAAGCTTGTAGTCACTAATGATGAGGAAGAGAATCGGCCCATTCATGAAAAATAGAATTAGACGATGTAGAAGAGGAAGAAGGGGAAGAAGAGCAGCAACAGCTGGCTAAGAGGCCTCCGAGGGGCAGCCGCGCCTCTAAGCGTAAAAAGGTAGTTTCTTGTTGTGAAACCGAAGAAGCGGGAAGACGGAAATCAACTCGTACATCCGATATGTGGACAAAATTTGATCCTGTGACTGTTGAGATAGAAGAACCACCTATAAAGAAAGATAAGGCTAAATGCAAGACTTGTGGAACATTGATTGCAACTGATACGTCAAAAAAATGGGACCATAACGATGTGGAAACATTATGAGAAGTGTCAGAAGAAGAACAAAGCAAACATAATCAAACTGTGCTCAACTTTTAAGAAAGCACCGATGAAACAGGGTCGGGGATGTTGACAATGTGGAGTTTCAACCAACTTGAGTCAGAATTACATTAGTTGAGATGATAATTCTTGATGAGCTGCCTTTCAAGTTCGTGGAATGTGAAGGATTTAGGAGGCAGACTCATCGGCCGTGTCCTCAATTTCAAATCCCTAGCCGACATACAATACGAGCAGATTGTGTGAAGATGTTTTTGGAGTAGAAAATTGTCATGAAGAGCTTCTTTCTGAAGAAAGGCATGGGAAGAGTCTCGATTACCACGGATTGCTGGACTTCTATTAATAACACAAATTTTATTTGTATTATAGCTTATTGCATCGACAAAGATTGGGTCTTGCACAAGAAGATCATTAGCTTTGGTAAGATTTGCAGTCATAAAAGGAATGATCTGGGTGCTTCTAACATCTCGTCATTGGAGGAATGTGGGTTGAAGAGAATACTTTGTTGCACTATGGACAATGCATCGGTAAATGATGTATGCATCAGATACATGAAGCCAATCATTGAGAGTTGGAACACGAGTGTAGCTGGTGGGAAATTCCTCCATGTGCATTGTGTTGCACACATCCTGAATTTGGTTGTCCATGATGGGTTAGAGGAGATTGGCTTGTCTATGAGAAGAGTTAGAGAAGCATGCAAGTGGATTAGGGGGTCACCAGCTAGAATTGAAGCGTTCAAGAAAATAATTAATGGTTGTAACCATAATATTGGGACCTCCAAGTTTCTTTGCTTAGACGTGCCGACGAGATGGAACTCAATATACTTGATGTTGGAGTCACCCATACCATATTCTGAATTCATCAAGTACTTTGCTCGGGTGAATGATGACTTTTGCAGATGACCTTGAAGAGAAGATGTATAAAAATGAACCTATAGGGGTTCCTGAAGATGCCGATTGGGTAAAAGTGAAGATGATGATGGAATACTTGGAGAAGTTTTATGATCTTACCAATCTTGTCTTCGGCACCGCATATGTCACATCGCACCATTTCTTCAAAGAAATGTGTGGTGTATTTGACCTCATTTATGAATTGGATTTCAATGAAGATCAAGAGGTAAAAAACATGGCAAGGAAGATGAAGGAGAAACTTGGTAAGTATTGGTTGGAGGAAGGTGAGTTGAATCCTAAGATGAACAAAATTTTCTACATTGCTGCATTGTTGGATCCGAGGCAGAAAATGAAGCATGTGGAGATGTGTTTGAATGGGGTATATGGCGAAAAGAGGGCAACCGAATTAGTCGTTTAGGTGAAAAACTCATTAAATGAGTTGTTCGAGCTTTATAAGAAAGAGATGACACCTGTGCCACTTATTCCAGAATCAAGAGCTAATGTATCTACTATGGAATTGGGACGAGCAGATCACCGAGGTAAAGGTAATCAATGTACTTCTCTACTTGTAGTTACGGATGAACAACCTGATGCTTTCGCAGACGCTTCAGAGATCACTCTCTATTTTACGGAGAAAAAATATGTGATGATTCAAGAAGAGGTTGGTTCATTTGATGTGCTTGATTATTGGAAAAAACATGGACCACATTTCCCCGTACTAAGTGAGATAGCTAAGGACATTGACGCAACCGTCGTTTAAGCTGCGACAAAATACAATTTGTATTTCACTCCTATGCCTACCCCTAGGAACAACTAGTTGGCAAGTACAGGGTCGATCCCACAGGGAGTTGCTCGCGATAATCTCTGGTTGGGTCACAAAAAGGTTGTGTTGAGTATCTATCTACTATGGCCTTGGGTAACTGTCACTATCACCTTTGGCAAACTGCTGAAAGTAAATACCTGTAACTTGACAAGCAAAAAGATCAGTAATAAAAACAATCCAGATTTAGGTTTCGAATCAATGAGTATAACTTTATCTCGATCATCGGTTCAAAGATATTTGTTGCACATGTATGTCAGTGGTTATAGGCTAAAACTATGCAGGGTCCCCACTGTCACGTCGCCACGTACGCTACATAGTCCGCCCAGCTCCATCCTTACGTTTAGGTCTTGACAGGCATACCCTAGCCAATCCTCTTGCTTGCCCAAAAGTCCCCAGGCATTCCACCTTTATAAGGCGCATGTTGGTCAAGCAGCATTTGGTTCTAGATGAGCCCACTCCGGCAACGGGTGAGATACGAGGACCTCTCTTCTGGCTTTCTCTAGCATTGACACATCTTTGCAGGTCTAGACCAAGACTACAACCCGCTCTTGCCGCTCTCGAGGAACGTAAGGCATTTGCGACCAGCACTTGATAACCCTCCTGCGATGTAGGAATCCGTATGTGCCCAGGGCTCGTTGGCCTTCCGAGTTACCTGTGACCACCGAACTTCTTTGGAATCGTTGCCCAATGCGTCGGGAACACACTTATGCAACTATCAAGAACACTTAAACCTCACGAATTTACAAGTTATACATCATATCATCTATCCTAAACCTGGATTTAAAGGCTTAGCTAGACATAAAGTAAATAACGAAAGCAAAAGAGATATAAAAAAACATACTTGAATTAATAACGATAAGCAAAAGAAGTTCGCCCTATTGGGACTTAACAATAAACGTAAACTGTATCTAAGAACAAAAGCATAAATTGTTTGCTGCGGAATTCTAAAGAGATAAAAGCTGAAAAAGTGTATCTTGCGCCTCGCATGCATGCATGTATTTATAGAGTACAAAAACTAGGGCAAACCCACAAACGGGCCTTCTAGAGAACGGCCCGGCTGCTTCCATATAAAGCTCGATGGATAAGGTTGGAAAGATCTCCTTCCTTATCGCCAAAATAGTGTTGCTGCTGTAGTAGGAAACTTTGATCGCAATCTTGTACCGCAAGGAATTTGTTTCCTTATAGGACTCTAACAATTGCATCTTCACGCGCCAGCACCGTTGCCCAAGCTCTGCACTCTGCCTTCCTCAGTCTCCCTACCATCTCTTGCCCACGGTAGTCTGCACCTTGCCTTCTAGAGTGAAACACGCAAACGTCTAGATTGACCATACCACTGAAAGTGGAGCAGCTCTTCATCTTGATTTGGACTTATGCCCTTGGTAGCTTGAGCCACGAGCACGGCTACTATGGTCATTGCCTCGTATCGCCAGTTCCTTCTCTTTTTGCATATTTTAACTCCAGTCTTGCCCAATACCTGCCTTTCTTTGCCCTGCCAACTCAAGTGTCCTCCCAGACACAAAACAGACACAAAAGACACTAAAACAGACTCGATCTAGACCTAAAACACACACGATAAGAGCACAAAATATGGGCTCGTCAGACATCTTGGCGATTCCCATATCTAGTGCTGCTTCAGAATGTGCATTTAGCACGGGAGGTTGCGTTCTGTCACAGTTTAGAAGCTCGTTAACTCCCAATATGGTTGAGGCTCTCATTTGCGCTGAAGATTGGTTGAAAGCTAGTCCGGTTGACAATTTTCTTAAAGATGAAGAAGGTGTTCTTGAATCCCAACTAGAAAAAGAGTTTAACTGTTGAGTATTGAATAATTCTTAAGTCTTGAATTCCAATTATGTAAAGTAACAAAACTAATTACTTATCTGTTTGTTTTTATATTGTTGAACTCACCTTTTGGCCTCCCATTCTAAGTGACTTGGGACTTCATACAGATTCAATCCATCTCTTCGACCACCGCCTAGGACGATGTCGTCGTCTGCCTTTTCCTCTCCTTCGATGGTAAGCCGATTGATTGACTTGAGAATAAATATGGACCCTTGATTTTTGTTGATCAATGGCTCAGATTTAACGATGCATTACGTTGTAGTAATTTATGCATTACAATATTTATGCATTAGGTTTCTGCAGTTTATGCATTAGAATGTCTATGCATTACATTTCTGCAAAATATGCATTACCAATATTATAAAAATGCATTAAAATGTATCATTCTCACGTTCTCATATAAAATCCATTCTCACCAGATCCATATATATATATATATATATATATATATATATATATATATATATATATATATGAGAGAGATCATATGAGAATAAATATCATCCTAAGAAATGAGAATAGATCTCCACCATAGATCTATGGGTGATGGAGGGTCAAGATTTGGCCCAGTCAAAGCGGGTCAAACCCGGGTCAACCCGTTGACTTTTTTAATATAAATTGTCACCCAAGATGCACCACATCATGTATTCATATGCACCACAATATATAATGAGATGCACCACTATGTGCATTAAGATGCACAGATTTTTTTTATTTTTTTATTTTTTTTAACTGTCACCCCAGATGCACCACATCATGTATTCATATGCACCACACTATATAATGAGATGCACCACTATGTGCATTGAGATGCACTGATTTTTTTTAAACGATCATCTCATATGCAAAACATCATGTATTCATATGCACCACATTATATAATGAGATGCACCGACTTTTTCAAATTTTTTAAAATTTTCAGATTTATTTTCCTTAGTTTTTTTGTTTGCCTCTTTCATTTTTTGTTTGCCGCTTCTTCTTTGGTCAAAATATGAGCGAGGGGAGCCAAAGGCCTCGGAGTGAGCCGAAAAATCTAAATTGTTGCCTGGTGATTATCCTTATAATTGTAATCAAAGTGAAGGCGGAGCTGTAAAATCGGAGCCGAAGGCGGAGCCGGGAGAAAAAATATGAAAAAAAATCGGACATGCACCACAATGTGTGACTAGATGTACCATATAATGTAACTAAATGCACCATAGAGTGTACCATATAATGTAACTAAATGCACCACAGAGTGTAACTAGATGCACAGTATTTTACGAAAAAAATTGAAAAAAAAAGAACTGGAAAAAATCCTACATGCACCACATTGTGTAACTAGATGCACTACACAATGTAACTAGATGCACTTAGTGGTGCATCTCATTATAGAGTGTGGTGCATATGAATACATGATGTGGTGCATATGAGGTGACCGTAAAAAAAAAAGTCAACGGGTTGACCCGCGTTGACCAGGCCGAATCTTAACCATCTATATAGATGTAATCAACGGTGGAGATTAATTTCTATTTCTCACTTTAAAATCACTTTGCATGGGAATCACTCCACACACACACACATATATATATATATATATATATATATAAGTAGGATCATATAAGAATACATCTTATCCTAAGAAATAGGAATAAATCTTGTCTATTCATCCCACAAGATCTGTGGCTGAGATTGAACCCGCCCAAATTAAGTAGGATAGTGTAATTTTCGGTGATTAAGGGTATTTTCGTAATTCAGTAATTCTAATCCTTGTTTGATTTAAATTTCCTTCAGCTTATTGTCTGTTATTCAATTTCTTCTCCCTCATGTTGAATTCGTTAATTCCTCCCAGATTTCTACTCATGTTCTAATTCAATTCATCAACGATTAATTCATCTATTTCGTTTTAGATTTTGTTTGATTAGTTCTCTCACGTGAGTTCGTCTTCAATTCGTTCGAGTTATTCTTTACTTTTTGGCGAATTTGATTTTTGACTTGCGAATTCTTTTTTTTTCAATGTTTTTTCCTCCGATTTTTTTGCTGGTTTGCTTGGAATTAATAGGCAAACTAGATTCCACACGTATTTTTTAGTTATATCTCTTAATTTTACTGATTGTGTTTGTTATGTCAGTTTGGTGTTATGTAATTGTTTATTTCTGTTTATGTCCTGTAATTGCAGAGTAGGCTGAAATTCATAAGTTTACTTCAGATTTCGCTTCTGGATTGATTGTGTCTACACATCGTGTTCAATTTCATAGGTAATCTGTCATTTTTACTTCTAATTTGGTACCTTTTTTTTTAATTCTTATTGTTTTGTTGTGTTGTTGGTTCTATGTAATTGATTAGTTCAGTAAATTAGCTGCGAAAAATACATGTACAGATATTTATAAAGTTCATTTTATTGAAAACTTTTGGTGCATCTTTCAATGTTCTTTATACTTAGTTGATCCATCTATTACTATTTGGAGATGTATCTGTTAATGTTTTATGCTGTATCTATTAATGATTTAAGCTGCATCTATTAATGTTTTATGGTGCATCTGTTAGTCCTTATATGATAGTCATTTTAGTCCATAACTTTATCATTAGCTGCATGTGTGTTTTTGTGTGTGTGTGTATGTTTCTGGATGTGTGTGTGTGTGAGAGAGAGAGAGAAATGATAAATAGAGAGAGATATAGAGATAGAGAGATAGAGAGATATAGAAATCATTATTATACTCATGTTGTTTTTGGAACCATATTTTTTTTTATTGTGTAGTCTGGATAGTCAATATCTGTGCATCATAATCATTTTTATATACAACAAATGGTAATGATAAATGCACCACATGCATGGTTTAATCTAGTTATTTTTTTCTCCAACTTGTAAGTTTAAGTATACTTATTATTTGTTTTGATTCAATGAAGTCTATTACAATTTCAAAAAAATTGAGTGTAAAAATGGAGATAATTACCATTTTCCCTTAGGGTTTAGATTTTCCCTTTAGGGTTTAGATTTTTCCAATTAGGGTATATATCCATTTTGTGTTTGTGTTATGTATGTGCATCTATTAATGATTTATATTGCATCTATTAATGTTTTATGGTGCATCTGTCAATCCTAATTTGTATCTAATTGAATGAAGACTTATGATAGTCATTTTAGTACATAACTGCAACATTATTTGTACCTATGTTTTTGTGTGTGTGTCTATATTTCTAGATATGTGTGTATGTGTGTGTGTGTGAGAGAGAGAGAGAGAGAGAAAGAGAGAGAGAGAGAGAGAGTGAGAGAGAGAGAGAGTTAATGAGAGAGATGGATAGAGAGAGAGAGAGAGAGAGAGAGAGAGAGAGATACAAATCATTATGAGTGATTCTGGTTCATCTATTAATTTTTCATTGTGCATCTCATTATGATTTGTCATGTATTTGTGAATAGTGGCATATTTTTACAATATGTTCTATCTTCTCTGCAAAAGAGAGATACAAATCATTATGAGTGATTTTGGTGCATCTGTTAATGTTTCATTGTGCATCTCTTTATGTTTTGTCTTGCATTTGTGAATTGTGGCATATTTTTACAGTATGTTCTATGTTCTCTGCAGATTTTGATCATGACAGTGTTATTAGTTTTGAAAAGTAACCTATTTTTTATATTCTTGAGTACAGTCAAGATCTTAAGCCTACCGTTGGTCGGTGTTTTAGTAGTTTGGAGCAGGGTGTTGATTTTTATCAGGTTTATGGTGGTGTATGTGGTTTTGACATTCTCTTAGGTACGGTTACAAAGGTTGATGGTGTAGAAGATGTTTGAAAATGAAGCGGTAGTTGATTGAAGTCAGTAAAAAGAAAATGCCGAATCAAGATGCTCGAAATTGTGATAGAGAAAAGAAATATTGTTTTTTTTCTTTTCTTGTATTATCTTCTTTTTACATTTGGGATCTTGTATACTGGATGCTGTGTTTGAAACAACATTTCAATCTATTTGTGTGTTGATATACAATGATAATTTGATTATACTTGTGTTTTTGGATGATAAATAACCTGTATTATCTAAATTTATTTCATATAGTCACTGACTAATATTTTGATTAGTTTCTGACTAGATGCACCACAATTCATTTCCAGATGCTCCGCGCAATAATGATAGATGCACCAATAGTTTTTAGAGATGCATGACTAATGTATTAATTGATACACCACAACTCATCATCATCATACAATAAAAAACTATCTCATTGTATCAACATTGAATATCCAATCAAAAAGTATGATATTGTATCAACATTTCCAAACAAAAAACTTCATTGTTTTGAAGACATGTATCAAATCATTATAAATTCATTAACCACTTTTGTGCATTGAAAACTCCACTTCCATATCTATCCTTGTAGTGTAACTGAGCCTCCAGCTTGATTGTGTCCATTAACTTGTTCTTCGTGCAACTTAGAATAGCTACACAATACTTGATCCTTAGAATCTTTATTTGTCTTTCTAATTTTGGCATCAGTCCTGCACTCTAACCTATTACCGGCCTTCCCATGAACGTCTCCATGTGTCTCATTGTGTATACTGCACTGTTATTAACATTGTGCTTATATCCCAATTCTATGTGTAAGATGGTGTACTTGCTCTTGCTCAGTTCCTCCGCCTTTGCAATCACATTGTGTTCAATCAAGAAATAATTGAACATCTCCTTTTACAGTAGGTATCAATATGTTATTGCAATATTCAGATGCACCACAATTCCTATTAACATTCATTCAGATACACCTAACAAATGCAATCATATGGATGCAATTAAAAACCAAAAAACATTCAATTCTTATTAAAATCTTAATTGAAATAGAATGATATACCCACATGCACTAGAAATACTATCCACATGCACCATATTCACAATTCGGATCCAGAACACCTACATTCCTGTTATAGGTCTTTAAACTTTAAAAACATATCAGTATAGATGCACCACACTCAGTAATGCGATGCACCACAGTGGATATTAACATGTATTACATTTTAATTCTATATTCAAAATCATTCAACTAACATTGTAATTATGTAAAACCAAATCATATGCACCATACTTGTTTATTAGATGCAACAAAATTCAATACTATAGAAATCCCCAAATTCTCATGCAACTAACGTATCCAATTCAACCTAGTTCTGCAATCCATTTTCTTTTCAATATCATTCATTCACAGATTCATAATAATATCAAATTCTATTTCTCTAGTTTATATTGTTAATTCATGTTTTTTCACAAAAACTGTAAAAATTTATTTGTAGACATTAAATCGAGGCACATAAAGTTCAATTGAGAAATTGTAATTCGATTTAATCTTATAAGCAAATACTTCTCAAATAACTAACCTTCAGAAATTTTTGGTGGAAACATTCTTCTTCATTGCAGTTTGTTCTTCTTCAAATGAGCAAACCTCGATTTGAATCTCTAAGTTTGTCGAAATGCACCGAATACCTCTGATTTCAACCTTGATTTTGGTGTTTCTATCTACTACATTCTCGATTTCGTGATTGATTTTGGAGTTGGGGAAATTTTGAATCAACCCAGGGTTTAGAGCTGAAGGATTTGAGATATTTTCATTTTTTTGTGAATGGAGCTACTGGTTCTAAGTGAATTGAATGCAGGAAGAGGAGCTCGGGGGTTGTGGGGGGAGGGGGGGGAGGGGTTTATTTCTCAGTTTTTGATCTGACGAAACTGCCTCTTCGTGTTGTTTTAGTTTTTTTTTTAATTTAAATTATTGGATTAGATCTGACCCTTCATCCTTTTTTTTATATGGCTTGGATTAATTCTCATTTCTCACTTTAAGGGGATTTATCATGGGAACCCATCCCTATATAGGGAGTGGTTCTAGTGAAAACCTCCCTTAAAATTAAAAGTAGGAATAGATCTCATTCATCCATCTATCACTAATGCACAGTCAGATTTAGTAAGTGAAATCTAATTAAAAATAAAAGATAAAATGCGGAGGGGCAAAATAGTCAAGGCTGAAAATTTATTGATTGAACATGAAACTTGATTGAAGAAGAAAATTAGTTTCCAAACCTCCAAATCAACCATCGAGCAGAAAATCGATTTGTTTTGTGCACTTCGACAATCCCAGGGCTTCAAATTCAGATGTGTGAAATTTAATAACCAAATTAAAGGTGAAGAAAAATGTCAACAGAAGAATGCCATGAAGGTTAGTGATTTCATTACAAATTAATGTTTATAGCTTAATAGTTATTTGAAATATCAATGTTGAAGAGGGGAAATAGAATTGCAACACCTATTTTGAAATTTTCTGCAAATATATTTCATAGCCATAGATTTTGTTGCTGGAATTCGAAATATGAAATGGTTATCTATAATTTATTGTGAATTTGAAATTATGAATATTGATTATGGAATTGAGAATTTTTATATTATGTATTTGCTTGGAAAAGTCTCGTGCATGTTTGGGGATTTTTATATTTTTGAAGTGTGTTGCATATTATAAATAAGGGTGATGCATCTGATTTGGTTAAATCATTATAACCTTGCTTGAATGATAGATTTTGAATATAGTGCATCTCCATACTCAATGTGGTGCATCTGCAACACACACACTGTAATACCCCGAGTTTTTATAAGTCTTTAAGTGCATTCTAAATTTCATAATATGCCTAGAATACTAAGATTTTTCTCAAGAAAAAGGAATTTGCTTGAAATGACCAAATTGCCTTATGTTCTTTGATGTGAATTTTCTCGTTTCGATTATTCGAATCGAGTCTGTGATGCATTGATTGAGTTTATTTATATGAGTTTGAGCATTAGTATAACTTTTGGAGAATTTTGAGAATTTTTACTTTTTAGTGAATAGTAGCAAGAACCGAGAAAACACTATTCACCGACGAACTTAGAATTTGACCTAATTACTGTCTTTTGAATCTAGATTTATTTCTAAGACCCCTAAGATATGTTAGAAGCTTATCCGAGATCACATGAGAGAATTCTAAGAGTTTAGATCTTAATGGATTAATTAGCCGATTGATTTTTAGGTTTTCTTCGTTACTTGGAATTTTGACCTAAAAATTAGATATTCGGAATCCTTGATTTATTTCGTGAGATATGAGATAGAGTTGAGGTGTTTTCGATGTCGGAAATGAGACGAGGAGAGTTTAGAGCCGTTTTCAGCATAAATGAAATAACACGGACATATTCTACCGGAAAACTTTTTCATCCGGGAAAAATTATACCCGTAATAAAATGGGAATCTCTCTCTCATCTCTCTCCCTCTCTCAACCGACCTCTCTCTCTCTCCCTAGACCACCCTAAATTCAACACCTACAAGGAATAATAATGATGATATTCCATGAACTTGGTTAATTTCTTTCCTAAGCTAAGTTCATTCATTCATCATTCAATTCATCCATATCTTATCATCCCTCAAACTCTCTCTCTCTCGTGACTTAACCAAGAAGAGAAAAAGAAAATAATTCTCTCTCTTTCTTCCCCTCTTTGCCGTGAGAAAGATATACACACACATAGTTGAGAAATCCTCCATTGAAGCTTCAAATCATCAAGCTTTCAAGCTTCAATCTTCAAGAGATCATCATCCTTTCCAATCTTTCAAGCTCTAAGTGAAGAGGTAAAAATCCATTAAATCTTGAGTTCAATATCAAATCCAAATCATCTCTATTTTCTTCATAA
Organism: Schizonepeta tenuifolia; assembly: GCA_029490685.1. Classification (NCBI taxonomy): domain Eukaryota; kingdom Viridiplantae; phylum Streptophyta; class Magnoliopsida; order Lamiales; family Lamiaceae; genus Schizonepeta; species Schizonepeta tenuifolia. The sequence continues at coordinate 9,674,105 of CM055956.1, forward strand.
TTTTCGGCACTCATGCCTTTGGAGAGATGATTGATTTTTATCTTATTTTTCTTGAGGATTCAAGATGAAATCCACCATGGAAATTCAAGCTAGAGTTTGAGCCTCCAAACCCCTTCAATTCGGTCCAAGAAGAATCAAGGGGAGAGCTTGGATTTAATTTCTTAAAAATAGGTTAATTCATTTGATTACTTGTATATATATGTAATCTCTGATCCCTAAAAGAAAGAAAGATGCATGTTTTAATTTTATGCTTAGGCAAACTAGGGATTTTGAGGTGAGAATCGAGTGAGGAAATCGTTAGAGAAATCGAGCCTAGGAGTTAATCTATGATTAAAAGAGAAGAGAAAAATTAAAATTCCTAAAATTATTTGGAAGCCGAAAATTAGGGCAAGAGGAAGAAAAATTCGATTTATATGATTTCTATGGATTTTTGATGATTTAATGCTTTATATGTGTTTATGAACATATTTAGAGTGATTATTATGCATGAGGAAATCGAGAAAATAATTGCTCTATTTTTATGTATATATGCCATGAGTTTTGAGGCTTAGAGGAGGAATTTTATTTTGATTTAATTCTTGATGATTTGATGATGTTATGAGCATGAGATGATTATGAGTTAGAGATGATTTAATCCATTATGAACATGTTATGAGAAAAATCGAGTTTTATGCATTATATGAGGAAGAAATGATGTTTTAATGATTTTAGTGATTTTTTATGTTATAAAGATTTGAGCATGTTTGTGTGAAATTTTGAGTAATAGATGTTTGATGAGAATTTTTGAGATGAAGAAGATGAATTTCGAAGCATGAAAACATGAAGAAATCGAAAAATAGGAGTTGAATGCCTAGTGTGTGTTCTAGGTGTTCTTGGTGAAAATATGAGTTTTTGAATGAGTATTCTTGGTGTTCTAGGTGTTCTTGGTGTAATTTTTGAAGATTTAAAGAACATTAAAATTAATTATGAAATAAAATAAAATTAATTATTTAATTAATAAAATAATTCAAAAATAGAGAAAATAAATTTAAATAGAAATTAAAGAGAAAAATTATTAAATTGATAATGAGTCATTAAATTGAGAAAAAAAAGAAAAATAGTTCTTTATTAAATAATTAGAGTTAGAAGGAGAAAATTGAGTAAAATAAATAATAGAGAATTAAAAGAGATGATAATAGAAAAATAAAAAGACGAGTTAGAGTTAAAGAAATGGAATTAGAAATCGAGTATAAAATTTGAGACGAGTAGTCGAGGTTAAGCCGTTTGATTGAACTAGAAACAACGAGAAACAATAATAAATAATAATAAAAGTTAAAATTAAATAATCTAAAAAGAATTTCTTAATAAAATAAGAAATAATAGAGAATGAGAATAATAAGTCGAGTTGAGTTTTAAATAGAAAACGAATTTCGATTAAATAGGAGTTTAATGGAGAATAATAATAGAATAAATAATAGTACGTAAGCGAGTATGTGTATGTGGTTGAGAAAACACGACGTATTTTGAAATAATGTCGTGTATTGAGTCGAGAAATACTAAGTGATTATTTGAGTTTTAAATTCTTACTACTTGAAATTTTATTTGCTTTATTGAAAAGACATGAAATTATTTTATCAAAGTTAACATCTTTTCTAAAAACTAAAATCAAGCAAAGTCGAGTCAATTCATGATTGAGTTTGGAATATGAATTATGTTGAAGTTGTTATGCTTGATTGAATCTAAATGTTTACTTGAAATATTCGTACTTTGTTTATGATGAAATGATTTGTTCAAATTGTTGAGAGTGCGTGCATAAGACATGATTAATTTGATATGACGTTAGTTGAGTTGAGAATGCAAGTAGGAATTCGAGTAATGCAATGGAGATAAATGATATTTCATTAATTAATAAGAAATGCTAAGATTTTGCTGATTACCGATTAGCAATAATGATTTATAACGAGAGTACGAGACGAAGTAATTAGTAACCGAGTAGAGTCGACAAGTCGAGAACGAGAAAGTCAAGAAAGGATATTAATTTAGAAAAGATAAAAATAGAGAGAGTCGAGTCAAGTAGAAGTCCTTCAGTCGAAGCCAAAATCTACTTTACGTCTTTCGCGTCGAGTCTTATTCTTTTATCGATGTCCAATTGTGAAGGACCGAGCGGGACGGACAAGTAGCAAGGACAGTCAAAAGTAAGCCACCTAGCTAGTCTTCAGAAGTCAGGTGGGCTTTTCTAAAACCAAAATCTGCGATGAATGCTATTATGATTATTGAGTATTATTATTTGAGTTTTGAAGTTCGATTGACTTGCCGTTTTTACATGAGTTTTGGTATGCTTTATCATCTGCTTAAGATATGAATGCCCTGTGAAAGACAGGAACCCACATGTGGTATTTGAATGGTTTGAGGTGACTGTGAGCTTTACTTCGGTTTAGCCGGTCACAGTGTTTGAGATGGAGGCCTACTTCTCGGCACAGAATTAAAGTGGTAGATGATACATGCCTTTGTTGAGTTTATATTATGTTTTGACTGCGCAGTCTATTCAGAAAAAAAAAATGTTTTTGCATTCACAAGTAAACGATTTTTAACTCCATAAATACTTGTGATGCTTCGGCAAGGCAAGTTCAATTGTATAGCTCTAAGAGCAAGTTTTCAAATATTTTTGGCATGTGTTCACTGAGTACGAAGTACTCAGCCCTGCATGTATTTTTAAACGTGCAGGTTAGCGGGATGTGGTGTGTTTTCTTGAGTCGAAAGTTGACTGGCAATTACATGTCGTCATACATGTAGTTGTTGGGATCGAGTCGATGTTTCCGCTGCAATGCTATGATAATGATGTCTGTTGATATGTTTTTGAATCAATATTTGATATTCTGTTGATTAAGACCGATGTGCTCGATACAATTTATGGTTTTTGTTGATTCTCGTTTCTTGTGAACTTGATATCCTTATTCCAATTTGGACTTATTATGTAAATTATCAATGCTCGTTGGTTGTTTCATTTTATTTTGGAAGCATGTCTTGTTGTTATCGCTTTCAGTTGATATTTTCCCTTGTTTCCCGAGCATCATTCCCTTATGTGAGTTGAGTTAGTAGATGGTTTAGTAGTGTTAGTGTTGTTAGTCGCACCTCGGGAGTTGGGGTGTGACACACACACGCACGCACGCTTACACGCGCACGCGCGCGCGCGCGCGCACACACACACACACACACACACACACACATATATATATATATATATATATATATATATATTCAAAGTTAATATTGGGAAATTTAAGTAAAGTTTTGATTGATTCCAAAACCAACTGACCCCAACCGAGTAGATGTTGCCATAACCTAATGTTAGTAGTTAGGCTCGCTGTTTGAGCAATGTTGAGATTTTATCTTTACAGGTCTCCAGCTGAAGATGGCAACAAGACTTTACTCGGATAGAACATCAGATGTAAGAAATACAACTGAGCGTTCAAGGGGGAAGATGTAAGAAAGACAACTGAGCGTTCAAGATACAGAACATCAGTTGCAGGACTCGAACTGATAAGATCGACAACATGAAGTTCAAGGCAGCTGAGAGTTCAACTGTTCCAATTCAGATAGAATGTTAGATGAAGATATCGATCAGATGGAACATCAGCTGAAGACCACTCGGATGAAGACCAAAACTTCTCAACCGACCAAACAAGGTTGAAAGACTAAGGTTGAAGATTTGAAATTCAAAAAGGAAGTCACGTGAAGGTTTGACGTTCTGTCATTCCCTCATTTGGCCCAACACAAGGCTGTCTCAGATGGAAAGCAGAAGTTCACAGTTGCCAAATTGGGAAAATCTGCAGAGAAAAGAGACAAGCCATCGCTTTCACAGAACAGAGATCAACGGCTCATCCAACGACTAGTTGATTCCCTCCGCCTATAAATAGAGGCCTTCATTCATTCACCAAGATTGAAGAAAAATAGAAGACAGACAAATGCGAGAGCAGATAGAGGAGCGAACATCACCAGTTGAGAGTTCATATCGCAAACGAGCTAAACTGAAACCAATCTCTAAGAACATCACTAGTTGAGAGTTCATAGAGTGTTAGAATCTGTCTTGGTGTTTTCAAATCTTAGTTTAAGTCTTCATTTGTTCAAGCTTAGATTCTAGCTCACTCTTTAGTTCGAGCTATTAGTTGGAAACCCACCCTTTCACACATCCCCTCAAAAGGATTGTTAGGACCCTACTCTTCCCGAAATTGAGTAGATAGGTTGATAAGTACCCGTAAACTTATATGTAAGGTTGATAAGTACCGGTAAACTTATCTTAATGGTTGCAAAGCCCACGTAAGCTTTGTGGTTCCAGTCCTAAAGAACTTGGACTGAGTTGTGTGGATTCACAACTCCCCGTGGACGTAGGAGTTCTCTCCAAACCACGTAAATCTTTGTGTGTTTGTGTTTTCTGTTTAGTTATTTATTGCATATCCAACTGACAAACTAACCAGCACTCAAACTGCATCTTTTCATTCTCAACTGATTTGGTTATTGACCGACCTTGCATATCTGAGCGTGAGTTATTTTATACGAGTTATTGTTATTTCCACCACATTCCGCACAGCACCACTCTCACAGCTGAGTTTTCCTACTCAGTTGTGCTTCCAACTGAGTCCTTTTACTCGGTTGTGATATTTTTCAGGGGGTTGTTTTAAAATTCCTAACCGGTGTATTCCCCCTCCCCTATACACCAGAACTCGTATCGGGACCATCAAGTGGTATCAGAGCAGTGATTCAAAAGACTGCTGTCTTTGTTTCACGAGGTGTGAATCGATGTGTTTTTCTTCAGTGGTCAACTGAATAGATCTTTTTCACGCTAGTGCATATCTGCTTGCATTTGTTGTTTGTTTATTGTGTGCAGATGGATGTTAAAGATAAGATTGTCGTCATGTTCTCGGTTGTGAACTATACATCCTGGAGAACTCGGATGAAGAAGATTTTACTTTCCAAGCATCATCGAATGCAACAAGTGATTTCATCCGGACCGTTCACCATCATGGAAAAGGTTACTCGCACTCCTACAAATCCTAATGATGGGGATGCAACTGAGGTGATGGTTGAGAAAAAGCCAGAAGACTTCACTCCTGAGGAAGCGAAAGTGAGCCAGCTGGATATCTGGGCTCAGAGCACTATCATGTCCACAGTTGGACAAGACTATCTTCCATGGATAGAAGAGTGCAACACAACTAAGGAGATGTGGGATATTTTGGCATCTCTTAGTGAAGGGAGTGACAAAACCAAGGAGAACAAATTCGCCGATGCTTGTCAAGATTTTGACAACTTCTGTCTTAAAGAGGTTGAAACCATAGATTAGTTGGAACTTCGGTTCATGGATATCATCAGAAGGATTCAATCTATCCGACGAGGAAAATATACTCTGAGAGAGATCAATCTCAAAGTATTACAAGCCCTACCAGCTGAATGGGACACCTTCACCAACATTCATGAAAGCTGAGCTGATCTTGGAGAGATGGGAACTGACAGGCTGTTCTCAATCCTGAAAGGAAATGAGTACAAGGTGAACCGATGAAGATCAACTCAGTCCTCGGGGCAGTCGAGTCGACTTGAGGATGTTGGTTCAGGAACAAAGACAGTAGCACTTCGAGCTGACTATTCCAAGCCGCGAACATCAAGGGCAACAAGATCTGCGGACACAGCTTCGAAGGAGCCAAGCAGAGAAGAACTGCAATAGAGTATAGCCGCCTTGTCAAAGAAGCTAGCTGACATGGATACTCGGTTCGGAAAATACAAACGGTTCTACAAATCCAACCGAACTCGAGACAACTCAAAGCCTGTGACCAACAGTTGCTTTGAATGCGGCAAAGAGGGACACTTTAAAGCTGATTGTCCAGATCTTTCGAAGAAAGATAGAGAAGCATTGAGGGCCAAGCAAAATGCAAAGAACAAGGCCATGGTTGCAGAAGAAGCAGCTGATGACATGGACATCTTCACTGACACCGAAGATGAGGACGAGCTGACTTCCACCAACAACGCTATCGGACAGGATCAATGTCTCATGGCAATTGGAACTGACCAGGATGATGCTGAGGTACATTCTAGTCCAGTTAATTTAAATTCTTCTAATGCTACTAACATGCAGGATTCAGTAGATGAAGAATTGGAACCCTCTTGGGATGATTTCCTAGAACTCAGTGAGGAATTGCATCAGCAATCGGTTGAGTTTAAGAGTCTTCAAGAACAGTTTGCCAGACTTGAAGAATTCTTAACCGAAAAGGACGATTTGATTAAAAGTCAAACCGAAGAGATTGATAATCTTAAAAGTCAATTGTATGAGACCAACCGAACTAATGCTCCAACCGATGAGGAGTTGAAGAAGCAGATACATGAGCAGCAAGATCAGTTGAACAAGCAAGAGGCACAGATCGACCAGCTGATGAAGAAGTCAGACGCACAGACCGAGCATATAGCTGTTCTCCTCAAGGATTTGCAAACTGAGAAGGACAACCTGATAAAGCTATATCAATCATCCAAAATCATCGAGAATCTCATCAGTTACCAAAGACAGATGGATGACGTGTCTGGACTCAGTTACGACATGGTCAAGGACAGTGGAATTCCACCTGCAACCTTCATCAAGGCTGTGGATGTCACGGTTGACAAGCCAAATCCAGTTGAGTCTGCAACTCCCCAACATAATCCAACTTCCACGTCACAGCAAGAGCCTACAGCACAACCTGCCAAGGAAACTGCAGCTGAGAAAGGAAAAGGAGCTGTGATTGGAGAACTGAAGAATCCATCAGTTGGGACTACAACCGAGGGGGAATGTTCCAAGACTCAGAAGAGAAATCAGAGACGTCGGAGATACACTCAGAACCGACCTCTGAACCGACCTTAGAACCGACCTCAGAAGGGATGGAATCAACCGAATCAACAGGGATTCAACCATCAGAATCAACATCGGTTCCATCATCAGAACAACCAGAGGTTCCATCAGAGTCAACCGATGTGGAACTGTTCCAACAGATGCGGATATTCATGCCATAACATGAATCAACATCAGGGCATGAACAACTGTCGTCAACAGTCAGGAAAATGGAATGGATCAGAATCAGCCACAAAGATTCCAGAATGGCGTCCGACCTCATAGGCAAAATCAAATGGATCAGAAACGTCAATAAAACAGGGAGAATGTCTCTCCTCTTAAAGCTTACAATAGGAGAAATCAATCTCCTCCCAAGAAACAGAACATCAACAATAACAACAAGCCTAAGGATAACCGAGGTGTTGTTATAGTTGATGGAGAAGAAAAAGTAATTTGGAATGATAAATCTATCCGAATATACAGGGAAAAACGACTCACAGTTCAAGGGGGAACTGGTTCTAACCCTCCAGGACCCAACTAAAATTGGGGACCTAAGCTTGTTTCTCTGTGCAGGAGCAGGAGGAACAGCTGAGGAAGAATAAAGCATCACATACCATGTGGGTGATGGATAGTGGATGCTCGAAACACATGACAAATCTGAGAGATTTGCTTGGAAGTTTCGTGGAGAAGGAAGGACCATCAGTTACCTTTGGTGAAAACTCAAAAGGTCACACCAAAGGCTACGGTACCCTTGAAACCAATCACGTGTCCATTTCCAATGTTTCATATGTTGATGGATTGAAGCATAACCTGCTCTCCATCAGCCAATTCTGTGATAATGGTTTCTCTGTCAAGTTTGATGCACAGGGCTGCAGGGTTAAAAATATCAGATCAAAGCAAGTCATATTGTTGGGAAATCGATCCCCAAACCGACTTGCGAGACAGGAACATGCAAAGGGAATTCCAAATCGAGTGTTTTCAACAACACATATCTGCAGTGCATGTCAGTTGGGAAAGCTCGCTAGATCCTCTTTTCGGTTGAAAACGATTCCCTCAACCGACCGAGTATTACAGCTGATCCATATAGATCTCTTCGGGTCTGTTACACCCAAGAGCATGAATGGTAACGAGTATACACTTGTTGTTACTGATGATTTTTCTAGGCACACGTGGACCATTTTCATGCGATACAAGAGTGAAACCCGAGATGAGCTACCCAAGCTGATGGATCGGATATCGAACCAACAAGAGATAAAAATCATTTCAATCTGATCAGACCGTGGAACCGAGTTCCTAAATGAAACCATCATTGAATACTGTGAGAAGCACAGATTCACTCATCAAACATCGGCTGCGCGTACTCCACAACAGAATGGAGTAGCCGAGCGAAGGAACCGAACGTTGAAGGATGCAGCAACATCCATGTTGACAAGCTCAGCTCTGCCAAAAAGATTTTGGGCTGAGGCAATCAACACAACCTGCTATACCCAGAACCGGTCTCTTCTGACCAAGCGGTTGGGAAAGACTCCATATGAGCTATGGAGACGCAGGAAGCCTAATATTTCATATTTTCGCGTTTTGGGTTCTAAGTGTTATATTCACAACAATGGGAAGACTCAGTTGAAAATTTTTGACGCCAAGGCATCGAAGGGCATATTTCTCGGATATGCCGCTCGGATCAAGGCTTATAGAGTTTTCAACAACAGCTCTCGTATTGTGGAGATAACACCTCATGTTAGTTTTGATGAATCTACTTTTGAGTGCAGGGAACAGGCTAAAGGACAACAAGCAGATCCACATGTTCCAGCAGCTCTCACTAGATCGCAGGTTCTAAGGCAGAAGAATCTGGATGAACCATTGGTATGGGCAACCGAGGATGATGATCCTTGTTCCTCTGAAGATGAATGTGAGGACCCCAGCTCATCTCAAGGGGGAACCCCAGCTGATGTCACTCCAACTGCATCAGCATCCGAAGCCCAACCGAGCACGGTTCGAGATAATATCCATGTTGAGGATCCAGACTCCACAACTGATAAGTCACCAATTCTAAAGATCTCAGCATCTCCCACAGCTCAAGATATCCCTTCATTTGAAATCACGGAACAGCCACAGTTGGAAGAAGAAGGAAGACGCAACAAGAGATGGTATGAAGATCATTCCAAGGATAACATCATTGGAGATCCAGCCAAAGGAGTGAGTACTAGAAGCAAAGTTGCAAATCCAGACTCTGCTGAGAAAGATTTCAACACTTACGCCCAATATGCTGAGGAGTTGGCAGTTCTTGAAGAGTTCGAGCAAGCAGGAGATGTTGCCATGATTTCATGTTTCGTAGCTGATGTGCCAGAATCGAAGAATGTTGTGGAAGCTCTCAACTATGTTCACTGGACAACAACTATGCAAGAAGAGCTGAATGAATTTCTACGCAACTGTGTATGGGAGTTGGTAGAAAGACCAAATGGTGTCAAAGTCATCGGATTAAAGTGGATTTTCAAGAACAAGAGAGACGCCATTGGATTCATCGTGAGAAACAAGGCAAGGTTGGTAGCTCAGGGATATTGCCAACAAGAAGGAATCAATTTCGAGGACTCCTACGCGCCTGTTGCAAGGTTGGAAGCCATCAGAATATTTCTAGCCTATGCCGCATTTCACAATTTCAAGGTCTATCAGATGGATGTGAAGTGTGCCTTCCTCAACGGTGATATTAAGGAAGATGTTTATGTTGAACAGCCTCCCGGTTTTGAGACCGGAGATGGAAGAGTGTATAAGTTGAAGAAAGCGATCTATGGATTGAAGCAAGCACCTAGGGCATGGTATGACACTCTCTGTGGTTTTCTTCTGAACTCGGAATTCAAACGAGGGTCAGTTGACAAAACACTGTTCGCCATAAAAGTTGGAGAAGATATACTTGTTGTGCAAATCTATGTTGACGACATCATATTCGGTTCCAAGTCGGAGGAGTTGTGCGAGAAATTCTCAACCCTCATGAAGGAGAAATTCGAGATGTCAATGATGGGCGAGATAAATTATTTTCTTGGGCTACAGGTGAAGCAGTCACCAAAAGGGATTTTTATTAATCAGTCCAAATATACAAAGGAGCTCATCGCAAAGTTCGGTTTGTAGTCAGGTAAAACCACACGGATCCTGATGAATACTAACTGGAAGATTGAACCAGGATCTGAGGGAAAACTCGTGGATGCCAGTAAGTATAGAGGGATTATCGGTTCTTTGCTATATCTAACAGCCAGTCGGCCAGACATATCTTACGCGGTTGGAGTGTGTGCTCGGTTCCAAGTTCAGCCGAGGGAAGCACACATGTTGGCAGCAAAGAACATCATTAAGTATCTGAAGGGCACTGTTAATGTTAGGTGGTGGTATCCAACCGACGACAATATCCAACTGTTCGGATACTTAGATGCGGATCTAGCCGGAGATTGGTTGGACATGAAGTCCACATCTGGACACTGTCAGTTCATGGGAAGCAAGCTAGTTTCATGGTTCTCGAAGAAACAAGCATGTGTTGCCACTTCTACAACCGAGTCAGAGTATATGGCTGCCGGTAGTTGTTGCATGCAAGTGTTGTGGCTCAAGCAACAACTGAGAGATTATGAAGTCACAACTGGACAGGTTCCTATTCATTGTGATAGCTCAAGTGCCATTGCTATCTCTTTGAATTCTGTTCACCATTCTCGGACGAAGCACATCGACATCCGACATCATTTTATCCGAGATCATATTGAGAAGAAGGATATATCTATGGAGAAGATTCCAACTGAGATTCAGAGAGCCGATATCTTCACCAAACCTCTAGCAGAAGCACGGTTCAAGATGTTGTGTGATCTCCTTGGATTGTTGGATCCATCAGATGAGGAGTCAGCCGAGGTGAAGAGATAGATATCCATCTGAGGGAGAAGCTCAGATGAAGGGGGAATCTCAGATGCGGATCGCGAACCGAAGACATCAGACGTTAGCTGAACAGACGAACTCGAGTCAGCTGATGGTATGCCGCAACATTGGATCAGACGTCAGCTGAACAAACGAACTCGAGTCAGCTGATGGTATGCCGCAACATTGGAACACAGCTGATTCCGACATCAGCTGGCAGGTATCACAGCTGATTCCGACATCAGTTGGCAGGTAACATTTAATGGCTGAAGGTGTTTGTGTCTTAAATGAGAATGTTTGAAATAAATTCAAACATTCCTGAGCATGTCAGTTAGACTAAAATAGCTATTATAGCGCATTTAATGTAAAGTACGGCTGAACATCAATAGCCTACTTTATAGTGCGACTGGGCTGACATTAAACAGTTCACCTTCTCATGCGCGGGTATTGTAACTCGGAATTCAATGTCAAGTCAAAGCTAGTCAACAGTCGCGAGATCTCAGCCGTTTATGAATTCGCGCCATTCAACCCTAGCCGTCGATTTCAAACGACCCAATAACCTATAAAAGGCGGAAAATCAGGAAGTGATCTCTTACCTTCTACATTTGTGTTTATCTGCAGTAACTGTTCATTTTCGTCTCCGATTTGTCTCACCATTTTCTGCAAGTTTTTCTCTCTATATATAATCTTCACAGAAATATTAAATGGCACCAAAAGCTTCTGCACAAGGAAAGAAGATGGCATCTTCTGGACCTTCTCTAGTCCCCTCATCATACGATGAATCCTTTGATATGCTGCTCTCCAAGATTTATTTTGAGCAGATTCTGTCGGACAAAGCACTGCACTCGCCGGTGTTGTTTTCCCTCGCCGATATACTCAGGAAGAACGGCCTTCTGGACTGGGCGACACTCTTCCCCACCCACCTTCTCAGGCGACAGGTCGGGGAATTCTACCTAAACATGCAATCTCCAATCGACAGCCGAGATGGCCTCGTTATAGAGATCTCTTGTCGTCAACACGACATTCCGGCCAGAACAATTCGCCGTGTCATCGTCCCCATTCCAGTTTCTGATTTGCTACGCTCCATCATCCCACCAAACCTGACCACCACAGACACAGTTGAGAACATCACCGATGCGGAAGCCGATCAGTTTCTGGAGAGTGCTCTCATCACCCCAGAAAAATTGAGGAGTAATATGCAGCGAACGAAGTTGAAGCCAGAGCATCGACTTCTGTTCGATGTTCTATCCAAGGTTGTCTTCGGATACAGTGGTGCTTTTGGAGACATCAGCCGACCGAAGCTCAAGCAGCTGATTACTTTGGAGCACAAGCACAAACATGACATCAACTGGTTTAGTTATTTCGAACACCAGTTGACACTGGAGAGGCAGAAGATCTCCGAAACCACAACCGACTCTGGAGAGAAGTTGTTGAGTGTCAAGGGAACTCTCAACTTCGGAGCCAAAATTTCTGCTCTCATCCTTCTCGCAACAAAGGATCAGAACATGGTCTTGGAAGACTGTGAGGAGACCCCTGTGAAGAGGCAGATGTTGTTCCCAACAGCCAAGAAAGCTCAGGATGTGATTAGGAGTGTCTACACTCCGAAAGACAAGAGGGAAGCTGTGAAAACAGCTGAAGAAAAAGATACAGCTGAGGAGTTGCCTCCAGCTGTCGGCCGCACTTCCAAATCTACAACCGCACGCCGACACAGAGCTGAGTCGGAGAAGGAGAAAGAGGAAGAACCAACAAAGAAGAAGTTGAGACTTCGGTTCAAGAAGAAGTCAGCTGCCTCACCAGCTGAGGAGGTACCAGCTGAGGACGTGCCAGCTGAGGAGATACCAGCTGAGGAGACTCCAGCTAAGGACGCACCAGCTGAGAAAATACCAGCTGAGGAGCCATCTGAATCGAGTCACAAAGTTGACGAGGCTGCCTTCGAGGTTGTTCCTCACAGAGACGTGATGGAAGGGATGGAAACTGAACCAGCTGATGAGCCGACTATCTCCTCGGATGCATCTTCTTCATCTGAGGAAACCGAAGATATTCCAACCTCCCCCATGGTAGGAGCTGATGCCGTACAGCCCGAACAGGTTATCCCAACCGACTCACAGTCAGAAATTCCGAGCTCTTCGCTCGATGCCAACATTGAGACCACTCTTTTGGCCAATGTTGAGGAACCTCTTGATACCATCATCCCCACACAGTCAGAAATTCCGAGCTCCCCGCTCGATACCAACGTTGAGACCAGTTCTTTGGCCAACGTTGAGGAAACCCTTGAACTGATCCCATATGAAAATCTCTTTCCCTCTCCCATTGACGAAGAAGCCGACCGTCGAGCTGTCGCGCTGGAACATGAAGACAAGCTGGTCTACTGCTTTCAGAAGCACATCGGGATGTTCCCTGAGGCGCGCGACATGCCTACTTTTGCCACTCTCGGAACTGAGTTGTTATATCAATTCAACATTATATTCAGCCACTTGTATGTCAAGGAAGATACCAACCGCATACACAGCTGGAACCAGCTCAAGGCCGATGAGTCACGCATAAGGGATTACTTCAACTACACCAACCTTGAGGTTGCGTACAACAACAAGGTTGCACTGCTGACGCGTCGTCTGGACACCAGCAAGGCTGAAGGAAGAGACACTAGGGAGTCAGCCGAACAAGACTGTGTCAAATTCCTTGACAACATGCTAACAAAATCTGTTGATTTTATAGATGATCTTGATGCAGCTGCAGCAGCAGCCAAGCAGGAAGAAGAAGAGCTTCAATAGTACCTGGCCAATCGCCACGCCATGGTTGCTATTGAACAGCCAACAACTTCTGAACAACGAGCTCCAGCTGATCAGCCAGCTCCCTCCACAGACAAAATTTGCGAGCTGATCGCTGAGAGGGTCAACCAACTCAGGAAGGAGATGTTTGCCAACATCCAGCTCAACAAAGAAGATCAGCTGAGGATGTTGGAAGCTCAGGCGGAGAAGAACAGGAAGTTGCAGGAAGAGCATGATGAGCTGAAGATGAAGCTGGATGAATTCTCAACATCCACTAGCCAAGACATCAATGCACTGAAGACAACCGTTCATGGAATCCGATCAGATCTGAACGTCTTCAAGTCTATCTCAGACTCCAACCTGGCCAAATCTCAACAAACTCAGGATGAAGAATGGCATTCTCGATTCGAATCCAGATGGGCTGAGTTTGTCGCTTTCCAAACCGAAGTAAATGAAACCTTCGCTGGACTGAAGAAAGCCGAGCAAGAGCGCCTTGACACTGAACTGGCAAAGAAGGTTGAGGTGGAGTGTGCGGTTAATGAGCTCTTCAACAGGATTCAACAAGCTGAACAACAACTCACCTCTCTGGATGGCTCAGTTGCAAGCCTTGTTGCTGATGCCAAAAAGGGGGAAGATGAGATGCAGGGGGAAGAAGAGGTTGGGGAAGGTAAGATTGGGGAAGATGAGACCCAAGAAGAGATACCAGCCGAAGAATCTCAACTGAAGAAGGCCCAACCGAAGAAGACTGCTCAGAAAAAGAACTCAGCTCCGAAGCCAACCGACAAGAAGCAACAACAGCTGAAATCCACTGTTGTCGGCTGAGATGAAATGGCTAAGGACATGGAGCTTGCCAAGGAGTATGGAGTTTCCTACAACTCCATAGCCGAGATTGCAGCCGAGCTTGATGCTGAACTCGACGGTATCACAATCGAAGAGTGTATTGCTGCTGCCAAGGCTATGGATGTTCTGAAGAAAGACTACATGAATCCAGATTGGATAAAGAAGTTTGCTGGCGACCAAGCTACAAGAGTCAACAAGTTTGAAGAAGAGCTTACCAAGATTACAAATAACCTGGATAGAAATGTTTCCTCCCGCAGCCGACGACGAATTGAAAAACATCAGGTTAAGGCTGAAGCACGGTTGAAGCAGCAGAGACTGCCTGGAAAGATCAAGCTTCAAAGTCGCTTCAAACATGTGGACAAATGGATGCCAGCTGAATGGAATGAGGATTGAGAATCATTCAAGCAGGAGTTTGTGAATGATTTTTATTATAGGAAGGTTTACTCAACTGAGGATTCGAGGAGAACCTTCAAGGAAGCCCTGACCGAGCTACACTCTGGGGATCCGGGCATGTTCAGCCAGTTCAGGAGAGCAATGATTGATGCGAAACTGGATATGAACACTGTCCCCATCCCTCAGAAAGTCACATATCTTCCTCCATTCCTCCCAGACTCAAGAAATCCCAACCGGACAAAAATTGCAGCTGAGGCAAGAAGATTATGCCAAGAACACGGAGTTGATATCTCTAAAGAGTCAGATGCAAAAAGAGATATTTTTGTCAGAATTTTTGGGAAGTATGGGCTAAAGTATTAGCCAAGTTAAAGTTTTTGAGCAACTGATGTATTTTAATTTTTGCGCATTCTTTTGTAACCATCAGTTGTAATGAAAACTTTCATCAGTTATACGATTCACCTTGACGTACAATCTCTAGTTGTCCAAGCTCTGAATCGCAAAGATATTTCAATACCATGTTATAACTGTGTTAACCCTTTGATGTTTAATCTTATAGACTGTCTAGAATTTTAGCTGAGATTTTAGATAGGTTAGTAGGGTTTAGATCAGTAGGGTTTTGGCATCATCAAAAAGGGGGAAATTGTTGGGAAATTTAAGTAAAGTTTTGATTGATTCCAAAACCAACTGACCCAACCGAATAGATGTTGCCATAACCTAATGTTAGTAGTTAGGCTCGCTGTTTGAGCAATGTTGAGATTTTATCTTTACAGGTATCCAGCTGAAGACGGCAACAAGGCTTTACTCGAATAGAACATCAGATGTAAGAAATACAACTGAGCGTTCAAGGGGAAAGATGTAAGAAAGACAACTGAGCGTTCAAGAGATAGAACATCAGATGTGAAAAACAACTGAGCGTTCAAGATACAGAACATCAGTTGCAGGACTTGAACTGATAAGATCGACAACATGAAGTTCAAGGCAGCTGAGAGTTCAACTGTTCCAATTCAAACAGAATATCAGATGAAGATATCGATCAGATGGAACATCAGCTGAAGACCACTCGGATGAAGACCAAAATTTCTCAACCGACCAAACAAGGTTGAAAGACTAAGGTTGAAGATTTGAAATTCAAAAAGGAAGTCACGTGAAGGTTTGACGTTCTGTCATTACCTCATTTGGCCCAACACAAGGCTGTCTCAGATGGAAAGCAGAAGTTCGCAGTTGCCAAATCGGGAAAATCTGCAGAGATGAGAGACAAGCCATCGCTTTCACAAAACAAAGATCAACGGCTCATCCAACGGCTAGTTGATTCTCTCCGCCTATAAATAAAGGCCTTCATTCATTCACCAAGATTGAAGAAAAATAGAAGACAGACAAGTGCGAGAGCAGATAGATGAGCGAACATCACCAGTTGAGAGTTCATATTGCAAACGAGCTAAACTGAAATCAGTCTCTAAGAACATCACTAGTTGAGAGTTCATAGAGTGTTAGAATCTGTCTTGGTGTTTTCAAATCTTAGTTTGAGTCTTCATTTGTTCAAGCTTAGATTCTAGCTCACTCCTTAGTTCGAGCTATTAGTTGGAAACCCACCCTTTCACACATCCCCTCAAAAGGATTGTTAGGACCCTACTCTTCCCGAAATTGAGTAGATAGGTTGATAAGTACTCGTAAACTTATCTGTAAGGTTGATAAGTACCCGTAAACTTATCTTAACGGTTGCAAAGCCCGCGTAAGCTTTGTGGTTCCAGTCCTAAAGAACTTGGACTGAGTTGTGTGGACTCGCAACTCCCCATGGACGTAGGAGTTCTCTCCGAACTACGTAAGTCTTTGTGTGTTTGTGTTTTCTGTTCAGTTATTTATTGCATATCCAACTGACAAACTAACCAGCACTCAAACTGCATCTTTTCATTCTCAACTGATTTGGTTATTGACCGACCTTGCATATCTGAGCGTGAGTTATTTTATACGAGTTATTGTTATTTCCACCACATTCCGCACAGCACCACTCTCACAGCTGAGTTTTCCTACTCAGTTGTGATTCCAACTGAGTCCTTTTACTTGGTTGTGATATTTTTCAGGGGGTTATTTTAAAATTTCTAACTGGTGTATTCTCCCCCCCTACACCAGAACTCGTATCGGGACCATCAGTTAAGAATCATATTTAGGTATTTTTATATTCATTAAAACTGTATAGGTGCATGTGGGTAGCATTTTTGGTGCATATCGGTATGTTGTTTGGATATGGGTGGTTGATACATCATGTGATTGTTGTGATTTCTTATGTGATGCATATGAGTGTTAAATATTGTGCATGTGCGAAAACTATGTGGTGCATCTCACTGAAAGCTTATAGTGATGTTAGCTTATATTAAATGTTAAAATTATAGCAGTTAAATATGGATGCCATATTATATGTGTGTGTGTTTTTGAGAGAGAGAGAGAGACTAGTTGCATGTTGTTTGGATATTGAATGTTGATTTAGCATGTGTTTGGTGTTTTTGTATATGGTGATTCTAAATAGCTAATATGGTGCATTTTAATATTGGTTGTGGTGCGTGTAATAAAAAATGATGAATATGATGATATATTCTTAGTGATCTGGTAAATATTAAAGTATAACTTTGTTTTAAATATTTATTACAAGTTCGAGTAGTTGATTAATAAGGGAATGTCTACTGCAGAAGGAACCCTTTATATGTTACATGATGTAAAACAATATGAAATCAAAGGCCAAGAAGCTGAACAATGCCACATACAACATTGTGAACATGAAACGAGTGGATGAGAAAAATAAGCTTGACAGTGTAATTTTTGCAATGAGGCACATGAAAACCTTTATGGGAGAGCCTATTAAAAGCTGGAGAACAGGGATTACAAAGAAATCAGAGAAACAAATGAAGAAGCTCAAAGTTCAATACTGGTGCATCTAACTAATCACTGTGGTGCATCTGACTAGTCACTGTGATGCATGTGATTAATACACGTGTATAATTTGTGTTGCATTGTTGTGCATGTCACTAATTATCATACAGTTTCATATATATTTTTTTTCTGAAAATATATTGCAGAAGAAAATATTTACTTGTGTCTTGGTGAAATAAAATATGATAACCAGAGCAAAAAAGTTGAGCAACATCAACTGCAACATTGCAAGCATGCAATGGATTGCTGAGGAAAGTAAAATTGACAATGCAATCGTTGTAATGAGACACATGGAGATATTCATGAACGATTGAGCCATAAACTAAAAGACTTGTCCCGCGAAGAAATCCACAAAATAAATGAAGATTATTAAAAGGAAGTAATTTGCATCAATTGATGGTTAGAAGAACAATAAATTGCAGGAAAAAATTAACTGAGGATCAAAGTTCTACTATAAAGAACTTGTCTAGAACTTAACATAGAGAAATTGTTGTATAATTGAGTTTATTAGACTTTAGTTGATTATGAGTAGAATTAAATGTATATTTTGAAAAATTTACATATGATAGAAGTTGGAAAGTTTGCAAGCAACGACTTAATGTATGTTTTAAACCAATTATCATGCGTATGAATTTGTGGTTTGTAATTATATTACAATACTTTTCTATATTTTATGAAAAATAAATACTCCAATTCTCATTCAATATATCTGAGTATTTATTATCTAGTGAATACTATTTGCAAAACACAATAAAAAAGTTATTCTCTTTTCCCAATGCATCAATGTAAATGCCTTCAATGCATCACATAGTTGTGTACTTGTGTAATGCATCTTGTTAGTAATGATTGTGCAATGCATTAAAGTAAAAGCATCCCTATATGTCATAATATACTATGTGTTGAATCACTATTAGTTATTGTGTAATGAATAATGCAAAGAACATAATTAAGAAGTTACGCTCATTTCATAATGGATCGAAGTAAACACATGCAGTGCATCAGAATTATGCACCTGGTGCATCTCACAATGTTATGTGGTGCATTACGTAATGTTATGTGATGCATCTCGTAATACTATTTATTGCATGCGGTTGATGCATTGTAGAAACTAATTTACTATCTACTTGATAATACATCAATTATAATATATATCAGTAACAACCTGGTGATATTTTATCAAAACATATAAATACAAACAAAAACCAAAAATCAATTCATTCAAAAATCCAACTTATTTATATCAACTTACAACATAAGTTATAACATGAACACCAATTATTGTACGTATCAATACTTTCAAAATAAATATCAACTCTACTATCTTTTTTATTAGAAATGGTCTAATACAATATTAATATTGTATAGAAACAACAAACTGACTATACATTTAGTAAAAACTCTATGCCTTGACTATGAGATGAGACTTCCGGTAACCGTTATGGATCTCCATTTTAGTCGCGCATCTACTTTTCATTTATCTCCTCTACCGATAGAATAACTTCTCATTCCCATCTCCATCCATCTATCACCCTGCAGCCACTCTTCTAACCCATCATCCATTCTTTTCGCTTTCGCTTACCATTATCATCGCCACCATGAATCTCAACTCCATTACTTGACACTTAATCTATCCCCTCTTTGAGTCCATCAACTTCAAAACTTTCTTAAAGATTGGGGGAAAAAAAACAAATAAGAAGCAGAATCAAAACAATAAATGTAATAAAAAAAAATTTAGGCTATGTGAAAACTATGTATTCAGTGATGCATCTCAAAAAACTGTATGGTGCATCTATTATTGTTATGTGGTGCATTTGGAAATGATTTGTGATGCACCAAGAATGGTTGATTGTGAAATCTACTAAGGAAAGATATCTAATATATGAAAAACTAAGTTTAAACAGAAGTGTACGAGATCCAATTGTAAAATTCTAAGACATTCTTGGTCTTCGAAAAATATAACAACACTATCTAATTGAGAGTCAAAATCTATAACAACATTTATTAAAACAATTTAAAATCTGAAAATAAACAAGCCTAAAATCATCATGGTGATTAAACTAATAGAATTTCTAGATTTCTAAATCATCACAGAATCAAGGGATAAAATAAAATTCTGCAAAATTAAAACTTAAAATTCAAAATTACTTGCAGAATTCAGCATAACTTCTAGACCCGATCAAATCCACAACAAAATCAAGGGCGAAATTACGGTATGAGAGAAAAAAACAGAAGAAGAAACATTAAAATCACAATTCAAAACTTACAGTAAAACATCGAGAACAATTGCGAGAATTAAGAACTCACTTGTGTTGAATTCGAAGAAGAAAAGTAATGATAATCGATTGCAAATCTGAATTGAAGATTGGAGCAAAAGATGATTGGGTTGAAGGAGATCAGAGGTGAAGAACGAGAATCACAGAAAAATTCATTGCGTGATTGTTAATTATGCGGACAGAATTTTTAAATTACTAATTTGCCCTTCACTGACTTAAAACATGCGGGAATCACTTAATACATGAAGATTTGATCTTAGCCATCCATATTGTATAATTAAAGGCTGTGATTTATTCTTATTTTTTAGGATAAGATGCATTCTTATATGATCTCTCCCCTATATATATAGGGAGTGATTCCCATGCAAATGGATCTGAAAGTGAGAAATAGGAATTAATCTCCACCGTTGATTACATCTACATGGATGGTCGAGATTTGACCTTGTTAAAGCGGGTCAAACCCGGGTCAACCCATTAACTTTTTTTTCGATTTTTTTTTTGAACGGTCACCCCATATGCACCACACTATATAATGAGATGCACCATTTAGTGCATTGAGATGCACCGAATTTTTATTTTTATTTTTTTTGTTTTTTTCCGATTTTTTCCGTAAAACACGGTGTATCTAGTTACATTATGTGGTGCATCTAGTTACATTGTGTGGTACATCTATTGTGGTGCATTTCAGATTTTTTTCCAATTTTTTTTTAGTTTTTTTTTTCGATTTTTTTTCGTAAAACAATGTGCATCTAGTTACACTCTGTGGTGCATCTAGTTACATCTGGTTACACATTGTGGTGCATGTCTGATTTTTTTTCAGTTTTTTTTTCATATTTGTATCCCGACTCCGTCTTCAACTCCGATTTTAAGGCTCTGCCTTCGCTCCGATTACTAATATAAGGATAATTGTTGGGCCACAATTTGAATTTTTAGGCTTGCTCCGTGGCCTTCGGCTCCCCTCGCTAGAATCTTGACGAAAGAAGAAGCGGAAAACAAAAAAAAGAAGAGGCAAACAGAAAAACGGGGGAAATAAATCTAAAAATATAAAAAAAAATCGTAAAAAAAATCACTACGCCAAATTCGCTCATAGATAACACTTTATAGATAACGGATATTTTAAATATCCGTTATCTATGAGCACCTTTTTCTCATAGATAACGGAGATTTCAAAATTCTGTTATGATGGAAGTGTTATCTCTTATCATATATAACGTTTTCGAGTATTGCGTTATCTATAAGTGTTACTTATATTCAAATTTATAACGTTGTTTTGGTATCATTATTCCCTATGTTAGGTATGAGCATATTATAATAATGGTAACATGTAGCATTATTAATTTATGTAATGTATATATTTTTATTTTTTCTTTTTTTTAATTTAAATAATTTTTATTTGGTTTTCTCCACTCAAAATAGATTAGAGATCGACTGCAAAATTATTTCTAAGGCATTTATCCCCGCGCTCTTCTTCCCCACACCGCTGCTCTTCACCTTCAAGCTGTCGTTCGCTGCCATCTCTTTGTCTCATTAGTGAAGCCCATTATGCAACAACATAACTTGGTTTATGATGACCTCATCAATTTCTAAAGGGTTTGGTCGGCGCCGTCACCAACCCTAGTTGCAATGGTGACTTTTCCGACCTATGGATCCTTAATTTGAACACTGAATCTTCTTCCCCACACCAAGGCGAGTCAATTGGTGGTGGTGCGACACATTTCTGAAGAATTTTGGATGGTGCCGTTGCGAACCCTAGTTTCTGGGGTGGTTGGTTCTCGCCGGCGGCTGGCCTTTCCCTGCTACTCGCGACGCTCCAGGGGTGTTCCTGCTTCTGTTTCGACTCAGTTGAGACGTCCTGCCCCCCTCTATTGGCATTTCTCTCTCGGCATCAGGGACATCCTGCCGTCCTTTCCGAATTGCTCTCGTTCTTTGTCTCTCTCTCTCTCTCTCTCTTTCCACTGCTGAGAAACCTGGTATATAATTGATTTTTTTAAGGGTCAAGTCTCATGATTGAAGCTAGGAATTATACATTGAGACAAATGAGTTGTCTGGTTGGGTAGATTTTGGCTATATTGATTCAATTGGAATCGTGAGTGTTATAGCTACAAATTGATAGTTGATTTCCTACTTCACTTCTGTTAAATAACATTCAACAGTCAAATTAGATAACGTGTCCATATGCTTTGTTTTTTACATTTATTTTTGCATGTAGGTTTGTAATAGTTTATGAGATAAAAGTAAAACTTTATTTTAGTTTATGGTCTTGTTTTATCAAATGATGTTACCCCATTTCTGGTATGAATTTTGGTTCTTGTTTCAATTATTCTGCTCCTAATTTATGTTTCTGGTGTTGTGCTGATTTAGTTAGTTTTTATATCAATTTTATTTTCCGAAGTAATATAATTTATGAATTGACGCTCATTTTTTCCAGCATTGTGAAGGATTTTTTGATTTCATCTGTGTCACACCCCGAAATCTGGTGTGTAGGAATGACCAGACTCCATTGGAATGTGAAGGTGAAACCATCAACTAAACATACCATTTCGGTCACAAATCAACCCGAGATGTAACCAAACACTAACTCAGATGATTTAAGAATGTGAAATCAACAAATAAAACTTATCTTAACAATGAATTATGCTCAGGAATAGGGGAATAGGGTTTGAAAGCGATAACGAATATGAACATGCTGCCAAATCAAAACTCATCAAGAAATGAGCACAAATAATTTACAACTGTTTCACAAAATAATATGAAGTATCTCGATTCCAAATTATACAGACATGAAAGTTAAACGGGAATTAGGAGTTTGTTTCGAGCACACGGTTCATTTGTAGCATTACCATATCAGAGTTTAAAAAAAATGTAACTTGTTAAAAGGTTAACATGCAGCGGAGACTTCATTTGCTCTTGACAACTACATGTATGAAGACATGTAATTATCGACTCAACTTTCAACAGATAACACACCAACAAAAATCATCCTCGCCATCTTCATCCATAGCTAACCTGCACGTTTAGAAATACATGCAGGGCTGGGTACTTCGTACTCAGTGAACACATTGCCAAAAACATTCTCAAAAGCTTGCTCTTAGAGCTATATAATTGAAACTTGCCTCTCTTGCTGCATCACAAGGATTAGATATATAAATAGTTGCTTTAAAAGAATTTTTCCACTTGTAAATCGCATGCGCAGGCTAAGCTTATATCTTAGGTATGAATCAATCTACAGCTTATCTTTCTGTGGTGTCGAGAAGTAGGCCTCCTCCTCGAATACCGTGACCGGCCTAACCGAAGCAAGGCTCACAGACACCTTAACTAATACATGCATTGTCCCGTATCTTACAGGACCTTTATCCCGTGCGTCTACAGGACTTGTAATAACATTAACACGTAGATGATTGCATACCAAAATATTTAGAACATTTAGGCAAGTCAATCAATTGGAAAAGCGCACGTAATACGTAAATAGTACAAGCATTCATCATTTGGTTTTAGTTCTGAAAAGCCCACCTGTCCTCCGAAGATCTAGCTAGGCAGCTTACTCTTTTTGTCCTCGCTACTTTTCCGTCCTGCTTGGTCCTTCACAATTTAACATCGAATAAGGACAAGACTCTGGTTGCGTAAGACGTAAAGTAGATTTTGGGCTCGGCTGAAAGACTTCTACATGACTTGGGTCTATTCTATATTATTCTATCTTTTCTCGACTTTCTCATTCTCGGTTTATCTAGTCTACTCGGTTACTAGATAAACTGTGTCTCACTTTCTCGTTTCTAGAAATAACATTACTTTTATTCTTTCCGCTAAACGAAAGAATACTATTTATCTCGACTATACTTCTCAAGTTCTTGATTTTTAATTCTTAACTATCATCATTTCAAATCATTCATGTCATAAACGAGCATTTACAACATATAACAATTTATTTCACAATGAATTAAAAAAAAATATAATGCCCCGGAAATTCCTTACGATCTCAAAAATTTAAAGTTAATAAAATAAATGGCTTTGCATGCCTAAGTTTACGATTTTGAATTCTAAGACTAACGGTCAAATCCGTTTCCGAAAATAAATTACGGAAGTCAGCTAGACGACTACTGTATTTAGGGTTAGCGCGTAAGAAAAGTTTTTAGTTCGTGAACTCAGAACGGAAAACCGTCTGATTTTTACATTCACGAAATCCCGATACGAACTCGCTCGAAAAAGTTCGTTTTTATGATTTTCCGGATGAAACTCGGACTGTGTCGTCCCGAGTTTTTGTCGGAATTAATTTTCTAATTATTATTTTCCGATTAAGTTTATTACGTTAGAATTTTTGGACGAATCGGATCGTGACGATTTTGTGCCGAGCTACGTTTTTCGTCGTTCGATTTCCGTAACGTCGTATCGCGTCGGAAAAGCGCGTATTTTCCCTCCCTTCCCTCTCAATGACCGACCTCTCTCTCTCTTTTAGCATAGATATTTTCTTTTTATATACTAAGTAATTGGACACCTAAGTCTTTACTATTCAAACTTTACACATATTACCTTATAACATATCTAATACAAATTAAATCATCCTCACTCTCCCTCCCTCCCCCAAAATCGGCAGCACCCTCATCCCTCTCTCTCTTGTTCTTCCATTTTCACCATTGAAGGATCTTCAAGTTCTTGAGCAAGAAATCACACAAGTCTTCATCCATCCATTAAAACATAAGTCTTCCTTCATTAAATCTCAAGGTAATCCTCTCCTCTATGCTTCTATCCATTCATCATCCATTTCTTTTTATTTTTCTTTGGATCAAAAATTGAGGATTGATGAACTAGATGTTTTGATCTTGGATTAGTGAAATTAGAAGTGTTTAGATATGAATTCTAGGATTAAAATTGAAGAAAATCCAAGAACCCTAACTCTATGCCATTACCGAAAATTAGGGGGTTTGTGTAGGTTGATGGAATTCTTCAATTGATGATGAAATCATGCTTAGGAAGTGTTCGATTAAGGATTAAAACAAAAAGAAATCGAAAGCCCTTTGAATTGTTGAAACCGAGTTCTAGGGTTTAGGGTTTGAAATTGGGGGTTTTGCATTTAATGTGTAATTGGATTTCATTTGATCAATTGATGATATAATAGTATGATTAAGAGATAAATGGTGTTATTGATGAAGAAATCACCCTCTTAATCCATGTGTTAATACCGAAAATTTATTAGAAATTTAGGGGTTTGATATAGCTTGGTTTAATTGATGAAATGATGATAGAATATGGTTTCCAATAACATTAGATGATGTTATGAATTTAATTAGAATTTTCTAAAATAATTATTGAATTGGTAAGAGACGAAGATCTCGAATTAAGTTGAGATATAGTGATGATATGAAGTGATGATGTGCATGAAAATGAATCTCGTTAGATGATGTTTGATGACGTAGAAAATGAACGAAATCCGATAACTTTTAAAATTGTGTAAGAGACGAACGATTAGTCGTAATTAATAACCGAGAAGTCGAATGAGAATTCTAACTTGATATTATTGTTTATGATGGACTTGAGAACAACTTTGTAGTTGACATCATGAGCTTTCGAGCTATTATAATATGAGTTATAGTAATAGTCGAGAACTAGAACGAGAATTGGTTAACTTGATTTTTGGTTTAGTACATGTTAGTTGAAAGCCGACGTTTAGAACGTCGTGCTTTTGGACGAGTTTTGAGAAGGAGTTCATCACGTACGGGACTACGTGTTGACTGCCTTGAGAGTCCAGTTTCTTAAGAAATCGAATTCGAGAACTTAGAACGAACCTAAGAAGTTATACGTCGATTCTATCGAGCAACTAGGGCTAGCGCGGCAGTTTTGCGACCCTTGCCGGAAACTGTAATAACTTTTAGCTCGTTTATCGGATTTGTGATCCGTAAATTGGGGCGTAAACTAGACATCCCAAGCTTTCCAACGGTACAGGGCTCATCCCTTGTTTCCAGTTCCCCTGTTCTGGGCAGCCCCCAGAGTTACTGCCTTGCGCAGTGAATTTTCAGATTTCATTCTTCTAAGTTGTTTTGTTCGCGACTTAGTTTCTTTAGATCGTTTAAGCCGTAATAACTTGCCGACTATTTTCCTACTGACCCCAGTTTCAAGAAAGGAGCTGTGAGTGCTAAACGAGACGAGATCTCATCTCGTATCCGTTAAAGTAAAGAAATATAGTTAAGCGTGAAGATGCATAAATCGTATAAAGAATTAAAACTTATTTTCCTAAGATTGATTTCTTTTCCAACTTAGTTCCTTTGATCTTTTAAGTCGTATTAAGCTATCGACTACCCTCTCTACTGACCTAAGAGTCGAGTATGAGACCTTTCGAGTTCTAAACGGGATTTGTTCGAGTCTCGTTCCCGTTTAAGTAAAATGAATCTAGTAAGCGTGCAAATGCCTAAAGAAATGAAACGACTAAAACTTTTTCGAGTTTAAATGATCGATTATCTCTTACGACCCGATTTTAAGTATTATTATTTTACGATGAAGGAGGAAGCCAGCAGTAAAGAAAGGACGGAAGATCAGAAGATCGGAAGCTAGTGCTTATTAGTTCTGTATTACAAGGTGGGCTTTTATATATAAAATAAAACGAGCAATGCTCGAAAACCCTTTTCTTTATCGCTTTGATATCTGTGTTTTCAAAGTGATAATTATGGCATGAACCGTTTTATGTTTTATGTGAGTTCTCTTGTACCTATCTGAGTTAACATTCGTGTTTTCCAGATTTAGAGTTAATCTAACTAGGTTAACTAACGATCGGCTTTGAGTTAGCTGCTAAGTGCTTTCTAGAGTTAGTGCACTTTGTAACCTGTGGTGTATGTGATATCCTGTTGAGGGTTACCAGCCACGGTGAATGAGAATCGGTCAAGATTGAACATAGCATACCAGAAAATACTCGGCCGAGTAAATTGTGAAAATCAGTCAGAAAATGTTTAGTAGACACGGGCTAACTTTTAAATAAAACCCCCGATGTGCTACATTTATGAAATGTCATATTATCTATACTTATGATTATGATTTCGGCATCGTGCCCACTAAGTACTTTTGTACTTAGCCCTGCATTGTTTTCTAAATGTGCAGGTTAAAGCGACGTGAGCGGCAGTGGTTGAAGTTGGGTTGAGAAGTTAGGATGCTTTAGTTATGATTCTTCCGCTGCAAAACTCTAAGTCTTTTGAGAATATGTATATTGAACAAACCACTGTAGTATAAGTCTGTAATCGTGAACTTAGATACCTTTGTGTACTTCTGTCGAGTAATCACTCGTGATTAACTCTTTCTTTATAATATTCAAGTCTTGTTCATTGAATGTATGTTGTCTTTTATGTATGTTTAGTCAGTTAACCCCCTTCTTCCCCGCTTCTTTAATCCAACCTCAGTCGCACCCCGGCTTCTGCCGTCCCACGGGATTTGGGGCTGTGACAAAAAACATTTCACTTAAGCACATAAGTCTAATCAAACATAATGAATTTAAACATGATTTTTATTTCAAATACAATCAACAGTTAACTCGACACTGCTCGACTTTATTCTTGAAAAAATGTTAACTTCGGAAAATAATAAAGATAATCACATCTACTTTTAATAATTAAATTCAAATAATAAGAATTTTGAATTTAAAACTCAACTTCTATTTAATATTTCTCGATTTAAAATACGTCATTAGTTCTCAAAAGACGAACGTATACTCGTATATATACTCTCGTCTTAATAATTTAACTTCCGATAATATACTTTCTTCTTTTTTCTTAATTAAACTCTCGTTTTCTATATTAAATAGAAATTCGACTTTCTACTTATAACTCAACGCTTAATAACTTCGTCGTCTTATCTCGATTTTAAAATATTTGAAAAGCGTACTTGATTATTTTTACTCAAACACCATTATTACATCATTCAATACTCGACATCATCAAGAAACGATCATTCAAGCATTCACAACTTATTAAACTCGATTTTCACATTTTTAGTAATTAATATTCATTCAATCTCAACTCATAACTTTATTTTATTTAAGCTATTTCTTCATAGCATTATTTAATCATTCAAGTATTAACTTAAATCTCGATCTCATATTTACTACTTCTTCTTTCATTAACTTATTTATTTCTACTTTTATTATTTTTATTCTAAAACTCTTTGATTAATTTCATAATCAAAACAAGTAAACAAACTCGATCTCGAATACATTATTCCTTAAGCTCTACTTCTTAAAATATTTTTCTCCTTACAAGAGAATTTATCTCTCTTTATTTTAATTATTCTTTACTTCTTATTCGATTGAACGAACTTAATCTCGATTAACTCATCTTTAAATTTTTCATACTTGACTTTTAATTTCATCTTCTTGGTTCTAAATTTCTTTTTGTTTCTCAACTAATATCATTTTATTTTCCTCAAATATTAAACTCATATATTTTCTTCTCTAATTAATTATATCCTTAACAAAGAAATACTTTTCTTTGTTGTACTCAATTTATATCTCTATTAATAAATTATTTATTCTCATTTTATTTCTATTTTATTTTATTATTTTATTTTTCAATTTTCTTATTATTTTATTAATTTTCAAAAATTAATTAATTTAATAATTAATTTACTGCATCTTCAAATCTTCATGTTCTTCACCAAGAACACCAAGAACACACACTCATATATTCATATTTTCACCAAGAACACCTAGAACACACACTAACTCTTCAAACTCATTTCCATCGATTTTTACACACTTTTATAGCTAAAATTCAATTTTCTTCATCTCTTAATTTCTCCTTAAACATCTAATACTCAAATATCATCACAAACTCATCTATATCATCTATTTCATCAAAATCATCAAAAATCATATTTCTTCCTCATGCATATACTAATCGATTTTCACAAGAAAAATAACAAATAATTCAATCTTTGATCTCAATCATACCTTCATGTTCATAATATACTCATAACATACTCAAATCATCAAACAACAAACTAAATCAAATACTCCTAAATTTTAACCCTATTCTCGGTTTCATCAAGAAAAATTAGGGCAAATATTTCATCTCATTTTCTCATGCTACAAATCATTCAATCTATCATCACAACACACATAATCAAGAAATCATCAAAAACTCATAGAAATTATTTCTTTCTGTTCTTTCTCCATTTTCGGTCCTACTTAATTTTTATAGGATTATTTTTCTTTTCTTTCCTCTTAATTCCTAGATAAATTTCTAGGGTTTGTTTTACTCATTATATACTCATATCATCATCATCGATTATCACCTCATCATCCTAAGTTTGCCTAAGCATAAATTAAACATGCATATTTTCTTTCTTTAGGACTTATATAATTACATATATACAAAAATCGAATGAATAGCATACTTTAAAGGGAATTAAATCAAACTCCTCCTTCTTGTGAAGCTTGAACCGATGATGAAGGGAGAGGGATGAGCGCAAAGATTGCTTGGATTTTCATGGAAGAATCCATCTCTAGTCCTCAAGAAAAATAAGCAAAAATTAATCATCTCTTTTAGGGCTAAATGCCGAAAATTAAGAAAATGAAGAGGGAGATGATTTTGATTCTTGAAATAATCTCAAAGCTTAAAGAACTAGGTTACCTTCTTGAATTAGGGTTTGAGGATTGTAAATGATAAATTTCTTGAAGCTTGGATGCTTGAAAACTTGAACTTCAATGGAGTTTTTCCTACATCTATGCATGTGTGTGTGTATACGGTGGGGAGAGCGAGAGAAAAGAGAGTTGCTTCTTCTCCTTTACTTGCTCACGGTAATGAGAGAGAGATGAGAGAGATTGGATTGATATTTCTTAAGAGATAAGAAAGTTTAAAATTAAGGGAAATACGTTATGATTATATTCTCATAGGTTTTGAAAAATGAAATAATAGGGTAGAGAGATACATGCATGTCGGCAGAGAGAGAGGGAGAGAGATTAAAATAATTATCTTACTTTAACTAGTATAATTTTTCCTGGAAGAAAAAGATTTCCGGTAGAATATACCGTATTTTTCCGTTAACTCTCAAAACGTCTTAAAACTCTCCTCGACTCGTTCCCGACATCGGAAACACCTCTACATCCTCTCATATCTCACGAAATAATTTAAGGAATCCAAATATCTAATTTTTAGGTCATAATTCCAAGTAGTGAAGAAAACCCTAAAATTGCTCGGCTAATTAAACCGTTAAGAAATAAATTCTTAGAACTCTCTCATATGATCTCGGATGAACTTCTAATATATCTCAAAGGTCTTAGAATTAAATATAGATTCAAAAGACACTAATTAAACTAAATTCGGAGTCCGTCGGTGAATAGTGATTTCTCGACTTATCGGCACTATTCATCAAAAGTAAAAGTTCTCAGAATTCTCCTAAATTCATACTCATACTCAAACTCAAACTCATATAATAAAAATTAATAAATACATCACATACTGTCACAGCCCGACTTCCCGAAGGACGGCAAAGCCGGGGTGTGACTAGGGATTGGATTAAAGAAACGGAAAAGAAGAGAATACATGAATAAAACACATTAACTTAACACTAATTGCGATGAACTTGAATAAAAGAGAGTCGATCTTGAAGGATCGCTCGTCAAACTGTATACAGGGAAAACTAGGTTTAAAGTAATAACAACTTAAACCGAAAGGATTTACATAATGAGAGAAACTTTATTTAATGAAAGAAAGAGTAAATCACGGAGGATCACTCGACATAGCTATTCTTGAAAGGGACTAAGTTCAAAGGATGAAACTTAGTTCTAAGTTATACTTTAACTGAAACTAGTTTACAGAATTGACAGCGGAAAAACGTAGAAACTGATAACACATATCGAATGTGAAATCGAGGCTTAATTGACTTTACTTCTTTGAAGACGACCTTTACTCAACCTCCTCCGCCTTCGTCGCTCAACCTGCACATTTAAAAACAAACATGCAGGGCTAAGTACAAAAGTACTTAGTGGGCACATTGCCGAAAACAACTCACAAGAGTATTGACTTAATTATGCATCATTTCATAAAACACTTATATAAAACTTTTACTGATATATATACATTTAATTTCTGAATGACACACTGTGGGTTTTAAACTCACATCCGATCTTCTGGAAAGCACCTGAGGGCTAACTCAGAAACTGTCCCTCTGGATAGCACCTGTGGGCTATCTTAGAATTTGATCGTTTAGTTGGAATTATCTGAATAGCAGCCTGAGGGTAATCTCAGAATCCAATACTCTGGTTAGCACCTAAGGGCTAACTCAGAGAGACATAATAGAATTCACATAAACAATTCATTAAAGCACTGATAGAACTTTAATACTCACTTATTAAAACAATACGTAACCACTTTCGAGCAACACTCGCATATAAATACTTTAATACTCATTTATTAAAGCAAAACGTAAACACCTTCGAGCAACGCTCGTATATAAATAAGGCAGTAATTGATACACTTTCGAAAAGCCCACGTAATATTACTTCATAAGTAATGACATTCAACGGAGATTTTGGTTTTAGAAAGCCCACCTCGTTCGTTTATAGAACTATTACCCGTACTTCCGTCTCTAATCTTCCGTCCTGTCTTCTAACCTCGACGTCCTCCTTCTTTGAACGTAAATAATAAAACAACGATAAGTTGTCGAGTTGATAAAAGAAAATGGAATTCGAAACTGAAATCGAATTAATCTTTTAAGTTCTTAAGCTTTAGGCATTTGCACGCTTAACTAGATTCTTTTAGTTAATCTAGAACGAGACTCGAATACTTCTCGTTTAGCACTTACTCGGTTTCTTACTCGACACTGAGGTCGGTTAATAATGGTAGTCTATAGCTTATAACGACTTAGAAGATCAAAAGAAATCAAGTTGAGAAGAATTCAACTTAGGAAACTAGATTCTTAACATTACTGTACAGATCAGTAAGTTTACCCAGAACAGGGGATTTCGAAACAGGGGATATGCCCTATACCAAAAGAAAGCCACGGATGTTTAGTTTACTCTCCAATTTACGGATCTTGATTTCATTAAGCGAGCTAGGAGATATGACAGTTTCCGTAAAAGGTCGCAGAAATGCCCGAACTAGCCCTAGAGCTTGTATATTTCGACGTATGACTTCCTCGGTTCGTTTTATGCTATCGCACTTAAAATCTTACGAAATTTATACCTCAAGGCAGTTAACACTTAACCTCATACGCGACGAACTCCTTCTCATTTCTCGGTTACTAATACGACGATTAAAACCTCGTCTTTCAAAACTAATCAATTACTATACCAAATCAATTTCACTTCTCGTCTCTACTCCTCGTTTACAACTATCACTTAACATTTAATAACTCGAATGTGAATATCGTCAACTACAAAGTTGTTCATTTATCACCAACGATCATTAATATCAAAATATTTCCTCGGTTCGATTTTTCTATCAATACTTAGGCTCGTATCTTCGTCTCTTATGAAAATTCCAACGTCATTAGAACTTGATCAAATTTTACACTATCGTTCATTATCTATCGAGAATCATTATTACGCAAATCATAACCTCATATCATCATTTATTCCCGACTTATCGACCGTCGTTCGTCTCTTACGTAAAATTCTACATTCTCCGTTATCATTCAAATTTTACGACAACGATTATCATCTAACGAGCATTACTAATATGTAAATCATATTATCAACACATTATCGATCCTCGACTTATCAACACATCTTCGTCTCTTACATTCTTCGTTTTATTTTTAGAAAAAATTCAATTTAATAGATATTCATCCTCATGCATCGTATAACTCATTTCCATTAAACAATCGAGCATATCTAAACATTTACTAACCTAAATCGAGCCTTGTTCGTCTCTTAGGTTTTGGATTTTATTTTTAGAAAATTCTAAAACAATTCATACTATCAATTAACGTCATAAGCAACACTAATCTATCATCAATTCGACGAAGAAATCGAACACAAATGAAACCCCTAAAATCTGAAATTTTCGGTATTAAAATAGGGCTTAGGGTTCTTGATTTTTCCTTCATGATTCGATCCGTAGAACTCGATTCTAAGCATCCTAGAACATGTATCGATCGAGAATTCACATACTAAACCATTCTCTAATTTTCAAAAAAAATGAAAGAGAGGGGAAAGAAGATTTGTTCGGATCAAACTAGAGACAAAGTTCTTACCTTTCGATATATGAAATCGGATTGGAAATTAATCGGTAGATGCAAGAGATGTGGATCTTGGAAGAGCTTGAGTGTGGTGCTTCAATGGAGGAATTTGAAGAAGAAAATGAGAGTGAATTGGGGGAGGGGGATGGCGGAAATGATGATGAAGGGAGAGAGGTGATGAGTCACCTTGGTGACTCATAAAGTAAGCAACAAAATATCCTACAACTTAGTGAGTCGTTAGGGTCATGTTTGGCGAGGAAAATTTATACGAAAAATCTCGATTCCGGCTCTTAAACGTCGTTTTAAAAGTCGAGAAATACTTTTCTAGTTAGTTACGGAATTGACGAAATCTAATTCGTCCGTTAGATTGGAAATAATTTACGTACTTGGAAAACCTAAATCGTTTTTCAGAATCCGAGAAAAAGTCGGGACGTCACAGTCCAAAATTCGTCCGGAAAATCATAAAATTTAATTTTCTCTGGTGAACTCGTCTCGAAGAAAAAGTGAATGTTAATTCTGACGGAATTTGATTCCGAGTTTCCGGGCGAAAAACTTAACGGATGCGAAAAACCCTAATACAGTAGTCGTTCGTCCGATTTCTGGAAATTATTTTTGGCAACGGATTTCACCGTTGGTCTTAGAATTGAAAATTGGGAACTTAGGCGTGCAAAGCCATAATTATTATTAACTTTAAATTTTTAACGCAGAAGAAATTTTCCGGGGTATTACACATACTCATTCCGAATAATCAAAACGAGAAAAATCACATCAAAGCACATAAGGGCATTTTCGTCATTTTTCAAGAAAATTTTATTTTCTTGAAAAATTTTATCACTCAAGGCACGTTATTTAATATATATTAATGCATTTAAAATGCTCTCAAAGACTTGTAAGAGTTCGGGGTATTACAATCTGGTAATTCGAGAAGCCTAATCTGAAGTTCTGATTTTTGCTAAATCTTTAACTGCAAAATATTTGTAGATGTGCAACATATCTTTACTAATGTTGGAGCTGAATAGTTTAATAATCTTGATTATTTCGAGGAGAGGTTTGGTTGGATTAACAAATCTGATTTCAAGAAAAATAAAATCTTTTCATCTCTTCTCTCAGATCAACCGAAAGCTAATAAAAATGAGGAAGCTACTGCTGTTGCAGATAGGGATGGCAATGGGTCGGATATGGATCGGATCTTGTTGATTCCAAATCCAGATCCATTTTTTGTTGAGATCCAGATCCGTCCCAGATACATCAGATCCAAAAATTTGTAATCCAGATCCAGATCCATCAGATTTACGGTTCTGCGGATCCGATCCACGGATCTGTTCTTTTGTTTACTTAAAGTTTAAAATAATACAAAATCAAAGCAGCACAATAATAAGTACCAAAACAAGTCACCAAGTCGTCCATAACAACACAATAATAAGTACTAAAACATCACACAAACATATCTAAAGTCACATGTCATATAAAAATAAGTAAATGCGATCAATTAATCTTGAGAATATGGGAACAAGTCGTCCATGCTACAGCTGCTTATTATCGACGTCCTAAAAAAAATAAAGAAAGAAAGACCATGAGCAACACTAATTGTAATTATAATATAATTAAATATATATTATATATAATTATATTATATTATATATATATATAAGATCCACGGGTCGGATCTGGGACGGATCCGGATCTGAAAATATAAATACCAGATCCGCGGCAAAAAAAATTAAATAAATCCAGATTCGTCCCATATCCATCGGATCCAAAATTTTTAGCTCCAGATCCTGAAAAATGGTGCCATCCCTAGCTGCAGAGAGGTAACAATAATTCTTCTTGTCTCTCTATCTCCATATGTAAAGGTATACACATCTTTTAGGAAAGAGTTTGAATGCTGGACGATTTCGGATTTGTCATGGGAGTACTGATTAGTCTAGAATTTCTGGTATTGATGATTCTTGTGTGGATGTCCATATAGCTTTGATTCTGGTATTTAATTATTTCAAATTTTGTTTATGAATGAGTTAATTTAGTCCTCAAGTTATTGGTAAGGCTAATTTAATCCTTTAGATACCCTTTTATAATGAGATTGAGGTCCAGTTTTGTTTGTTTTCTTTTGAGTCAAATACAGGAAAGTTAAGCTAGCCCTGCAACGAGTCTCCTTAAGTATTAGCTTTGCGCTTTGATATTTTTGCCTTGATAATGCATCTATCTTCAACTTTTATTCATGATTGTAGTTCCTTATTTGTTTAGATTCGTGAAAGGAGGAAGCAAACATTTGCTGAAAGCTTGATCTTCGCCGGAAAGGTTGTTCGAATCGAAATGACTACCAAGCTAGTTGCATCATCAATGTGTTATTTTTATTTGGACATACAAGTGATAGAACATGTGTAGATGTTAAATATATTTGGATGGTGATTATATGAATATTTTGGATGATATATGATATGATTTATGAATGGTTTTTATTATTTTGTTGTTTTAGATCGATTTTAACTGCAAAAATAAATTATATATATGAATGTGTCTGTAGCATACATAATGGTAATAAAAAAACGATCGTTATCTAACAAAACCTTTGATAACGGAGAAAAATGATTTTTTCATAACGGAACAAAACGTTATGTATAAAGATAAAGATAACGGAAAAAAGAGTGTAATGTATATGAAAATTACCGTTATCAATAAAGATAAAGATAATGGATATTTATGAACTTTTATAACGGTAAGAAATGCTATGTATCAGACTTATAGATAACGGATTTTCTTTTTAACGTTATTTATTAAAAAACGTTATGTATTTCAATATAGATAACGTAATAAAAGTGTTATTTATTTAAAATATACCATTATGTATTTTGACATAGATAACGTATAAATGTCTGTTATCTATGAGCACCACATAGATATCACCACTATAGTTAACGGACGATTTTGTACATAGATAACAGATTTTATTCGTTATCTATGAGCGAATTTGACGTAGTGAATCGAAAAATTCGGTGCATCTCAATGCACTTAGTGGTGCATCTCATTATATACTGTGGTGCATATGAATACATAATGTGGTGCATATGAGATGACCGTAAAAAAAAAAATCGGTGCATCTCAATGCACATAGTGGTGCATCTCATTATATAGTGTGGTGCATATGAATACATGGTGTGGTCCATCTGAGGTGACCGTTTATAAACAAAAAAAAAAGAAAAAGTCAACGGGTTGACCCGAATTTGACTAGGTCAAATTTTGACCCTCCACCACCTATAAATCTATGATGAAGATCTATTCTCATTTTTTATAATAATATTTATTTTTATATGATTTCCCTCATATATCATGGGAAAAAATATTTCTCTATCATGCTCATAATACGAGAGAAATATCATCTAAAAAAAGTTGTCTTTAATATTACAATTATTATTTTTTAATTAATTTTAATTCGGTCAATTAATAACATAAACCGACTAATTCCCAACCAACGAGTACCTCAATTCGGGGTCCCACGTGGCACATCTCTATTTTTTATTCGTATTTATTTTAACTTTTTCATTTTATGCATTTTTTTCATATATATTCTAAAATCTAGATTCGTCATCAATGTACTACCTCCGTCCGTTTCAACTTGTCCCATTTGGGATCGGTATGAAGATTAAAAAAAAGAGTGTTAATGGATTAATGGTATGATTAGTGTAGTGACTAAAGTGATATAAAATATTTTTTAATTGATAAAGTGATATAAAGTGGTATTGAAGTGACATAAAATGATATAAAGTGGTGCTGAAGTGATATAAAGTGAATAAAGTGATTTCTTAATTATTTTCTTAAAAGGAAATGGGACAAGTTGAAACGGACACTCGAAATGGCAAAATGGGACAAGTTGAAACGGACGGAGGTAGTATTAATTTTTACGTTATATGTAGTTCCAGCTTTGCATAATTCATAAATATAATTAGGGAATATTACTATACATTTAAGGACGAGAACGAATAGTACAATCATTTTGTTTTTGTTAAAGTGGTTGTAGACGGGTATTTTTCCAACCGACGGGTACCTCAACTAGGAAAAATTTTCATTTATGCATTTCCACGTATTTTCAAAAATCTAGAATCATCGGGTTTTCAATTTTGCATAATCTATAACAGTTAAGGATCCAGTTTTATTATATAATATAGTTTTTTGTTCTTTTTTTGTTTTTTAACATCTCTGTCAAGATCGGTAAAACTAAATTTTTATTTTTTGAACGGAGATAGTAATTGTCACACCCCGACTCTCGAGGTGCGACGAATGACACTAACACTACTAAATCATCTACTAACTCAACTCACATAAGGGAATCATGCTCGGGAAATCAGGGGAAATATCAACTGAAAGCGATAACAAACAAGGCATGTTTCCAAAATAAAATGAAACAACCAACGAGCATGAATAATTTACATTTCAAGTCCGAAACGGAATAAGTATATCAAGTTCACAAGAGACGAGAATAACGGAAAAGTGATAAATTGTATCGAGCACATCGCTCGTGAATTAGAACAAGTATCAGAGTGAAACTCAAAAACATAATAAAATGAACATCATATTATAATGCAGCGAAGACATCGACTCAAATCCCAACAACTACATGTATGAAGACATGTAATTGCCAGTCAACTTTCGACTCAACCAAAAGAACACACCACCAAGCCGTCCACGCCATCCACATCCCACTAACCTGCACGTTTAGAAATACATGCAGGGCTGAGTACTCAGTGAACACATTGCCAAAAACATTCTCAAAAACTTGCTCTTAGAGCTATATGATTGAAAACTTGCCTATTTTGCTGCATTACAAGGGTTAGTGTAATACCCCGACTATTTCTACAGTCGTTAAAAATAAAAGTTAATAATAATTATGGCTTTGCACGCCTAAGATCATGAAATTAAATTCTAAGATTTACGGTGAAGTTCGTTTCCGAAAATAATTTCCAGAAATCGGACGAACGACTACTGTATTAGGGTTTTCGCGTCCGGTAATTTTTTCGCCCGAAAACTCGGAATTAAAATCCGTCAGAATTTACATTCACTTTTTCTTCGATACGAGTTCACCGGAGAAAGTTAATTTTTATGATTTTCTGGGCGAATTTTGGACTGTGAATTCCCGACTTTTTCTCGGATTTCGGAAAACGAATTAGGTTTTCCAAGTACGTAAATTATTTCCAATCTAACGGACGAATTAGATTTCGTCGAATCCGTAACTATCTAGGAAAGTATTTCTCGACTTTTAAATCGACGTTTAAGAGCCGGAAACGAGATTTTTCGTCTAATAATCCCTCGCCAAATGCATCATTAACGAGTCACTATGCTTTGTTAGATATTTCTCTTTACTTTATATGTCATATAGTGAGTCATCACCTTCTCTCCTTCGTCCTTCATTGCCGCCACCTTCATGCTCCATTCTTTCTCATTTTTTTCTTCATTCTTCCACCATTGAAGCTCCACTCCAAGCTCTTCACAAGCTCGTAACTCTTCCACCTACCGATCATTTTCAATTCCGAATCTATAATACGAAAGGGAAGAACTTCATCTACCATTTGAACCGAACAAACCTTGTTTCCCCCATTTTTATTTTTTTCGAAAATTTAAGGAATGAAATAGCATGTTGTCTTTGATCGAATCATGTTCTACGATGTTTAGAATCGAGTTCTATGGATGAATTAGAGAATGAAATCAAGAACCCCTTTGTTCTAGGGTTTACCGATTTTAGGGAAAATTTTGGGGCTTTGATCGTAGCTCGATTTCTTTGTCGATTGAATGATAGATTAGTGTTCCTCATGATGTTAATTGACTCTATGAATTGTTTTAGATTTTTCTAAAAATAAA
This sequence comes from Schizonepeta tenuifolia, assembly GCA_029490685.1. Taxonomy (NCBI): domain Eukaryota; kingdom Viridiplantae; phylum Streptophyta; class Magnoliopsida; order Lamiales; family Lamiaceae; genus Schizonepeta; species Schizonepeta tenuifolia. The sequence goes on from CM055956.1 coordinate 9,713,011, forward strand.
ATTTAAAACCTAAGAGACGAAGAAGACACGATTTAGGATAGTAAATGTTATGATATGCTCGATTGTTTAATGGAAACGAGATATATGATGAACGAGGATGATTATATATTTAATTGAGATTTTTCTAAAAATAAAACGAAAAATGTAAGAGACGAAGACGTGACGATAAGTTAGAGCTCGTTAACGTTTTGATATTATAATTTGCATGTTAGTAATGCTCGATAGATGATAATCGTTGTTGTAAAATTTGAACGAAAACGGAGAACGTAGAATTTTCGTTAAGAGACGAACGACCGACGATATGTCGAGATTAGATAATAGTTTGAGGATATGATTTATATAATTATGATTCTTGATAGATGATGAATAAGATTGTAGAATTTGATTGAATTCTAATGATGTTGGATTTCTCGTAAGAGACAAATGAATGAATATAAGTAATAATAGAAAAGTCGAACCAAGAGAATAATTGACTATTAATGATTATTGTTGATAAAGGAACAAATTTGTAGTTGGCGACGTGCTCATCCGAGCTATAGAATGATAGGCTATAATCGAAATCGAGAAGTTAGGAATTGAACGAGAACTTGAATTTGGTTTAGTAATTGTATAGTTTGAGCGACGAGGTTTTGATCGTCATGCTTATGATCGAGAAATGAAAATGAGTTTATCACGTATGATGATACGTGGTGACTGCCTTGAGTCAGTTTTTGCATGAAAATAAAAGTGTTTAAGCTTTAAACGAACCTAGAAAAGCGTGCATCGATTTTATCGAGCATTAGGGTTTCACTCGGCAGTTTTGCGACCTTCCACGGAAACTGTCATAACTCCTAGCTCGTTTATTAGAATTGAGATCCACAAATTGGAAAGTAAATTAGTCGCCCGTACCTTTCTTGTGGTATAAGATTCGTCCCCTGTTTCGAAATATCCTGTTCCATGCGAACTTACTGATCTGATCTTATGCAGTGAATTTCCAAAATCTATTTTCTTAAGTTAAATTCTTCTCAACTTGAACTCTTTCAATCTTTTAAGTCGTTTCAAGTTATCGACTACCTTCTTTCCACCGACCTAAGTGTCAAGTACAGAACCGAGTGAGTGTCAAACGAGATGCGTTCGTATCTCGTTTCTTTTTAACTAAAAGAGTTTAGTTTAGCGTGCAAATGCCTAAAAAATCTAAAGGACTAAAACTTAACTCGACTTTTCGTATTCGTTTATCATTTGCGACCGAGCTTTAAAGTATGATTTTCAAGATGAAGGAGGAAGTCGACACCAAGGATAGGACAGAAGATCAGAAGACGGAAGCACGTGTCTTAAATTCTGTATTTAATCAAGGTGGGCTTTTATATATGAAACAAAATGAGCAATGCTCGAAAACCTTTTCTTTATCGCTTTGATAATCGTGTTTTCAAAGTGATAATTATGGCATGAACTGTTTTGTGTTTTATGTGAGTTCTCTTGTACCTTATGAGTTAATCAAAAGGGGTTAACTAACGATCGGCTTTGAGTTAGCTATTATGCTTTCCAAAGTTTTGTGTACACTGTAGCCTGTAGTGTATGTGGTATCCTGTTGAGGGGTAGCCAGCCACGGTGAATTATGACTGGTCAAGATTGAACGTAACATCTATAAAAAATGCTTGCAAGCTAATTTATGAAAATGAGAAAGAAAATGTTTAGTAGACACGGGAATTTGTTGAAAAACCCCGATGTGCTATAGAAATGAAATTCCTGATTATCTATACTTATGATTATGTTTTCGACAACATGTCCACTAAGTACTATTGTACTTAGCCCTGCATATGTTTTCTAAATGTGCAGGTTGAAGTGACGGAAGCGGCGACGGTTGAGTTAGAACGAATAGAGTTAAGGAAGACTTTTGTTTATAGTTCACAAATCTGCTGCTAGACTCTAAATTCATTTTGATGTTATGTATAATAATCACTGTAGTCTAAGTTCTGTAATATAACTTAGAAGCTTTTGAAGTATCTTGTTCGAGTGATCTTTCAAGATCAACTCTTTCTTTCGTTAATGAAGTCTTGTTCATGAAAATTATACCATCTCTTATGTATGTTTATTCTTTCATCCCCTTTCTTCCCCGCTTCTTTAATCCAACCCCAGTCGCACCCCGGCTTCTGCCGTCCCTCGGGATTTGGGGCTGTGACTGTTAGACATATAAATAATTACTTTAAAAGAATTTCTCACTTGTGACAGCCATAACACATTTTTGTTTTGAAAATCGCCTGCGCAGGCTAAGCTTATATCTTATGTATGAATCAATCTATAGCTTATCTTTCTGTGGTGTCGAGAAGTAGGTCTCCTCCTCAAATACCGTGACCGGCCCAACCGAAGCAAGGCTCACAGTCACCTTTACTAATACATGCATTGTCCCGTATATTACAGGACCTTTATCCCGTGCGTCCACAGGACCTTTTATAACTTTAACACGTAGATGATTGCATACCAAAACATTTATACATTTAGGCAAGTCAATAAATATGAAAAGCGCACGTAATACATAAAGAGTACACGCATTCATCATTTGATTTTAGTTCAGAAAGCCCACTTGTCCTCCGAAGATTCTAGCTAGGCGGCTTACTCTTTTATATCCTCGCTACTTTCCCGTCCCTCTTGGTCCTTCACAATTCAACATCGAATAAAGATCGAGATTTTAATCGCGCAAGACGTAAAGTACATTTTGGGCTCGGCTGAAGGACTTCTACTTGACTCGGGTCTTTTCTATTTTTAACTTTTCTAAGTCAATATCATTTCTCGACTTTCTCGTTCTCGATTGTCAACTCTACTCGGTTACTAATTACTTCATCTCACATTCTCATTTCTAAATCACTTCTACTTAGCATTTCTCACTAGTCAAGGAGATATTACTTATCTCGACTACATTACTCAAATTTTCTCTCGAATTCTTGATTCGACTAATCATCATTTCAATCAATCATGTTGCATATATAAGCATTCTCAACAATCAAACAATTGATTTTATCATAACAAAACATAATCACTTTATTTAATCACATAAGTTCATTCAAGCATAATAAACTTAACATAGAAATTCAATCAAACATGCAATCTCGACATGATTCACATTTCAAATTCAATTAACAATTACTCGACATGGCTCGACTCTAGTTTTAGAAAATACTAACTTCAATCTCAAAAAATAAATTCTCGTCTTTCTAATAAAGCGAATAAAAGTTCAAGTAATAAGAATTTTCTTGAATTTAAAACTCAAATAATCATTTAATATTTCTCGACTCAATATACGACATTATTTCAAAATACGTCGTCTTTCCTCAACTACGTATACGTACTCGCATATGTATTTTTATTTACTTATTTTATTATTATAATTTCTCTTTTCTTATTCTCAATTAAACACTTATTTAATAGAAATTCATTTTCTATTTATAACTCGACTCTTAGAATTTCGTTTCCTTTAATAAAATTCTTGTTCCTTTTATTTCATGAAAACTCGACTTCTAACTTAATAATCAAAACTCGATAACTTCATCGACTTATTTCAAATTAAAATGATTTGAAAAGCAAACTCAAATATCACTCAACTTATTATCAATAAACGAGCATTTAAACATTTACCAATTACTAAACTCGATTATCATATTAAAACAACTCTTATTAAATTTTCTTTCGTTTTTCTAACACTAATTATATAATTTAATAATTAAATATTAAAAACTTTTTTTTTAATTTTCCTAATTTAGTAAACAACTCTTACTCGATCCTTTACTCTCAAGTTTCTCTTACTCGACTTATCTCTTTGTAAACTATTATTTAATCATCTAAGCTCAACTTAACTCTTTATTCTCATACTTTACTATTTCTTATTTCATTAATAAATTATCTCTCTAATTATTTAATTCTAACTCTATTATTTTTATTTCAAAACTCTTCGGTTAATTTTGTAATTAAACGAGTAAACGAACTCAAACTCGACTTAACTCTTCCTTAAACTTCTTATGCTCGACTCTACAAATATTTTTCTCTTTAAAAGAGTATTTATTTAATTTAATATTAATTCCTCTTACTTAAATTCTCGTTCAATTGAACGTCTTAACCTCGACTAACTCATCTCAAATTTTATACTCGATTTTTAATTCTATTTCCTTAACTCTAACTCCTCTTATTATTTCTCAATTATTATTTCTTCTAATCTCTATTATTTATCTTACTTAATTATCTCCTCTTAACTCTAATTATTTAATAAAGAATTATTTTTCTTTATTTTTCTTAATTTCATGCCTCACAATTAATTTTAATAATTTTTCTTTTTATTTTCTATTTAATTTTATTCTCAAAAATTTCGAATTATTTTATTTATTAAAAAATTAATTTAATTTATTTTATAATCAATTTTATTGTTCTTCAAATCTTCATAAATCTCACCAAGAACACCTAGAACACCAAGAACACATATTCGAATCTTCAAAAATACACCAAGAACACATAGAATACACACTAGGCATTCAAACTCATTTCCATCGATTTTTACATAATTTTGTACTAAAAATTTCATTATCTTCATCTCAAAAATTTCCATTGAACATCTAATACTCTAAATTAACACAAACACACTCACAACATCAAATCCTCAAAACTACTAAAAATCATCTGAATATCATTCTTCCATAAAACTCATAAATATCGATTTTCTCATATAACAACATAATAAATTTAAATCATCATAACCTCATACTTATCTCATGCTCATAACATCATTGATTCATCAAACAATAAATCAAATCAAATATTCCTCCACATACTCATATATCACGGTTTCAACATAGAAATAGGATAAATAATTTTCTTCAACTTCCCATGCATAATTATCATTCCAAACATCATTATAAACACATATATACAATAAATCATCAAGAAATCATGAAAATCAATTTTCTTCCTCCTTTTTTCCTATTTTCGGTTTTCATCAATTTTTTTATAGGATTAATATTTTCTTTTTGATTCCTAGATAATCTCTTAGGGTTTGATTTCCTATTAATTTCCTCACATCGATTATCACATCTCACGTCCTAGTTTGCCTAAGCATAAATTAAAGCATACATTTTTTCTTTCTTTGGAGCTGAGGGATTACATATTTACAAGTAATCAAATGAATAATCATACTTTAAATGATTTAAATCGAAGCCCTCCTCTTGAAGATGGTTGGACTGAAAATGAAGGGGTTGAGGCTCAAGTCTCTAGCTTGGATTTTCCATGGTGGATCTCATCTTGAACCTCAAGAAAAATACAACAATAATTAATCACCTCTTCTAGGGCAAAGATGCCGAAAATTAGAAGAAATAGGGAGATGATTTTGCTTTGGAATTGAACTTAAGACTTGATGAATTTGTTTACCTCTAAATTAGGGTTTGAAGAGCTAAGACGATGATGATCTTCTTGAAGTTTGGAGGCTTGATCTTTGAGCTTCAATGGGGTTTTTCCTCCACTATGTGTATATGTGTGTGCGCACGGTTGAGAGAGAGATTTGGGGAGAGAGAATTTTCTTCTTTTCTCTTATGATACTCATGGTAGAGAGAGAGAGAGTGAAAGATGAGAGATGAATGATGGTTTTGAAAATAGGTATAATAGGGTAGAATATAATTATTAGGGAGAATAAAATTTTGGGAGAGAGAGAGGAGCTATGTCGGAAAGAGAGAGATAATTATTTGATTTTTAACTAGTACATAATTTTTCCCGGATGAAAAAGTTTTCCGGTAGAATATATCCGTATCATTTCGTTTATACTGAAAATGGCTATAAACTCTCCTCGACTCGTTTCCGACTTCGAAAACACCTCAACTCTATCTCATGTCTCACGAAATAAATCAAGGAATCTGAATATCTAATTTTTAGGTTAAAATTCCAAGTAACGAAGAAAAACCTAAAAATCAATCGGTCAATTATTCCAGTAAGAACTAAATTCTTAAAATTCTCTCATATGGTCTCAGATGAGCTTCTAATATATCTTAGGGGTCTTAGAATTAATTCTAGATTCAAAAGACACTAATTATGCTAAATTCGGAGTTTGTCGGTGATTAGTGATTTCTCGGTTTATCGGCACTAATCGTCAAAAGTGAAAGTTCTCAGAATTCTCCGAAATTCATACTCATGCTCATTCTCATATAAATAAACTCAATCAATGTATCACATACTCGATTCGAATAATTGAAATGAGAAAAATCACATTTAAGCACATAAGGACATTTTGGTCATTTTCAAGAAAATTTCTTCCTTGAAAAATTTTATCACTCAAGGCACATTATTTAAATATATAAATACATTTTAAAACGCGCTTAAAAACTTATAAAAGTTCGGGGTATTACAGTAATATACATGCATAATAAGGTACGGTCACTTTTAGAGAGCCATCAAAGTAAATGAGGAAGAAAAAATAAACAATAGACAACTAGACTAGATGTTAAAATTTGATTGAACGAGAAAAAGGAGACAAAAATTATATATACCATCCAATATTATCATGTACCCACGAAAAAAAAATCTTCCAAAATATATATTTACATCGATTAATGATAAAGACTGGTGAGTGTCATATATTCCCAAATAATTCCTGCAAATCTTGCTCAGAATAAAAATGAGTATAGTAATAAGTAAGACCGAACCACAGAAAACGAGATAATCACTTATTATTCCTATGTATCAATTTTGGTGTAGTCACCACACCTTAAATTTGAATTTTTAATTATTAACTATGAAAATAAAGAAATTACTAAATTGCAACAAGATATTAATCAAAAGAAAAAGTACTTCGACTTCAAATAAATCCACACTAGTCTAGGTTCTGATCATCGACGCAAAGATTAATTAATTCTTTACGACAAACCAATTATAGGATACCGTGAATGCAGCGGACATACCCTAATTCCTACGTACTTTATTGATAGTTAGTTGTAGACGCCATACCTAACTAGTTCACTTATTAAACCATAATCTAGCTGGAAACGTTAGACCTGGATTTAATTCTCTAATAGCTTTTAGCTTTGAAGGAGCCCAATTTAAACGAACTACCCAAGAACGCAAGTTATAATCCGTCTACCAATTTATTCCTTCTATGAACATGGTAGCTTTATCACTAATTAGCCTTATTCCAACAATTACGGATTGGGGAAACTAATTGACTATAATCCAATTAATCTAAGTTAATCAGGCTTAAACAAAATCGGAATTAACTCTACACAAAACGAATAAATAAAAATCCTAAAAATTAATTATACGAACAATTAAGTATCATAGATTATTAGACTAGACCTTCAATATTCTCGCCGAATTAAGAAATTAGCTACTCATAAGATTTTTATGAAGAATAAACATAATCGCATAGTAAAAAGAAAACATAATATAAATGTAAGAAAACAAAATTGTCACCAGAAACTGAGAAAGTCAATCCTCACTTTGAATCTCAAAACTAAAGAAAATTAAATAAAACTAAGCTCCCCAAGTGTATACGTCTGTCTTCTCCTCTATGTTGGCGGCTAAGACTGCTTGCAGTGGTCGTCTCTTTCCACCGGCTTGAGACACCGCAGTCGAGACACTGTCTCGATTCGGCGTGTGCATTGCACGAGTTAGACGATTTTTTTAAATACGGCCCGTGCATTGCACGTGCCTGACCGAAAAAAAAGAAAAAATAGGCAACGGGTATATTGATCTCCAACAGGTATAAAATGGCTATTTAGCCGATTTTAATTTTTTTTTCATTTTTTACCTATAAATACCACCTTAATTCACACCATATTCACACTATTTCTCTCTATTTTTCTCACACAATTCCCTCTTTTTTTCCACATCTCTTTCACACAATCATCTCTCGTAAATGGATCCAAATAATCTATGGTCGTCGTCGTGGTGTCCCCATGAAATGGTGGACAACGGTGCATACGGAGGATATACACCGATGGGGCTTGATTCTATCAACCTCAACTCGTCCGTCGGCGAGTCCTTCCACACTGTAATGGGCGACGAAGACAGTCCCTCGTCCGAGGCAGCACAGGCCAAAGCAAAGGAGAAGGCACGGGCCAAAGGAATGGGCAAGGCACGGGCCGATCTTACCTCGCAAATGTCCCTCCTCCTCCTCCGGCAGCTGGCGCCAAACCACTGACGAAGCGGCGCACTTACACGGTTGAACAAGGCACCGCCGTCGACTAGATCTAGAAAGAGGAGACGTGCAATTCCATTCTCGGTAGGGATCAACATGGCGAGGCATACTGGGAAAAGTGGTGGAGAGGTACAATGCCTTGTTCGCCGATGACCTCAACTCAAAGACAGTGAAGAGTTTTTCGGACGGATCTCCACATGTGAAGGAGTGGATGATCGCTTACGACAAGGCGACGAAGAAAAGGCCCAGCGGCGCCTCCGACGACATGGTCATCGAGAATGCCCATGAGATATACTCCGTCCATCAAGGGAGCCGCTTCAAGCACTTCGGTGCCTGGGAAATCTTTTCGGACTATCCCAAATTTCTCCACCAAGAATTTTCCGATGTTCCCTCCATAAAGCAAACGAAGAATAGGGCCGAGGCGCCTACACCTCATCTGGAACGCCGCACGGATCGAGCGAGGCAACAGAAGAGGGAAATACGGCTCCCCCGTCCACAGGGATGAGACGCGGCGAGGGTGGCCAAAGGAAGGTGACCGAGGAGGCGGAGTTCGGGTAGAAGGTCTACTCAACAAATGCCCGGCTAAGCAACATCATCGAGGCAAAGAACAACCTCGCCAAGACAATGAGGGAGCGTGCTCGGGCAAAGCAAGACGCCACCGATGCAAAGATCATCAGCATGGATACGTCGCACATGACGCTGAACCAATACCAACTGCATATGATGATGGTTGTCGACGTCAAGCGACGTTGAGGATGGGCGTAGTTATTTTTTTCCCCTACCAACGGATATGTTTTTTTTAAATTTCTAGTAATGTTTTTTTTCTTATTATTTCTAGTAATGTAATTTTTTATTTCTAGTAATGTAGTTTTTTTAATTCTAGTAATATATTATTTTTATTTAAATTAATGAAATTAAATTTTTTTATTAAAATTAATGCAAAATACAAATTCAGAAATTAGAAAGAGGCACCCCTTAGAGACAGCACCACTGCAGCTCACTGTCTCTATCTCCAAAAAACCCAAATAGACACCCCTTAGAGACACTACCATTGCTGGTAGTCTAAGAACAAAGTGAGAGTCTCTAAGTAAAATAATAAAACGCTTCCTAATATATATCCCTTAATCCTAGCGGCTAGAAAATAAATCAAAATAAGGGAGCAAATCCCTTTTCAAAGATCAGCCGATAAAAACCAAATTCCTCTAAGCTAAATTAAGACACTTTTAATTAAGCCCAATAATAATAATAATAATAATAATAATAATAATAATAATAATAATAATAATAATAATAATAATAATAAAATACTAACTATAATTAATATCCAAAAATAACAATTCCGGTCCATGTTTATTGCATCTTAAATCCACAGCAAAATCGGACAGAAATCTCATCTTTTCTCAACTTCTCGCATCCACGTCTCTACACCTACGAACTCTGCAATTCCTGCTCAAAATAACACATAAATGTGAATTATATCCACAAAACGACATAAAACTTCAAGTTCTGAACAACCAAATTCACACACATCAAATCTCCTCACACTTGAAGCTTACTTGCCCTCATGTATGAAGTGAAGATAAGACACAATCATCACACATGGTTGTTCGAAAACATCAACTCCCCTGACTCGATACAACTAACTCAATAAATAAAAAGAAACACAAAAGAAATATGGAAAGTGAAGAGATGAGACACCAACTGACTCGACCCTAAACAACCAAGTAAAACCAACATGTCGGACTGCAAACTTATTCTGCTCACATGAATCAAGCAACTCACAAGAGATTCTCAACCATCAAATGAGAAAGATGAAATCTCAAGAATGCATCATTATCATCAACTTAGTAAAAATTGGGCAACAATCGACCATGGCTCACAGATATCACTCATTCACTCATTATAGTTGTTACAGCCCCAAATTCCGAGGGACGGCAAAGCCGGAGTGCGATTAGGGGTTGGATTAAAGAAGCGAGGAAGAAGGGGGAATGAATGAGAATGAATGAATAAACAGACATTAATAACAGAATAAACTCTATGAACAAGACTTCATTAAAATGAAAAAATTGATCTCGAAGGATCACTCGACAAGGTTCTCAAAGAAACTGAGTTAATTGTACGGGCTTAGACCCAACAGATAGATACATTATCTCAAAAAGATTGGCAGCGGAAAGCGTAAAGCATGATACAAGTTCTTTGTTCTAATTACGACTTCTTAACTCAACATCAACCACCGCCGCTCCCGTCACTCAACCTGCACATTTTATAAAACATATGCAAGGCTAAGTGCAAAAGCACTTAGTGGGCACATTGCCGAAAACATATAATAAGTATAGATAAATTAGGCATCTCATTTCTGTAGCACATCGGGGTTTTTCATTAAAGGCCCGTGTCTACTAAACATTTTCTTTTCTCATAAATCACTCGCGCGAGCATTTTCTGACAGATGTTACGTTCAATTTGCCCAACATTCCTCACCGTGGCTGGCTACCCCTCAACAGGGTACCACACACACCGGCTACCGTGTACACAAACTCTGGAAAGTCCCCCTTGTATACTAACTCAGAGTACGATCGATTTAGTTAGCCCCATTGTATCTAACTCATAATTTCTGGAAAGCAGTCGGCTAACTCAAAATGGCACAAATGAACTCACATAAAACAAATATTTCATGCCTTGATTATCACTTTGAAAACACAGTTATCAAAGCTGTAAATAAAGATTTTCGAGCATCGCTCAGTTTATTTTGTATATAGAAAAGCCCACCTCAATCGTTTACAGAACAAACTTTAACCTTCTGTCTTCCGTCCTGTCTTCAACTCCGACTTCCTTCATTTATCGCAAATATTCAAATTTTAGTAATCGATCAAGACGATTAAAGGAAAGAAATTGAATTCGTTTTAGACTTTTAGGCCTTTGCACTTAACTACATTCTTTTGATTAACTAATAAACGAGACTTCGATCAATTCTCGTCTACAAACTGACTCGGCTCATTACTCAACACTTAGGTCAGTAGGTAATGAATGTCGATAACTCATAACGACTTAAAAGTTCACAAGGAACGAAGTTAAAAAGGATTCAACTTAAGAAACTAAAGCTTTGGAAATTTCTGCACAGATCAGTAAGTTCATACAGAACAGGGTACTTTCGAAACGGGGGATTAGTCTTATACTAAAAGAAAGCCATGGGTGTCTAGTTTACTCTCCAATTTACGGATCTCGATTTCGTTAAGCGAGCTAAAAGTTATGACAGTTTCCGTGAAACGTCGCAAAACAGTCGCGCGAAACCCTAATGCTCGACAAATCTCGACGCACGATTCCCTAAGTTCGATCAATACTATTCCACTTTTATTTTCACGAAATTTTTATCTTAATACAGTCTATATGCAGAATCCCTTAATCAGGTTTGCATTCACGCCTTTTGATTAAACAAACGACGAGCATTTCCTCGTCATTTCCAACTAACCAATTACTATACCAAATCAACTTTCAAATTCAATTCCTATTTCATTTTCGTTTATCAACTTCTCGTTTCTCAACTATAACTTATAACATCTCGTATCTCGGATGGAAAAGTCGTCAACTACAAACTCGTTCATCAACTAATAACAATCATTATTATTCCTTATTCGACTTTTCTACCGGCTTTTAAACTCGTTTTTTCGTCTCTTAACGAAATTTCAAACTTCTTAGAATTCGTTCAAACTTTACGGTTACGATCATTAACTAACAAGATTATCGTAGGTTCGAATCACAAACCTAAATCATTATCCATGCTCGACTTATCGACGATTGCTCGTCTCTTACTAAAAATCTTACGTTCTCCGTTTTCGTTCAAATTTCACAACAACGATCATCATCTAACGAGCATCACTGATATGTAAACCATATTCTCAAAACATTAACGAGTCTTGACTTATCGATGGATTTCCGTCTCTTACGTTTTTCAATTTATTTTTAGAAAAATTCCAATTAATTATATATTCATCCTCAATCATCCTACATACCATTTCTATCAACAATTCATGCATATCATATCATCTTCTTCATCAAAACCTCACTTGTTCTTCTCTTACACTTTCATTTTTATTTTTAGAAAATTCTAATTTAATTCATGTAGTTATCTAACAATATGTAGAACACTAATCCATTAATTAAACATCAAGAAAATCGAACTAGGAAAAACCCCTAAAACTACTAAAAATTTCGGTATTAACATGGATTCAAGGGGGATGATTTTCTTCATGATTCGATCCATAAAATCTATTCTTAAGCATACTATGTCATGAAATAAACAAGAATCAACATGCTTCTTCATCCTATATGTTTCGAAAAAAATGAAGTTAATGGAATCAAGATTTTGTTCGGTTCATAACGTAGACGATGTTCCTACCTTGTTGATTATGAACTCGGAAATGAAATCGATCGGTATATGGATGACTTGTGAAGCTTGAGAAAAGCTTGGATGAACTCTTCAATGGAGAAAAATGAGAGAGAATGGGAGAGAGAGAGAGGGAAATTCGATAATGAGGGAGAGAGGGAGAGAGAAGGTGATGACAAGGTGATTTACTATAGCATAAAGTAGAAAATATCTCACTTAGGGTGGTGACTCATTAAGGGCGGTTTGGGTGTGAATTATCCGACGGAAATATCGCGTTTTCGCGTCTAGAACAACATTATAAAAGTCGAGAAATAATTTCTTAGATGGTTACTTATTCGACAAAAACTAATTCTACCGTTAGATTAGAAATAAATTACATACTCGGAAAACCTAATTCGTTTTTCAAAATCCGATAAAAAGTCAGGATTTGACAGTCTAAAATTCGCCCGGAAAAAATCATAAAAACTAACTTTCTCCGGTGAACTCGTATTGAAGAAAAAGTGAATGTAAATTCTGACATTTTTTAATTCTGAGTTTTCGGACGAAAAATCTATCGGACGCGAAAACCCTAATACAGTAGTCGTTCGACCGACTTCTGGAATTTATTTTCTGAAACGGATTTCACCGTAAATCTTATAATCGAAAATCCTTAACTTAGGCGTGCAAAGCCTTAATTATTAATTAAATTTTTTATTTTAATGACGGAATAATTATCCGGGGTATTACAATAATATCCAAGACAGCCACACAAAGACACGGTTTACGCAGTCGCGATGTATAGCAGTCAACTTGTAACTCAAAAAGGTCTTTGTTCATTTGGCGTAGCGAGGCTAGGGACCATTTGAAACGTTGGTAGGATCTAGTAGGTTCCTATGCTTCAAAAATAAGAACAAAATATCATGCATTTCCAAACCGAATCATCATCCATAAACAATACACATCACGAGAAAACCAACTAACTCATCCTCAGCTAAAAACTACCACAACAAATCAAACAGTATACTCAACTCAAATCAGGTGCAAACTTTTTTTCTTTCTTTCTCTCTTTTTTTTTTCTTTTTTTAGCACATTTCTTTCTCAATTATCGATCAAACATACAAATCACAACTTTTGAGTACACCACAATAATAATCAACAAAAGTGATGGTCCCGGTAATGAGTATCTGTTGTATGGGGAGGGGGGAATACACCAGTAGCAATTTTCGTTTTGCTTTTGAAATCTTTTCACTGAGTTATTGTAATTGTTCTCAACAACAGGAAAAGTCAGTTGGAGCTGCTCTACAACTGAGTTGCTTAGTTGGAGCTGATCGCATAATTAGGTGCACAGCTGTTGTCTCAGCTGAGGGTTAAGCTGAGATACCTAATTGAGGTTTCAAAGAGTTTAGCGTTTGTGGAAGTTGGTGGAGTTTAGACTCGTTACTAAAGCTGAAACCTTTATGAAAATGGGGAAGGTCAAGTTCCCAAATCTTAATGCAGTTTGTAAATGCAGTTTGTATGCAATATGCTGGGTCAGTTGGTTAGGTAAACTGAATGTAAAATACTGAATGTAAATTCTGAAAGTAAAGTACACAGTGTTTTAACGTGATTCAGAGATTGACCTCCTACGTCCACGACTTTCTTTTCGTGGAAGTAATCCATTAGATAAGCTTAACCGTGCTTACCAAACGCTCCACTTAGTTTTCAGGTACCAAGCAACCCTATCCAGTTCGATTACGGGTTCGAACAAGACCTTACAACACTTTTCCGGACAAGTACACAACCTGGTCTTAGATTTCGGGTTCTAAGGGACCTAGTCTTGGATTTCGGATTCCAAGGAACCTATTCTTTGATTACGGGTTCAAAGGAACCTAGTGACTTTTATTTCGGGTTCAAAGTTGGACCTAAGGGTTGGGGGTTGGGGGATTTTACAACTAAGAAGCCTTCAACACCGAGGGAAATGAAGGTTTCGTTCTAAGGCTATAGACTTGATCTTTTGGGAGAGAGTTTGTTGCAACACAAATTAAGCAAGAACCTAACTCTAGACTCAATCAAAGAAGAGACTTTCTAAGAGGCTAGATGGAAGAACATGAGGAGGTATGAACACTCTACTTCTACTGGACTTCGGTTGAGGTCTTCTTGCTGAGGAGAGAAGTGGTCTGCTGCTGCTGCTACTTCACCTTTTCTTTTCTCTCAACTCTTACGCCTATGCGTGTATCTTCAATTTGCGTCACTGAGCTTGGATGTGGAGACCTCTATTTATAGAGGGGGATCTAACTAGCCATTGAAAAGAGTCGTTTGACCTCTACTAAAAGTATGGCACTCCATCTGCTTTTCTGAAAACTTTCCTAAAATGGTAACTGTGACCTCCGCTTTATGCACGTCGCTGTTTTCAGCCCGTTTATAGTAAGTTATTCAGCTAACTTGTGCTTCTGAGTAGATTTAATCTAGACTGCAACTTTTCTCCCTTCAACGTCTTCAAAGTCTTCTCTTCTCCGCTTTGCGATGTCTGACTTCAACACAATTTTTCTTCACACTTTAGCTGCATGGGTTAGTTGAGGAGTCAACTGAGCTGCTGTCCAACTGAGTCCATGCTTCAGCTGAGGTTGAGTACCTAACTGAGTTTGAGGGTCAATTGAGTTTGAGTCTCAACTGATTTTGGGTCTTAGCTGAGTTCTTCATGAACTTCCTTCTTCAGTCCGCCTGTCTTCTTCTGCTTGAAACCTATAAAGATAAAATCCCTACGCTCAAACAATGAGCTCTAGCTAAGTTCAGACTGAAGGAATTCATCTACTCCGTGACATTCAACTACTCGGTTGGCGTCAGTTGGGGTTTTGGTATCATTCGAAACCTTTTACTAATTTTCCCAATAAAAAAATTAAATCTCTCTGTTTGGCCAAACCAGAACAAAATTTTAACTTTTCATAATTGAATATTCAGCGCATCGTATATCTAGGCAAACTGACCTCATATAAGCAGTGCCTTTTTTCCCTCTAAAAATCACACATGGACGAATTTGCAAATTTAAAACATGCACAATAGAGCTAAAAGAAAGTGAAAATAGGCCTTGGCTAAATTTTTAGTAGAAACATGGTCAAGGCTTCAAAATGGCTCTCTAGGGGTTAATGTACGGGTTAAGCAACGAAAAGCAGGCCAAAATTAATTCGTCCTAGTGTCTTCTATCATTTATTACACGTGACACAAATGATATTGCAACCTTGTGAATAAAAATTCTCTCAGAAAGAAATAAAGTAGAGAGTGCTCTACTAATTAAAGGCTCAAATCATATATAAGTGTGGGTAAAGAAAATCAACTACTGCCCTCTTTCATCATCCCAAGTATATAATTCAATAAATACTCAAACTATAAATCACATCTCACTATTTGAAAGCATATTTAACCACCAAGTTTATCACAAGACTCATACGGGCAGAGTATATTCACAAACATCAACAAATTCGATAGTACTTGGCTTACTTAACACAAAAACCCGACTCAATAAAACAAACTAACATAAGCACATATAGATAACCTCCTCACACTTAAGCTTTGCTTGCCCTCAAGCAAACAAAGAATAAGCATAAACAAGGAGAACAAACGTAGACTCAAACACAAAAAAACAAAAGAAATAAAATTAAATAAATAAAATAAAAGGAAAGAAATCACTGGATCTTTTTTTTTCTTCAAATTTAGGTGACTTAAACTCCAATTTGGGTAGCTTATCGTCACATGGAATGGTTCTGTCACAGACCTCCTGTTTGGCCATGCGGAACAAATTTCCAGAACCTTAAGTATCAAAACCAGTCACCCCTTTCATTGAAATTAGACCTTGCTTTTCCTGCACTAGTTCAGCCTCAAGAAATTCTTGGACAAGGGGGTCAATCACATTAATGGCATATGCATTTTTAACATCCATGGAATTATTCATGGGATCATCAATGTTGAAAGTGAATATATCTCCATGATAATCTAAGCAAATAGTACCATTAAAAATATCAATGACCGACTTAGCAGTCCTTAAGAAAGGATGACCTAACAAAACTCCAGAAAAACTCTTTGACTGCATATCAATCATTTTAACCACATAAAAATCAGTAGGATAAACAAAATCATGCACTTTCACAAGAACATTCTCTAAAACACCCTTAGGATAAATGCATACTCCATAAGCCAATTGCATCTTAACATTAGTATTTACCAACTCCACACCAGATAAGCTATTATAAATAGATAATGACATGACGTTAACAGATGCTCCTAAATCACGCATAACATGCTTGAGTTTTGTACCTCCAATTGAACAAGACGAAAATAATATACATGGGTCCTTGCATTTGGGTGGCAATTTCATTTGCATCAGGGTTGGTACGCTCCCGTTCATCAAAATTTTGACAACATCCTTCTTCTTTCCAACAATGAAATCCTTCATGAATTTGCTCAATGGAGGAAGCTTGATCACTTGAAGAAATGGAAGATTAATATCTAATTTTCAAAATATGGACATAACGTCCATGGGATCTTCCTCCGGCTTCTTCTTCGCTAATCTCCAAGGAAAAGGTGCTGGAATAACAATGTGAAGGTCATATAAACTCAAAGGTTTATGCATCTTAGTCGGCTCCTCAAATTTAGTTTCATGTTCACCTCCTTTTTTCCTTCAGCACATATTCTGGAACAACCTTCTGTTTGGGCATACTCAGTATACTTTCAGCTTTATCTTCTACTAATGCTTCAACGTCAGAACCGTCCCGTTTGGTCAAACCGGCACCTTCTTCAGATTCGTTTCTCAAACTCTTTTCCAACTTCTTTATTGGTGGCTCCTCCAACTCCTTGTCACTTCTCAAGGTGATTAAGTTTATTTGTTCTATGGGATTCACTTGAACTTGTGACAAAAAATAGCCTTGATTCCCCTTGAGCTCAGTTACAGAAGTTGAAAGTTGAGAGATTTGACGAACTAAACCATCCATCCATACCTTTTGCTTCGCCTGAGACTGGTGAAGTTGTTGCACATTATTCTGCAAAAATTGTTGCGAGCCAATCAAATCAGCCATCATATCCTCAAATGACTTGTCTTGTTTTTCTTGTGGAGGTGGGGGAGGTGGTGTTTACTGAAATTCTCTTTGATGAGGTGGTTGATAAATCTGTTGTTGCTGCGCTTGATTGCTTTGATCGCTCCAACATGGATTGTAAGTGCTTGGTGGTGGATTACCATACCAACTTCCAAAGAAACTTGCATGAGCAATGAGATTACTTTCATTTAATTTGCACTGCATTGTTGAATGGCCCAAATTACCACACATACTACATGGTCTCTTAGTCGGTCCAACACTTGCAACCTTCTCAATAACAGTACTTAGCATTCGCTCCATCCTTTCTATTCTTTCTTCAAATATCTCTTCAAAACCAGATGAACTCGACTGTGATTCTCTCTTAAGCAAACTAATTCTAGGTTCCTCGTACTCCCTTATTTCTTCTACCAAATGTTGAATCAACTTCTTTGCTTCGCTAACTCGACAATATGAAACCTTCATTTGCTTGATGAGTTGACGAAATCCTTCGTGTTGACAATCATGCCTTGGTAGAAATATTGCAACAAGTCACCATCAGAAAACTTATGATTCGGGCACCTATCCACCAATTTCCTGAATCTTGTCCAGTAAGTACTCAATGATTCATCATATTCTTACTTCACTCCACTAATCTCCTTCTTTAATGCATGAGTCTTGGTAGGAGGAAAGAAGTATTCCAGAAAAATCTTCTTCATTTCAGGCCATGTAGATATAGAGTTTGGCAGAAGACTGGTGAATCAAGCATTCGCTTCTGCCGTCTGAGTGAAAGGAAATGTGGCTAGTTTGAATTGTTCCTCGGAAGCTCCACTTGGCCATTTCTGCACCTTGCATATCTTAACATACTCACTCAGAAAATTGTACGGATACTCTCCTCTCTTACTATAAAACTTAGGTAAGACATTCAGCAACCCCAACTTAATCTCGATTGGTGCCTCCAAATATGCTAGTTTTAACTCTTTGTTTAGTGTCTGAATCTGCTTCATAAAAACAGTCCGTTTGGACAAACCGGGAAACCTTTAGTATCGTGTTCCGTTTGGCCAAATTGAGCACCTTCTGATTGTAGCAGTTCTCTTTGCTTTCTCTCCCGAGTATCTTTCTGCAATCCTCTCGCAAACTTATTGATTTCAGGATGATATAGAAGTTTCGGATTAGAGGACCTGCTCATAAACTGCAAAAAAGTAACAAAAGATCAATAAAATAATAAAATAATAAATACCGTTCCCCGACAACGGCGCCAATTTGGTGAGTGTCGTATACTCCCAAATAATTCCTGTAAATCATGCTCAGAATAAAAAAAGAGTATAGTAATAAGTAGGGTCGAACCACAAAGAACGGGATAATCACTTATTTTTCTTATGTATCAATTTTGGTGTAGCCACCACGCCTTAAATTTGGATTTTTAATTATTAACTATGAAAATAAAGAAATTAATTAAATTGCAACGAGATATTAATCAAAAGAAAAAGTAATTCGTCTTTGAATAAAACCACACTAGCCTAGACTCTGATCATCGACGCAATGATAAATTATTTTCTACGATCAACCAGTTATAGAGTACCGTGAATGCAGCGGACATACCCCAATTCCACGTACTTTATTGATAGTTAGTTGTAGATGTCTGACCTAACTATTTATCTTATTAAAACATAACCTAGCTGAAAACGTCATACCTAGATTTAATGCTCTAATAGCTTTTAGCTTTGAAGGAACCCAATTTAAATGAATTACCCAAGAACGCAAGTAATAATCCGTCTACCAATTTATTCATACTACGAACATGGTAATTTTATCACTAATTAGCCTTATTCTAACAATTACGGATTGAGGAAACTAATTGACTTTAATCCAATTAAATCTAAGTTGATCAGGCTTAAATAAAATCGGAATTAACTCTAAACACAAAGAATAAATCAAAATCCTAGAAATTAATTATACGAACAATTAAGTCTCACAGATTATTAGACTAGTGCTTCAATATTCTCGACGAATTAAGAAATTACCTACTCATAAGATTCTTATGAAGAATAAACATAATCGCATGATAAAAAGATACATAATATAAAGAGACAACTTATGAAATACCCATAATGAGGATAAAAACCCAATATATAGTCACTTTTTAAAAAAACACAAATTTTAGCCATTTTTTTGAATTTAGGACAAAAAATACCCTTAATGAAGGGCGCGGGGGTCGGGTTAGGGCGCGGGTCGGATCGGATTCGGGTACAAGAAGTCAGACACTTTTGACACTAATTAGTGCCAAATTGCCAAAGTTACTTTGGCAGTTTGGCACTTTGGCACTAATATGGTCATTAGTGCCAAAGTACCAAAGTACCAAATTACTTAGTATTTTTTTTGTGCTTTCTGTTGGTACTTTGGCACTAATATGGTCATTAGTGCCAAAGTACCAAGTGACGTAGTTTTTTTTTTTTTGTGCTTTCTGTTGGTACTTTGGCACTAATATGGTCATTAGTGCCAAAGTACCAAGTTACGTAGTTTTTTTTTTTTTTTGCTTTCTGTTGGTACTTTGACACTAATATGGTCATTTGTGCTTTTTGTATGATTGTCTACTCATGGGTGGTACTCATGTAGGTTGTTCATGTACAAATGACTACTCATGAGTGGCACTCATGTAGGTTGTTCATGTATGAATGACTACTCATGAGTGACACTCATGTAGGCTGTTCATGTATGATTGTCTACTCATGGGTGGCACTCATGTATGTTGTTCATGTATGATAAGCAATTCATGGGTGGCACTTATGTAGGCTGTTCATGTATGATTGTCTACTCATGGGTGGCACTCATGTATGCTGTTCATGTATGATAGGCTACTTATGGGTGGCACTCATGTATGATGTTCATGTATGATAGGCTACTCATGGGTGGTACTTTGGCACTAATTGGCGCATCTTAGTGCGAAAGTACCAAACATATTTGGCATGATTTTGAATTTTGTTGGTACTTTGGCACTAAAATGCACCAATTAGTGCCAAAGTACCAAACATACTTGGCAAGATTTTGAATTTTGTTGGTACTTTGGCACTAAAATGCACCAATCAGTGCCAAAGTACCAAGTTACGTAGTTTCTTTTTGTGCTTTCTGTTGGTACTTTGGCACTAATATGGTCATTAGTGCCAAAGTACCAAGTACGTTATTTTTTTTGTGCTTTCTATTGGTACTTTGGGACTAATATGATCATTAGTGCCAAAGTACCAAGTTACGTTGTACTCATAAACATTGTTATGAATCATCGGTATCCTTCACAAGGTTACAATCTTTATAACTCGACCAGTACATACTAATTACTCAGATGATTAAATAAAATGAAACAAAATGTTGCACAAAATGATGTAAGACAATGCAAGAATTGATATCCTTGTTATTTTCATTGTGGCGTTTCAGCAAACACCTGGTGTTCAAAGTCTGTTAAGTGAGACTTTTATAGCAGATCTGGTATTGAAGCCTCCAAAGAAATCAGCAAACTACAATTCACTGGTCCTATATCTCACGGCCTCGGCCAATGCCGAAATCTGCAAGTTCAGAGAGCAGGCTCCAATTCTCTCTCTGGAACACTACCACGTCATCTTTACAACTTGACAAATTTGAAGGAACTCTCTCTGCCTAACAACCAACTCTCCGGCCCAATCAATGCCTCCATTGTTAACCTTTCCAACCTCATTATCTTAGAGCTCATACTAATTATGGAGTTGATGGAGAAAGAGAAGATGAGAAACAGAAAAGATGGAAATTAACCTCAAGTTTCGCAAGCCCCACCAGAGGCAGTAGAGATACTTCTCGATGAAAGAAGACGAGGCGACTTCACTGGTGAAGGCCTCGGCAAAAATCCCAAACTTGAAGTCGGAATCACCATTCTTGGCATCCCAACCAGCAAGAACGGTGGTGACGTTCAACCAGTACTGGCGCTCGACCCCCATGGATTTGGCCTTGGAGCAGTCGAGAAACTGCAGATTGCAAGAAGAGTTTTTCTGGGATTCCTCAGTACAGCATTACTGCCAGCAAGAATGCAATCATCCATTGATAGATAGAGAAGAGAGGACTCTGCTTAGAGAGAGAGAGAAAGAAATAGAGGGAGAGAAAGAGACAGAGGTGAGACTTGAGTGAGCAGGTCGGGTCGGAGGAATATATCCAAATGAGAGAGAGTAAGGGTAGTTAGGTCCTAAATTACAAAAAGTGGCTATAATTTGTGTATATTAAAAAGGTGGACTATATATTGGGTTGTAATCTTCATAATGGGTATTTCACTATATAATCTCTAATATAAATGTAAGAAAACGAAATTATCAATCCCCACTTTGAATATCAAAACTGAAGAAAATTAAATAAAACTAATGTCACAGCCCCAAATCCCGAGGGATGGCAAAGCCGGGGTACGACTAGGGGTTGGATTAAAGAAGCGGGGAAGAAGGGGGAATAACTAACCGAATAAATGCCTTAACCAATAATAATAAACAAGATGATATCTATGAACTGATTCCATTAACAAAAGAGAGTCGATCTCGAAGGATCGCTCGACGAAGTTGTTTTCAGAGTAGCCTAGGTTTAAAGTATGAAACTTAAACCGAAAAGTTATACAACAAAAGTGAAGTAGTTTGCAGCGGAAAAACGTAAAATTGATTACACTATTCTTCATTTCTAAAGTACGACCTCTACTCAACTTCCGCCGTCTCCACATTTATAAATACATACATGGCTAAGTACAAAAAGCACTTAGTGGGCACTTTGCCGAAATCATATCATAGGTTTTATAGATTCTTCAGGCATTTAAACAGTAACACAACGGGGTTTTTCTTTAAAAGGCCCGTGCTTACTAAACATTTTCTCTTTTCATAAATCACTCGGCCGAGCATTTTTCTCTGTTCTCTCATTCATATTAGCACAAATCTGAATAACGCTGGGGAAGAATGCACTCTTCCGCAGATGCTCCTCACCGTGGCTGGCTACCCCTCAACAGAGCACCACGCACAATGACTACCATGTACACTAACTCTGGATAGCACTCTATGGGCTAACTCAGAATTCGATCGATTAACTAGTTGGCGAACCAACTCAGATAGGCATAATAGAACTGGATAGCACTCTGTGGGCTATCTCACAAAAACAAATCATTTTATGCACTGATAATCATTTTCAAAACACACTTATAAAGTAATAAGTAAACATTTTGAGCAACGCTCATTTTATTTTGTTATATAGAAAAGCTCACCTTAACAGTTTACAGAACAAACACAAACTTCTGTCTTCGGTCTTCCATCATGTCTTCTAATTTTGATTTCCTCCTTTGATTTCAAACATTCAAACTTTAGTAATTGGCCGAGACGATTAAAGAAAAAGAAAATCGAATTCAATTAAGTCTTTTAGGCATTTGCACTTTAACTAATCATTTACTAAACGAGACAAGACTCAACACATCTCGCTTAGAACTAACTCGGTTCCTTACTCGACATTTAGATTAGTTAAAATGGATGTCAATAACTCTTAACGACTTAGAAGTTCTTAAAGAATTAAGTTGAACAGAATTCAACTTAAGAAAATGAGTTTAGAATTTTTCCTGCACAAGTCAGTAGGTCTGGAGCCTTTACAGAACAGAGCATTTCGAAACAGGGGATGAACCTTATGTAAAAAGAAAGACACGGATATCTGGTTTACTTTTCAATTTATAGATCTCGATTTCGTTAAACGGGTAAAGAGTTATGGCCGTTTCCGTGAAGGGTCGCAAAACTGCCGAGAAACCCTAATCGTTTTAAAACTCGACGCACGATTCCCTAGGTTCGATCAATGCTATACAACCTTTATGTACACGAAATTTCCATCAATTAACAATCAAATCACACAATCATTTAACGTGAATACTTTCACGTTCTTCGATTAAAAATACGACGGGCAATTCTCGTTTTTTCAATTAACGAAAACACTTAGCAAATTTCGTTTCAATTTCAAATCACAACTACTTCTAACTTCTATTTCATAACTTATATGAAATCATCATCAACTACACTCATGATTATTAATCAACATATAAAACCTCGTTTTCTCATTTCATTGATTCAAAACCTACTTACTTTCTTCGATTCTTGAAGTTTTACTAATTCAATTCAAACCAAATTAGTTTCTATCATCTTTATACTTAACAATGAACATCTTAACACATTAACATCATTAAAACCATTACTTAACCATTTCATGTCATTCTTATCGGTTTATGAACTCGATTTTTCAAAGTTGTTAGTTAATTCTCAATTAATTCAACAACTAACCCAACATATCAACAATCACTAATATTCAATTAGTTTTTTCGTTCGATTTTCCTATCGACGATTATGCTCGACTCTTCGTCTCTTACGAAAAGTTCGACATTCTTAGAATTCATTCAAACTTTCAAATTATCATCATTAACTACTTAGATTAGCTAATATGCAATCCATAAGTTCATATCATTATCAAAACTAATTCTATCAGCGATTCTTCGCCTCTAACGATTTCGTTTTTATTTTTAGAAAAATCTAACTAAAATATATGTTCAACTACATGTTTCCTACTTCTCATAAATCATAACACATCATAAAAAACATAACAATCACTTAATCAAAATCCTACTTCTTCATCTCTTACGATATTATTTTTATTTTTAGAAAATCCTCAAACAATTCATGCAATCATTATTCATTGCATGCAAACATAATCTACAAACCATATATCTAAATTCAAGCTTAATCTTCAACTACATGCTTATGTAATTTTCAAAAATTATCAAATAATTACTAACATGATTTATTCTTGATTTAAACCATAGAAACTCATTCCTAAGCATAAATAATCATGTAATAAACTTAGAACATCAATCCTATACCTCTTACTAATTTCGAAAATTTCAATAATTAAAGGAATGGATTTTTATTCGATTCGGAATGAAGAGGAAGCTCTCACCTTTACGAATATGTAATAGGAATTGAGATCGATCGGCAAACTAACAAGTTATGGAGCTTGAGAGCTTGAAGAAATGAAGAACTCTTCAATGGTGTTTGAAGAACAAGAGAGAGAAGAGAGAAACAGGGGGGATGGCGGTTTGGAAGGGTGAGAGATAAGAGAGAAATTGTGATATTTGTGTGAGATATTAAGCATAAAGTAGAAGACAAATTCAAGATGACAACCATCTTAGGGAATGGCGGTTTGGGTGTGGATTTTTAATCCAAAATATCTCATTTTACGGGTCTAATACTGCATACTAAAATCGATAAATTAAATTCTTAGACGGT
Source organism: Schizonepeta tenuifolia (assembly GCA_029490685.1). Lineage (NCBI taxonomy): Eukaryota > Viridiplantae > Streptophyta > Magnoliopsida > Lamiales > Lamiaceae > Schizonepeta > Schizonepeta tenuifolia. The sequence continues at coordinate 9,737,851 of CM055956.1, forward strand.
TATATTTTCGGCGAAAACTAATTCGACCAAAAGATTGGAAATAATTTACTTAGTTGGAAAGGACGATTCCATTTTCGAAATCCAACGAAAAGTCGAGACGTCACAATCCAAAATTCGTCCGAAAAAATAAATAAAACTGACTTTTACCACTAGACTTGTATCACAAAATAAGTGAATGTAAAGTCAGACGCTTTTTCGATCTGAGTTCTCGAACGAAAATTTTATCGGACGCGAAAACCCTAATACAGTAGTCGGTTGAACGACTTCTGGAATTTATTTTTAGAAACGGATTTCACCGTTAGTCTTAAAACTGAAATTCCTTAACTTAGGCGTGCAAAGCCTTAATTAATCATCAAATTTTTATTTTAGTGATGGAAGAAATATCCGGGATATTACAATTAAGCTCCCCAAGTGTATACGTTTGTCTTCTCCTCTATGTTGGCGGCTAAGAACAAAGTGAAAGTCTCTAAGTATAATAATAAAACTCTTCTTAATATATATCCCTTAATCCTGGCGGCCAGAAAATAAATCAAAATAATGAACGCAGAAAAAGTTCTTGGTTTCGTTATGATGCAACATCTAAACTTAATTGGAGGTAGCTTGTTTAAAAAGTTCTTTTGTACACACAATACACAGTAAGATGATCAGTAACGAACGCAGAAAAAGTTATTAATATCGCTATGGTTTCAAATTTCAAATTCAATTCGAGATTTCAATAAAAAAAATTCATGCATTTTGGTTTGGTGATAGGAGCTTTAGTACATCGATTTACACAAAAAGCGATAGTTTGACTATTTTATTGGAATACAAAATTTTGTTTGGTGGTTATGATAATTAAACTAGATTATTTTAATGGCTACTTGGAACTCATATAATTTTAACTAGAGGTACGTATCAGAAAATGCTTTTTGAGTATATTCTTGAGTTCTGTTATTAGTGACCTAAAAGTTTGCGTATATTCTATTTTGGTTGCATAATAAGTTTCGATTCTCCATAATGCGCTTATATAACAAGATTTGCTTATCTTATGAAAACCAGAATTATGAGATAGGTCATAAATAAAGCGGAAAAGAGAATAAAGTCGCTGCCTTATCATTATATTGTTTCATTACAAAATACTCCCTCCGTCCCGTTCAACATGTCTTACTTTCCTTTTTGGACATCCCGTTCAATATGTCTCATTTCCTTTTAAGGAAATAATTAAAAAATCACTTTATTCACTTTATATCACTTTAAAACTACTTTATATTACTTTATGTCATTTTAAAAACATTTTATATCACTTTATCAATTAAAAAGTACTTTATATCATTTTATTCACTACATTAAACATACAATTTACATCTAATCCTACTGTTAATTTCCGTGCTGGAAAAAAATGAGACATATTAAACGGAACGGAGGGAGTAGTACTTTGCTAATGTAGTTGTATGCTATGCTAAAGAGGAGTAGCCATCCTAAAGGATGTCTACGGTAGCTGCATTGCAACATGCGCTTCATGGGTGTGAGGAGCGACGCCAAAGGCGCGCTTGGGGGGTCGACGGTCCTGCCCTGTACTCTATTTGGCCTCGTAAAGGGCCAAATAGGGGGCAGGGGTAGCTCGTGCAGCCGGCTAAGCCTGCAGCTAACAAGCGAGGATGTCACCGAGCGATCTACAGCTCTTAATAAAAAATTATGGAAGTCAGCTAAGCCTGCAGCTAACAAGGGAGGCATCCGACCGATCGCTAGAGGCGTTAGCCTAATTTGGCTAAAGCGTTAGAGAGGGCGGAACCAATTACTGTGTTAAGAGAAGAGCCATAGACTTCCATGTTCCGCTAAGTCCTTCTATCTATAGACTCTTTGGAAGCAGACGTCCTAAGAAACTATAGATTCACGCTTTCCTTTACAGTTGGGTTCTAAAATAGAAGAATAAAAGGCCAAATCTTATGGGTTATTTAGGAATTGGTTCCGAGAAGCCAAGCAACAAAAGAGAAGAAGCAGCGAGGCGCTTTCAAGCCTTAGGCGAAGAGGTTTAAAGCTAAATAAGAAAAGGATATGGGATAACTAGATCCCTCCGGTTTTGATTTCTTCTTAATCCTTGTTAGATTCCTTTGTTTGGATAGAATATCTCCCTTAGGGTTTCGATTTCTCTATAATCCTTTCTAGATCTGGGCTCGCCGGTTCTTTTAGGCTTTAATGATGGTGTAGCTCATGGGCTTATATCGTCTACTACTTCTATTGATATCTCCTGAAAGCTTAATTCAATTGTAGCTTGGAGTTCTTTATTAGAGGACCTATAAAGTACCAATACCAACTACTTATAAAGTAACGGCTTCGTTTAAGGCATACAGCTATAACCGGAATAAGCTATAAAGCCATTAGCTGCTCCTTATAAAGCCAAAGTAGGCTACTGCCAATGCTCTCTCGCTTAGCCGCCCTGTCGGAGGTCCGCCTTCGAGGTTGTCTCTCCTCGGGGCTACGTCTGTCTTCTCTAATCTGGAGGAGAACCAACTCCTTTATTTAAATCATTTGTTTACGTCTCTGTTGTTAAATCCTTGAATTGAAGGATATGAGTTTTTGAAGAATTGGGAGTTGGAGAATCAGATATCATTATTACTATTAGTTTGATAAAAAAGGTTATTAAACTTGATAATCTCTTTGTTTTTTCTTGTTCATTGAGGTATCTTATCTTTCAGTTCTTCATAGTATCTTGTTTATGATGCTTAGTTAGACCTGGACCTGGAAGCACAGATCTATTTCCAAAGATCCTTCGATTAGGACATCGAGTGTACAGTCGTCTATTCTTCGTTCTCCGAGCTCAGGTTATGGAAGAAGGAACCGAGAAGAAGGTATCAGCAACAACTGGTTTTATTACGGGACAGCTCATGATGTTCATATCGATCTATTATGCGCCTCTTTAGAAACCTCTTCTTTAGAAAAAGAACAAGAGATACAACAACAAGAAAAGACAAGGCATCAAATCCTTAGATCTTTCCTTTTCTGCTTTTGAGCCAGATGTGGGCTCGATCCCAATAGACTTAGTTCTGTTCTTTATCGTGCTCAAACTCTGGTATGTAAGGGAGAAGTGCAACTCCTCCTGAAACAGTATTAATGGTAGAAGAAACTGCAACTTCCATTCCCGGATTATAAAAGCAAAAGGCTACCTCAAAGAACTCAATCGATTTCTGGATTAGTACGACAGCAAAACCACTCTTTTTAGAGCTACATTTACCGTAATCTCTCCTAACGAACGAATAGCTACCTTTCGAGTTCCTTAAACCTCCGGTATCACGCTCGGGAAGGACGATGTATTCCCAAGATTAAAGCAAATCCTTGTTCCATCAAATCTATCAACAGTTGGATTCATATCGTAGGGGCGTTTAGCGTGTTATCTTCAATACAGGTAGGTAGGGCAAAAGTATAAAACAAAAATTGATGAATCATCACAAAAATGTGTAGAGTACGCTTTAAATAATTTGTATAAGATGTTGATGAGAATTAAACTTATAACTCACACGTTATGTATAGAGCCGGCCCCTATGCTTTGTCAATAGGGGCAAAGGCCTAGGGTCCCCAAATTTTATAAATTAGCTTATTAATTACTCTAATAATATGATGTTGTTGATTAATAAGAGTATTATATCATGTCATTTTGCATAAAAAACATTAAAATATAGCAAGAATTAACATAAATCTTAAGTACAAATTTAATTCTACCATCCCTCAATCCTAATTAAGAAAAATATAGTATTGGATGTCGACACAAAGAGTGCTCTAATCAAGATATATATGTTCATGCACTTATACAAATAATAAGTTTGCTTTGTGTTTGTGTATATATGTGACAGAGATCAATAGATGATTAAAGTAATTGTAGCTACACACTAACACATGATATTATGTTGAAAGGGATTTGGTTAAATATCATAATGTTGTTTGTGTGAGAAAACGAATGTATGCGAAGTGAAAAATCGGTAGCGAAAGTTAGTATAAACAACATTTGACATCCCTGATCACGAAACGACTCACTCCGGTCACCGTCCATATAGTTTAGTGTTATAATGTTTTAATTTTTGAAAGGCAATAACTTGAATGCGACGCGTCGCATGGCGTCGATTTTTTTTAGTTCCGATTTTTTAATTTCATTTTTTTTTAATTTCAGTTTTTTCTTTTTATTTTATTTATTTATTTTTTAAAATTTCACATTTTTTTTCCACCTTTGTTTTGTTTGCCTCTTCGTTTTGTTATTTGCCGCTTCTTCTTTGGTCAAGATTCGAGCGAGGGGAGCTGAAGGCCTCGGAGCGAGCCGAAAATATCCAAATTGTTGCCCGACGATTATCCTTATATTAGTAATCAGAACGAAGGCGGAACTGGAAAAAAAAAACTGAAATTAAAAAAAATAAAAAAAAATAAAATAATTTTGACCGGATCAACAGGTCAAATCCGGATTGACCGACTCGGACCCGGTCGCATTTCAGCTGCAACAGGTCGCATGGGAGACCTTCTCTTTTTGGAAAGCATGGTAATATAGGTGTCGGTGAACCTAGAATCAAAAGTAAGACTCAAACATTGTGGATATTAAAGAGTAGCATACATGAACCAAAAGCAACATGAACATGGTGTACTTTGTCCAGTTACTATCTAAAGTTCTCTCTCCCTAATCCCACTCTCCAAAATTGCTTCACTCAAGGCACATGATCAAAAGAAATTAGATCCAATTTGCTCATTTCATATCTTCATATATAGAGAGAGGACAACAAAGCATAATTTTATTTTCATCCTAAGTTAATTATAAATTAATTTAGACCATCAAATATTGTATGATCGATATTTTCGTGCACGAGAGAAGCATTATATAAACAAGAAATGCCATAAGAAAACATTTTTCCCTTAAAAATAAAATAAAATCAAGCATTGTTAATATACATTGAAGTTTAAATATGTGAACCTAACCCTGCAGTAACTAAAGGGCCGATCTCTAGACCATTGACCTTGATATAAAGAAGTACGGTGATAATATAAAAAGTACTATCGTAAAACAATGTAATTATATATAAATAATAACACGTTAATAATCACACATAAAATTGAAAAAAGAAAATAATTTAATTTCACGTTGTATAATCACACATTTAATTAACTTATATGCATGTACTTATATGTGGTCACATGAATATAGTCACTCAACAACGAGACACATGCGGAGTTTGTGTGTGAAAAAAAAAAACCCTTGTACAGTTGTACTCGCTTATTATTATTATTTTTACGGATTTAAATAAAAAATTACTAACAGAGAGAAAGAGAGGCTGCAGTTAGCGATTAAGAATCGAATTGCCATTGGAGTTTAATACTCCATATTTGAAGTTAGATTCGTACTCACATGATAGCCTAAATAATATTAATAGCACCATGTAATTTGTGTAACGTATCCACCGCCTAGTACTAGGTAATAATTATGTATTAATAACTACATTTGTTGAATTATATAGAACTATCACATAATTGAAGAATTAGATATATTTGTGAATGTAGGTTATTCAATTTTTTTTTTTTTTTGGGTATTATAGGTTATTCAAATTTAGTGACCTGTAAAAAAAGATAAGTGTGATCGTTTTGACCTTTGCGTTGCACAAAGAGTCAATTTCATATATCCTTAAAATTATGTTTATGGGCTGTCTGTCTCTCCATTTATATATAATAACAGTTTATTCTAAAAGTTTTTGTCTGCTTCATGACTGTATGCGTTGCACTACCAACATAGGCGTCGACTATCCTAAGTATATAAATTTAATTATATTAATACTTGTAAATATGTTGCACGTTGATTAATGATTATATTGTTGTCTATGCCTGCTTCCTTATATTTTACTTGTTAATTAACTAATTATACCGCTTGTAATATAAAAATAAGTGTGTGTTTTAATTTATTAACGCTTGCTTACAGTGGAGGCTTTTGGACAATCATAAAATATAGAAATGAAAGTGATCAAGATTATCAATTTAAAAGAACAAGAGCTAGTACTGGTGGCTTTAGTCCATTCGGAAAGGTGTAGTTGAGCCCAAAATCCATCAGGTCTAAATTAATGATTCAAAATATTTTACGGAGTAAAATTCTAGGCCCATGGGCCAAAACAATTCACCGATGCAAAAATTACAGTATGTGAATGTCCGAATATTTTATATTCGAATTAATTTAAAAAAAAATATGTTGATGTATTATTTTTAGGTTCTCGTTTGAATAAAAAAAATATTTTATATAATTATTTTGTCTTTCTTCCAATCTTTATGTAGGTGAGAAGATAAGAAAGTAAAGGAGTAAATGGACATGGAGTTTCTAATAAACAACTAAGTCAAGACGTAGCTAGAGTAAGGATAAGGATTGAATGAGTCAATGAGATGGTTGTTGCGAGAAGAAAGGGAGCTGAAGGCTGGAACGTGGGCAGTTAGAGTTGGTTGAAAAAAATCAGGAGAAATGGTTCAGGAAGTTGTGGCAACTGCTAGTGGAGATGTGGGCTGAAATCGTGGATCATGTGATAAAAGGAGTGCAGCCCAAGTTTGCGATCCTCTATAAATAGAGATCAAATATAACAAGAAAAGTAAGGCCTCCAAGATGTAGATTACGTGTATAGATTAGAAATATTTCCGTAGTATTTTTGTAGAGTTTTCATCAAGTGATAGTTGGGGCGACTTCAGACATAACCTTCTGTGGAGCGAGTGATAAGTTGTCTTTCTTTTCGTTACCTTGTATACTCGAAGTGTTTTCGCTGTTCACATATTTATAGTGAATATTTTGCCCTGAGGCACTTCACAAGACTATTAATTGATAATCTTGTGAAAATTTTATCCACTATGTTCGTTTATTTTCTGCTGCCTTCTATCCGAAGTTATGAGAACTTCAGTCACAACTTTGATCACCACTCTTGGTGTAAATCTGGTACCTTCAAAATATTTTATGTTTGAATTAATCATGGTTATAGGTAATCAATTAAAATAAGATTTCTCAAAGATCAATAGCTTTTCAAGACTATGGCCACGCTTGATAATTGTCAATTATCTAAAGATCACAACCACCACATGACATTTCTAGAAATGATATAAATTAAAGTGCTCATTACAAATTAAATTGATGTTTACTTCGACGTAAATTAAATGAGCATTATAAATATATTTGGGACTTCTCTGGAAGCCCAATACTTAATGGATGTCACATGAAATTTAAATTATTGGGTTTTGTCATAAGCCCAATGTTGACCTTCTTGTTTAAGTTGTTGAGTTCAGATAAATGATAGAAGTGTTTGGGTTTTGTTGAATTAATATAACCACTAGAAATTCCATCATTCTTTTTCCCATATAATTCTAATTAATTTTTTTTAACCACTTAAAAATCAAGGTTAATATATAAGATACACAAACTTTACTCATTTTCTTTTATTTTCCCATAAACTATGAAAGCTTTTTCAAAATATATAAGCTTTGTCAAATTAAGGAATTTGACCCGAAGTTCGTCGTACATTGTTGTGGTATATTTTTCCCGAAAATCAAAATGACACAATACAACATACTAATATACGACGTTGTATTTGTTAAAATAAGCATTCTGTAATAATGATAGTTTTGAACAAGCCACTTAAAAAAAAACTAGCAATCATGTCGTTGCGATTGTCGGAAAAAGACAAAAAGGACATCGTAATTGTATCATTTTCGTTGTCAAGAAACATACAATATCAACAAAATAGGACATCAAGTCAGCATCGGTTTGACATTTGAAGGAAATTTTAATTTAACAAAGTTTGGCATTTAAACCATGGGTAGCGGCCATCTTTTGGCCGTGATCGCCGCTTTTGCGATCTTCTTGATGCGATCGCTCACCGTTGATGATCGCTCGCTCAAAATTGATAGCAATTGACGCATGGCGCGCTCCCATTGGCGATCCCCATAACCGTTGCGATCGCAGCTGTCAATTTATTTATTATTATTTTTTTACTTCCTATTTCGATCACCTATAAAATATACATCTTTTCACTAATTTCTTCACCACAATCCTTTCAATTCTTTCCATTATCTCAATTCTTTCTATTCTTTCAATTATTTTCACTCTCAATTCTCATCTGACGATCAATGGCTTCCATAGGTACTCACAGGCTGAGACAGAAGCCCTGACTCGAGCTTGGGTCGCAACGCATAACAGGAGGCATTCCATTGTGGCAACCAAACGCCGATCGCTAAACCTATACTTGTCCTGACGTCGCGGTAATGAGAAATGATATTCAGTTGCGCCACCACTGAGGTCGCACAAAGAATACGTGTGCCCTATTCCTTTACTGCACTAGGAAGCAGCCTAACAAGCTCCTAATGGTGCTACCGCTGAGCAGATCATGAGAGCTTTAGCCAAGACCAAACTATGTACGGTACTCTATTCAAACACTTGCAAACATGAATGATCAAGAAGGATGATCCCAACTTTCACGCATAATTTACTTGTAATCTTTTTTTTATGGTTGTACTATATTTTAAAATTAAGATTAATTAAAGGTTTACAAATGTACAAGATTACAACAATTAATTAATGATAAGAAAGAATATTTAAACCTAACAGAGTAGTCTAGAAGTATCTTGACAATATATTATGTCTTGCTAATACCCCCTTCAAATGAAATGTGGGGTGAAGTCCCACATAGAGCTTGGATCGGAAGAATTCAAAAGAGGAGCGAGGGAGACTCTTGGTAAAAATATCTGCAATTTGTAGCTCGGATAGAACAAATTGAGTGGCAATTCGGCCAGAGAAGATGAGCTCACGAACAAAATGATAGTCAATCTCGATATGCTTGGCGCATTTATGTGCCACGGGATTTTGACTCGGAAAGATTTCACTCTTATTATCACATAAGAGTACAGGTGGATCAGGTGGAAAGGCATTCAATTCTCGGAGAACATTAGTGACCCATACAAGCTCAACAGCTGCATTTGCCATGGCCCGATACTCGGACTCACAACTAGAACGTGACACAGTAGGTTGCTTCTTAGCACTCCATGAGATTAAGTTCTAACCAAGATAAATAGAATACCTATAAATGGAGACACGAGTTTCTTGACAACGAGCCGAATCAGCTTCAGAGTAGCCCAAAAGAGTAGAAGAGGTACCACGGCTAAAGTTTAGGCCAAAATTAAGCGTTTCTTAAACATATCGCAAGATCCATTTAACCGCAAGAAAATGATCAATTGTTGGTTGCTGTAAGTATTGACTAACAACATTGACGACGAATGATAAGTCAGGTCGAGTGATGATCAAGTACTGGAGAGCACCAACGAGAGAACAATACAACGTAGGATCTAAGAAAGGTGTACCTTCACTAGTGAAATCATGTCCAGGAACTAACGGTGTGGAGATGGGTTTGGACTCAAGAAGCTGAGCTTTAGACAGAATATCTTTCGCATACTTAGCTTGACTTAAGAAAAGTCAAGAATCAGTATAAAAGTCCAGAATCTGTATAAGTGACCTCAAGACCCAAAAAATAATTAAGTTTACCCAAATCTTTGAGGTCAAACTCAGAATTTAAATCAGATATGAATCGATGAATCATAGAATTGTTATTTCCTGTTATAATAATGTCATCAACATAAACTAATAGGAAAATTGTGATAGTACCTCGCATATAGAATAACAAAGAAGAATCAGAGCGACTTTCCCGAAATCAAAGTTTCAATAAGTAATGACATAGGCGCTGAAACCACGCGCAAGGAGTCTGTTTAAAACTATACAATGCCTTCTTGAGGCGCCAGACAAGATTAGGATATCGAGGATCGACATACCCAGGAGGTTGCTCCATATAGACGGGCTTTGTCAGAACACCATTGAAAAAACATTCTTAACATCTAGCTGGTGAATATGCCAACCTTGCATAACAGCAAGCGCAAGTATAATTCGAACCGTAGAACTTTAACAACTGGACTGAAAGTGTGACAAAAGTCAAAACGGTTCTGTTCAAATCCTAGAGCAATGAGACGAGCTCTATACCTATCAATAGCACCATCAGAGAGAAATTTGGTTCGATAAACCCACTTACATCCAAGAACAGTTGTCCCAGGAAAAGGACGTGGAACTAGGTTGCGAGTGTCATTCACATGAATAGCGGCTATTTCCTCATCCATAGCCTTTATCCAATGAGAATGCTTGGTAGCGGACTTAAAGCCTTTGGGTGTGATAGTAGCAACAAGAGCTGTGTGAAGTGGAGTATCAACTACATCAGCAAAATAACGTAGCTTAAAGATGCCTGATTTGGATCTTGTGGTCATGTGATGAGACGAACGAGCAGGATTATGTTGTTCGGGTGTAGTATTGATAGGCAGATCCGATACTGGTGCAGGCTCAGTCGGCATCATTGGCTGAGAGAACACATCTGAATCACAAATATGACATGGATTTGAAGATGGAGGAGTCGAAAGTGGCGGATCCAAGACCGGTTGAGGTGCGGAAGGAGTGGCCGCATCTAAGAACGATGAGATGTCAAATGAAGCGGAATGAGTTTTTTGTCCAGAAAATGGAAAACAAAACTCATCAAACTGAGCATGCCGAGAAATATATACTCGAGAAGTGATAGGATCAAGACACTTGTAGCCTTTGTAGTTGCTGCTATATTCCAGAAAGACACAAGCAATACTTCTTCGAGCGAGTTTATTTGGAGCATAGTCACGCAAGTAAAAATATACTCTATAACCAAACGGACGAAAATGGGCAAAGTTTGGTGAGGCAGAATATAATAATTCGAATGGTGACTTGCCATGCAAAAGAGGTCTTGAAAGCCTGTTAATAATATATACAACAGAACTGAATGCATCAACCCAGAAACAAGAAGGAGCTTGTGCATTAAACATCTTGCAAGGCCGATTTCAGTAAAGTGTCTATGTTTGTGTTCTGCTCGATCATTCTGTGAAGGAGTATATGGGCATGAGACACTGTGATGAATGCCATTTTTTGAGAAAAAATCTCCAACCTTGATGTTTAAGAACTCTGGTCCACCATCACTTTGAAATGCTTTAATTGATCGAGAAAATTGAGTTTTTGCAAACGAAGTAAACTGAACCAATATATCATAGAATTCAGATTTACTACACAACGGATCAAACCACGTGAAACGACTAAAATCATCCACGAAAATCATATAGTGACGAAAGCCATGAGTAGACTCAACGGGAGATGGACCCCATAAATCACAATGTATTAAATCCAAAACACATTCAGCACGTTTTTGATTAATAGTAAATGGCAAGCGTTTGGTTTTAGCCAACTGACAAAAATGACACAAAGTTGGTTTGGGCAAAACAGAAGTAACATATAAAAGCCCATGCTTATTAAAAAATGAAATTGTAGCGAACGAAACATATCCTAAACGAGCATGCCATAATTCAAATGAACCCTTCAAACTACCGGAACGAACATAAGCAGCCAATGCAGAATGAGCGGTATCCAAGATGTATAGGCCATTTCACGCCTTTCTTGACCATGTACCTCCTTGGTTTCTCGATTCTGAATGACAAAATTATTACTTGTAAACACAACTTCAACAGGTAAGTCGACCGTTAACTTGCTAATGGACAATAAGTTTTTCTTAAGATCAGGCACAACCAAAACATTTCGTAACTTAATATCATTAAAAATTGAGTAGTGGCCAAAGTACGAAATAGGTAAAGAATCACCATTACCTATGACGAAACCATCCAGACCTGTATAACGGGCAGGGGAATCCAAGGTAGAAGCATTTGGCGTCATATGGGCCAAAGCACCTGCAAGGTACCAATTTGACGAAGTAGAAAGTGTAAGATTACACCTAGCATGGAAAGCTACGGCTATATTTGCGGAAGTATGAGATAGAGCTCGATCATATCTCTGAGTGCACTTATCCGCATAATGGCCTTCGATGCGGCAAATTTAACATCAAGGAGGACGACGAAAACCACTATTGCCACGACCACCAAATTAATGATTCCCACGATGTTGATTTCTGCCACCGCGACTATAACTGCCTCCACCACGACCTCCAGAAATTTTATGTTGAGAAGAAAAAGAAGAGCCGCCAGATTGATGTGAAGATTGAGCTACAAACGCTGCAGTAGGTGGGGCAGTAATATCCATAGATTTGAGAAATATTTCAAAACTGGCTGCACGAGGAAGAAGTTCGGCAAAGCTTGGCAAGGGAACAATGGCCATTTAAGATGCTGAAAAATTAGCAAAACAAGGCCCGAGACCTCGAAGAAACCAATGAGACATATCTGAGGCGTCAATCGGACGTCCAATAGCTGCAAGACGGTCACAAAGGGTTTTGAAGGCGCGACCATAAGCATCGACGGTACGATCTCCTATTTTTATGGCATGAAGCTCGTCCTTAATACTGAATTCACACGACTTTGAATCATGGCTGAGAGCTTGTTCGAGAGCAAGCCAAATATCTCGTGAAGTGATGCATCGACAACAATAGCGAGAGTTTCCTCGGTGAGAGATGAAAGAAGAAAACTAGATAGTCGGAGATCTCGAAATTTCCAGGTGGTGTATTCAGGATTAACAGCAGTGGTGCCGGTAGCGGCGGTAGTAGTGGAAGCGGGAGGCTTGATTGTACCGTCGACCATGCCAAGGAGATTCTGACATTCAAATACGGAAGTAATTTGAATTTCCCATAATAAAAAAATTGAAGAAGTGAGTTTCACCGTGAGCATATGAATCAGAGTAGAGAAGGGAAGAGTTTCAGATGTTAAAGGGTCCGTTGAAGCCATAAGAGAAGGAAGAGATTTCTGGAAAAATGATAACGAGGAAGAGGGAGGAAAAATTAGGCTGATACCATGTAGGATTTGGGAAAATCACCCCTTTGCCAAGGTGAATGATTTATTGCCGTATATAAAGGTTTACAAATGTACAAGATTACAACAAAGAATTAATGATAAGAAAGAATATTTAAACCTAACAAAATAGTCTAGAAGTATCTTGACAATATATTATGTCTTGCTAATAGACAGACTTGTATAATGTGTTTGAAAGATGAAAAATTTATATACAGTAGTTTGTGTACTTAGACTAAATTATTTCGTTAGTAATTATTTGCATGGAAACTGCAACGCGTGGAAACTTCTATAAATAATGGGTAATTTTAAACACAAACCCCAAATCTCTCACTATAGTCATTTAAATAATAATAAAAATTATTATAAATATACTATCTTACCCTTATAAACCCTCATTCAAGTTTTTAATAAAAAGAACTTTTATAACACCATAGCCATCGGAGAAGATTTCAAACTCACTAATCTATCATACACACATTCTCTTTCGCTCTGTTCTCTCTCTCTCTCTCTATGCTTATCTTGATGGTGTTCTTGAGGAAGGGGTCAATAACCAATAATAAACGGTTAAATAATCAATTGAATGTCTATTGGGAATATGCAGGATAACAAACATCAACTTTTCAAAGATTCACCCTCAACAAAGCAGAGGTTAGAATTAACCGATAATTTTAAATTACCACAAATCACATATTTTCTAGCATTCACCAATCAACATAAGATAGTTCAAATATGGGAGTAGATTCACACATCTAGAATTTTGTCGAACAAACAACATTTTATCCCAACTCAATTTCGTAAAACCTTAACCACCATATCATATATGGAACCGTAAATATGATTATAGCAAGTTATTGACCGGAGGCAATGTGCTTTCTGGTTTTTAGATTGTAAACGATGAAGCGAAAGTTTTGGGGCTATACCTATCTTTATATTTTTAGAGTTTATTTTCTTATTAGTTTCAAAAACATATTGGGACTATAAGGATAAGATAGTACATCTATTATAAAAATTATTATTATTTTATGGGGGCTATAGTGAAAGATTTGGGAGCTATGTTTAAAATTTCCCATAAATAATCTCATCCATATAAAAACTTCAATATATGTACATTTTACTTGTATCAATATTTTTTTATGTTTGAGAATTCTTGTATTAATATTTTTAATTATCTGATAGTGTGATATTGCTACGAAAGTATTGTAATTAATTGAATTGCAATATATATTGTCCCACTAATGATTGATGGTGAGATGGGAGGCTCGGGGCATCATAGATTGGCCTAATATTTCGGTTTGTAGACTTCTTTTTCCATTACTTAGTTTATAAATAAAATTTCGATATATAAATTGTTTTGACAATCAATTTTGTTGTATGCTAATTTTTTTTCTATGAATTTGAATGTGTGTTTATTATTCAATATGAAACATAACAAATTTGCTATAACATGATAATTCAAAAATGACACATTTTTTTTTTAGAATTTCCAACAAAATAGCACTTCTCCTCTAGGGCTTTTAAATTTTAGTACTTTTCATAACTTCTTATAATTATAGCACTTTTGGACTTTTTTTGCCCCTCTTTCATCTTTTTCACAAAATTTCCCTACCTATTCTTTTTTTGTCATTACTTTTGTTATTGTTTTCTTTCACAAAATATGTCTCTTCTCTCTTTCTTTCTCGAAACAAGTCGTCGGCCAAACACCACAATTTGCAGCGCTGCCCCGCCACCGCCGCTACAGCGCTGCCGTCATTCCCTCTTCTTCACGCTGAAATCTCCATTTCCACTATCGGCTTCTTCTACTACACAGCGCCGCCGTCACCTTCTTCTTCTTCTTCTTCTTCTTCTTCTTCTTCTTCTTCTTCTTCTTCTTCTTCTATGATTATTTGCCGCATCGCTACCGCCATATTCTTGCCGCCACCACCACTTCTGACGCCATCTTAATGGTAAAATCTTGGCATCATCGTCGTCGTCTTCACCTTCGTGTTTTTCTTCCAAATCTGCTGCCACCACCACTGCCGCTGTGCAATACCGACATGTCCTCCCAACCCACCACCCCTTCCCCTCCTCCCTCCTCCACCATCTCTCCCTCTCCCTCTGCCCATTGCCTCGCCTCCGATGACGAAAAACTCGCCCCTACCTCCCCCACAAATTTCGAACCCCTTCAAGAACGCCATCGCCGCCGCCGCCGGCGAAAGCCCCCATTTTCCCAGCCACAACGAGCTCTCCGACGAGCGGTCGTTTTCCCGATCTAGTGTCCAACTTGTTTTCTTTGAATATTTTCACATTTTATAAAATGTGAATTCACATATTATAAAATGCGAGTACACATGCATTTTTCACTATTTTTCAGTAATGTTACTCACAAAGTTTCGGATCTGAATGTGTTAAAGTTATATTGTTCAGTAACGTACTTCACTTTCCACGTAGCATAGCTCAATTTCGATGTGATTCACAATTATTATTTTGTGATTCACAAATTTGTTTTTGTGATTCACAACTATTTTTTTTTGTTTGACAAAAAGTTATATTGTTCTGATTCACAACTATTTTTTTTTGTGATTCACAAAAATTCGTTTGTGATTCACACTATAATAAACATGTTGTTTCCCTTTTTTTCTTTTTGGTGAGTCACAAAGTTGTTTTTTTGACCACTGACGACGGCACGGCGGCGGCAGTGGTGGCAGAGAATAGGCGGAGTTTTTTTTTTGGTGATTCACAAATTATTATTTGTGACCACCGCCGGCGATGGCAACGACGGCGATGGTGGTGGCGGAGCAACTGTTTCTTCTTTTTTTGGTCAGTCATATTTTTTTTGGTGAATCACAAATTTTTTTGATTACCACTGGCGGCGGCGATGGTGGTGGTGGTACGACGATCGAAAGGCGGTGGCAATGGCGGTGAAAAAGTTTAAATTTGAAGTAGAGAAATTTGAAAAACTATTAAATCACCAAATAATCTTTATTACTTGGTATGTTGGTAATTTTCATTTAAGATGAAAGGTAAAAAAATCACAAAATATTATAATTATAAAAAGTGCTATAATTTAAAAGTCATAAAGAAAAGTGCTATTCCAACTATTTTTGTTTTTTCAATTGTGGGCCTATATATAGCGCAAACACTCCTCCCAACATCCCAAATGGAAAAATAATATATAATTTTTATGTAGCTAATCTTTGTATTTTAATGGGACGTGATCATTTTGACATATTTAACACTTTATATATGTACATAAATTGAAAGCTCATATAAAGCAAAAATAATTCTTAAACAAAATCAAAGAATTCTTTTTTTTTTTACTATGAAAATCAATAAATATCTTATAATAAGCTCTCAAATTACTCCGAATTGTTCTTTAAATATCTTGCCGACTACTAAACAAAATTTGAAGCGGAAATTATTCCTTTATTTGTAACATAAGTTGTTTAGGCTCTCAAAGATGGATATGTTATTTAAATCTGAAATGAGATGCTACTAATAGTATTAAGTTAAGTGGAGCATTACTTTTCTATAATTATTATACTATTTGACAACCAATATACTCGTACTAAGCGAAACTTATGATTAGCATAACTTTTGTAAGTTAAATTATCATCCATCATCTTATAGTCCATTATCACAATGCCTTTTTTAAGATAGTGCCCTTTTGTTAGTCGACAATGTTAATCGCTTGTTGAAATTAATATTCTTATCCTAGTCAAGATATATATATATTATATATATTATATATAATATATAATATATATATATATATATATATATATATATATACTAATGTTTTTTTATCATCCACCTCAACCCACTACTACTAGTCATTCTCTTTATAGATCCACATGAAAGATACTCTTGAAAACTTTTTCCATGATTTTATTTTATTTTCAAAAACAAAGTTCTTATTGTAAGAGACTTTTCGTGTGTCGGACACTCACACTCACGCATGCCAACATATTTTAGTTAATAAGTAGGTAAATGAGTTAAGTTGCTATCGAGTTATTCGGTCCTCGACTCAATTAAAGTTCGTTCGATATTTTATTAAAAAGATCGTTTAGCTAAATAGTTAAACTTGAGCATGACGGTATTCGACTTATTAGCTCGTGAACAAGCTTAAATAATTTATCTCAAAAATACAAAATTATTTATTAGATGTCTTATATTTTAGTATAATATAATTAGTAATATTTGAATTAAATATCTAACTAACTTTATTTATTTACAAGAAAATAGTAAATGTAATTGTTAACAAAATAACTTATACTTAATTAAACTCCTCCGGCGTGCATGTACGAAAGAAAACTCTGTCGACGCACGTTAGAGAGATTTGGTTAACGTGCACCGCCGTCGTCGTAAATGGCAAAAGACCGGCCGCGGGGGACGTCCAAGGAAGATTCCGGTCATCAACATGCCCAAGGTGAACACTCCCTCAACTCAAGGAAGTAAAGTAACGGTGATTTCCTCAGTTAGTTGTGATTCAACTCAATCCAAAATGGAAACCAATACAATAGTGAAACATACTGATATGGTTGAAACCTCAACCTCCAAAGGTGAAGTAAATCGAAAGCTTGAGATGCGACAACAACCATAAGAAGATGGAACCAGATCTGAGATCCCGCAGTTATCTACTAAAGGTATGCGTCTTGACTTTGTGTTCCCAATGATCAAGAATGGTGTGTCTGTAGCTTGCTTAGAACCTACTGACCTTGAAATTGAAGCTCGAAAATGGAAAACAACGATTATCCTTTGTAGGTGATTCCCCCACTATTTCTTATCTAAATGCCTATTTCATAAAACTATGTGGATTGCAGTCTAAGCATGAAATCTTTTACCACGCGGAGGGTTTCTTTGTAATTCGATTTGCCTTTATGGAAGAGAGGAATATGATTCTGTATGCAAAGCCTCACACAATAGCAAATCACCTAGCTATAGTCAAAGGATAGTTGAGAAGAGAAGTTGTGTCGAAGTCAGACGTCACAAAGCTGAGAAGAGAAGACTTTGAAGACGTTGAAGGCAGAATAGTTGAAGTCCAAATTCAAATTTACTCGGAAGCACAAATCAGCTGGAGAACTTACTATAAATAGATCGACAACATAGATGCGCAAAAAGCTAAGGTCACCGTTGTCATTTTAGGAAAGTTTCCTGTAAAGCAGGTGGAGTGCCATACTTTTGGCAGAGATCAAACGACTCTTTCCAACAGCTAATTAGATCTCCCTCTATAAATAGAGGTCTCCACATCAAAGCTCAAGAGAGAGAGTTTTAGGCGAGCGCAGAAAGATAAAAGAGAGAATATCATCAGCACTGAAGAAGCAGCAGATTACCCCACTCTCCAGCAAGAATAGCTCAGTTGAAAACCAGGAGAAGTCGAGTGTCCACACCTCCTCCTGTTCTTTCATTTAGTCTCTCAAAAAGCCTCTTCTTTGATCGAGTCTAGAATATAGGTTCTTGCTTATTTAATTCTGAGTAGACTCTCTTCCAAAAGATCGAGTCTCTAAGCTTTAGGACGAAGCCTCCACTTCTCTCTGTGTAGAAGACTTCATAGCTGGAAAAACCCCCAACCCCCAAACCTCAAGTGTAACTTTGAACCCACAATCGAAGTCACTTGGCCCTTGAACCCGCAATCAAAGACTAGGTCTCTTTGAACCCGTAATCAAAGACTAGGTCCCTTAGAACCTACAATCTAAGACTAGGTCCACTTAGAATCCGTAACCTAAGCCCAGGCTGTACGCTTGTCTGCAAAAGTGTTGTAATGTCTTGTTGGAACTCGTAATCGAACTGGTTAGGTTGCTTGGTACCCGCAAACCAAGTGGAACGTTTGATAAGCACACTTAAGCTTATCTAGTGAATTACTTCCCCGAAAATGAAGTCGTGGACGTAGGAGGTCAATATCTGAACTACGTTAAAATACTGTGTTGTTTACATTTCTGTATTTAAATTTAGTATTTTACTTTCAGTTACCTAACCAACTGACTCTGCATACAAATTGCATACAAACTGCGCATACACAAACTGCACTAAGATTTGGGAACTTGACCTTTCCCTGTTTTCATAACGGTTTCAATTTAAGTAACGAGTTTTAATTTCCACCAACTTCCGCAATGCTTAACTGTTTGAAACCTCTGTTGGAATATACATTTGACACTTAGTCCAAGAAGTCAGATGTGCACCCAACTGTGTGATCAACTCCAACTGACCTTGTCAGTTGTTGTGCAGCTCCAACTGACCTTCTCAGTTATTGAGCGAACTGACTTGAGCAGTTAACTAAGTGAAAAGATTTTGAAAGCAAAAATTGCTACTAGTGTATTCCTCCCCCCCCCCCCATACACCAGATACTCGTTACTGGGACCATCAGTCCCATTACCTTGGTATTGACTTTGAGGCCTTTGCGATGTTCCATAAGTTGCTCCAGGAAGGTCACCATACGGCTGCTTGTAATTCTCATAACCCCTTCAGTTGACAAAATTGACATCTTCAACGTCCACTACTTCTCCTTGAGATAGTCCATGCCTTTGATTCATCATGTCCTCCATCTTAATCATGCAATTGACATTTGAGCCGTCAATTTGGATATGGGATCGTCGTTTGTTACGACTGACACTTTCCTTGGTGCACCCCTTAACTCTGGCTATTGATGATTGTTGGCCGCTAACTTCTCAATGATGTCCGTTGCAGCTGTACATCCACGCTCCAGAATATCTCCTTGACCAACGACATTCAACAAATTCTTGACTTTCTTGACTTTCCTGGAGCGTCCATTGGAGAAAAGGAATTGTAGAGAAAAATCTCCACGAAATCATTCCAAGTACCAACCACCGTAGCAACCAAGGAATTGAACCAAAGTTTAGCCTCATCTCTTAGAGAGAAAGAGAAAAGACGGAGCTTTATTGCAATCGTTTGTTACGACTACCACTTTCCTTGGTGCACCCCTTGACTCCAGCTATTGATGATTGTTGGCCGCTAACTTCTCATTGATATCCGTTGCAGCTGTACATCCATGCTCCAGAATATCCCCGCGACGTAGGAGAAGTGAGTAGGAGTTGCATGATCCAAATGGCTATCTGCTGCTCCAAGAACCCTAGCCTAGCGAATCTTCTTCCTAGCTAGCTTACTGTTTTTATGTTTTATGGGTTTCTCGTTTGTAAGTTGCTGGTTCGAACTTCCTATTTTGGTGAAATAAAATAACCTTATTTACCAAAAAAAAAATATATATATACTTTTGAAAAATAACTACTAATATTTTAAATGAAAATCTAATTTTAAAAAACTCGTTTAGGCTCGATCCAACACTCGGCTCGATAAGAGCTCATTTGCTAATTAAATGAGAAACTCGTTTGCCAAACGAGTCAATCTTAAGCAAGCTGACACTACTCAACTCGATTCGATTGCACCCTCTACTAATAAGTGTTTCGAACCATTAAAATTTGCATTCGTCAATGTATCAGAATTTCATTTATACATGATTTTTGTACTCGGATTCTTTTTTTATTTTTACTTTTCATTTTTTTGTGCAATAACTAACTAGAACTGGTTAATTACCCTATCATCCAAGCTAAAAGAAGTAACGCGGAATTGTATATCTGTCTGTATAAGTATATCTCATCCCCCACAATTAGGAGTGAGCAAAATTCGGTTAAAACCGAAAAACCGAGCCGAACCTAACCGAAATACTAATTTGGTTCGGTTAATTTGGTTTTCGGTTTGGTTTTGGTTTTGAATTTTGAACTTTTCGGTTTTTCGGTTTGGATATGGTTTTTGAAAAAAAATATTTGGTTAACCGAAAACCGAACCGAATTAATAATTAATTTAATAATTTATTAATTTTATATATATTTAAAAATTAAAATTATTATTATTAATTTATATATATATGTTTTAGAATTTTGGTTATGTTTTGCTTAAGATGTTTGGAATTTTGGATTCGCAACATCAACAAACATCACTGATTTATTTATGTTTGGTTAAAGATGTTTTAGAATTTGGATTATTACTTTTTGCGGATTTGGAATCTTGAATATTGAATGTTAATTACTTATTTAAAATGTAGAAAATATATTGTGTATTTATTTTGGTTTATTTGGTTTTAACCGAAATCGAACCGAAATATTTCGGTTCGATTTTGTTCGGTTCGGATTTGGTTATTTATTATATAATTCAGTTTTAATTTGGTTTTTGCAATTCGATTCGATTCGGTGAACGAATAACCGAATGCTCACCCCTACCCACAATCCCACAATTTCATGAGTCGTGACGAGGAAAGGGGGAGCACAAATAAGAAGAAATACTTTGCATAACGATTTTTTTAATTAATAAATGGGATAATATTCTAAATTAAGACGTCTCAATAGTCATACATCATTATAGTACCAGGCACATGATAATGCAACTAAATTATCGCATGATTAGAAAAAAATGATGTGGAGAGTCGGATACCGATACATCATCTTAAATTTAATAAAAAATAGGATAGTGCTATTTGAACATATTATTTCCAGACATGCAATGGTAAAAATACGGATTTGACGGAATTTTTTAGCTAACAATTTAATTTCAGAGTTTCGATAGTTTGATTATTAATAAACATACACTTTTAAATTTTAATTATAAAATTTCATCCAAATTTAAATTCACAAGTTTTATAATAGAATTATTGTAAAAAATATATAAATTTGGACATGTCTGGCTCTCTCTATACTAATTTTCTGATAGTGAAAAGACGGACTCGATCGGGGGATATATTACTAAGCACCAAAAGGTTACAACTTAATAATATACCTCTTAAAAAAGGACCATATATAATATACGGAACTTGGAGATCATAAATCTATTTTAAGTTATACACTGCTCTATAGTAAGAATAATAATAGAACATGAGTCCCTTTGGGGATAATCTAAGGGTAAAAAGTGAGCGTTTGAGACTGAGAGGTCTCAAGTTCGAACCTCATGAAGCGCCTTTATAGGTTGAGCCTGTCACACCTGTACTTGGAAAGTGTGGTTTACCTGCCCTGTGTAGTTTGATGGCTACTGCACAAGGGACGTGAGTTTACCCAGTGCGTACTGAAGGTAGCGGCTGCGGATTTCCACGATATAAAATAATAATAATAATAATAATAATAATAATAATAATAATAATAATAATAATAATAATAATAATAATAATAATGGAACATAAACGTAGTAAAATAAAATATTGGTTCAATTCTATTCTTTTATTACCAATTAATTTGTGTGACATTATTCGGTATATATATATTCGTTGAATTAATGAGACTAATTACCTCTCCCGTCTCCTCCAATTTGCCTCCAAAATTTCCCTCCCATGAAGACCCCTTCTGAAAAATCGACCCACGTAGACCACCTCCCAAATTTCACTCCCGTCCACACCCAACACCTAAACTTTTGAAGCTGAAGGGTTTGTTTGTCAATCACTAAACAGCCGAAATAGGAAATTAAATTATTAATTAAGAAATTACGTAAAATTTCTATTTCACCACCGTCTGGTTAGACATAGCGTGTTCGAATAGTACTACCCAAATTAATAATTGAAGATAATGTGTGAGATTGTGTCTAATTAACTCATCCAAATATTTAGTCTCTTTCCAAGTAAATTAATGTAATTAGAGATGTCTACAACCTACATATATAGGATTTCCAACACATTTTCACAAACACCCATCCTCTTCACAACAGCAAACCAAAAATAATAGCTTCTCCTAGACAAATCACCCAAAAATCCTCGCCGTGTCATCATTCCTTCTGCCGCCGCATCTCGGCCGTGAGAATGCAACCAAACTCCGACGAGCTAGCTCTACCATTGTAGTGTTAGATACTACTGGCAACATCCTTTTACTTTAATTCTCTCTCTCTCTCTCTCTCTCTCTCTCTCTCTCTCTCTCTCTCTCTCTCTCTCTCTCACCATGCTCAAATCCTTAGAACTCCCAGATTGTACCTACGAAAACCAGCCTGTATTAATCAGGCCGGGCGGCCCGACTCCGAATCAAACACTATACCTCTCTAATCTCGATGATCAGAAATTCCTAAGATTCTCGATCAAATATCTCTACGTTTTCAGAAAATCTGTGGAAAGTGAAACCCTAAAGAGAGCGCTTTCGCGTGCTCTCGTCGAGTTCTACCCGCTCGCCGGAAGGCTACGACGGCGCGTGGGAGAAGATGATCGGAAGCTTGTAGTCGAGTGTAATGGAGAAGGTGCTGTTTTTGCTGAAGCAATAATGGATTTGAGCTGCGAGGAATTTTTTGAATTTGCTGCAAAGCCAAACAGGTCCTTAATGAGGAAACTCATGTACAGAGTGGAAGCTCCGGATTTTTTGGATATTCCACCTCTCATCATTCAGGTTAGATTTACTTTTTTTTTAGGAATTTGTTTGGGAAGTTTGATATATAGCAAAATGGACTCATTTATTCAATTTCCCCTCGAAAAAATTATATAATAATAATAATAAATTAAAGGGCTTTGAGTTATAGTGTTTGTTAAATTATATCCAACATCCTTTCCTATTTAGATGTCTCACTCATATTGTTATCTTCCAAATAAAGAAAATTTTAACCTTTTGAAATCCTCCAAAAGTGTTTGAATTTACCCACTTTTTATTTTTTTACCCTTATTCTTAATCTCTATACCAAATAGTAACATGACAATATCAATGATTTGGAGAGAGCACTCAATCCCCATATCACATGAAAAGGATATTATCTCGATTTGTGTTTATTGTCTTCTTTTCACTTTGATGGAATTTTAGTTTGCATTTAAAATTTTCCCTTTGAATAAAAGTAGAGTTTCCGTCTCTTTTGGATATAACAAGCGGTAATATAACTTATTTGTGAATAAAGAGATCTCAGAAACAAGTTCTACCGCTTCCCTTTCCTACGTCATAAAAATAAGAGTGAAAATTTAAAATATTCCTTTTAAAAAAATCAAAATAAATAATACCACTAAATATATAAAAGATAAAAAATATCCCATAATTTATAAAAGATAAATACTCCATACATGAGTAGCTTACATGATGACTGTTACATCATACATGACTGAATATCATACATGAGTATTATACATGACTGGCATAAAATGACGAATAACATACATGGGTGTCATACATGAGTAGAGTACATGATGTCTATTACAGCATACATGAGTGCTCATCATACATACATAAGTGCTCATCATATATACATGAGTAACATACACAAAAATGATCATATACATTTTTTCATATATGCTAATTATGTATGAAATATTTTTTATTTTTTATAAATTATAGAGTATTTTTTTATCTTTTACAAATTATGGGTATAATTTATTTTTACTTTTTGAAAATAGGTATTTTTACGTATTAACTCTAAAAATAAATAAATAGAGTTTCCTTGTTTAGATCAAGGAGCCTTTAATTTTGTCGTTTCTTGGATTGAGGAGATAGAGGGCTGTGGGCCTGAGATAAATTGAAACCTAATTCTTAATAACAATGACAACTTCTCCTTCCTTCCATTTATAGGGAAAAGCTAAGAAGTTAATTATAAGAAAAAGCGGAAAAAGAAAAACGAACAAAAAAAAATATCAACTTAGAGAGAGGAAATCCTAGTCATGATGAGGTCCAGCCTCATTAAATTTTTATGACAGAAGAAAAGGTGAAAAAGGAATACCCATGAATTTA
The DNA here is from genome assembly GCA_029490685.1 of Schizonepeta tenuifolia. Classification (NCBI taxonomy): domain Eukaryota; kingdom Viridiplantae; phylum Streptophyta; class Magnoliopsida; order Lamiales; family Lamiaceae; genus Schizonepeta; species Schizonepeta tenuifolia. Next base: position 9,762,315 of record CM055956.1, read on the forward strand.
TATTGAGAATCTTTCTAAAATAAACAATCGAATACAAGTCTTGGTGGTAAATATGTAATTAAACTCAGTTATAAATCTTCATCTAGAATTAGAATCTCAATTTTGATTTATTAATTTCAATTAAAATTTACTATCCATAATTAAATTTAATCAATTAAAAATAAAAATAAAAAAATTAGTGGAGTTCATACTGCACGAAGTCCTCCTCTTGTAACTTACATTAGTTTATGAGTTAACAACCTTTACTTTTCTTTTTTGCTAAAAAAAATAAGCTGAAGTCGTGCTTTTCTTCCTAAGGGAAGAATACTATCAACTCATTAAGTTGAATTTTGCTTCAAATTCACATTTAGTTGAAACTAGCACCAAATTAAGTAGCATCCATGTGACTAGGTTGCTTAAGTGGTAGTCCATAAATTGAGAGAGAGAGAGAGAGAGAGGGGTTCCGACACGAATAGTTGAGGGATTCCTTAGTATTGAAAAGATATATACATTCTACTAATAATTTTCAAAAGTTGGGAGATTATTGAGAAAGACATATTAATGGAGAATGAGGTTTCTCTTTCAGTCATATTCAACATGTGTCGGTTCCCTCGGCCACTCACTCTTGGCTTCTTTCCCTTTCTTAAATTCCCCAACAAATTAAGAATATATTCTAACATATATATGCATATCTCCTCTTTTTGACCGCTTCACCTTTACCTTCATTTTCTTTTTACCAATTAATGGTCTCCATCTCCGATTCCCTTCTTATACCTAAGTCTATTTAATCATATTTTAACATATAATAAACATACATCAAAGTTATAGCTATCGAATCAAGAAAATTAACACTAGTTCAAGAAACGTTACAATGTTTTGCGCTTATACATGTCTATATGTATACGTAGCAGCCCACATTAGTAAAGAATGAATTTCGTCACATTAATTTCTTTCTGTTGATATTAATGACACGGTGTTTGAGCAGAGCCAAAAAGTTCGTGGTGCGACTTTGAATTTTTTTTTTTTTGCAATGTAGTTGGGGCTTGACGGATTAGGACGAAATTTCTCTAGAGTTCTTAATCATTGTCGCTCTTTGTAACCCTATTTTTCGACATATAGTCAAATCTTCTCCTCTGCTCGTATTTTTTTTTTCCGTTTTGTTTTCCACATAAATATGTGTTCTTTTTGTTTCCTTCGTTTCTTCTTGTGTCCATATTCATAACCGTTTCCATAAGCTTTAATGCAAAACCCAATGGCACTACACGCATACCAGCTTTTTTTCCAATCCTATCTGAACTATCCAATTGATACTCAAACAATAAGAAACTATGCAAATACAGCAAATCTATTCAGTCAAATTTTTATAGTATTTGAAAGCTGAGTATAATCATAATTTTTTTTTTTTTTTAAATTTAGACTCCAAAATTAATTGTCATCATGTTGAGCTTATGCCACATTAAAATCAATTCATTTCGATCTATATATACGTGTCTTTGCATGTCAAGATTGTTAACTTTTCAAAATTGTTAGTTCATGATAAAATTGAAAATTGCAATAATTTGGGTTTTTTTTTTTTAAAAAGAAAGAAAAAGAAAACTCTTTAGCCTTTCGTCATTTTATGCATAACATACGCATAGACATAGGGACCGGGCACAAGAAAATATAACAAAAAGGGCAAAAAAGTTTGGACTCTTGTACCACTTATTCCACATGTACAGCACGATTTATTGCAACATTAGCTATAATAGTATAAATTATTAACCCAAAAAGCAAGTCTTCATGACCCTACAATATTTTGATGCCAAACTGCAACTTGTCATTCCTCTCTCTCTCTCTCTCTCTCTCTCATCCTTTGTTGATTACTTGATTATTTAGCGCATGAAACGTAGCACAGAATGTTTTACTAATGAATAATACTGTAATTAGGTGACGAATCTCCGATGCGGCGCAATGATTCTCTGCACCGCAATAAACCACTGCATATGCGATGGAATTGGCACGTCACAGTTTTTACATGCCTGGGCCCACATGCACCAATCTACTTCTTCCAACAATTTATCAATCCCACCGTTCCACTTCCGCCACGTGCTCAAACCCCGTTGCCCTCCACAAGTAACCTTCCCACACCCCGGATTTACCAAAATAGCCCCTACCACTGAATTAAATCCCCAAACAGGTCCTAACGTTTTCAAGTTTTTACAATCCCAACCACTTGTGCCTTCATCCATCACATTCTCATCCTCCCAAATCCTCCGCCTGAAAAGACATTGCTATCCCTCTCTAAAATGCACCACCTTCGAGGCCCTAGCGGCCCATACGTGGCGTAGTTGGGTCAAATCTCTAGGGTTACCCCCGTCAATTCAGGTCAAACTTCTCTTCTCTATGAACATTAGGAATCAGATGCAACCGGAGATGCCACATGGGTATTATGGGAATGGATTCGTGCTAGCATGTGCAGAGGCGAAGGTTAAGGAAATGGTCGCGCTTAACCTGCACCACGGGGTGAAGTTAGTGCAACATGCGAAATCCATAATTACTAATGACTATGTCCGATCCATGATTGATTTGCTGGATGATGAAAATGTGACGATGGATTTGTCAGCTAGTTTGGTAATTTCACAATGGTCGAAATTAGGGTTGGAAGATTTGGATTTTGGAGAAGGGAAGCCTCTTCATGTGGGACCTTTGTATAGTGATATCTACTGCTTGTTCTTGCCCGTAGCCGGAGATATAGATGCCGTTAAGGTTCTAATATCGATGCCTCAAAGCGTTGTCGATAAATTCGAGTTCAACATGACTGAATTTGACGGGATTGTGGAGAATGGAGATGCAAAGAATCACTATGGAGTAGATAATTTGAAGATGGTTTCCGTTTAGAGCAATTTGTGATTTATTAATTATGACTACAAAAAAGTATTATGCATGTGAGCACGTCCTCATTAATATTATACATCCATCAGGTATATGTATGTGATCAAGTGTAAGAACGTGTATTAATATGTATCCATTTTATAATTGCAATGAAGTTTCAGATATATATAAACTTCATTGCAATTATAAAATGGATACATATTAATACACGTTCTTACACTTGATCACAGAGATATATATATATATATATATATATATATATATATATATATTGACGTATGATGAAGCACTAGATTTATATTTTGAGCAACATATTATGCGCATCATTAGTTTTCCCTCTTTTTTTCTATTGAAATACTCAAGCTAGCGTTCGGATTAATGAAATTGAGTTAATCTAGCTCAATTTTGCAATGTAATTAAGTATTTACATTTTGGACGAGTTTGTTTTCTATACCTCCATTTAGAGATAAATTGAGGAATAATTAAAAATTTTACCCTTTCAATCATCACAAGGAGACAAAATATTATCACCTCTAAATTGGAGGGATAATATTTCCTCTTTGTGGTGATGAAAATGAGAAATGTAGAAAAAAATAATTTAAAGGGTTAAATTTTTGTTTATCCCTCTATTTACTTATATAAAAATCAAACACAACTTTTTGTGTATTGTTTTAATTTTTTCAATACAAATTATTAGTATCATTTAATTAGATGTAACTGACATGCTGCTGAAATAAAAGTTAATGTTATGACATATGAGAGGTGAAGCAGTTGGGATTGATCAGTAGGCTTCAAATATTTATGTACCACTCTTTATAGTAAAATAGTAAAAAATTATTTTTTTTTGTTTTAACTTTTTCGCTTCCATGTTTCTTTAATTTGAATTTTCTTGTGTTTTAGTTTAATTTAGTTTTGTTATATATGTACCCAATTAGGATGCATAATTATATTTTGGTATTGAATCTTAGATTGATTACTACAATTGATAAATTCATAATTTTGGATTATACTTCCAAGGGAAAAGCATAAAAAAAAAAAACTTTTTAATGTTTACAACAAAGTACAACTAAGCTTATAGATGATGTTTTCATGCTTCATTTGTGCATTTTGGTTGTTCGTATGAGTAGTTTTTCTATCACTTTATTTAGATATAATGTACTCTCTCCGTCCATTTTTCAAAGTCCTATTTACTGTTCGGAGTGGAGATTAAGAAAGTTGGTAAAGGTAAAGTGGGTGGGAGAAAAGGATAGTGCTAATAACATTGGATTACTTATGTTAATTATTGCATTAGAAAACACATTTACATGTAAATAAATAGAGGTTCATTCATGACTTGGTTTATTTTTCATAATTTATTTTCAGATGTTTTTTTATCGTGATTAAGTAAATTAATATGCCAACACTGTTTCATGAAATTAAATATCCCAACAGTTTTCATTAAATTGTTGAATGAATTTAATCTCTTAAGTAAATAAATCGTGTTAAATGAATTAAGGAAGTAAATTTTTTAAAGGAAGTAAATCTGGACAAGAATTCAATTTATTAAGAAATCAGTTTTCTGTTAAGGAATTAAATTTGTTAAGGATTAAAATCTGTTAAGGAATAAATAAGAGGATTAAATCTGTTAAAGGGTAGTAAATATAATTATAGTTCTACTGTAAATTATACATATAATATTATTTTTTGGGGTCCAACTTTTTAAATACCACTACACAAAATACTATTCTTCTATATCCTCATTTTAAATCACACTCTTTTATATACCAAAATATTTTAAAAGACTAATATACCCTTAACTTAAAAAAACAAACAAAATAAAAAATAAATAAAAAAAAAAAGACAAAATCTAACCCTACCCCAACCCCAACCGCCGTCCCACTCTCTCTCTCCCCCCCCCCCCCCCAATTTTGTGTCGGCGGTCCCCTCCCCCCCACCGCCCACTCTCTCTCCCTTCCTCACGACCTCACGTCCCCGTTGTCGCGTCTCCCTCCCTTCCTCACGACCTCACGACAGCTTGTCCTCACGATCGATTGATCGTCGTGAACGGAAGAACATGAGCAACCGCCGCCACAACCGCCGCCGCAATGAGTCTCCGTCGACGTCCTCTGGCGAAGAGGAGGAAAATTCGAATTTTCGAGTCCCAAATCCACCGGTTAGTGCCCTTTCTTTTTTCGAAATTCATGATTAAATCTTCGATTGAATGCATGTTTTTTAGTTTTACATGTTAGAAATTGTTATATGTTAGAGTTAGGATTTTCATGTGGAAGATTTTGACATTGTTTTTGGTGTAATAGAGTTCAAGATTTTTGAATTTATTGGTGTTGGGTAGTTCGACATTTGTTGTGTTGGTTTGGTGTTCTTACGGGGTCGATGGAGGTGGGGAAGACAACGGCGAAGGGGCTCTGTCGTGCTCGGCTTCCCATCGTGAGATCACGGTGAGGTTACCACCGTGAGACCACGATGACACTCAATCGTGAGCTCACGATGGAAACCTCACCGTGAGCTCACGATGGGAAGCCCATCGTGAGCTCACGATGGCGAGGGCTATCGTGACCACGGCAGAACCCTTCGCCGTCGTCGCGCCGGTCCTTCTCCCGTCGTGACCATGGCCACGGGCTATCCCCCCGTCCTTCATCTTCTTGTGTTTATGTTGGTTTGTTGAATTATAACACGTTACCATGCACTTAATACTTGGTTTTATTGATTTTGTAGGAACATTATCAATTTATTAGACCCGCCATGCTGTATTCGTCTCCTAAAGTGAACCTTTACATGAGGGTAGACGTATTTGATGAAATTAGGAGAGTTTTATTTGAAATATCTGGTGATCATCAAGCCGAGACATTCCTAAGAACCGGTGTTGTTGGGCGGTTGATTGATGCAAGAAGAAATCAGAGTGCAAGTAATGCACTAAACCTGACAATAGCCCGACAGTTGCAAGGGATTGGTGCTAATCGGGTACCAGAGAACGAGCTTTGGTTTTATCTTGGTCATCGACCATTCGTATGACGGCAGTGAAATATGCTCTCATCACCGGGCTTCACTTTGGATACTCTACATTTAATCCTCATGCAGTTCATGTACCTCATAGAACTGGCATTCACTAAAGATTTTTCAACGGCCGAGAGCAAATGAGTTGCGCGACGCCTTCAACAGAATACAACTTGGGAGAGACATCGATTACTATTTGAAGGCGGTCAACTTGCTCATTTACTATTATTTCCTCCTATGTCGGGACAAACCCACCATAGAGGATTGGGCATGGACGTTAGTTGAAGACTTCGAGGCTTGAGATGCCTTCCCATGGGGCTCGTACACATGGGGAACACTATGTCACTATGTGTACAACGCCCAGACAGTCCCCAAGGACTATCACCTCTATGGTCCAGTTTGGGCTTTACAGATTTGGACTTATGAGATGATTCCGGTGTTGGGAGATCGATGTGGAATCAAAGATCGCATCGAGAGAGTGCCCCGGTGCTTGATGTGGGCCACAAGAGTGATGAAAGTTGATTTCAGTCAATTCTTCGATAATATACGGGTACATTTATAATCTTATAATGTTTTTCATTCATTCAATGATGCTATCTATATTAGTTTCTAAAATTCTAATATTACATTTTCATTACCTTTGCAGCTTCAGATATTGGAAAGTTTTGAAGCTACGGAAGCAGAGCGTTATGAGTATTACATGTTGAGCTTCGAAAATGGAGACCCTTTTGATGTTCAATATATACCTCCCAAACAAATTGCTTCCAGAAATAACCCGACTACAAAGAATGCAAAGCAGAAGACTATGGGAAAGTTGAAGCAGTTAGCAGCAAGGGTGGTCCGTGGTGACCCGGCACAACAGATGTCGAAGCGTCGTTGGGAGGGTACCCCACCACCTCGCAGTTCTCCACCTCGTAGTTCACCACCTCATAGTTCACCACCTCGTACATCACAGTGGGGGCCCTCGAGAGAGCCAGACAGGGTCTGTTGTTTGCACGGACGACCATGCCCCCTCCATGATGAGGGCACGAGCAGCAGGGGGGACGAGATTGAGCGCCGGTTGAGGAGCGTTTTGGACGACGAATCTGACAACAACTTCCTTGCTAAACTGACTCAGAGAATGAGTCAGTTTTTTGTTATGAGGCGCCCAGACAGTCCTCCACAATAGTCACATAGGAGTCGTAGGACGGCATTGGACGCGGCCCGTCACTCTACCTCAGCATTCGACGCTCAGATGCAGACTGGTAGGATCGACTAGGACTGGGATCCGGCCCGTCACTCTAGTACTGCAGGTTTTAGTCACATGCAGACTTCTCCAGTTCGGCCCCAACACTCTCCAGTTCAGCCCCAGCACTCTCCACTTCGGTCACACCATTCTGCAGTTGGGTCCCACTACGACGAGAGGCAGACTTCTCACCACTCTGAGCTGGTGCCTTCCCGTCACTCTCACCGGCAGACTTCCCACCACTCTGAGCCAGTGCCTTCCCATTACTCTCACCGCAGACTTCCCACCACTCTGAGCCGGTGCCTTTCCATTACTCTCACAGCCAGACTTTCCACCACTCTGAGCTGGCCCCTCCTCACGACTTTGAGGCTCCTTCTCAGCAACCTCAAATCGGTGTTACAGTCCGTGATGAGTCGTTTCAGCAGTTTGGGCCGTTCCAAGCCGATCAGGAGGTGCAGTCCTCATAGCAGATTGGTCAGGACTTGTTTGCCCAGCTCTTTCGGCCGATGCCGATGTCGGCCCCTTACGAGACAGTGCAGCAGCCCATTATAGAGAAGCCGCAACAACCTATTCACCAGACGTCGCAGCTGCTCCCTTACCATACGCCTTTGCAGCTGACCTATAGTCCGAGTGAGCATCAAGGTTCTAGCTCACACACTCTCCAGCAGTGCGTTGTAGATGATCCGGTTAACAAGGATGATGCTCAATATGAGGAGCCAGATGAGGGGGGTGGTGAGGAGGTAGGTGATGTTGCCTTCGGTCCTCGGCAACGTAGACCATCTGCTGCTCTCCGCACCCCTTTTCAGGGTGCAACTCCAAGTAGAACAGAGAAGTTGAGGATGATGTATACTGACTTTAGGAAGCAGGGATATGAGTGTTATGTGCCTGTAATTGAGACGGGTCATCGTCTAACAAATAAATTATTTGATCTGGTGGAGGATCCAAAGGAGGACTTCCCTTAAGAAGTAAGTTAGTAATTTTATATAGCAAGTTTATACTTATATTGAAATTAATTTGAAATTTATATTGTCTCAGGTAATGGACCTCTACGTGCTTTCGGTTCGCACGAGGATCCGAATGCATAACAGGACTGCTCCAAATATTGGGCCAACTAACACGATCATCATCGACACTCAGTTACTTGTAAGTTTTTAATATATATTCTTTATATTTTATTATAAATATTGAAAATTGATATTAATCTTGTATGTTGTCAATTTGATAGCAAGTTTTGCGCACCGAGCTGCAACTCCTACATCCGGATGATACAAAATTCATGCACATAAAGGGAAAGCCCTCGTATAAGCTTTGGAAGATGCATCCGGGATTACAGGACATTGTGTCCGGGCTAGACTATCCAAATGCCGTTCCATGGTCGAATTGCAAACATGTAAGTGTTTATGGTGATATATATTTCAAGTTTCTTACCATTAATTGATTTAAATTATTCTATTTTTTTATTGAAACAGATCTGCGCTGTGTGTAATGTCTTTGAAAATCATTGGGTCACGATTCGGATAAGTATTGCTGATTGGACGGTTGAGTTGTACGACTCAATGTCACACGAATATGATCAGGAAAGGGTCACACCTATTGATTATAAGCTAAAGTCCATTACTCGTCTCGTTCCTCGTCTACTAGCTCTCTCAGGCTATTGGAATAACAATTCAACAATGACGAAGCGAGATGGTGAAATGAAGCTTTTGAAGATGCCGATCAAAGACCAGTTTGTCCAGACAGACAGTCACAGTTGCGGCCCCTTTGCATGCATGTATTTGGATCGTTTGATTAGTAGTAAGCCGAGACACTAGGGGAACATCACCGAACGCTACATTGAAAGATATCAGTGGCTCGTAGCGACTAGGATTTATTGGCTTGTTGTACTTAACAATGTCTAGTTTTATGTATATGTATGGTGTTTGAAACATAACTTTTGAATCTTATTTTTATATTTAGTATTTCAATATTATTTTATGGGGTAGTTTTATTAGTTTATCGAGTTTATGGTGTTTGAAACATGTATTTGGATCTTATTTTTATGGTATAGTTTCTTAGTTTATCAACTACATGAATGAAATATTTTTGAGCAGGTAAACCCCTAAACTCTCGGGTCTGGTCACGACTGCCCTACCATCGTGACCTCACGATGGAATGTCACCGTGAGGTCACGATGGTAAGGCAGTCGTGAGGTCACGATAAATACAATCGTGAGCGCACGATGAGGATGCTAAACCCCATCGTGACTTTAGGATTTTTGACTAATTATGGTGTTTTAACCGGTTATATTATTTTGGTACGTGTTAAATATGTTCTACTTAACATTGAAATACATCAACAAATGAAAAATTACACATTTAAACATACAATTATAGTGTTGGCGAGATGTGTGACACAACAATGAATACATTACTATATGTTACATATACAATGACTCTTGCATTTGATAAACAATACACCTCTAACAATAACCCATTTAGTGTTTCTTTGATATAAAACAACAAAATATGATGTGCAAATATTTCTTAAGACATAATATACCATTACAAAACTAATTAATCATTATTTTAAACGTAATTGTTCCGATTTATTAGTTCACGACGGGATAAAAATATCATCGTGAAAGTGGTCGTGAGAATGTCATCGTGATCACGATGACCTTCGCCAACGTGACCACACGGTGGCTTCTTTATCGTGAGGTCGAAGGCACATGAGCTCACGATGGTGCCATCGTGAGATCATGTTGATGATGCCTTCGTGAGGTCACGTTGGCGTGGTCATCGTGACCTGTCCAGAAACTAAAAAACAATAACATTGGTTTTAAAATTAGCATCGCATAAAATGAAATATCAAATTCAACACAAATTTTAGTACAAATTCATACAGAACCCTTAAACAAATCACCAAATAAAGTCACCAAATAGGTCTAGTAGTTTAATACGAATAAAGTTCAAACATAACTTTTAAACAAATTTAAACTACAACCAGCACGCTAGTGGACATCTAGAGCCACGGAGGGTGACGCACCATCGTGCGCTGCTTTATTTCGGGCCTCAAGTTCCGGTGGCAACCAAGCAATGTCCCTCAGGATCAGCACTCAGCATCTAATAATTTGCTGTGTCGACTCCATCACCTCAAAGATCACGACATCATCTACTTTGAGGTCGAAAGTGCGTATGAATTGTTTCCACCTTGCATACTTAAACTTCGGTTTCTTCAAAGATCCAAGGTACATCAACTGACATTCGGTTTCATTATGATTGGCAACCAGTGGCACATCCGCACGAGGAAGTTTACAAACAATATGTGCTGGTATATGCTATATTGCACAGAAAGCATTGATTAAAAGTCATACAAAACAAATTAATTGTTTGTTTAGTGGTAGAAATTCTTACCAAATGCCAAGGGGCCGAAACATGTGACTTGGCTAGGATAACAACGAAAAAGGCTTGTCTCCTGATAGACAACACAAGTTTGAACCGGATGGATTGGTCGACATCTACAACCATCCAAATGCGACAAAACATAAAGTGAAGACAAACATCAACATCAACTAATTAAATTCAATAATTTGCCACATTTTATGTTCAACCAATCACTTTAATTCATACATATGCGGAAAACATAAATCGAACATCATTATCAACATCAACATCTCCAACCAACTTCAACAATTGACACATAAATTGAAAATTTTTACATATCAACAACTATTCAACATAGCAAACCAAATTAAAAAACAACAACATATATCGGACATAAAACAACAACATCAACATATCAAACAAAATTTTAGAATTCTTGCAAAAGAATACTAGATAATCAATTCATCAAAAAATAAAACCAAAGATAATTTCATAACTCCTATAATTGGGTGACATTGAGGTCGAAGAAACGTACCTCCAATCGAAAACGAGCGGTGGGGGCGGCGGCGGCGGCGGTGGATAAGAGAAGCGAAGGTATTGAAAAGAGGGAAGAGGGAGATAGGAATGAGATAATAATGATATATGTTGGGTATTGGGGGAAAAGAAGGTAATGTACGTATGGTTGAAATAAAAAGTTTGAGATTCTGTCCCACTTTATCGGGAAATCTGGCTTCATCACGATGGGATCACCATCGTGAGGTCACGATAGGAGTGACAATCGTGAGGTCACAGCTGTTCCTTCATCGTGACTTACGATAGCTATCTCATCGTGACCTCACGATGCAGTTCCCATCGTGAGGTCACGATGGTTTTGTCATCGTGATCAAGGCAGGGACTCACCAAAAATCATCTATGTATGCAAATAATACCTGTCTCAAAAATTCTGAAAATAAAAACGGATATTAAAGGTTTAAAAAGGTCAATACAATGCCATAAACTCAACAAGTTCTGTTACTCCTATATTTCATCTTCAATTGGGTCAGGATATGCCCTAATATCATGACCCTCACGACGACAATTGCTACATCTTTTTTTCCTCCGGCGTCGTTGACTTGATTCTACTCGCCCAAAATCATGAAAAGTTTATTCATCCTCTGTTTGTTGGAGAGGGATATTCAAATCGACTCCACCAGGGGGAATAGATATCGTGCATTTTTTTCTGTTGTGCCCAGATCCACCACACCTTGAGCAAACTTGAGGACGTCGTGCTCTCGTGCCTTCAACTGCTGACCGAGCACGACTCGTTCTTGGACGACTGGCCTGACGTACATCTTCTGGAGGATAAACCCTAATTGATTTGATCTCCGGCGGCACATTCCACTCATCGGGGTGTGGTATTTGATTGATATGCTCAACATAAGTCTGTCTTAGGCCATCTTGTTTGAAATATCTATGTACGAAATCGTACATGCTCAAACCAATGCCGGCCCGCCTGTTAAAATAGGAAAAATAGAATTACTTGCATACAAAATGAATATAAAAATAGTAGAAAATTATAACAAATAATATAGATTTTACCTTATAGCGGCAGCAGCATGCTTACATGGAATCCTATCCTCATCGAAGACACGACAATCACACGTCCAATTTTGAAGATCGACTTGATATTTTGATTATCTTCATCTACTTTATAAACATGGTCGGTGATTGCTCGAACAGGAAGAGGGAGACTCGCTTGCACGGATAGAGAAAGCTTGTTGAATGTAGTCACAGTCAACACATGATCTCTCGATTCAGCATCGGTACGCCGCTCGTCAAACCAATCATCCAATGTGTGGCAAAATATTTCAAGTAATGAGCACACTGGTAAACGCCTACTCCACCACAAAATACTGTTCACGGATTCGACATCATTGGATGTCAGTAATCCATAGCGCCGCACAGGACACTTTGGCCTAGCCCACCTCTCTAGTCCAATTTGAGAAAGTCGTCTGTGAGCACCATTAGGACTTACAGTGTACAACAATTCGAAAATTTTTTCAAACACTTCGTCGCGATAACTAAATGTTGCATCATAAAAGAGAGTGGCCACAATTTTGCCGTATGGGGTCAAATTTTTCTGCAGATGGTGATAGCACAATCCGTGGAATGCATTTGGATAGACGGTTCGAACTGCATTCCTAATGCTCTTATGTTGGTCGCTCACTATCAACAAATCTTCGAGTGGATTGAAGCATTTGCGTAGGTTATAGAGAAAATAAGTCCACGACTCATCGTTCTCTATCGGACCAAGGCCAATTGCAAGCGGAAACACTTGCTCATTCCCATCCTTCGTGCAGGCAACAAATAAGGTTCCTTTGTTTCTACCCTTAAGATGAGTCCCGTCTACTATGAGCACAGGTCGAAGACACTGCTCAAATGCTCTAATACACTGTCCAAGGGCAAGGAACATGTGTCAAAACACTCCTTCACTAGTCGTGTGCAAGTCGTATACAGTCCCAGGATTACGTTGTTTCTACAAATACAAATACGATGGAATCTTCTGATATGACGAGGGGAAGTCACCGTACATTCTCTCTATCGCTAGCTACCTTGTTTGGACGGCAAAGTTGTATAATATTTGAACGCCATATCGCATGCACATCTCTGCCATCATCTCCTTTGGCCTCAGAATGACCTTCTCATATATTAATTTCTTAGAAAAATAAAATGCGGCCACCTCGCTACTCACCGACCTTACACGTGCAGCACGGTTCAAATCTGATCGACAACTGTGATCCAATGTCAACTTAGTAATCCGAAAAAGAGTTGCACATTCCACAGCACACAACCTAAACGTGCAATTCTTTCTACCACTCCTACATAGGTACACTGCACGGTTCGAAGCGGAGCGATCGGTCTTACACTCTACAAAGTGCTCCAAATGATACATTCCTACAGCTATCCTCAACTCTTGCACTGATCGAAATATTGACCCTACCTCGAGACTACCATTGATGACGATAGGCCGCTCAACCCACGCCAACGGTATTGCGCTTTCAATGTCAGGATGTGGAATGATCCAATTGCGTTGTGTACGCTCATGCTCAACCTCGTTTTCTGATTGATGGTCCGATGAAAAGTGTCGCTGCCCCATGAGCCTATCCATTTGTGCCGGCTGTCCAATCCAAGCATAAAACTCTTCTTTCAATGATTCAAGCAAATCTTTACGACGATTGCTTCATCCTTCTCATAATCTTCATCATATTCATCATCATCATCATCATCATCGTCACTATCATCTTGTGCACCCGAGGTGCTACCTCTCACATTAACTTCGGGGGCGGAGTTCCCGCTGTTTTCAATCACATAAACCTCCGGATCCTCTTTAAGGTCCGCTAACCATCGAAGTAATTCTAAATCGCCCCGCAATAGCACTTTTGCTTTCATGCCATTAATGGTTGTGAGGTACCATAACACATATTCGGTCTCCTTCCCACTATTCAAACCCTCTCTAATGAGTTCTACAAGGTTAGCACGATTAATCGTGCCGGAGTCGATGTAGACAACAAATAAATCCCTGTCCATATATGTCGATCGTTCCCAATGACCGCCGTGATATATAATAACACGGCGTAAAGACATCTGAAATTAAGAAAATATACAAAAATGAAGTGTAAACAATCAATGAAAATACTTGTTTAGCACACATCTGTGGTGGTCATGATGGTGATCACCATCATGAGGTCACGATTCGTGAGCTCACGATGGCAATTGTCAACGTGACCTCACGAATCGTGACCTCACGATGGTGATCACCATCGTGAACACGGTGAACTTCTGCATTGTGACCATAGCAGAATTCGTGGTTAGCTTAGAACTAGGTATTTCAACTTCTTTTAACCCCCCGTACCATGAAGTTTTTAATTTAAGACACCATTATATGAACAAAATAACATATTTCATGACATAAGATGAAGCATATCTTGTATTATACTTTGAAAAACCCTAATTTCACCCTAACAATACCCTAATTTCAGCATCAACTTATATCAAATGAACAAACATTATGCATATTATGCTTACCTTTGTATGAAGTAAGGAACGCCACGGAGCCCTCGTTGATGCTTTTGTTCTTCTTGGGCGAGATCTTGGATGCTTGGAATGATGATTGGTTTTTTTTTTTTTGGATGTATGTTTGTTGTTTGTGTATATATTTGAATGTGAGGTTATGAGTTTGAATGGGGATTATTCTTCCCCATTACTACCACCACCAACCTCAGTAGCTTCATTTATTACCTAGTACACCCAAAAATATTCACCAAATCAAATGTGCAGATACATTAATGAGTTTCGCATGCATCAGTCTTGGTCACGATGGAAGTGCCATCGTGACCACACGATGGGACTGCCACTGTGACCTCACGATGGGATTTCCATCGTGAACACTCCATCGTGACAACTCCCATCGTGACCACGTGCGGAGTCAAAAATCTGACACGGTTGACTTTGAAAACTAAGGGTATTTTAGTACTTTTACATGATTTTGGTATACAAAAGAGTGTGTTTTAAAGAGAGGCTATAATAGAAGTTTGATTTATGTTTTGGTATTTTTTTGTTAGTTTCCTCTTATTTTTTTATCTTATATATATAAATGGGTTTGGGTAGCGGGTATCCCGTATCCGGAGGTAATTGCCCAAACCCAATCCAAACCCGTTGCGAATTTACTTGTTTCTACCCAAATCCATCCCAAAACCATTTAATATTTTCCAAACCCGTCCCATCAGGGTTTGAGAGATGCGGGTACCCGCGAAAACCGACCCATTGCCATCCCTAAGTTTGACCATTAAACGTCTAAGACAATTCAACAAAATACTATTGTACTCAAACTAATCCATACACGTACGGAGTTCTAATTCGAGTCAAATGTTAATCATTTATTTATTAAATTTTAACTTTAAAAACTATATATGCATGATTTTTCTTTATCATGTAAATATGAGTAGTCAAATTATATCCAACAACCTTAATCAATCCCTTACAGAAATATAAACGTGGTAAATTAATTAATTTCTTTTGCCAAAAATCAAGAAATATAGACTAAATTATTAAAACGGATGAAATATATTAATGAAGTATTCAAATATGCAAATGCATAAGATAAAATATTTTTTACCGTAAATATTTGGGGAATAAATCTGTTAAAGGGTTGGGTTTTAAATTGGATTTAATTAAATTGAATTTTAATTAGCAATATAATTAATGGTTTAATTAAGTTGGGTTTAGTATTGAGTAGTGGAAAATGGTAGTAAATAAAGAAAAGAAAGGACGGTAAGGGAGTATAAAAAGAAGAGTGAGACTTTAAAAAATGGACATTTCTTTATGAGCAAATGGGACTTTAAAAAATGGATGGAGGGAGTAAATGTTTAGTTTATTTTTGTGTATTCTTCATGTTATTATTTGTGCGTGTTTTGCATTTTATTGTTCGTTTTTTGCCACGGTGTGGTTGTATGTTTGGTATGTGGTGTGTTGGTGTGTAGGTACGCAGGTGATCGATAGTGAAGTATCAAGTTTGAAAAGATGGAAAAAGAAGAAGAATCGGAGAAGAAATGTTGAAGAAGATGCAAAGAAGAAATTAGTCTAAAGTGTGAAGAGCAACCACCACTGGGAGCCTGCGACTGCTGGGAAAAAGTTCGACTGGGGACTCTCTGTCGGTGCTGAAATCCCCGCCAGCGCTGGAATTGCTGAGGAAGAATGATTCCCGCCGCCATGGAAATCCCACCAAACGCTGGAATGCTTTGCGACACTGGATTTCCGCCGACGCTGGCAGGTGGTTACTTGAGGAGTTTTCAAGCTTTTCGCTAGTTATCTACATGAGATATTCCACATTTTTTCACTCTCTCTAGTACGTTTAGTTTAGGAGGAAGAACAAAAACTCTGCATAATTTACTTATTTGAATTTCCTTGTTCAAACAATTTAGAATTTATTTTTAGTTTCAAGCACTTGATGATTGTTGGATTCTGAAGTACTTTGTAAGGATTCTTACTTTCGTTTATGCAATGTTCGTTTCAGTATTTGTTTTATGTTCATTTTCTGCATTATGAACTAGATTTAATAATCTAGGATTTAGTTCTTCGACTCGGGATTGTCTAATTACTTGTGGATTGTTAATGCTCGTTTTCTATTTAAATTGAGTATGATTTCTTTTGAACACTTGATTAATGTTTGAATGTGTTAGTAATGAATGAGATCGAGAGATGAATTTGTTGCAGGTTATGGTTGAAATAGAGTTAATTTTGACCGGAGACGCATATATTAATTGTCGAGCATGTTTTAGTAATTTCATTGGCGTAGTTCAAGTATATGAATACGAAAGTTAGTAAATAGGAAACTTGGTTAATGTTATTAAAGAAACTAATTGATTTAGCATTACAAGTTCCTTGTTTTGATAATTCCGAGGAGAATGGTTTAAATCCTAGACGTTTCATTCATTGAATTTCTGTTTTAACTCAAGTTATTAAATATTCTTAGCTATAAAAACTCAACAAGAACTTGGTTAGAATGTTTAGGATTGTTTTAATATTTCTTGTTAGCATGAACGCATTGCCCTATTAAGTCTTCCTTGTGATACGACTTGGGTTAGCTAATCGCACTACATAAGACCTCGTTCTCTTGCGAGCAACTTTTAGGTGCACTTTTAGTTGATTCAAACTTTTGGCGCCGTTGCCGGGAAGGCTATATTTGTGTGATTTATTATTGTAAATATTTTGTTGTTCGTGTGCTTATTATTTTTGTTTTTATTTATTTCTCCCACAAGTGCGTTTGATCGTTTTCTTGTCTATGTGTTTGTGTATGCTAGGCCGACGAAGTCTCAAAAGGAAATTGGCCCAAGTATACGATAACATTCATCGACCAAAGACGATTATTTTGCCAAATCTGGAGAAGAATAGAGAGTCTAGTACCAGTAGTCAGTTAACAACTTCTCAAGAGGAAGGAGATAAATATAGTTCTAGTGAGGAGTATTTACAAGAAGAGATGGTAGCACCGAGACCGGTTCAGAGGAATATGCGAGACTATGCTCGACCAGTCATTGGGGAAACAACATCGTGTATAGTGCTTGGAGAAGCAGCTCGGAACTATAAACTGGAGAATATTCATTTAAATCAGTTGCCTTCATTTTATGGGATGCCGACCGAGGATGCATTGAACTTCATTAGAGAAATCTATTCGGTTGTTCATACCTTTCCATTATAAGGTTTGAACGAGGATCAACTGAAGATGAGGTGTTTTCCTCACACCTTCAAAGATAAAGCCAAGGCGTGGCTAATGTCTCTTCAACCGAATTCTCTTCGGAATTGGAATGAAGTGTATGAGAAGTTCATGGGCAAGTATTACTCAAATCAGAAAACTCAAGATTTAAGAGCTCAGATTGTCACTTTTACTCAGGGTTAAGGAGAACCATTTCATGAGGCTTGGGATCGGTTTGAGAGTTTTCCGCAATAATGCCCACACCATCTTCTTCTTTTGGCATTGCTGAATCAGTTTTTCTACGATGGCTTGTCGCAGAGTTTCCAATATATGGTAGATAATATTGCTGGAGAAGATGTTGGAAATCAAATGGCTGAGAGGATCACAGAAATTTACGAGAGTTTGGCCATAAATTCTCAATAGAAAAGTGCAAGAGGGAAGAGAGTTTCAGCAAGTGAAGCAACTCCGAATTATGATGTGACAAAGCAGTTGGCAGAGTTGACAAGACAAGTGCAGATGTTGAGAACTTCTAATGGACCATCTAATTAGGTTATAACTTTGGAGACTTGTGGGATTTGTGGTGAATATGGGTATGGAGCTAATGTTTGTTAAAGAGTTAGTGGGCCTATTTCGGAAGAAGAAGCACAAGTGAAGGCTCTACAAGGATTTCAGCCAAGGCCAAAGTATGATCCTTTCTCTCAGACGTACAATCCAGGGTGGAGAGATAATCCAAATTTCTCTTCGAGGCAAGTACCTCCATATCAACCACCACAACAGCGGATGCAGGTTCTACCTAGGCCACAACAATATCCGAGTCAATCGACTCAACCTAGGAGACCATCTTTGGAGGAGACACTGAATGCTTTTATCCAATCAAGCAAGCAACGACATAAGTCTGTGGAAGCTTTAGTGAAGCATATTGAAACTCAAGTTGGTCAGCTATAAAGTACGGTTGGAGAGTTGGTGCAACAGAATAACAAGGATAAGTTGTCAAGCCAACCCAAGCAAGCTCATGCTGTCACTATTCTTTGAAGTGGCAAGGTGGTTGACAATAAGGTAGAAATGCCAGTTGAAATAGAAGAAGGTCCAAATGAGGAGGTCGAAGCTGGAAGTTCGGCAAATGAGAAAGCTAAAGGAGTGGTTTTGGTGAAAGATTCAGCACTTCATAAAGCTGAGACTCCCTATAATCCTCCTATTCCATTTCCGAGTAGGATGCAGAATGAGAAACAAGATCACGAGTTCCAAGAGTTCTATAAGCTTTTGTCGAAGGTGAATGTGAATCTTCCCTTGCTTGACATCATCCGAAATGCACCAGCATATGTGAAGTTTTTCAAAGAGTTGGCATCAAAGAAGAGGATGTTCGTGGAGGACAAAAATATCGTAGTCTCCGAAGTGGCAAGTGCAATTCTACAACACCAATTACCTCCAAAGTTTGTGATCTAGGTAGCTTCAATATTAAAATTGCTTTAGGTAATGGTAAGAAAGCATCTGGTATGCTAGACTTAGGTGCTGGAATTAATTTAATTTGATGTCTTATTCCATCTTTAAGCAATTAGAGTTAGGGGAATTGAAGCCTACTAGGACGTGTTTGCAATTAATTGATAGATCTATTCGTTATCCTAAGGGAATAATCAAAGATATATTAGTAAAAGCAGGTGGATTGATAATTCCTGTAGACTTTGTGGTGTTGGATGTAGGAGATGTGAAAAGAAACGAGAAAAGAACATACTCTCTTGCTAGGTGGATTGATAATTCATGTAGACTTTTATTGATGTTAAAAATGGGAGTCTTAAAATGTCGGTGTTAGAAGAGACATTTTCTTTCTCTGTTCGTGATAGTTCTGTGATTCCGTCATCTGAACTTGTTGATGTCTTGGCCGAGAAGGTTATTTTGCAGGAAAACAGGTTGGAAGAGTTGCTCGAAGATGTGGAGAAAGTTGTCGAAGAGGATAACTTGTTTATCAATGAGATTGATGTTTTGGATAGCATCAGAGTGATGAAACTACTAAAGATTGAGGGAGAAGAGGAGAAACCAGTTCTTAAGTTGGAGCTGAAGGAGTTACTAAAGCATCTTAAGTATGTTTTCTTGGAAGAAAGAATTGCATAAATTGGTGATTATCTACACCGAGTTATCTGAAGAAGAGGATGGAGCTTTAATAATAGTGTTAAGAAATAATACGAAAGCTATTAGGTGGAGTTTATCGGATATTAAGGGAATTAGCCCTTCAACTTGCATGCATCAGATCATTCTTGAAGACGATGCAAAACCGATCAGAGGAGGTTGAACCCAATTCTGATGGAAGTGGTTAAAAAGGAGATCTTGAAGCTCCTTAAGGAAGGGATAAACTACCCAGTGGCTGAGAGTGAATGGGTGAGCCCGGTTCATGTGGTACCAAAGAACGGTGTAATTACTATTGTTACAAATGAAAAAGGGAAAATGGTACTATTGGAAAAAATAGTAAAAATTTTGATTTATCCCAAAACCAACAGACGCTAATCGAGTAGATGAAAGCCATCAGTCTGAACTTAGCTAGAGCTCATTGCTCTTTCTTCATTAATAATGTGGAATTAAATAAATTTTTACTAAATAAAATAGCAATAAAGACTCTCAAATGGTTCCACATGAAATTACACCAAGCAATAGTAGTATGTTCACTTACTTATTAAAACTATAATACTAGGAATGCGATACTTCACAATAATTCAAAATGAAACAAATTGCGGAAAAGTCTAACTTAATTAATTTTGTTTAATAAATTTAAACTTCTATTAACTCCCCTTTTCCTTCCACGCCGCTCCATGCTCACTGACGTGAAAATATTTTTAAAATATGGGGGTGAGTACTATCAAAACGTAATCAGTGGTGGGTCATGCATGGGATACTTTCGTTTTTATGTCCAAAAACATGATTATCAAAAGAAATAACATATAAACATTCTTTTCTATAAATCACAAGAGCTAGAAGCTTCAATGCGAATATAGAATATTTAACATTTTCATCTATAACCCACAAGAGCTCGAAGCATTCAAGACGATTATATGGGCATTTAAATCATTATGCACAGGATTCCTTTAACATATAACCCACAAGAACTCGAAGCATCCAAGGCGATTATATGTATACTTTCACATTCCATATGATAAAAACATATTGGACATATAAAACATTTCATAAAACATTTCACTTTCACATTTGAATCCACATTCACCATAAATCACTTTTGAATTTAAAAGAGTTTTACCCACCTCAAATTCGAGCACAAATGATCCAAGACAAATCAAATAGCAGACGAGGGTCCTAGTTGCGTTGCACCTAGTTACGTAAATAATTAAAATAAGAAACAAGGGCCTAATTGAGCTTATAGGAATAATCTAAATTAAATATAGATCTTCTAAGAATTTTATTAAATAATCCATGGCTAACTGTAGGATTCAAACACCCTTCAGGCGCAAGTCTAATAATAAATTTAAATTATGAGAACTAACATTTTTATAGACGAGAGTTTTATATATTAAAACTTAAAATTCTTAGCCAAGTTAATCCATGCTTTTATTAAAGCATTCTAAAAAAAGTAAAGTATACAAATAAATAAAATAAATTTTTTTATACGTACATACATATATTAAATGGATCCATACCAATATGTAGGCTTCATGTTTCAAATATAAGTTTCCAGTATTAATAACGTAACTACATTCAGATAAAAGTTCTGACACTATAGATTCACATATATATTAACAATTTAATAATGACACTAACAAGGTGTTGGTTAACAAGAGAAATTCTTGTGCGGGTGTACTACAAACACTAACAAGGTGTTGGTTAACAAGAGAAATTCTTGTGCGGGTGTACATGTAGTACACCCGCACAAGAATTTCTCGGTTAACAAAATCCTTCAGATTCCTGTTTTATGAACCTTCTCTCTCATCTGATCCATTAAACAAACAAGTACTTCATCATTAACTAAGAAAGCACAAACTCCAAATATATAAATATATCTCCGTTTGTTTGATTAATTAAATAAAACAAAGCTTCATCACCCTCATGACCCTTACACTGCCTTGTTCATTATTTTCAAAGAACTATTAAATAAATAACATCACAAGACACCATATCCAAATTTCTTTCGGCCTTTCTTCTTATCTTTTTCAGCACTATATATATACATTCTTTTGAATATACAATTCTAATTTCTGCGGCATTACGTTCTGAATAAAAAAATTTACAAATTTTCAAAACCTTTTTCCTCCAAACCTGAACCGACTAGACCGACTCGAATGTGAACACAGACATAAGCCAAGTTCTTATATATATATATATATATAATCTATTTATTGGTGTAATAATCAAAAGATTGGAAATTTGCTCATCTTTGCATAAAAGAAACGAACCCCTACTATAGAATATTTATAGATACAGGATGAATCAAAATCTAACCGGTGAGAGGTCCGACAAATTCTATGGCTCGTGACGCCAAAAATGTAAGAAAAATTGTTCCTCTTGAAAAGCCGTCGCTGATCGAATATTTTTGTACGTGAGAGAAGTTATACTTTTCTTTTCTTTGAGAGCTATGGCTTGTGACAGAAAACTTTTTAAAGAGATTACTAGGATTTTAATTTGTTGGATTAAGATTGAATTAGTTGGAACAAGAGACGTGGGGTGATTAAATCTTATCCATAAACCTTGCCTTGCTGAAAACAAATCAAACTACTACCATTAATCAATAATCATCGAATAATATATATATATATATATATATATATATATATATATAACCCATTTTTCTAAATTATTTTCTAAAACTTAAGCTTTATAGAAACTACAATTTATATGATACACATTTTAGTCTGAGGCTATAAATTATATAGTCATTTCTTTAACTAGAGCGCAACTACGGACTCCTTCAAGTCCAAACTAAATTATTCGAGCTAATAAAAGTCGATATATTTCATATTATAAGAGCAATAATGAGCCATATAAGGAAAATAAAATAAATTAAAGCTTATTAAAATGCGGGGTGTTACAGTAGGGATTTTATCTTTACAAGTTTCAAGCAGAAGAAGACAACTGAATTGAAGAAGGCAGTTCGTGAAGAGCTCAATTGAGACCCAACCTCAGCTGACCCTCAAACTCAGTTGAGACCAAAGCTCAGTTGTATCATAGACTCAGTTGGACAACAACTCAGTTGACTCCTCAACTGACCCATTGATGCAGCCGTCGTTTAAGCTGCGACAAAATACAATTTGTATTTCACTCCTATGCCTACCCCTAGGAACAACTAGTTGGCAAGTACATGGTCGATTCCACAGGGAGTTGCTCGTGGTAATCTTTGGTTGGGGTACAAAAAGGTTTTGTTGAGTATCTATCTACTATAGCCTTGGGCAACTGTCACTATCACCTTTGGCAAATTGCTGAAAGTAAATAATTAAAACTTGACAAGCAAAAAGATTAGTAATAAAAACAATCCATATTTAGGTTTCGAATCAATGAGTATAACTTTAACTCGATCTTTCGTTCAAAGATATTTGTTGCGTAAGTGTGTCAGTGGTTATAGGCTAAAACTATGCAGGGCCCCATTGTCACGTCGCCACGTACGCTACATAGCCCGCCTAACTCCATCCTTATGTTTGAGTATTGACAGGGACACCCTAGCCAATCCTCTTGCTTGCCCAAACGTCCCTGGCATAATACGTTATAGAGCGCATGTTGATCAAGCAGCATTTGGTTCTAGATGGGCCCACTCCGGCACAAGTAAGATAACGAGGATCTCTTTCCGACATTCACCAGCATTGACACATCTTTGTAGGTCTAGGCCAAGACATACAACCTGTTCTTACTGCTCTCAAGGAACATAAGACAAGTCCGACCAGAATTTTAACTCTCCAGCGATGTAGGAATCCAGATGTGCCCAGGGCTCGTTGGCCTTCCGAGTTACTTGTGACCACCTAACTTCTTTGGAATCATTGCCCAATGCCTCTGGAACACACTTATATAAAACTATCAAGAACAGTTAGACCTCACGAGATCTACAAGTTATACATCATATCATCTACCGTAAACCTAGATTTAAAAGTTTAGCTAGACATAAAGTAAATAACAAAAGCAAAATGGATAAAGAAAAACATACTTGAATTAACAACAATAAGCAAAAGATGTTCGCCCTAGATGGGACTTAATAATAAAAGTAAATTGTATCCAAGAACATAAACGTAAATTGTTTGCTGCAGAATATAAGAAAAGCTTAAGGTAAAAAGTGTAGCTTGCGCCTATGCATGTGACGAAGCGCTGTCGTCACACTCTTCGCACAAATGAATTTATAAAACACCTCTTGCACAATAAGGTAGTAGTAAATGGCAAGTGGGGTTGAACCCTAGGGACTTGGCGTAGATCTGCGCTTCAGGTAGTTCTCAACAGAAGATGTTTTGGTCTAGAAGTATCTCAATATCCTGTAACTCAACAAGTGAAATATCAAATAACAAAGAAGTTTGGGTTAGGGTTTCGAATCAGTGATCCTAATTACTCATTACTCGTTCATTGGTGCAAAAATATTCAATTACTCAATATCATTACTTGGTTTAAGGCAAAGATTAGTTTATACCCTAATGGTCACGAAGTCACGATATAAACACATCAAGCCTATGTCTATCCAGTTTTACAGATCTTGACCAAAAGGCAAGATCTCCTCCTTTGATCAACAAAGTCGCCAAGATACTTCAGTAACGATGCTGCCCAAAAGACATTAAGAATAAACAGACCCAAGACAGCCAAGAGGTAGGTCGATACCGACTGCTCTCCAACACTCTTTACCTTCTTGGGCACGAGAGACACTCTCGAGTTTGATCCCAAATCCTGTTAATGACTTAATCTCAATATCTAGATGGTGATCAATCAAATGTCAATATCAATTAAGTTTAGAATTAATCCTACATGTTTCGAGAATAAAATCAATTAACAAACTCACACTATTAGACCTCACGAGTTTAAAACGAGTAATAAAGACCACATCATCTACATCCAACCCAAACAATAAATTTAGCTAGACATAATATTAAACGAAAATACAAAATATATAAAGAAAATCATAACTAAAATTAAACTGGAACGGGTTGCTGCTCAAAAGCGTAAGTGAGCAACCGAGGTCTCGACTTCAAGTCGACAACTGGAAACTAATGCAGAAAAAACTGAAAACGAAATAAAGTAAATTTGCCCGTAGGACTTGTTTTTTCCTCTCACTCTCTCAAACTAGAATGCAGAACTAAGCTAATTCAACGTGAAAAAGTCCCTCCTCAAAGTGAAGTTGGCCATATACACACACACACACACACACACATATATATATATATATATATATATATGTAGGTGAGGGGATTTAGGGTTAGATAGTTTCCTTGTTGGTGAAGGATTCTTCCCATGCATATCCACCTCCATCTTTATCCGTTCGGTTGCGATTCTCTTTCCATCCATGGTAGGTATCATCATTGATTAGGTCTGCTAGGATAAGGAAAGAAATCTTCGATCCTTATCCTCTTCCTTGGCGAAAAAGAAATCTGCAGATGACCTGACTCACTTCTCAACTTCAACGTCTGCATCCTGTATTGCTTCCCATGCTGACCAAGATCCTGGTTCCTCCGGGTACTCTGTCTGTTGGCTTCAAGGATATGGAGAGGTACTTCCTGACTTGTAGATCATGTAGAACGTTGTTGCCCAGCTACAAGCCTCCAGCCCTATGCCCATTTGCATTGTATCGCCATCTCAGCATCTCAACAACAGATTTTCCACCGGATTTGCCCAAGTTCGTACTTGTTATTCCTTGCACACCATCTCTCGACTTTGTGTCCTCTCAGACACACTTTGACTCGATAAAGACTAAAAAGAACAAGAAAAATACACAAAAAGATGGACACAAATATGGGTTCATCATACCCACACACTTGAATTACACTTGCCCTCAAGTGTACAACTGCGATTTTGCCCACGACTCAAACACAGAAAAGATAAAACAAAACACAGACTCAAACCATTAGCACATCAACATGTCAATCAAAATAGAATATGAAGTGGATATTGCCATCAAATAGGTCAAGATAGAGTTATTGGGCAACATGGTCTCTTCACCAGCACTCAGCTCTCAAGTGTATATGGTTAAGTGTATACGCTCTGGACCAATATCACCAATGTTTTTCCATAGGCTTGCCTGCCCCTTACATCTCTACTTCTTTGAACAAAATCAAAATCACTTATCCTTAGGTCTTTATTGGGTTGTAACGTGGCTTAAGGCAAAATGTGGAATTAAGATAGGAGATAGCTATGTCAAGAAGACTCAGTTCTTGGCAACATGTTGCCCTTGACTCCTTACCAATTCGACCTTAGCATACTTATTCTTTCAGGACTTTTATTATTATTTTTTTCCTTTTTCTTTCTTCTTCTCTTTTTTTTTTATTTTTTTTTATTTTTTTTATTTTTAATTTTTAAATCAACACATCTAAAATAGGAGGTATTGCCCAGCAAGTGCTACCCAATATTTTCCTTTCATCCATTCTTCTTCTAGACCTGAGTTCTTGACCGGGACGGATTATAAAGTCAGGCTACTATAAGTGAATCGAAAGAATTATCAACAAGCTCAAAAGGGCTTAGTAAAGGATAAATGTCAAGGTAGGGAATTTTGGCCATGGGCTAATTTGAACAAAAATGCCTAATTCATCTAAGCAATTCGACTAAGTTATATGAAGTTTCAATAAGAGATGCAGGCAAGTTCTAGATCAACAAGTCTCAATTGGTCTTTATCACACAAGAAAGAAATAAATCCTGCACATATATATAGCATTAAACAGCTCAAAACCTCACAATTCGTGCCCAATACCTCATTCCGTCCTACCTATCTTCATACGGCATTAATTACATCAACATACTTACTCTAACCTATCACGCCAACATGCTGATCAACAACTAAAACAAAAT
The DNA here is from genome assembly GCA_029490685.1 of Schizonepeta tenuifolia. Classification (NCBI taxonomy): domain Eukaryota; kingdom Viridiplantae; phylum Streptophyta; class Magnoliopsida; order Lamiales; family Lamiaceae; genus Schizonepeta; species Schizonepeta tenuifolia. Next base: position 9,788,929 of record CM055956.1, read on the forward strand.
TTAAACACACAAAATAGACCAACATCCCAACACCCACACACTTTGCCTTAGGCAAAGTGAGTATGATGTTGGGCAACAACAGACATAAAAAAAAAACTGACTCAACAAAGCCGAGAAGGGAATTCTAAGGCCTTCACCACACAATTTGCTAGGCAAATTGTGGGTGAAGGCAATAAGTACACCTTCTCGACCAACAATACACAACACAAACTAAAACACAAAAAGAAAAACAAATACCTAAACTAACACAAAAGTGGGAGGAACATAAAATCAAAGAGAAGATTTAGGCGAGTGCCTGAATCCTTGGTGCGCAAAGAATGCCAGCTGGACATCCCTGATCTCGGTTAGCAACTTCTCCATGTTGGCTAGCCTGGTTTCGACCTCGCTATTGGCCACCATCACCACGCTGGTGCCTGCCTCCTCCTTCTTGCTCAAGGGTGGACGCCTGGTGGATTTTGACCTGCCGTAGTCGATGAACACGAACTTGCCATTCCTCACCTCAATGTCGATCATCTTCTTAAGGGAAGCTTCCCCCAACTTGAGAGAGTGAGAGGAAGAAACAAGTTCTACGGGCAAATTTACTTTATATTTCGTTTTCAGTTTTTTCTGCATTAGTTTCCAGTTGTCGACTTGAAGTCGAGACCTCGGTTGCTCACTTACGCTTTTGGGCAGCAACCCGTTCCAATTTAATTTCAGTTATGATTTCCTTTATATATTTTGTGTTTTCGTTTAATATTATGTCTAGCTAAATTTATTGTTTAGGTTGGATGTAGATGATATGGTCTTGATTACTCGTTTCAAACTCGTGAGGTCTAATAGTGTGAGTTCGTTAATTGATTTTATTCCCGAAACACTTAGGATTAATTCTAGACTTAATTGATATTGACGTTGATTGATCACCATCTAGATATTGAGATTAAGTCATTAACAGAATTTGGGATCAAACTCGAGAGTGTCTCTCGTACCCAAGAAGGTAAAGAGTGTTGGAGAGCAATCGGTATTGACCTACCACTTGGCTGTCTTGGGTCTGTTTATTCCTAATGCCTTTTGGGCAGCATCGTTACTAAAGTGTCTTCGCGACTTTGTTGATCAAAGGAGGAAATCTTGACCTGTAAAACTGGATAGACCTAGGCTTGGTGTGTTTATACGCGACTTCGTGACCATTAGGGTATAAACTAATCTTTTCCTTAAACCAAGTAATGAGATCGAGTAATTGAATATTTTTGCACCAATGAATGAGTAATGAATAATTAGGATCACTGATTTGAAACCCTAACCCAAACTTCTTTGTTATTTGATATTTCACTTGTTGAGTTACAGGATATTGAGATACTTCTAGACCAAAACATCTTCTGTTGAGAACTACCTGAAGAGCAGATCTACGCCAAGTCCTTTGGGTTCGACCCCACTTGCCTTTAACTACTACCTTGTTGGGCAAGAGATATTTTATAAATTTATTTGTGCGAAGAGTGTGACGACAACGCTTTGTCAAATTAGCGCCGTTGCCGAGGACTTGATTTTAAGCTAGTGTGCTCTTCTAGCTTGAGTTGAGCATGACTTATGCTCAAGCCATATCTAAGGAAAGACAAAGATCCACAAGATTACGGCGTATGCCCTGAGGTGATAGCTAGGAGAAATCGTGCAGAACAATGCAAGAAGAAGAAAGATCTGGAGAAAGGCGTCAACGAACCTTTAGAGGCCTCGTGCTTGATAGAAGATCAGGATATTGAGCAAAAAGACAATTCTTGCTCAACAGCGAGTACAAACAGCGAGGAGTCAACATCTAGTTCAGAAGCAGAGACATCAACAACCATGGCAAGAAAACAAGAGAAAACCATCCGTCAGATTATGTTCTCTGATGATAAGGGGATCAGACCTTCAAGTATCCAGTTGCCCTCCATCAATGGCAACTGGGAGCTCAAACATTCGCTGATACAGATATTGTCTAAGCTTAGCGATCATCTCGGAGAAGACCCTCAAACCCATCTGTAAGACTTTGAGATGGTGATTAGCACTGTGAGGAACAATGCCCCTTCTACCTGAGAGGCTGCTCGAGAACAAGTTGCTGCCCAAGATACGTTTCCCAACTACGTAAGACTACTTCCGTTTCCGTTCTCTCTACTTGACGGAGCACGTGAGTGGCTTTACACCTTGCCAGAGGGGAGCATCGACACCTGGAAAAACATGCAGCAGGCTTTTCTTGACAAGTACATACCCGTTGGTAGGATACAAAGTGGGAGGAATGCCATTTCCTCAATCAAGATGGGTGGAAATGAGTCACTGTATGACTACTTGAGAGATTTAAGAAGTTGATAGCAAGATGTCCTCAACATAAAATTCAGGATATTGACTTGATTGAATTCTTCTTAAAAGGATTAGGGGCATCTGCAAGAAAATGGATCATTGCAGCTTGTGGAAGAGCTATAGTCGATCAATCACCAGCTGGAGTCTTCAAGAAAATAGCTGCTATGGCCGAACAATCACGAGATGAAGATGATATCCCAAGAGCGGGGTATGAAGGCAACAAGGGAAACTAAGATAACTTGGTCAGCACCATGAAAGACTTCATGGCCAAGATGGACGGTCAAATGGAGGCCTTGAAAAGGAAGGTAGATGGTAAAGAAGTGCAAAGAGCTGTGAAGAAATGCAAGGTGTGTCAGGCAACATCCCACGTCACCTCACATTGTCCTAGTTGGTTTGTGGAAGAAGTAGAGGAGGTAAAGGCAATGGGTCAGAACCAGCAAGGCAGTGGGCAACAAAGGTTCCAGTGAGGCAATAATGGCAACTATAACAACAACTTCGGTTATAGGTAGAATCAACACGAGAACTTGAGGTATGGCAATAACCACTATCAAATACCTCCTTCCCACCAACAACCGCAGCAGCCGGTTCAGCAGCAACAACAATACATTCCTCCACCTCAACAACCACCTCAACAGCAACATAACTATGTTCCTCCACATCGAGAACCAGCCAATACGGAGTTTATGAAGGAGACTATAGATCGTTTTACCAACGAGAACCAAAAGTTGAGGAGGGATTTTGAGAACTTTCAACTAGAAAGTCGAGGTCAATCGAATAACATTCAAGCTCAATTGACTCATATAAACCAAACCTTGTTAAGGCTAGTAGATGATAAGAGTGGAAGGCTTCCTGCCCAAGTGTCACACCCCGACCCCGGGCCTATGCGGACTGCCGGGCCGCGACGCGGGATTGAACAACATACTATAATGTGAGGTATTAAATAAAACATGCAATGGATTTTCAAAGAAGATAAAATAATTAATTTGCTAAGTTTTCCCAAATAGAGTTGGAGGGTTTGTTCAGAAGTTTACCAAATCAAAAGGAGAGATAGGCCCGAAGTATGAGGACTTCGGACCTCGCGTTGCGGAAGCATCAAAAGAGTTGTCTTCGACTATCCGCGATCGGATAATTGGCATGTAGAAAATAAATAGTACAGTTCGAGGAATTAAGGGATTACATATTTCAAATTGGAGATTATCATAGAGGACTTAACAAAATAAAGGCGACGATGATAGAGGTTGTCACCTAAACCACACCGGAAAATTGGATACCGTCACTCCCACCTCCAACTCGTCGCTCAACCTGCATTAGGAAAAACAATGCAGGGGGCTGAGTACAAAAACACTCAGTGAATTTCGTGCCCCTTAAAACATTTTATTTTTAGAACGGATATTGCATGCTCATTTTTATATAAAGGGTTTTTTGTTCGAGAGAAGTTCCCTTTATATAAATTGAAAACAATTAACCGAGCTGAAGCTCACATATCAAAAGCTGTAGCAAAAAGCTCACATCCTTGTGTTACCATCCCGAAACAATTAGTGGGGAGCCATTCCCACTCAATTGAGCCGTCCTTTATTGAGACAAGGGGGCAACGTCTTTCAGTTCCTCCCATGCTCATTTCCGTGTACACTACCTTGGCTTGATCGGAGCTCAAGGCCGATCGTTATAATAATGGTAATTCCTGCCAAGAGAAAGCAGGGATACCGTTTCTCGAGTAACCACAAGCTATGGAGATAAAAACATTTAGCATGCATATCATTTTAAAAGCATTTGAGTTTAAACCCGAAAAGTTACCTCGTGGGAATCTAACCCACACTTGAAAATATGAAGCCCACCTTTCACTTCTTGATAAGTAAATTTGTTCCTTGGGTACTATTGCCGATGTCTCCTACAAGACGATCTAACAATCTTAGGTCTCTAATTAAAGAAAGACTAATTAACGAGGATTACAACAATATCCTAGGTCCACCTATTCCCGATTTATTCTTATTTGAAAAATTCATTTCAAGTCATGTCACGTAACACACATAAGATGCTCATATATTTTATATATACATTTCATCCAATACTTATGCTCAAATAATTATTTTTGGAACATAATCTTTAATATAAATCACCAAAAATAATTAGTAAATATTAGGGTTCATGTATATACATATAATCAACACATAAATCAATTAATAAAGTCAATACACTTAATCTAATTAATAAAATCATGCAAAGTTGATATTTAAAATCAAGAACTTCACTGAAGCATTTGTACAGACAGTTGGCGTGCAAAACAGTTCTTTCAAGTAGCCATGTTGAATGTATCATAACAAACTGATCAAGGATCACAAAAATCTACAGATTATCATTATGGAAAGCTTTCACTACATACTTTACTATGAAACTGACCTTATATAAAAATTAGCTACAGTTTAGGAGCTACGATGAAATGAATAAAGATAGTTACACAATAATTTCTCATCTTAATAAAACCAACTCATAGACCAAAACTAGTAACATATGCTCAAAGATTATGCAATTCAATACCTAATTCACCCCCATTATCCTAGGAGCAAGTTTTAAGATCAAGATAATATATTTATATGCCAAAAACCATTTTTGTATTCATGTTCATGCTTGAATAATCTGTATAGCATTCTATCAAACAGTTAGCGTACAGCGACCTGTGATATTCATTCATCATCCATATTCTAAAGGTTCTTTTATTCACGGTATACTTGACATGATGATGCATTTCTTATCATTACAGAGACATTGTTAACTCCATTTTAACATACAATTGAATTTAATTGCAAATATTCAACGGTTTGAAAGTTATTCTCATCGGAAGGTGACTACGCGGTTTCAAAAACTGTTCGTGCAACAATTTTCTAGGAGATACTATGTTCAGTTTATTCGATATGAAACCTTCAAATTTTACAGGCATATATAAGGCATGGCATAGAACAACATATAAAAATTTCAAAGCATTTGAAGCACTCTAACCTACTGAAAAAGCTATCGACTTATCTCGGCAACATGTTGTAAACACGAAATAACATTCATACTTGAATCTTTATGTTTAGTTCCTCTAAGCCGTAAATCTCAACAAAGATTCATCAAATCTCCTACATCATGCAGATTATATAACAAGAGATATATGGGGGTCGATTCCCGACATATTCGACATCAAACAAAGTCACAAATATTGTCGAAACGTAACAAAACAACCGATAGAATTCTACTCCAACATGCTCACTCACATCCTATCATTTTCAGCCATGCTCAACCTCTAATCCACCTAAACATGCTCCTAAAGTCATAAACAAGATTATCAAGAGGGTGAAAGTGAGCCGAGATACCTAGCCTTCAAACTCTCAACTCTCGATCGCCCTCTTAATTTTTCTCTCGTGTCTAGCTGCTGCTAGTTGCTGCTCCTAGTTTCTGCTCCTAGTTGCTGCTCCTTCGCCTCTCCGTGGAGCCCCGACGGCGACGGTGACACGGCGGCGTCAGGGAACAGTGGTGAACACGATGGTGTTTATGGAGAGAAAGAAGCAAAAGACTTTGTATGTGTGTGTCTACTTGTGTTCTGCCGAGAGTGAAGAGAATAGGGGAGGAGGGTGTTTATATTTCTCTTGTCTTGCTTGGAGTGTGTGAGGGAGTATGAATGTAATGATGGGGCTGCCACAATTTTGAATGGATGGACAGAAATTTTGAAAAGAGAAGGTGCATTGGCGGAGTGAAAAGGAGGGGAAGGTGGGCTGCTGGCGTGAATGAAGAGGAAGAGAGTGTTGTTCAATTTTTCTTCCTAAATGATTACAATGCAGCGCCATTGATAGGGAGAGATGGTGGTGACAGATATAGGCTAGGTAAATAGGGAATTATTGCTATATTAAACCACCAAGCACAATTACCTACACAACTCACTCACACACGCATGCAAAATATACATAAATATACATCTGCACACACACAGCTCACACACACGTACTCATAAATTAGCACACCACACACACTACACAAACCTACACACACACACACACACACAGATATATATATATATATATATATATATATATATATATATATATACATAATATATATACATATAATATTATATTATATAGATTTATCAATACATTTCCTTCTTGAACCGTGGCTCGTCGTTCTCTAATCGAATCAAAATTTCGACCGCATCTTCTAATAGAATTTAATAATACGATTCTAACGAGTCCAATATTGGATATCAAGTTCTCGATAGAATTTCCTAAAAATTAAAGGATAAGTGAAAGCGATAATTCATATTATTATGAATATAAATATTCATCTCATAAGATTAATTATTTCTAATTAATCTAAATAACATAGTCACAAAATCACATAATCACATAATTAAATAATCACCTTTTTATAAATTAATTTAAATGAAACCATAAGAAAAATTGAAACATATATAATTATGCAATACATGATGAAATCAAATTCTAAATTTCTTTTCTTAAATCAAAATTCGGGAAATAGAGACCTTCTAATGGTAATCTTATTCTTAAATAAATAATTTCCAACGATGAAAATTCGGGTTTTTACACCAAGTGGAAGTCAACAAGGAGCAAGTCAATGCTGTGACTTTGCAAAGTGGGAAGACGTTACCAGAGTTATTTCCCAAGACCCAACCTAAGGAACCTGTTCGAATTGAGGAAACCAAGATGAGTACGGGAGATATCAATGGCATTGAGCTGAAGGCAAAACGTGAAGAAGAGATAAAGGCCAAGAAGAATCCCGTCTTCGATAATGAGGAGGATGAAGCCTTGTTTGATTACGTGAAGATGGAGGGATCAAGGCTTGGATTTGATAAAGATGACGTGTTGCTGGATTCTTTGAAAGCTGAAAGAGAGGCAGAGGCTTTGGCCAAGAGGACTGTTTCTCACACTGCCAAGGAAAAATCCCCGTACCCAAGGCGTTTTGCCCGCGATTATGATCAGAAGGAGTTGGAGGACATGATGAATGTGTTCAAGAAAGTGGAAATCAACCTTCCATTATTGATGGCGTTACAATCAATGCCAAAGTGTGCAAAGTTTTTACGAGAGATGTGTTTGAAGAAGATCAAGTACCCTGATAATGCCCGTTTCCATGTGGAGAATGTGTCAGCACTCATGAATTCCCACATCCCGATCAAGAAGAAGGATCCTGGCATGTTTGCTATCCCATGCACGATAGGTACCACATCAATACCCAAGGTGATGGTTGACCTTGGAGCCTCGATCAATGTAATGCTGAGGTCCATGTTCGACGAGATGAGGTTTGGACCTCTTTCACCTACCCGTGTAGCCATTCAACTAGTGAACTTATCCACGGTCTACCCGGATGGAGTATTGGAAGACGTGTTGGTCAAGGTAGGGGATCTTCTGTTCCTAGCCGATTTCTATGTTCTTGACACGGGAAAGAAAACAATCAAGAATTCAGTGATCTTACTCGGGAGGCCGTTCATGAGGACAACATGTACAAAAATCGACTATGATACTGGGAGATTGATGGTGCAAGTAGCTGGAGAAGTAGTAGAGTTCGATGCTTATAGGCAAAATCAAGATGATGCCCTGGAGCACCTGAACACCCTAAATGCATGTGGTATACAAGTAGAGACGCTGAATAGCTTAAGTTGTTTCTTTGAAGACCACGAGGAAGAAATCTAGGCAGATCTCAATATCATTTAGGGTCTTGACTTGGATCTCGACCAATATGAGGATAATGAGGTAGAGGGTGCCATGGTGGAATTCTTTGAAGATGATGAGTATGAAAGTGATAAGGATTTCTGGGAGGAATCAGTCCATGGACACAGTTTCGACTACTCCACCGATGAAGACTACTTCAAGGATGAGGAGTTGAAGGAGTGCCAAATCTTTGATAATTTTTTCGATGAAGATGAGGATAAGAATGAAGGTGAGGAAAAGCCCTTCAACAAGTTTGATGAGGAACTCGAGGAACTACCCCATGATGAGACCGAGGGGATAGTGGAGGAATTCTGGCAACAAACAGTTCGTGAGCAGGATGCTAGCTTGCAGACAGAAGAGGATCTTGCCCTGAAGGAAGAACCAGCAGATGTGGAGGAATGCAGCTATGCTAGGATTGCGGGCAACATGCAACCTCAGGCGTTCGAACCACTCAATATCCCCGAGTTGAAGCCGGAGGACAGGTTGGTGCCATCACTGCGAAAGGCCCCAACCTTGGAGCTGAAACCTTTGCCCAAGCACCTGAAATACATATATTGGCAAGAACGAGACCTTGCCCGTTATCATATCTTCTGAGCTATCAAGCGTGGAGGAGGTCTGAGTTGGTGAGGTGCTGAGCAAGTACAAGGAGGCAATAGGATAGACATTGGCCGACATCAAAGGTATTAACCCTTTGAATTGTGTTCATCATATTTTGCTTGAGGAGGATGCTGTTCGCGTAAGAGATCACAAAGGCGATTGAATCCCGCCATGAAGGAAGTAGTGATGAAGGAAATACTTAAGATTCTTGACTTGGGGATCATCTACCCCGTGTCCGACAGCCGATAGGTTAGCCCTGTGCACGTGGTGCCCAAGAAGTCGGCAATCTAAGTTGTTGAGAATGAGAAGAACGAGATGGTGGCTATGAGATTGCAAACCGGATGGCGTGTGTGCATAGATTACCGGAAGCTAAACCAAAGAACAAAGAAGGATCATTTTCCCTTGCCCTTTATCGATGAGATGCTCGAGAGGTTAGTTGATAATGGCTATTACTGCTTCCTTGACGGTTATGCTGGTTACATGCATATCTGGGTTGCTGACGAGGATCAAGGCAAGACCACCTTCACGTGCCTGTTTGGCACATTTGCATATAGAAGGATGTTGTTTGGGCTATGCAACGCACCTGGGACGTTTCAAAGGTCTATGATGCATATTTTTTCAGACCTTCTTGAAGAATGCATCGAAGTCTTCATGGACGATTTTACCATCTACGGCAAGACCTTTGAATCATACTTCAACAACCTGGATCGAGTTTTGAAAAGATGTGTTGAGAAAAGCCTTGTGTTGAACTATGAGAAATGCCACTTCATGGTGAAAGAAGGAATAGTTTTGGGACATGTCATCTCGGGGAAATGAATTGAAGTGGACAAAGCCAAGATCGATATTATTGCTAAGCTACCTTACCCAAGATCTGTGAAGGAATTGAGAGAATTTCTAGGGCACGCTGGATTCTACAGGAGATTTGTCAAGGATTTCGCAAGATCGCACAACTAATGACAAGGTTACTCCAAAACGATGTACCATGGTTTTTGATGAATATTGCAAGAAGGCGTTCCATGTCTTGAAGGAGAACTTGATCACAGCCCCCATTATCCAACCTTCTGATTGGGGAATGCCTTTTGAGTTAATGTGTGATGCCAGTGGTTATGCTGTAGGAGCAGTTCTTGGGCAAAAGCTAGGGAAGGAGAGTTATGTCATCTACTATGCCTCCAAGACATTGAACCCAACTCAATGTAATTATGCCACTACGGAGAAGGAGTTGTTAGCTATAGACTTTTCCTTTGAAAAGTTTAGAACCTATTTGCTTGGCGGCAAGACCATAGTCTATACCGATCACGCAACGTTGAAGTACTTGTTGAGCAAGAAGGAGTCCAAGCCATGATTGATAAGATGGATTTATTTGCTATAGGAATTTGATATAGAAATCAAGGATAAGAGTGGTGCCCAGAACCAAGTTACTGATCACCTCAGTCGAATCCTCCACACTGATGATAGGCTGCCGATCAAAGAGACCTTTCCCGACGAGCATCTGAGTCTTGCCCAAGATGAGCCTTGGTATGCCGATATCGTGAACTACTTTGTAACCAAGGAGATACCTTCTGACCTTGGGCGTTATCAAAGGAACAAACTTAAACACGAGAGCCGTTTCTACATTTGGGATGAGCAATATTTATGGAGGGAGTGTGCGGACAAGATAATAAGGAGGTGCGTCGAGGATAAAGAGCAAAGGAGCATTCTAGAGCATTGCCACAACAAGGAATGTGGAGGACACTTTGGGCACCAACATACAACGAGGAAAGTTTTGGAGTGCGGCTTTTATTGGCCAACATTGTTCAAAGACTGTTATGAGTGGGTCAAGATGTGTGAGAAGTGCCAAAGGGATGGCATCATCATGAGAAGGAATGAAATGCCCATGATACCGATCTTGCCCGTGGAGGTGTTCGACATATGGGGCATGGATTTTATGGGACCCTTGCCTAGTTCCAAAGGCAACAAGTATATCATATTGGTAGTGGACTACGTCTCGAAGTGGGTTGAGGCCCGTGCTTCCACCAAAGATGATTCAAATGTGGTTTCAATTTTTTTGAGAACCCAAATTTTCAATAGGTTTGGTGTACCTCGAGCTATTATTAGCGACCAAGGTTCGCATTTTTTCAACGCGACGGTCACTGCCTTGTTCAAGAAGTATGGAGTTACTCATCGTGTGTCAACAGCCTACCATCCACAAGCTAATGGACAAGTGGAATTGTCCAATCGTATCATCAAGACGATCTTGAGGAAGACTGTGGGCACAACAAAGAAGGATTGGCATGTGGGCATATAGGACTGCCTTTAAGACACCTTTTGGCATGTCCCCATATCGCATGGTCTATGGCAAGAGGTGTCACTTGCCCGTGGAGCTGGAACATCGAGCTCATTCGGCTGTCACCCAACTTAACTTCTATTGGAACGAAGCAGGTGAATCAAGGAAGCTCGAGATCCAAGAACTTGATAAGATAAGACTTCAAGCCTATGATAATGCCGGGTTATACAAGGAAATGATGAAGAAGACCCACGATATTTTGATTAAAGAGAAGGAGTTTCATTTTGGGCAACATGTGTTGTTGTACCAAACTCGATTTAGGCTTTCCTCGGGGAAGCTGTCGACCAAGTGGGCAGGACCTTATGAAGTACAACCTCAATTCCCAAATGGTGCAGTTGAGATCAAGGATCCTAAGAATGGAAAAAAATTTAAAGTCAATGGCCAGCGCTTGAAGGCCTATTTTGGGCAAAAACAACATGTTGAGGAGGAACCGTCTGGGTTCCTTGTCGAGGAGGACCTTTGACTTCAAGAGAGGGGGGTGTCGTGCCCAAGACCTTAAACAGGGCGCTGTCCAGGAGGCAACCTGGTTAGTATTTTCTTTTTATCTTTATTTTCGTTTTCTTTATTTTCGTAAAAATAATAAAAATAAAAATAAAACAAAAAAATTCGTTACTTTTTGCTTTAAGTATTTTATTTTGCAATGTTTTATTCTTAATTAACCATAGGGAAGAGTTTGTGTTTGGAGTATATGTAGTGTTTTGAAGTGTGCAGGAGATATTGAGCAAGATACAGGTTGTAGATCAGGAACCACAGTGGAGGAGTAAGATGGGGGTGTCGAGCAGAGGTGTTGGGCGTGATCCAAGTTGTTGGTCAACGACTGCTTATGGCCGTTACTATTGCGCTAAAACTACGAGCCCTATATATCCACTTAGCACGTATCCACCCCTCCTCTACCCAATTTGAATTTGAACTCTGCAACTTCTCACCTTCTCTCTATTTCTCTCTCTGTCAAAACACCCAAGGTCTCTACTATGGTGTCTACTCGGCCAAGAAACAAAAAACTCAACAAAATTCTCACCGGAACCAACATCGACCTCACCAACGACGACACCACTACCACCACCACAAAACCCAAAACCACCAAGCGGAAACTCCCGATGGATCCTGCCAACATCTCTGCCGAACAGAACCCCTCAGTCACCATCGGAACTAGCGTAACCACGAGCCCGCCCGTCGATGCCACGCTCATGATGAGCGACGAAAACCCTAGTTTCATGGATGAGATAGCGAAGCAGCCAGAGGAGGAAACCTAGTCGAAGGCTACAGTGATCGAGCAACAAACGGAGGACGAGGCGGAGGAGAAAGAGAACGGGGAGGAAGAAGAGGATAATGGAGAAGGTGAAGAGGAAGGTGGCAACGACGAAGAAAATAAGGAAGACGACTTGGATGAGGCCATAGAAGCAGTGGCTGCAGCAGGGTTGGCGGAGGAGGCGAAGACCAAGGCCAAGGAAAGCCCAACGAAGAAAAGCGGCCGGCCGGCTATCAAGAGCTCCCATGTCGGGGAGGATACGCAAGCAAAGAAGCACAAATCTGCTGCTTCGGATGTCGGCTCTATCCAACTCTTAATGTTAAAAGGGACGGCCGCCGAAATAGACTCGATGGCGAGTGAGGATGTTGAGAAAGAAGAAGACGACGACCAGTCAACACCGGCAAGCAGCAATAGCAAGAAGAAGAAGAAGGGCGCCACATTGATGACGTGTAGGAAGCCTATGGATTGGAAGGTGACAACAGCCAGGGTTCTCGACTTTAAACTATACGAAGACCTGGGTGTTGCCCAGGAAATGCAAACGTTGTTTGATGGGATAGGATGGAGTAAGTGTTTGGAGTGGCGTGTTGAAATTTATGAGGAGCAGGATAAGGAGGTGTACAACACTGCGGCTGTAACGAGTGATCCCGAGTCTGGGGTGAGCACTATTTCCTTCTCGCTTTTGGGCGAGAAGTATGATTTCCAGGTTAGTGCGCTCAACCAGATTCTGGATATGGTAAGTCTGAGGGATTTGGCCAAGAAGGAGTTTATGGAGGCCAAGAAATTGGTGCCACCCCTTAGAGATATTGCTTATCCGGAACAATGGAAGGAGATTGTAAATGGAGCACCGTATAATGGAGGTAACAACAGGGGCACGGATTTGAAGACCCATGCGTTAAGGCTTTGCCACCACATCATTGCCTACAACCTGTATGGCAAGAACGACAGTGGGAACACCTTGAGCAACAAGGAGAGGTACCTTCTGTGGTGTATGCACACCAAGACTAAGGTCAACTTCGCAGCCTTCCTTGGTGAGCAGCTCAAAACGATATTGGCCAAGCAAGCTCTTGGGTGTACGTGTGGGCACTTTGTGACAGCATTTGCAAAGGGAGTTGGTGTGTATGATGCGATGAAGGAGAAGCCTATTCCTGTTACTCTCTCCACCTCTTAGACTGGGTTCAAATAAATTATCCTTAGGTCTTTTATTTGGTTGTAACTTGGCTTTGGCAAAGGTAGGAACTATTTGGAACTAGAATTGGGTCATTCGGACTTAGGTTGGCCAAGCGGAGCGGCCAACCTTAGCTTCTTTTCCTTCGCCTTTTCTTCTTGCAGGCCTTAGCACAACTTATTTAGGACTTTTTTTTTCATCTTTTTTTTCTAAGTCCTTTATTTACTAGCCCTTATATTTTTCTTCTAAGGCTCAACTGTTTCTCTCCTTCTCCATTCATCTTTTATGCACCTAAGTCCTTAATGAGCGGGTAGGAAATAGTGTATAGGCTGCATATATCTGATCAAAGAAATTATGAAAGCTCAAAGGGGCTTAACAAGGGAAATTCAGTTGGGCAGACTCTTTAGCTCAGTTTGGGCTTACAAAAGAAAGAACGTGCCTAATTCATCTAAGTTTATCTAGCCTAAGTCAATGAGGTCCCAAGGAGTAGTCAGACAAGTTCTAGGTAGCATCCATATAAGCATATCATAAAATCACACAAGAAAGAAACTGCTTGGTCATAAAAATGCAGTGTAAAGCTCAAATCCCCACAACGACATGCTCACAAGTTCGTTCGACATCCCTATCTTCATACGATCATGCTTGGACTAGAATACAAAGGTGCTCTAATCATACAATTCAGAATTAAATTATGCTCATACATTATCCAATCATCCTAAGCATGCTTGACCTCTAATACACACACAATAGACGCTCCTACCACCCACACACTTTGCTTGGGCAAAGTGGGTGGAAGGTACTGACCAACATAAAACTAAAACACATAAAAACAGACGTTCTACCCCTTATACCCATACACTTTGCCTTAGGCAAAGTGAGTGAAAATCAAGGTAGATCACTAACTCAGACTCTAAACAAAAACTTTAAAAACTTTTAGGCTAAAAAACAAATACGAAAAACACAAAATAAAACACAAAAATAAAAACTAAACTACTAAACAAATGGGAGGACAAAATCATTGGGCAGGGGTAGATCCTGACCTGGTCGAATCAATCTTCAAGGCACTCATGATATCGGCAAAGGCTTGCTTGTTCTCCAATCCAAGTTGCTCCAGCTTGGCATTGCTCTCCTCCAGCTTGGCCAAGCACTCTATTAGTGCTGCTACATCTTGCCTAGGGTACACCGGAGTACTGGGCACTCCACTTCCAATTAACTGAGGAGGAGTGTCAACAATTTGAGCAGACTCATCCGGTGGAATCACGAACACTAGTCCTCCTTATTCATCCCTTCCACATATGCCCATGGCAGTCAAGCAAGCGAGGTCCAACCCCTCCTCTTACATTGGCTGTAACTGCATAGCGGCTTCATCAAATCCGTGCATTCCCTTGGCATAGCGAGTCACCAAGTGGGCAAGAGAAAACCTCTGATTGTGGGAGTTCACAATGTCCTTAAAATAGTGAATAGCATAAGCCCCAATGTTGAGCCTTTGCTTGTGCACCATGCTCCACAATATGAAGATCTCTTGGCGAGTGACAGAGTTATCGTTGTCCTTCTTCCCAAAAAAAGTTGTAGGCAAGGATCCGGTGACAAACCCTCAAGGCATCATCCTTCATCATATGCTCCTTTGTTGTGCCAGCCTCGAAGAAGGGGTCATCACTGAACGCTGCCCATTTCATTGCCCACTCATCAGCATCCTGCTGAGGAATCATCCTCAACGCACTCTTCTACTCCTCACTTCTTATAGTGTGATCCATACCCAACGCCTGGTTCAAATCTTTCACCAATAGCTCCTCACTTGCCCCCATGAACCTGAACTGCATGCACTTCATATTGTGAATCCCAATAGTATGACTCCTCACTTGCAAACACTAAGAAAAATCATACACCAACTCCGGATATACCCTTTCTTGCCACTCTAAAAACTTCTCCCAACCAATCGATGGAAAATAGCCCTTCACTTCTTTCCAAACCCCCAACTCCTCCAATGCGCTCTGATCAACCAATTTGGGAACAATGATTCCCCTCCTTGGCATCTTCCCTATTCCACGGTTCAAGGCTCTTACTGGCACTAAGATGCACCACTTAGTGGATACAGAAGCCACCGCCTTGCCCTTGGCAACAGAACCCGCTCCCTTGGCCTTTTTGGTTGGGGGTTCTTCTGATTCTTCCCTGACTATCTCGTCCTCCGTAGCCTCTGAATCATGCTACTCCACCATCACCAGATCTCCTTTACCTTCTGCAGTAGGCACATTCTCCTCCTGCTCCGTTCGCTTGCCAAACGAACCGCCTGCTTCAGATGTAGCGGTTTCCTCTTCATTAAGTGATGGAGCAGACATGTCCACGAATAATTGCACGACATCCTCTTCTTCTTCCATGTGAGAAGAAGAACTAGCCATGGGTGATGATATAGGTAGAGGTTTTTGAGTTGTTTTGGATGGGGTTGATGTGTTTGAAGGAGGCTTGGGTGACTTTGAAATTTTAGCCGCCTTCTTATCGAGTGATTTGTTGCGTGTGTTCTTCATTGTGAGAGTGGTAAGGGGGTTTTATTTCTGCAAAAGTAGAGAGGGAGAGGAAATCGAAGAGTTCCCGTTTGAATTTAGAAGAAGAATGAAATTTGTGTGAGAGAGCGGTGTAGTAGTAGGCTTGAAAATAAGGTATAGGTATGTGACTTGGCAGTTACAGTAACTACTAGTGGACGTGACGTGCTGACATCAGCCATGTTCTCCTGCTTTTCTTGCCTCGCATTCACCGGGCTCAGCCTCTCCTCGACCAACATGAACTCTTCGCTTGCCTATCCTCTCTGCATAGCTACCCTGCACACATAGACACAAAACGCACTTCCAAAACAAAACTACTACCCTACATTAGAAAATAAAAAACCAAAATAAAAATACGAAAAGAAAATACGAAAAAGAAAAAACTAAAAATAAAACTCACTAGGTTGCCTCCTAGGTAGCACCCCAGTTTACATCGTGGGGACGACGTAGTATTGCTTGCCCCTAGATGGGAACCATAATGTGGACTTCTTCTTTGTCCATAGCTTCATCCTTTTTGTCTCCATAGAAAAGCTTCAATCTCTGACCATTGACCCTAAACTACTTGGATGACTTAGGGTAATAAATCTCTACAGACCCATTAGGAAATTGGGTCACCACCGCATATGGTCCAATCCACTTCGATTTCAGCTTGCCATGCATAAACTTGAACCTTAACTAATACAACAGAACTGCTTGCCCAGGCTCAAATTTCTTTGCCTTGATCAACTGGTAATGAGCCTTCTTCATCCTTGTCTTATACAAAGCAGCATTATCATAAGCCTTAATTCGAATCTCCTCTAACTTTTGCAATTACAACTTCATTTCCTTGTCAATATCACTTGAATCATAGTTGAACTTCTTCAGTGCCCAATATGATTTATGCTCTAACTCCACAGGAAAGTAACACGGCTTCCCAAACACTAAACGGTATGGTAACATGCCCAAAGGTGTCTTAAAAGCTGTACGATATGCCCAAAGTGCATCGTCCGAGTGCAAACTCCATTCCTTTTCATTTTGCCCAACTGCCTTCCTCAATATGGTCTTGATAATCCTATTTGTTAGTTTCGCTTGCCCATTGGCTTGAGAATGGTAGGCAGTGGTAACTCGATGATGGACTCTATACTTTTTAAACAACTTATCAACCGTAGCATTGCAATAATGCGAACCTTGATCACTTATTGTAGCTCTTGGAACTCCATATTGATTGAAAATATTCCTGTTAAGAAAAGTAGCAACCACATTAGCATCATTAGTTGGTGTTGCCTTCGCCTCTTCACACTTCGACACGTAATCAACTGCCAATATGATATACTGATTCCCCTTTGAGCTGGGCAAAGGTCCCATGAAATCCATTCCCCATATGTCAAAGATCTCCCCGGCATGATTGGGGTCATAGGCATCTCATCCCTTCTAGTTGCATTCCCTTGTTGTTGACACTTGAAACAATTCTTGCACCGTTGATGAGGCTGTTGTTTGCACTCTCAAAATGAATTTGTAGCCTATCATCACAGCTATATAGTTAGCAAGTAAGTAGAGGGTAGATCCACAAGGAGTTGATTGTCACTATCTCTTGAAACCACCTCCACCTGTTCATAAAAGTTGGATTTTTCTATGTTGGTCACTAGGGATCTCTTGCCCAATTCGAGAACTTAATTAAACACTGAAAAGTAAATAAATAACTTGATCAATAATAAAAAGGACTTGATCTGGACTAAGACGTTGTTAAGTGAAAACTCTGGATTGGTCATTGGTGCAAATATATTCATTACATGCATGCATCGCTAGTTATGGGACTTGAATGCCGAGATCCCTTTTTACTCGTCACGCTCTCAACAAACCCCTCCCTTACCTATCCTTACTTAGTTAGCGACGCACCGCCGGCTCCCTACGTTGGGCAATACCTCTGTCGGAGTCATCGTTCAGTTTCTTGTCCAAGGAGCATTTATCTCTAGAAAGGCCCAACAAGGAATCATCACGTCCAGCCTAATAGGGTAGACACCTTCCTCTAATGTTAATCGATCTTAATCAAGAAGATGTTGGAAAACACTCCTAATATGTCCTAAGTGATTAACGGCCTATTAATCTCTTATTCGTATTATCTCATATTTGAACAAGCTCATTAACATATCGTGAACACATGCATGCAATTCTCTAGCACAAATTAGACCTCTCAAGCATAAGTTAACACTTAACTGTCTTGCCCAGATCAAGCATAAGAACTTAGCTAGACATAATTATAAAACTACGAACACATGAATTAAAGGAACTCATAAGAACTATATTAAAAACTTACTAAGTACGTGCAAAAGAAAAACGCGGCTAAAAGTGCCGATGAACAAAACACGAATAAAAGTATGGCCGTAAGACTTGTTTTTCTCCTCACTATCGCTTAAAGAAATTACAGGGAATAAAACATTAAGACGGCTATCTATCACAGCAGCAAGGCTTCGATAGTTATACGAGAGTGCATAGGGTTTGGGCCCCCTAGTCCTTAATATGGAAGGAATCCACGAGCTACCTTGGGATTCAAGTAATACTTGATAAGCTCGACCCCAACATGGCAAGTTACATCTATCTCCAAGAGATCCCTTGCGGATCCTAAATCTAGTCGGATAAGGAAAGATATTTAAGTTAGATCATATTTTCCTTATCCTTCTAGACCTAGGAGAGAAACTCGCCTGCTAACCAAAACACTCCTTCTATCTGTCTTGACCAGTATGGCTCTGCCTGACCTCTTTCCAGAAATGCTGATTTCTTTCTCTGTATTACCCAATTTCCACCTGCAAGGTAGCAAACACCCTCCTCCCCAAGATATGTCCTCCAAGACACTAAAACTAGACAAAACACACACAAAGACTCGATCTAAACTACCTAAGACAGACACTAAAAAGTAATAAATATGGACTCATCATGCACACACACTTAACCCATACTTGTTCTCAAGTGTGCACAAACAACTTGCCCAAGACACAGACAAAAGAATAAAAGACTCAAAACATGATCAACACAGAAGAGTTAGTCAAGGCAACACAACAATCTTTTATAATAATCTACAAGTGAAGGGAAAAGAAAATGCCATGCTATCAAACAAGTCAAGATAGAATTGTGAACTTTTGGGATCTCTTCTCCACACTCATCGCTCATGTGTTTAGGCTCTTTTTACACTCATGGACCATCTTGACTTCGGTATCACTATAGGCTTGCCTGCCCAATCTAAAGCTCTTATTTTAAATCTCAGAACTCATCATTAGGTCTTTTTAGGCTTAAAGCTTAAGGCAATAGGTGGGAAGTATTTAGATATTGGCTAAGGTCAATTTAAACTCATATTGGGCATCAGGGGGTTCCCAACTTCTTCTCAATTCCTTGCCCTATTTTTCCAGGCTCAAGCTTTAACCTTTTTTCTGGGGAACTTATAATTTTTAATTTTTTCCTTCTTCTCTTTCTGTACCCCTTATTTCTTTCATTTTTTTCTTTTACTGGGACACAACCCAACTATCAACATAAAACTTCCTGCCCAGGATACTCCTAATCATTTCATCCCTGCCCTTTTCTTCTTTATACTGCCCAAGTCCCCACAAACAAATAAGAATCTTTTAAAAGACAGTATCTAAGTGTTAGAAAGAATCAATTTGGCTCAAAAGGGTTATCAAAGGATAATGATATTAGGTAATCAATTCAAGCTGAATGGGCTAATGAAAGAATGGCCTAAATCATCTAAGTTCAGAGATCATAAATCAAAGTACAGGCAAGTTCTAGTTCCTCCTAATCAAGATGTCTTTAATCACACATAAGAATGAATTCAATTAAGCTCAAATCTTCACAGGGTATGTTCACAACTCAATCCATCATACAAGTCATCTTCTAGCATGCAAAAACTTAACACTGTTCAACAAGCAGCAATTAAGCACACAAATCATCATATCATCTTTGCCCAACAACTCCACGCTAATCAATACAATAACTTAAATAAAAAACACACGATACTAACACTGTAATACCCCGAACATCTATAACATTAGTGAGCGTGTTAATTAACCGAGTAAGTTTAAATGACGAGATTTGAGGAATAAAAATTTTCTTTTCTAAATATAGAGAAATAAGTAAAACGACGGGAATGCCTTATGTGTTTTTGTGTGAAATTATCTGTTCTATTTCTTGAGACGATAATGTGATGTATTTATTGAGATTGCTTATATGAAAATGAATACGAGTTTGATTTTCAGAACAAACCCGAAGATTTTTGATTGAAAGTGAATAATGTTGAGAAAATTCTATACGCCGATGAATTTAGAATATAGTTGAATTAAAATCTTGGAACCTAGAATTTCTTCTAAGGTCATTGAGATAAGATAAGAGCTTATGCGAAATAAATTGAGAAGAGTTACGAGGAATTAATCTTTAAAGGATTAATAAATGGATTAATAAGCCGACTAAGACCTAAAAATTAGATAATCGGAATCGTTAATCTTTTTAATGAGATGTAAATTAGGTTTGAGATGTTTTAGTGTCAGAAAGGAGATGAGGAGAGATTAGACCCATTTATAGCATAAATAAAATAATACGGATCGTTTTATCCGGAAAACTTTTACGACCGGGTAATTAATACCCGTAATGAAACAACGAGACAAGTGTCGCTCTCTCTC
Organism: Schizonepeta tenuifolia; assembly: GCA_029490685.1. Lineage (NCBI taxonomy): Eukaryota > Viridiplantae > Streptophyta > Magnoliopsida > Lamiales > Lamiaceae > Schizonepeta > Schizonepeta tenuifolia. The sequence goes on from CM055956.1 coordinate 9,809,443, forward strand.
TCTCCCTCTCACCGCCACCTCATTCTAACTCTCTCTAATCTCTCTCCAAGTCCCTATGTAACTTTAATCATGATGTCTTCACCACAATCTTAACCAAAGATTGCATGTAAATGCAATCACATCAACTATCTATCACACTTAATCAACACCAATTTCCAATACAAACATCATCATACTTATTCTCTATGTTGGAAACTAAATACATGCATTCTACCTCTCTCTCCATACAAAAGGAAAATTTATTCATTCAAGCCATTCCATCTCTCGCTCTTTCGAAATCTAGTAAGAAAACAAGAAGAAGAAAAATTCTCTCCCTACTCTCTCTCCCTCTCGGCAATACACACACCTCACACACATTTGAGTTTCTTCCATGCAAGCTTAGAATTCAAGCTCAAAATCCATGGATATGAAATGAAGATCATCATCCTTCATCTATTTCATCCATACCTTCAAGAAAAAGGTAAAAATTCATCAATTTCTTGAGTATTAAATTCAATTAATCATCCTTATTCTTCCTTGTATTTTTCGGCTATAAGACCCTAGATGGATGATTAATTATTCCTTATATTTCTTTGAGGATTCAAGAGGAGTTCTTCCATACATCCAAGCTAAAGTTTGAAGCCCATTTCCCCCTTCAATTCGATCCCAAGAAGCCAAGAAGAGGAGATCCAATTTTAATTTTCAAAGTATGATAATTCATTTGATTAGTTGTATATATGTATATCTCTAAGCCCTAAAAGAAAGAAAACATGCATGCATTGTATTTATTTTATGTTTAGGCAAACTTAGGTTATCGATGTGAAGATCGAGTGAGAAGAAATCGATAGGAGAATCGAACACTAGGATTTAATTGATGAATTAAGAGAAGAAAAAGAAATTAAAACCCTAAAAATTTAGTTAATACCGAAAATAGGAGAAAAAAATAAGAAAATGTGTATTTCTTGAGTTATTGTTATTTTGATGCTTGATTTATGATTTTTATCATATTGTGAATGAGTATATATGCATGAAAAATTGAGAAATAAAATGCCCTAAAAACCCCATAAATGCCGTGAGTTTTGAGAAGAAAGAAGAATTTATTTTGTTGATTTTGTTGATGATCTAGTTGATGTTTTGATCATGAAATTGTTATATGATATGTTGATTTAATCTTGTATGTGGTTAAGTATAAGAAAATCAAATTGCATGTGAAGTTATTAAAGAAAATAATTTGTGATAATTTAAAAGATTTGATGATTTTGATGTTAATGTGTATCAAAGTGTTAATTTGGTCCATAATTGAAGATAGAAATTTTTGTGAGAAAAGATTGAAGTTTTAAAAGCTTTAAAAGTGTTAAGAGTTGAAAAATGCATAGAAAAATATATCTAATAAGTGTTCTTGTAATAAAACTTGAAGATTTGAATTTTTAATAAACTAAATCAAAAAGAAATTTTGTAATCAAATTAATAAGATAAATTAGTTTTTATAAAAATTAATTAAAGAATAAAGGAAATTGTTAAATAAGAAATTGGTCTTAAGTTAAGAACAAAGAAGAAAAAGAATTTATTAAGTAAATAAACAAGAGTCGAGAAATTCGAGTTAAAAAGAATCAATTAATAAAAAATGAAAAGAAGTTTTAATCAAGTCGAAGAAAAGATGTTAGACGAGTTAAGTTTAAATACTCGTATAGTCTAATAAAAAAGGATAATAAAATAAAATACGAGTAATGATGTTGAAAGTAATTAATTAAAGTTGATTAAGTAAGTTGTTCTCAAACAATGTAGATTGAAAATAAACTGAGAAGAATTGACGAGTTAATAATTGGAAGATAATGGTCGAGTTAAGAAACGAGAATTGAATTAGAAATGGAAAAGAAATTCCTATTTCATAAGAGTTAATATAATTAAAGAGAATTTTTATTAATTGAGTAAAAGTTTATAAAATGCTTCATAAGATAACGAATTTGGAAAGCGTTGTTTATAAGCCGAGAAAAGATAAATTATATCGTTTGAGTTTTTATGAAAAGAAGTGTATAATCGAATTAAGTTGTAAAGTATAATTGAATAAATGTTAATGTGTCTTGAAATGTGTTTGATTTATTTGGATTTGTTATGCAATTGAATTAAATGTTTGAATGATGATATTAATTGTGACGTGAAGAATTACTGAGTTTAATTGTATGCAAATAATTGAGCTTTTGAGTTGTTAATTAAATCAAGAATTGATAAGTCTTTAAAAGAAAGCCCGAGTAATAGGATGTAGATAGACGATGTTTCATAATTAAAGCGTGAAGTGCTAAGACATTGGTTAGTAATATTAACCAATCATCGAGTAGAGTTAATGGTTAAAGACGAGAATGCGAGATCTTTTAGAAAAGATAAAGCGTAAAGAGAAACGACTCAAGTAGAAGTCCTTCAGTCGAGACTAACGCCTTTTATCCGTCTAGCATAGCATCTTATTTCTCTTTATCGATGTCGATCTGAGAAGGATCAAGCCGGACGGAACGATAAGCGAGGACAATAGCCCTTAAACCGCCTAGCTAGAATCTTCGGAAGTCGGGTGGGCTTTACTGAACCAAAACTATCGATGAAAGTTATTATGCTATTGAGTATTATTATATGATTTTAAATACGATTGACTTGCCGTTTTTATTGAGTTTGGTATGTATTATCATCTGTTTATCTGAGATGTTATTATCCTGTGAAATGCGGGAAACCCACGTGTGGTATGTTGAATGTTGAGGTGACTGTGAGCCTTGCTTCGGCTAGGCCGGTCACAGTGTTCGAGAAGGAGGCCTACTTCTCGGCACAGTGAGATTAATTGTGACAGATGATGCATACTATTGATATATGTTATGTTTTGACTAAGCAGTCTATTTAAAAGAAAATGTTTTAGCATGCACAAGTAAAACTGTTTTAAGTTATTTAAGTCCTTGTGATGTTTCGGAAAGGCAAGTTCAATTGATATAGCTTTTAAAAGCATCTTTATCCAAATGTTTTGGCTTGTGTTCATTGAGTACGAAGTACTCAGCCCTGCGTGTATTTCTAAACGTGCAGGTTGACTGGATGGTGATGGCATGGACGCTTGGTGGTGTGGTGTTTTTGGTTGAGTCAAGTAGAATGTCGGACTGGTATTTGCACGTCTTCATACGTGTGAATGTTGGGATTGAGTCAAATTTCCGCTGCAACTCTTTGAAATAATGTCTGTTGATATACACTCTGATACTTCTTTTTGTTATTCCGAGCGATGTGCTCAATGGTTTAAATGCCTGTTGAAGTCTTAATCTCTTGACTTGAAATACTTATTCTATCCTCGTTGATATGTGATTTTGAAATGCTCGGTTATTGTTTCCTTATGTCTTTGATAGCCTTATTCGCATGCTGTTGCTATTTAGTTGATGTTTCCCCGAGCATGTTCCCCGTATTTGAGTTGATTGTTAGTTGGTTAGGTTGTGTTGTTGTTTCGTAAGTCGCATCTCGAGAGTCGGGGAGTGACAGACACCCCACGCACACACTTTGCTTATAGCAAAGTCCATCTGTGGAGGCCTCAACCTTGGACTCAACACACTTTTTGGCAAACAAATTAGCCTTCCACGCACACACTTTGCTTATAGCAAAGTAATGGACGTAAGAAGGTCAAGACACTAACAAACACGAATATGAGTATTCGCCTACCTCACCACACATTTTTCAAGGCAAAATGTGGGTGAAGTATTCGATCACTTGACAGACACAAAACAAATAAAAACACTAAAACACTAAACACAAAATAAAAATACAAAAATAAGACACAACAACACATGAGGACATAATTAAGCAGAAGGATCAGAAGCTGACTCTAATTTCAGGTGGCGGGCAAGGCTGTTGAGAGTGGTCTGCATGGTCAGTTGCCCAGTCCATAGCTCCTTGAGTAACTCCTCCGTCTTGCCCAGCCTCTCCAGTACTTTCTTTAGCTGGGCAGAAGAACATTCCATCTCCTCCTCATCATCTTCTTCCTCCTCTTAGATCGTGGACTTCTTGGCCAATGACTTTTTAGGCGGCAAGCGAGCTTAAGCTGGTTGATCCTTCTCATGCACCTCCAACTGACGCCACCCCTTTCCATGCTTTACCACCTCCTTCATCCTGCTCAACCTCTCCATGTTGAGCACGTCAGCCGGTGTCTCATCAAAACCCTTCACCTCATCATGGAGTTCCAGTCCCTCGATGTAGGCCATTACAAAGTGCCCACATGAGTACTTTTGGCTCGCCTTAGCCACTACTGCCCTCAGCTGCTCCATCAAGAAGGCTGCAATGTTCAGCCTCTTCCTGATCAACATACAGAACAGTATGTACAACTCCTTGTTGGCCAGCGAATTCCCGCTATCTTCCTTGACAAACATGTTGTAGGCAAGAATCCTATGGGTAATGCGGAGGGCTGGCGTCTTTAGATCAGAGGCCTTGTTATCTCCCGACTTGAACTCCGTCCCCACGCTGACTTCCTTCCACATCCAAATCCATTCCTCCTTGGGCAAGTCCACTGGCACCTTCTTGCCTGCCCTTCTGAACTTTGGTCTCTGCAGCTTCATCATCATGGTGAACCCCAAAATTTGGTTCAAATCGTTCAGCCCAGCCACATATGGCTGCCCATTCAATGTAAACTCGATCGAAGCCGAGTTTCCTTCTCCATCAAGAACGAACTCCACCGATCCGTACATTTGTCTCACCAAGTCTTCATAGATGTGGCAGGGTAGCATCAGGAATCTTCCCCAGCCACATCCCTCATACAGGGACCTCACTTCTAACGCTATGCCCAAGGAGTCCAGGTCGCCAAAGTTGACCTCCCTGGGCACAAAGACCTTTCTGGCAGACAGGTCTTCTGCCTTCTTAGGCTTCTCCTTCCCTCGCGACTCAGAGTCCTCCTTCTTCATCTTCCGAGCAGCGGACCTTGTAATTCTCTCCCCCAATATCTAGACGTCTTCATCATCCTCCGATTCCACCACCCTTTGCCTTTTTCCTGGGTTCTTGGACGAAGGCGTGGTGGCCTTTTTCTCCTCCGTGGATGACTCTCCTCCTAACGACGAGGCAACTTTAGACATGACCGCCTTCTTCTTCTTCTTCTTCTTAGTCTCCTTCCCCTTCTCTTTCCTCTTCTTGGCATCCCGCTCCACTTCATCACAGAGCTTGTCGAAGGAATCAACAGATTCCTTCTTCTCCTGTTCTTCCTCCAGTACCTCCATCTCCACGTTGTTGTTTGGCTGTGCTCCTTCTTTCTCTGGTTCCTGCTGCGTGTTCTCAGGTGTAGTCTCCTCTGCAGCTTCCTCCAGCGTGACGAAAGTCTCCTCCACTGGTGCAACTACTTCTTCTCGCATTTTCTCTGGTACCACCATGGTTTCAGCAAGAGCTGTGCTGATGATCTCTTCCGCTTTGACTGTAAGGGGATATGGCACTACCCAAAGTGATGGGTCTGGCTCGGCAAAAGAATACTCTGACAGCGGCGATTCTAGTTCGCTGAGGTCAATATGGGTTCCGTGAGGGGTTTTGTTTAGTTTGTTTTTGGGGCAGGTTGATACCATTGTGAATTTAGGGTTTGAATATAGGAAGGGAAATCTGCAAATTTCCGAAATTGGGGGTTTGAGGATGAAAAGTGGTGTAATGGCAGTTTGAATTGATGTTTTACGTGGGGAAGTGGAAAGGTTGGAGGGATAGTCGTGCTAGGGTGGCAGACGGTTATAGGGCTAAGGATAGGTATTGTGTGCGGCTGTCACATCGCACATGATGTGGCAGTCACTACCTCGTCAGCTATATTGCCCAAGTTCCTTGCTTAGCCCAGAGCGCCGCTTTTGCCCTCCTACACACACACTTTACTCAGAGCAAGGTATTCAATCCTTCTTCTTCCTCTCGCCCAATACCTGTTTCCTGCAAATCGGCAATACACTTCCATGCACAAGACAAACGTTCTCTAACCTATGGTTAAACATTTCTACCCATAATGAAATTAAAATACGCCTAAGGTTGATGGAAGACATTAAAATTATGGCTATTTTAACCCCTATCTCCCACTTTAAAAAAAAAAAACAAAACAAAACAAAATCATACTAGGTTGCGTCCTAGCCAGCGCCCCAGTTATCATCGTGGGCACGATGTCCTCCTTGCCAAAGTTAGGGCTCCATCTCACACAGGAATTTCAAGTAATCCTCTAGTTTCTCCAAGGCTTGGCCGAAGAAGGCCTTCAATCTTTCTCCATTGACTTTGAAAATCTTTCCCGTGCTCGCATTCATCACTTCCACAGCCCCATTCAGATATGTAGCTTTTACTTCGAATGGACCAACCCACTTAGTTGATAGCTTTCCCGACATGAGTTTAAACTTGGACTGGTATAGAAGCACTTGTTGCCTAGGTTCAAACTTCTTGACCTTGATCAACGCATCGTGAGTCTTTTTCATCATTTTTTTATACAGCACAGAACTGTCGTATAAGTTGAGTCTGATCTCCTCGAGTTCTTACAATTGAAGCTTCCTAGCTTGGCCAGCTTCATCCCAATCATAATTCATCTTTTGAACTGCCCAATACACTCTATGTTCTATTTCCACAGGCAAGGCGCACATCTTGCCAAAGACCATTCTATTGGGTGATATGCCAAATGGGGTCTTGAACGCTATCCTATATGCCCACAAGGCATCCTCAAGATGCAAACTCCAATCCTTCCCTATTGGGCTAACTGTCTTTCTCAAGACGGACTTCACAATACGATTAGACAATTCAGCTTGACTATTTGCTTGAGGGTGATAAGCATTCGAAATACTATGGTGTACTCCATATCTACTCATCAATCCCTTGACAGCTCCATTGCAAAAGTGCATTCCTTGATCACTAATGATTGCCCTTGGCACACCAAACCGGCTAAAGATATTGCTCTTGAGAAATTCCACAATCACCTTTGAGTCATTGATTGATGTTGCCTTGGCCTCCACCCATTTAGACACATAGTCTACTGCCAACAAAATGTAGAGATTCCCTCTTGAGTTGGGCAATAGCCCCATAAAATCCATTCCCCATATATCAAATACTTCCACGGGCATGATTGGGGTCATGGGCATTTCATTCCTCTTGCCAATGTTGCTCTCCTTCTGGCATTGAACGCATCGTTTGCACCACTCGAAGTTGTCCTTGAGTATATTGGGCCAATAAAACCCTCAATCCAATATCTTTCTTGCAGTTCTCTTTGGTCCAAAATGTCTCCCACACACCTTGGAATGGCAATGTGCAAGGATACTTGCTTGTTCCTTCTCATCAACACATCTACGGATAACTTGGTCAGTACACATTTTCCACAAGTATGGTTCATCCCATATGTAGTATCAACTTTCCACCTTCAACTTGTTCTTTTGATATAGGTTGAGATTACCTGGAAGTCGTCCCAAGAAGATATAGTTGCATAAGTCGGCATACCATGGATCTAAGTTGTCTTGGGCAAGAGCCAGGTGCTCGTCTGGAAACGTCTCCTTGATTGGTTCGATCTCTTCTTGTTGGATGATACGACTCAGATGATCAACCACTAGATTCTGTGTTCTAGCCTTGTCCTTGATTTCCAAATCAAATTCCTGAAGCAACATGATCCACCTTATCAATCTGGGCTTGGTCTCCTTCTTGGGGATTAAGAACTTCAAGGCGGAGTGGTCCGTGTAGACTATGGTCTTGCCCTCGAGCAGGTACGATCGAAATTTTTCCACAACAAAGAACACTGCTAGTAACTCCTTCTCCGTCGTGGAATAATTGCATTGGGTAGGGTTGAGAGTTCTGGATGCATAGTATATAACATGATTCACTCTTTCTCTCTTTTGCCCAAGAACCGCTCCCACGGCGTAGTCACTCGTGCATCACACATCACCTCAAATGGCATTTTTCAATCCAGTGGTTGAATTAAAGGTGCTGACACCAAGATCTCCTTTAGTGTGTGGAATGCCTTCTTGCAGTCTTCATCAAAATTCCACTCCACTTCTCCTTGTAATAGTCTGGTCATAGGCTACGCGATCTTAGCAACATCCTTGACGAACCTCCTATAAAATCCTGCATGTCCAAGAAAACCTCGCAGCTGCATCACGTTGCTTGGGTAGGGCAACTTGGCTATGATGTCGATCTTGGCCTTGTTGACCTCTATCCCTCATTCTGATATGATATGCCCAAGAACTATTCCCTCCTTGACCATGAAGTGACACTTCTCATAGTTCAAGACCAAACTCTTATCCACACACCTTTTCAGCACCATCTCCAAATTGTTTAGACACTTATCGAAATCCAATCCATAGACAGTAAAGTTGTCCACGAACACCTCTATACATGTCTCGAGCAAATATGAGAATATGCTAATCATACATCTTTGAAATGTGCCAGGAGCGTTGCATAGACCCAAAGGCATCCTCCTATACTCAAATGTACCAAATGGGCAAGTGAAAGTGGTCTTGCCCTGGTCTTCCTCCACAACCCAGATCTATATGTAGCCCGAGTAACCATCGAGAAAGCAGAAGTACTTGTTGCTCGCCAACCTTTCGAGCATCTCATCAATGAAAGGTAATGGAAAATGGTCCTTTTTGGTCTTCTGATTCAACTTCCTATAGTCAATGCATACTCGCCATCCTGTTTGTAACCTGGTCGCCACCATTTCTCTTTGCTCGTTCTCTACCACTTGAATTCCAGACTTCTTGGGTACGACATGTACTGGACTAACCCATCTGCTATCAAAGACCGAGTAGATGATTCAAGATTTCTTTTATCACTATCTCCTTCATTGCTGGATTCAGTTTTCTTTTAGGATCTCTAATGGGCACGTCATCTTCCTCGAGCAAGATGTGGTGTTTGCACATAGTGGGGTTTATGCCTCTTATGTCGGCCAATGTCTAGCCAATGGCCAACTCGTACTCCATCAGGACTTATTTCACTCGTTCCTCTTTCTCGATAGACAACTCCACACTTATGATTACCGGTAGCGTCTCCTCTTCTCCCAAGTAGATGTACTTCAAGTGGCTGGGTAATGCCTTCAATTCCAACTTGGGTGCTTTCTCTATTGATGGCATCAACCTATCTTCTTGTTTCAATGTAGAAATCACTAATGGTTCCACTCTACTTCTTGGTTCTGCATCCGATCTTAAATAGTGAACTACTTCGACTAGCTTAACAGACCCGTCTTGGGCAACGACCTCTGTTATGCTAATTTGTAGGGCCACATCCATCCTATCTTCAATTGCTATTTCTGGCCAGAATTCATCCACTATCTAGTCGATATGATCAATGCTATGCACCAGCTCCGTGTCACTAGATTGCTTCATGGTGTTGTAGATGTCGAGTGACACCACTTCTCCTCCGAATTCACATGTTAGCTTCCCCGTGTCGCAGTTGATTCTTGTGCGAGCGGTCTTCAAGAACAGTCTTCCTAGAAACATTACTGGCACCTTTTGTGATGATCTCCCTATGTCAAAGATGTAGAAATCAGCTGGAAAAATTAAGTCCCTTACCCTGACCAAGACGTCTTCTAAAATTCCTTCAGGCCATACAATAGATCTATCTGCTAGTTGAATTGCCACTCTTGTTGGTTTGAGTGGTCTCATCCTTAGATCATCATACATCGACTTGGGCATGACATTAATCGATGCCCCAAGATCCAGCATAGCCTTCTCAATCTTTATGTCTCTAATGATACATGGAATGTAGAACATCCCAGAGTCAGTGCACTTGGTCGGCATGGGGGTGTCTTGCAACACTGCAGATACATTCTCACTAACTTGGAACCTTGCATCGTCTGTGTACTTGATCTTCCTTGTACATAACTCCTTCAAAAACTTGGCACATTTGGGCATAGATTGCAAAGCGGTCAAGAGGGGTATGTTGACCTCGACCTTCTGGAACATTTTGGTCAGTTCCTTCATCTCTTGAGCTTTCTTGTCCTTCGCGAACCGTCTTGGGTAAGGAGCTTTTGGTTCATAGGGTTTGGACCTGGTCACGTTTTCAGCTCCTTCATTGCTTTAGCTCTGATTTCGGCAGCGTCGAGCTCAGCTTTCCTTCTTATGTCCGCTGCTTTCCTTTCAACTTGTGCTCTTTTCTCAACTGAAAACTCTTGCCATAGTTTCTCAACATAGGTGCCTCTTCATACCTCTCTGGTTCAGCCTCATCCCTTTACTCCAGATTGATATCGTGCCCAAGAGACTGTTGTTGCACAGATGCAGCTTTCTGAGGTTCATAATGGTCAGGAACTCTCACTTCAGGCAACTTAGCTCCACTTGAGCCTTCTTTATCTCAACTTGAGATGGTAGTTCTCTTTTCCCTCCATTTAGCATTGACTTGATTTGAGAGATTGATTCTACCAAGTAGCTCAACGTTCCATTAATATCTCTCATACCTCCCCTTGTCTCCATACGAAAACTGTCCGATTCTTGATACCCCTTCCTTTGTTCAGCTGCAAGTCTCTCTACTTCGCTCCTCAGGGTATCCCTTGGTTGATCTCTATTATATGGAGGTACGTAGGGCTGCTGTGGTAGTTGCTCTTGTTGAGGTGCATTCAGATAGTTGTTATTTCCATATCTCAAATTGTCATTGGCCCTCCAGGGTCCATTGTTGAAGTTCCTTCGCTGCCCAGCATCTCCTTATTGGTACGGTTGCCCAATTGCATTGACTTCTTCATCCTCATACAATGATGGACACCTATCAGTGGGGTGGTTATTTGCAGCACAAAGTTCACACTTCATAACCCTTTTTCTCAGGATTTGTCCAGGGTTCTCATTCCCATTAGCATTTTTCTTGTTCTGGTTCATCATCTCTTTCATCATAGAGACCAGGATATTAAATTTGGGATCACTGCTGGTTGGCTCATGCGTCCTGGCCACAATGGTCTCATCTTGGTTTCTCTTCCTGTCTGCCATCTCAACGAATAATTTGAAGATTTCACTAGATGGTTTGTTGATAACATTATCTCCACAGGCTGCATCGATTCAGTCCCACTCAGATTGCCTCAGCCCATTCATGAAAGCATTAATCAAATCCTTGTCACCTAAACCATGATGGGAGCACCTTGCAATTAGCTTCTTGTATCTAGAGTGGTAGTCATAAATAGATTCTCCATTGCCCATCTTTATATTCTGAATTGCAGCTCTAGCGTTCTGAATTCGGGCAAAGGGGTAGTATTGCTCAAGAAACTTCTGCTGCATTTGTTGCCAAGATGTTACGCTGCCTTGAGGTAATTGGTACAGCCATTTCCTCGCTCCATCTTGCAATGAAAATGGGAATGTCAGGAGTCGAATGTATTCCCTCAGTGTATTTGCTGCAGCGGTGGTGTGCACTGTATGCATTGCCATCTCAAAATCCTGTAAGTGGCGCTGTGGATCTTCTCCGGGCAAGTCACTGAACTTGGGCAAGATCTGTATCAGAGAATGCTTCAGCTCCCAACTGTCAGTGATAGCGGGAAAAGTTATGCCTGCTGGGGTTAGATTGACATCCGTTGGAAACATGATTTCCTTCAGAGTCTTCTCAGGATCAGGTTGTTGTTGCGCCATCTCCTTTTCTTCAGATTGTTTGCAATTTGAAGTTTGTAGTGGTGACCTTTCCTCGTCACTCGCTCGTTCCTCCTCTCGTGCTCGTTTTTTAGCTTCCCTCTTCAGCTTCATCTGCTCCTTGATGCACTTCTTCGGGTCAGGATGGTACTTCAATTCACCGTCGATCCAAACAGGGTCAGAGCCAAACATGCACATGGTCTCTCCCTCAAGAGACAGTTACAAAATCAGCTCCCCGGCAACGGTGCCAATTTTGACGAGGCTGTCATTCGCACTCTCAAAATGAATTTGTATCCTATCCTCACAACTATATAGTTAACAAGTAAGTACATGGTCGATCCACAAGGAGTTGATTGTCACTATCTCTTGAAACCTCCTCCACCTGTTCAGAAAAGTTGGGTTTTGCTATCTTGGTCACTAGGGCTCTCTTGCCCAATTCGAGAACTTAATTAAACACTGAAAAGTAAACAAATAACTTGATCAATAATAAAAAGGACTTGATCTGGACCAAGACGTTGTTAAGTGAAAACTCTAGCTTGGTCATTGGTGCAAATATATTCATTACATGTATGCATCGCTAGTTATGAGACTTGAATGCTGAGATCCCTTTTTACTCGTCACGCTCTCAACAAACTCCTCCCTTACCTATCCTTACTTAGTTGGCGACGCACCGCCTATTCCCTACCTTGGGCAATACCTTTGTCGGAGTCATCGTTCAGTTTCTTGCCCAAGGAGCATTTATCTCTAGAAAGGCCCAATAAGGAATCATCACGTCTAGCCCGATAGGGTAGACACCTTCCTCCAATGTTAATCGATCTTAATCAAGAAGATAGTTGGGAAACACTCCTACTTCCCAATTGATTGGTGATCTAATATGTCCTAAGTGATTAACGGCCTATTAACCTCTTATTCGTATTATCTCATATTTGAACAAGCTCATTAACATATCAGGAACATATGCATGCAATTCTCTAGCACAAATTAGACCTCTCAAGCATAAGTTAACACTTAACTGTCTTGCCCAGATCAAGTATAAGAACTTAGCTAGACATAATTATAAAACTACGAACACATGAATTAAAGGAATTCATAAGAACTATATTAAAAACTTACTAAGTACGTGCAAAAGCAAAATGCGGTCAAAAGTGCCGATGAACAAAACACGAATAAAAGTATACCCGTAGGACTTGTTTTTCTCCTCACTATCGCTCAAAAGAATTACAGGGAATAAAGCATTAAGACGGCTATCTATCACAGCAGCAAGGCTTCGATATTTATAGGAGAGTGCTTAGGGTTTGGGCCTCCTAGTTCCTAACTTGGCAGGAATCCACGAGCTACCTTGGGATGCAAGTAATACTTGATAAGCTCGACCCTAACATGGCAAGTCACATCTATCTCCAAGAGATCCCTTGTATTTCATAAATCTAGTCGGATAAGGAAAAATATTTAAGTTAGATCATCTTTTCCTTATCCTTCTAGACCTAGGAGAGAAACTCGCCTGCTGACCAAAAAACACTCATCCTATCTATCTTGACCAGTGTGGCTGTGCCTGACCTGCTTCCTGAAATGCTGCTTTCTTTCCCTGTATTACCCAGTTTCCACCTGCAAGGCAGCAAACACCCTCGTGCCCAAGATATGTCCTCTAAGACACTAAAACTAGACAAAACACACACAAAGACTCGATCTTAACTATGCTCATCATGCACCGTTGGAACGTACCCGGGGCATTGCATAGACCGAAAGACTTGCGGCGATACGCAAACGTCCCGAATGAGCAAGTAAACGTTGTTTTGTCCTGATCTTCTTGGACAACCCATATTTGCATGTATCCAGAGTATCCATCCAAAAAGCAAAAGTACTTGTTCTCTGCCAACCTCTCTAGCATCTCGTCAATGAAAGGTAAAGGAAAGTGATCCTTCCTCGTTGCCTTGTTTAGTTTCCTATAGTCTATACACATCTACCATCCTGTTTGGAGCCTTGTGGGCATAAGCTCATTCTTCTCATTCTTGACCACTTGTATTCCTGACTTCTTGGGCACAATGTGTACCGGATTTACCCATTTGCTATGTAGAACTGAGTAGATAATGTCCAAGTCCAACAGCTTAAGTAACTCTTTCATAACAAATTCCTTCGTGGCTGGGTTTAACTTCCTTTGTGGATCTCTAGTTGGTTTAGCATCGTCTTCCATCAAGATATGGTGAGTGCAAAGAGATGGACTAATGCCTTTGATGTTGGCAAGGGTCTAACCAATTGCATCCTTGTAGCGCATAAAGACATTACGAACTCCATCATCTTCTTTCTTGGTCAACTCCGGACTTATAATAACTTGCAATGTATCATTCTCTCCCAAAAATATGTACTTCAAATGAGTGGGGAGAGATTTAAGTTCCAACTTAGGTGCTCGAACAAGTGAAGACACCAATCTATCTTCTTGTCTGATCTTGGGCAAGGCAAATGGGGACAGTCGGGGTCCTTTCACTTCCTCTGCTCCTAAACAATCCAACGCTCGACTAACCTGGAAAGAATTATCTAGGCTCTCTTCTACTCCACCTTGAATGACTGCATCTAATGGATCTTAACTTCCATGAAGAGGGATTGCCTCTTCTACTGCTTGATCAACGTGGTCAATATACTCGACCATCTCCGTATCTTGGGGATGCTCCATAGCTTTGAATATGTTGAAAGTAACTTCCCATCAAATTCACACGTAAGTAGCCCTGAATTGCAATCAATCCTAGTCTTGGCAGTCTCATGAATGGCCTTCCCAATAGCATGACTGATGCTTTAGCTCCTGTCTTGGCCATGTCAAGAACATAGAAATCTGCTGGGAAAATTAGATCCTCCACCTTGACCAGTACATCTTCTAATATGCCCTCAGGGTACACATTAGACCTGTCCGCCAATTTGATAACCACCCTAATAGGCTTGAGTGGTCTCATGATATCTTTATCCTACATGGACAATGACATTACATTGATGGACAGGCCTAAGTCAAGCATGATACGCTCAATCTTCATATCTCCAATCACGCAGGAAATGGTAAACATCCTTGGATCTCCACACTTCTTGGGCAAGTCTCGCTTTAGGACTGCTGAAACACTTTCCCCTAAAAGGACCTTAGACTTGTCCACGCTTTTCTTCTTCTTTGAGAAAAGCTCCTTCATAAATCTTGCACACTTGAGCAAGCTGCAAAGTGCTACGAGTAGGGGTAGGTTGATTTCCACCTTTTGAAAGATCTTGAACATCTCAGACAACTCTTTGGATAAATGAAGGACTTGTTGGATAAATGATCCAAGAACCCAACGTATAAGAGATAGGCAGCGGTCTCCCTAGATCAAGAATCCAGTTTGATCACCTTCTAGAGTGAAGAAAACCTCGACTCTTTGGCTATATAATCAGCCAAGAACCTCGGTATGGTTGAACACCATAAGACCTTGCTCAATTGTCTTGATAAGTTCGAAATAAGTGAAATACTCAACAAGAAGAATTCAACTCACAAGGCTAAGCCAATTTTCGTTTATATTCAAAGGTGTCCTCACATCACTTATTAAGTACCCATGGCCCTTGGACTCAAAAGTCACTTATTTAAGTCATAATAAAGAAACTAACAAGACTCTTTATTTGCCCTCTTGAACATGCACGTATATATGAATCCTTATTCCTCATCTTGGGCCTTCAAATCTGATTTGTAAAGTGCCTATTCTTCAAGTTGGATTCAGCCCACCGACTTGTATAAGATTCACCATTTGGCCCAACGTAGATTGCTCTTGGACTTGGGCTTTTATTTCAGCTACAATCAATACCATGGCCTTCTTTATCTTCTTAGCTCTAGCTCTTGCAATCGGCCCACCATGAATGATCAAAGGATCCCCATTGTTGTTATTGGATAGCTTGGATGCAGCCCCACCATTCCCTTGTTCTTCAAAAGGATTCGTCCTAGAATCTAAATCACCAAAATAAGGAGATAAATATGCAACATTAAAAGTCGCACTTCCATTATACTCACCCGGTAGGTCTAGCTTGTAAGCATTATCATTCACTCGTGCAATGATTTCAAATGGTCCATCTCTCCTTGGCTGCAACTTGGACTTCCTTTTCGATGGAAACCTCTCATTTCTCATGTGTAGCCAAACCCAATCTCCCGGCTCAAAGATGACTTTCTTTCGGCCTTTGTTTGCTTGCTTGACATATTGCTCCGTCCTTTTCTCAATGTTTTGCTTCACCTTTTCATGCAACTCTTTCACCACTTCAGCCTTATCTTTACCATCAAGACTAGCTCGTTCCTCAATTAGAATTGGAATAAGATTAAATGGACTCAATGGATTATAGCCATAAACAACTTAAAATAGAGAAAAGTTAGTAGTAGAATGAACACTTCGATTATAAGCAAATTCAGCAAATGGTAAGCAATCCTCCCAACTTTTCAAGTTCTTTTGAATTAATGTTCAAAGTAATTGAGATAAAGTCCTATTAACTACTTCAGTTTGTCCATTAGTTTGTAGATGACAAATAGTAGAAAACACAAGTTTAGTTCCCAATTTATTCCATAACACACGCCAAAAATGACTCAAAAACTTCACATCTCGATCACTAACAATGCTTCTTGGAATTCCATGCAAACGCACAATTTCTTAAATAAAAAAACGCACAATTTCTTTAAATCACATCCACATGGTATGAAATGTACCCTTTTTGGAAATCTATCAACAACCATAAATACGGAATCCTTATCCCTACTTGTTCAAGGCAAACCTAAAACAGAGTCCATAGAGATGTCCTCCCAAGGTGTACTAGGAATAGGTAAGGTGTATACAAACCATGTGGATGTGATTTAGATTTAGCTTGCATGCAAGTTGTACATCTACCACAAATTCTTTCAACATCAACACGTATTTTAGGCCAGTAAAAATGTTCATGCAAAACATCCAAAGTTTTATGAACTCCAAAATGCCCCATTAACCCACCACCATGAGCTTCACGAACAAGCAACTCTCGCATGGAACACTTAGGAATGGACAACTTAGACTCTCTAAACAAATAGCCCTCATGTCTATAAAACTTATCAAATGCAGCATGCTCACAAGCTAGATATATCGAAAAAAAATCAAAATCATTAGCATACATCTCCTTAATCGACTCAAAACCAAGAAGTTTAGAACTCAAAATAGAGATTAAAGAATACCTTCGAGACAACGTATCAGCCACAATATTCTCCTCGCCCTTCTTATACTTGATCACATAAGGAAATGATTCAATGAATTCCACCCACTCGACATGCCTCTTGCTAAGCTTTTCTTGACCTTTGAGATATTTGAGAGATTCATGATCCACGTGAACAACGAACTCCTTAGGCCGCAAGTAATGCTGCCACATTTCCAAAGCTCTCACCAAAGTATACAACTCCTTGTCGTAGGTTGGATAATTCAATTGAGTGCCCTTCAACTTCTCACTAAAGTAAGCAATTGGCTTTCCATCCTACAAAAAAACAAATCCTACACCCACTCTGGGTGCATCACATTCAAGCTCAAAAGTTTTATCGAAGTTAGGCAATGAAAGAATAGGAGCACTAGTTAGTTTCTCTTTAAGGAAATTAAAAGTATGTTCTTGTTTCTCTCCCTTATGAAAACCAACATCTTTTTTCACAATCTTATTCAAAGGTGGAGCAATTGTGCTAAAATCTTTTAACAAACCTTCTATAAAAACTTGCAAGACCATGAAAAATTCTTACTTGAGCAATGTTTTGAGGAGTTGGCCACTCTAAGATAGCTTGCACTTTTTCCCTTTCCATTTCAATCCCATTAGCACTTACAACAAAACCAAGAAAACAACTTTATCCATGCAAAAAGAACACTTCTTAAGATTATCATACAATGATTCCTTTCTTAAGGTGTCTAAAACAACACGCACATGGTCAAGATGTTCATCCATATTTTTGCTATAGATCAAAATATCATCAAAGTAAACAGCTACAAATTTCCCAATGAAACTTCGCAAAACATGGTGCATCAATCTCATGAAAGTACTAGGTGCATTAGTTAAACCAAAAGGCATTACTAACAACTCATAAAGACCATAGTTTGTTTTAAAAGCAGTTTTCCATTCATCTCCTTCCCGGATTCGAATTTGATGATAACCACTTTTGAAATCAATCTTAGTGAACACAACATCTCCATACAACTCATCAAGCATATCATTTAACCTAGGAATAGGATATCGATACTTTACCGTGATCTTGTTGATTGCTCGACAATTGGTGCACATCCTCTATGATCCATCTTTCTTTAATACAACGATCACCGGTACAGCACATGGACTCATGCTTTCACGAACTTTTCCCTTCTCCATCAAGTCTTCCACTTGCCTTTGAATCTTCTTAGTCTGATCCGGATTGGCCCTATAGGCTGGTCAGTTTGGAAGCACAGCTCTAGGAAAAAAGTCAATTTGATATTTAATACCTCTTAACGAAGGTAAACCACTTGGCTCATCTTCTGGGAAAACGTCTTCAAATTCCTACAAAAGAGACACAAATGTACTAGGCAAAGATGGGGTCAATTCGTTAGTGCTAAAAAAAGACTCTTTGTACACCAAGATCAACACACTCTTTTCTTCAACTATTGCTCTCTTAATCTCTTTTGCCCTTACAAAGAAGTTTTGTTTTTCCTTTCCCTCTCGTGTATTCTCTCCACTCTTTTTTCTCTCTCATATGTGTATCAACTCCCTCACTTTGCTTTCCCTCATTCTCTCTAGCTCTCCTCATTTGAGACATCTTTAGTTGGTCCTCATGAACTTGTTATGGAGTCAATGGCACAAGCATGACAGATATGTTATTGTTCTTGAAGGTATAACGATTTTGAAAACTGTCATGAATCACCCTCCGATCAAATTGCCACAGCCTGCCCAAGAGAATGTAACTAGCATGCATTGGTACCACATCACAAAGAACATTATCCTTATAGTTGCCAATGGAAAACGAAATCAGAACTTGTTTAGCCACACGAATTTCACTACATTCATTCAACCATTAAAGCTTGTTTGGTTGAGGATGCTTTTGGGTTGCTAACTTCATCTTTTCCACCATATGTGAACTTGCAACATTAGTACAACTCCCACCATTAATAATCATCATGCAAACTTTACCTTGGACTAAACACCTTGTGTAAAAGATGTTCTCCCTTTGTTGATCATCACCTTTGACTTGCACATTAAGAGCTCTTCGAACCACAAATAGCTCTCTGTGTTTCGGTGTGATCTCTTCAGGCTGTTCATCTCCACCATCATCTTCATGTTCACTTTCCGATTCTATCTCCCCATTAGACTTCACAACCATCACCCTTTTGTTTGGACATTCAGATGTAATATGTCCAATTCCATGATAACGAAACGTTTGATATGTCTAGCTCTAGTAGTATTGGAAGTAGAAGTAGAGGTACCTTTGCCTTTATCAACTTCATTGGAAGGTTTTGACATCTAATTTTGAGGTTTTGAAGCAGCTCCAAATGTCGGTTTCGAAGATGTCCACTCCTTCGGCTTTGAAGGTTGAGAACTCGTTAGGAAATTCTTTTGGAGGGTTCCCTTCTTCAATTGCCGCTCCACCTTCATGGCTACATGAACCATATCTTCAAGCTCCACATAGTGTTGAAGATCAACGACGTTTGCAATCTCCCTATTCCGTCCGCATAGAAATTGAGCCATTGTTGCTTCTCTATCTTCTTCAACATTTGCCCTTATCATTGCAATCTCCATCTCTTTGTAGTACTCATCAACAGATTTAGTACCTTGACTCAAACTTTGTAATTTTTTATACAATTTACAAAAGTAATGAGAAGAAACAAATCTCTTATGCATTATGTACTTCATTTCATCCCAAGTGGAAATTGGTCTCTCTCCATAGCGTCTTCTATTTGTTGTCAATTGATTCCACCAAACTAGAGCATAGTCGTGAATTCAATTGCAGCAAGTTTGACCTTCTTCTCCTCGGAGTAGTTGTGACACCCAAAGATGATTTCCACCTTCCGCTCCCACTCCAAATAGGCCTCAGGATCGCTCTTTTCTTGGAAAGTAATAATTTTCAACTTGATGCTTCCCAAGTCACGACAAACTTTGTTTTGATGCCTCCTTATACTATTACGCCTTGGAGCTCGATGCATGGATTCTGCATCCTCTTCTTCTTCACTCTCCCTTTCATCATTATTCCTTTGTTGTTTTTGTAGCTCCAAATTCTCCAAGCGATCTGATACACTTTCCAAAATATTGCTAAATCTAGCAAATTGTTGTTGCATAGCTTGCGACACAAATTTAGTTGGATTTTGGTTGATATTATCGTCCATGTCCTCACAATTCACTTGTGTATCACAAAAAATAAAATAAATAAATAAAAATAAACCTCACCAAACACTCGTGTATCACTTGTAGGCTTTTACCTCCCCTCAAATAAACTAACCACTCAATGCCTTTTACCACTCAATTCTCAATTGTAGGAATTCAAATGAACTAGAACAAATCAAGATTAGAACAAGAGATGTAGCAATCACCACACTTCAGCCTTTAAGGATCTTATGGTAGGAACTTGATGTTTGAAAATTGAAAAAAAAAAAAATATATATAAGAAGAATGATTTTCGTTTTTTTTTAACTGATTTTTTTTCTTTTTTTATTCTTTTTTTTTGCAGCAACAAAGACACAAGGATGGATACAATATAGAGAAGATGTAGAATTGAAAGACAAAGGTTCAGATCAATACCAGATTGCTTTGATTACCAAATGATACGGATGAAGGACCCATTGGATAAATGATCCAAGAACCCAACGTATAAGAGATAGGTTGCTGTCTCCCTAGATCGAGAATCCAATTTGATCACCTCATATAGTGAAGAAAACCTCGACCCGTTGGCTATATAATCCCAAGAATCTCGGTTTGGTTGAACGCCACAAGACCTTGCTCAATTGTCTTGATAAGTTCAAAATAAGTGAAATACTCAACAAGGAGAATTCAAGGCTAAGCCAATTTTCATTTATATTCAAAGGTGTCCTCTTACAAGTGATTTACAAGTCTATTTATAGGCTTGGAAAAGACTCTTGGAATCCTATCATTGATAACATTAATTAAACTTATAAATAGACTTATTTAACACTCATTACATCACTTATTAAGTACCCAGGACCCTTGAACTCAAAAGTCACTTATTTAAGTCATAATTAAGAAACTAACAAGACTCTTTATTTGCCCTCTTGAACATGCACGAAAATATGTATCCTTATTCCTCATCTTGGGCCTCCAAATCTGATTTGTAAAGTGCCCATTCTTCAAGTTGGATTCAGCCTACCGACTTGTATAAGATTCACCATTTGGCCCAACGTAGACTGCTCTTGGACTTGGGCTTTTATTTCAGCTACCATCAATACCATGGCCTCCTTTATCTTCTTAGCTCTAGCTCTTGGATGCAGCCCCATCACTCTTCATCCTTTTTATTCCTTCTCAACCTGGTAGGAAAAGGAGCTCGAACAACAGGGTTGGGTTTAAAATAAACTGATCTTGGAGCTTCTTCCTCTTCAACCTCGTCATCTTTCTCTTCAGCTGCTTTCTTATCCTTGCCCTCTACTTCTTTCTCTTTCTCCTTGGGCAACATAGTGTCAGAGTCTGCATCTGCACTCTATCGGGCAACGTCTTTTCTCCTCTTAGCGTAACTGTATTAACTTGGGCCTTAAGGGGCACTTCACGTTAGGCAGGCAGTTCAAGCCTCTTATCAAATCTGGACCTAGCATTAACCAAGTAAGAGAGTTGGTTGGCCATGCTTTGAATTGCTCTCCTTGTCTACGTCCTAAAATTCTCAAGCTCCTGCTGAACTCTGATGTTATCTTTGGCCAAGGAAGTTACTTGGTCCGCTAGGCTTGGCCTATTCTGATCTCTAGGAGGATATTACTGTTGTGGCTGTTGTTGTTGTTGTTGCCCAAACCCTTGGTAGTTGTTGTTCTCATACCTCAAGTTCTCATGATTCCTCCATCCTGGGTTATAGAATTGCGAGTTTGGATCATATGGCATCCCTTAATTGTTATTATTGAACCCTAATGCATTAACCTCCTTTTCCAAGCTTGAGCATTGATCTGTTGCATGCGAGATCACCATACAAATTCCACAAGCCCACACCGCCTTCTTGTGGTTGCCTAATAAAACGGTTACCAGGGCATCCATCTTGTTGAACATCGGGTCAAGCTTATCCTCCATACCAGTTGAAGTTGGTGGTGCTTTTGCTGCAGTTGTTGTTAGCTTGGGCAATTCTCCCCCATCGCCCCTCAGCTCCTCCGCCATCTCAGCAATCATCTTGAATACGACACTTGGTTGCTTCCTCATAACTGACCCTACACAAGCTGCGTTGACCAATGCCCTTTCACTCGTTCTTAATCCAGCTATGAAACATTGGATCAAGTCATGTTCCGCAATTTGATGATGTGGGCACTTTGCTAGCATCGGCTTGAATCTGTGAAAGTATGAGTAAAAATCTTCTTCGATGCCCATCTTAATGCTTGTAATCATCTTCCTCATCTTCTGAATTCGGGCAGCTGGAGAGTATTTTTCTAAGAATTTCTGTTGCAACTCTTGCCAAGTGGTAAGCCATCCTGTGGGCAATGTGTTCAACTAAAATTAATCCTAAGTTGCACGCAAATTAACGTGGTTATTTAGATTGATTAAGTTAAACCCAAATATCATATCTCTCGAGGAAGATTTAATAGGGCAACGTTCGTATTGCGAAAAGAAACAGAAAATAAAAAGAAAGCAGTAAAGATTGATTGGGTGTTTTTTCTAATCTAAGAATTTAAAGAACAAATTAATATAGGCAAAAATATAAAACCCTAATTTTAAGAACACAAATAAAATTATAAGTATAATTTAAAGCCAGAATAATAACTCACGATTGATGAAAGAAAACAAAGAAGGACTTAATTAGATCTGAATCCGTGGTGGAAGTCTGTCACAAAATTCATACGAATTGAATGCAATCGAGCTATCTAGAACTAAAGGAAAGAAGCAAAACTGGAAAAGAAAAGTAATTCGTTTGTTTTTGCTGGAGGTGGACCAATTAAAATAAAACATGTGTTGTAAAATAATCCTAATCCCTATTTATAGGACTTCAGCGCCGCCCCAACATGGACGAGCGCCCAACACGGGCTAGCGTTCATCTCCTTGCAGCCAAGCCCACCTAGACAAGCGACCAAGTTCGACGATCGCCATCCGGGTCTTCACCGTACTCAAGCTGGACGAGCGTTGGAGCCAGGCAATCGACGATATTCTCCCTTGCTTCATGTTGGCGATCGCCTGGTGCGGATGAGCGTCCGATATAGCTCTATGTCATTGCTCCTCATTCCCACATTATAGACGAGCGCCCAACACATTAACTCGTGCCGGACGAGCGCTCAACTTGACTACCAATGTCAGGCGAGCGTCCGATGTAAACGATCGTCTGTCCTTGGCTCTGCAATTGCTCGATTGCTTCTCTTATCATCTGTAACTCATGGGCAAAAACCTGCATTTATCACACAAAACTCGAACCAAAATATTAGTGCATTCTAAGTTTAAAAACAAAACAAACCATATTGGAAATCATCCAAAATGCACCAAATAAGCTATCCAAAACACAACCAAATACAGGTGAAATAACCCCTCCACACATAAAACCTTGCTTGCCCTCAAGCAAATCTTATTAAAAATTAAAACGAAGAAAGTGAAAGCTTGAACCGAACAATTCATACTTCAATAAACTCTCAATCACAAAACAATTTATTACTCATCAATCGACAACAGTCATCACACAACAAATAAGTTTCCCTCCACAAGAACTCAATCAACTCAACATCCGAGTACAAGATCAAAGAGAAAAAACATCAACAACGAAGAGTATCCCAAATTTATGCCAATTCTTAAACTATACTAAAGAAAATGTGAATTCCGGGAAATTTTCACTAGGTTTACTCACGGAAATTCCGGCATCCTAGTGTGGTTTCCCATACCCATTTCTCATATATTAAAGATAAATTCAAACCAATGAGAAAGAAGGGTAGAGCCCTTCATAACACAACAAAATTAAACAGCAAGACTAACAAAATCTCAAGTCAAATTGGGTCATATGGCCACAATTCATAAGGTGTGAACATTTAGAGATCATCTAAAGTGTCCTCATGTGGTTTCCCATGCTCATGGTTCCTAGAAAAGCAGAGGCCTTCCAAAGTAACTCAACTTATTTAAACAATTAAAGGACCTTTTTTTGGTTTTTTTTGGTTTTTTTTTAATAGATTTGGATACGCTTCTTAAACACTATTTTCTCACCGTTCACCCATGCTCAAAAATCAAGGTTCAATTATTCGAGCGTGAATCGCCCCACAATGGACAAGCAATGACTACCCCAATTAATTCATGCTAAAACTATCTTGATCAATAAAATCTATAAAAGCATGAATTATAAACTTCAATCTCAACTTCTAAATCATAATTCCTAATAAGATATGACTGAGGATGTACAAGATAATCATTCAAACAAACATATCCCCCCATGAAAAAGACGCGACAATGTCCCCATTGTCAATCTACAAGTAAGAAAATAAGAGAGGAATGAACAAAGTGCAAACCAGAGAGGAAGCTGAGGTATAAACAGAAACACAAATACACTAAAACGTAAAAGAAAGGGAAAGAAAAATGTACACATCAACAGTGAGAATCACTGTTGATCAGAAGGCGGATTGGACGGGCCTCCTGGAGTGATGTTCCAACGAGCCATTTGCTGCTCCAAGAAATCTAATTGGCGGGTCTGGGAAGCCACATGCCGCTGTTGTTGTTCCCAATACTGAGCATTAGCAGCCCAATGCTGAGCCTGTTCCGCCCAATGCTGATTCTGTGTCTCCCACTACTGAGTCTGAATATTCCATTGTTGATCATTAACAGCCCAACGTTGATCATTTCTTTCCCACCGTTGATCATTCATGTCCCACCGTTGATCTTGACGTTGCAAATGCACGTTCTGTGAAACTAACTGCTGCTGCAGTTGCCCCAACTGCGTTCCCAACT
Source organism: Schizonepeta tenuifolia (assembly GCA_029490685.1). Lineage (NCBI taxonomy): Eukaryota > Viridiplantae > Streptophyta > Magnoliopsida > Lamiales > Lamiaceae > Schizonepeta > Schizonepeta tenuifolia. Next base: position 9,833,991 of record CM055956.1, read on the forward strand.
CACCACGAAAAGAGGTAAAATCATGCTGAAAAGCATTGAAATCATAAGGAACGGAGCCTGAAGGTTGAGAAGCAGGCTCAATCTAACAGGGGGACTTATCCTTACTCCTAACCGTGGCATTAGCATCATTTTCTCCGTCAGTCTTGGTATCAAAGGTAACGAGGGTAGTAGGCGGGGGCAAACGAGTGCCTGCAAGCTCGGCATCACGATAACGCTTTACCGCGGGGCGCGCCTCGTAGGGAAGAAAAGTCACCAGATCACTGACAATATACCCATGCTTTAATTCAGTGAATCCCAAATACTTGCATTTCAAAAGAGTCTGAGTGGAAGGAGGGAAATCCGCCGGAATGGCTTTAAAATGATAAGTCAGAGCAGTAGCTAGGTGAGGCAAAGCAGCTCGATATGTTGAAGTCCGAACAATATTTTGCAGAGTGGCAAAAATAAAAGGCGCCGGGCAAACTTTCCGCTTCTTCACCGCACAATCAAGTAAGTAGAGCTCAAGCGTATGCACCTTATTAGCCTCATCACGCCCCTTAACATTATACACAAGAAATTTGTGTAAAATACACAAAACTGGATCACGAATAAATCCACTAGGCAAACCACCAGTTCCTCAATTTTCACACCCAGTCAATTCACGCCAAGCTGTATTAGCGTCAAACGCCTCAGGAACGGATAACACACCCTGGGATTTTCGAAAGCCAAAAACTTTTTGCATAGCAGTATACCCAGCATGACATTTAGTACCCAACAAACGGAAGGTAATACCCGCAAGATCATCTTTAAATTGCATAGTAGCAAGAAATTCCAAACACAATGGAGAAAAAGAAGGCCATTCGGCATGAGCATACTTAAACAGCCCTAGCACCTTAAGATACTTATCCAACCGATCCGTAACTCCCAATGACTCAATGACTTCCCAATCAATAAAACGCGGCAATGTAACAGCTCGGCTTTTGAGATGAAGATAAGTTTTACCTTCAGTAACTGTGTAGATGGGAAAGATGGTCTGATATGTTCGTGAGATGTCCTGTGGTGCAGCTGCATAGGTGTCCATGGCCTCTGTAACATTAGTACGTAGGGCAGAGCTGCCGACGTCCCCTGTATTCTCAGTGTGCTTGGTATAGGCCATTGAGAATAAATGAGCGCGAATGGCAGGCGCTCGTCCAGAGCTAAGACAAATGGGGGGCGCTCGCCGGAATTGGAGCAAGGGGGCGATGCTCGCCTGAATTGGAGCAAGGGGACGACGCTCGCCTGATAGGAGCGAGCCAAGGTCAACGCTCGCTGGATATGGGCAAGCGGAAGGTGGTGCTTGCCTGAGTTGGAGCGAGTGACACGAAGGAGTTGGACGAGCAGCAGGCACTCGCTGGGGCAGGCGCTCGCCCGAGTAGAAGTGAGATGCGGCGAAAGATGCTCGTCGGAGTGGGGGGAGCGAGCGAGGCATTCGGCGGAGGAAACAAGGTGGAAGGCGGAGTGAGCAAGGTGGCCGCGTGGCGTGGGCGAGCGGCCAGCATGAGCGAGCGGTAGCTCAAGAAATTGGTGTGAGAGAGATGAAGACCCCGACGGAGGGATCAAGAGAGAAATTTGAAAATGTGACGGCAGAATTTGGAAATTAGGGCTATGGGTATTTATAAGGGAAGGGTTATTTCAAGAGGGATGGACGCTTGCCCACATGGAGCGATCGCCCAAGTGAGATGAGGAAAGAAAGGTGGACGCCCGCCTAGAAGAAACGCTCGCTAGCAGCGTGCGTGCAAGAAAGGCGCTCTTCTGACCAAGGCGCTCGCCCCATGTAGCCTCAGTAAGGATGGTGAGAAGAAGGGACACGCCATGCCAGGCGCTCGTCTGACACGGGCGATCGTCCCCTCTAGTCTTAGTAGGTGAGCGAGAATGGGGAACACGCCATGCCAGGCGCTCGTCCGATACGGGCGATCGTCCCCATTAGCCTCAGGAGGTGCTGAGCTTGTAACATTTTTTTTTTTACATCGTGGGTTGCCTCTCATGCAGCGCTTGTTGAACGTCGTTAGCTAGATAGACAGAACCGATCCTCTCATCGCGGATCCACGAGCTAAATTGACTCCACTACTTTAATGACATGTTTTTCTTCATAGTACAGCTTCACTCGATGACCGTTGGCTTGGAAAAATTCTCGAGTCTGCTCATTGAGCAAACGGACAGCACCAAATGGTAAAACCTCTTCGATTAGGTACGGGCCGGTCCAACGAGACTTCAACTTGCCCGGAAACAGTTTCAACCTTGAGTTGAACAAAAGGACTTTCATCCCAGGCTTCAACTCCTTGAATAAAATCCGAGTGTCATGCAACCTCTTCACCCGATCCTTGTAGATATTAGCATTGTCGTACGCCTCGTTACGAAGCTCATCCAGCTCGGACATTTGCAACAGCTGTTGCTTTCCCGCAGCATCGAGATCAAGATTTGCTGCTCTGATTGCCCAATACGCCTTGTGCTTGATCTCAATAGGTAAATGGCAATTCTTCCCAAACACCAAACGATATGGACTCATCCCCAAAATGCTATTGTAAGCAGTGCGATATGCCTAAAGGGCGTCGTTCAACTTTGAAGACCAATCCTTCCGAGATGGTTGCACAATCTTCTCCAAAATTTCCTTAATCTGCTTATTACTCGTCTCGCCTTGGCCCGGTGTTTGGGGATGATAAGATGTAGCCACCTTATGCGTTATTCCATTCTTCTTCATAAGCTTCTCAAAAAGCTTATTGTAAAAATACATTCCTCCATCCCCTATCATCGCCCTTGGAAATCCGAACCTGCAAAGGATATTCTCCTGCACAAATCTCAGCTCGACATGAGAATCACAATTCCTAGTGGGGATTGCTTCAACCCACTTGGACACATAATCAACGGCTAACAGAATATACTCGTAGCCAAAAGACTTTGGAAATGGGCCCATGAAGTCAATGCTCCAAACATCAAAAATCTCAACAACACGAACATTGTTTAAGGGCATCTCATTCCGACGGCCAATCATCCCAACTCTTTGGCAGCGATCACAAGAGATAGAAAAAGAATGAGCATCCTTAAACAATGTCGGCCAAAATAAACCTGATTGTAGCACCTTATGTGCCGTTTTCTGACCTCCAAAATGGCCACCGCAGTGAGTCTCATGGCAGAGTTGGAGTACCTTGGCTTGTTCATCATCTGGCACACACCTTCATATCACATCGTCCTTCCCAATTTTGAAAAGATGTGGATCTTCCCAAAAATATTGCATGCACAAGGATAAAAAGCGCTTCCTTTCTTGGGAAGTAAGGCCAGGCCTCAACTCATCACATACAAGGTAATTGACAATATCGGCATACCATGGTACAATCCATGCACTCAAAGCTTGTTCAAATGGAAATGACTCAAGCAGATTATCATAAATTGTAGAAGAAGGTAGATTATCAAGACGAGACAAATGGTCAGCTACAACATTTTTACTACCTTTCCTATCACGAATTTCCAAATCAAACTCTTGTAACAACAACACCCAACGAATGAGTCTGGGCTTAGCTTGGGATTTGGTTAACAAATAACGCAATGTAGCATGATCACTGTGAATAATGACCTTGGACCCTATGATGTATGCACGAAACTTATCTAATGCAAACACAACAGTAAACATTTCCTTTTCAGTAGTGGTATAGTTCACTTGAACAAGAGTTAGGGTCAGACTCGCATAATAGATCGCACGAAGCATCTTATCAATACGTTGACCCAAAACAGCACCATTAGCAGAATTAGATGCATCACACATTATCTCAAACGGTTCTGATCACATAAGACCAATGACAACAGGAGCAGTACTCAACTTCTCCTTAAGCAAATTAAAAGACAAGCAATCATCATCAAATATAAAGGGAACACCTTGTGCAAGCAAACGGCATAGCGGTTGACTAATTTTTGAAAATCCTTGATAAATCGCCGATAAAAATCAGCATGACCAAGGAAACTCCTAATACCCTTGACATCACGAGGTGGAGGCAATCTTTCGATCACATCCACTTTTGCTTTGTCGACCTCTACACCTCTCTTAGAGATGATATGACCTAGCACATTCCCCCGACGAACCATAAAATGACTCTTTTCCCAACTAAGAGTCATACCACTTTCAACACATCTCTCTAAGACTCGTTCAATTTTCCTAAGACAATCATCAAAAGTTGACCCAAACACTGAGAAGTCATCCATGAAAATCTCGACAAAATCACTGATCATCTCAGAAAATATAGACATCATACATCTTTGGAACGTACTTGGTGTGTTGCAGAGTCCGAAGGGCATCCTCTTGCATGCATAAGTGTCAAAAGGGCACGTGAAGGCTGTCTTAGCTTGATCCTCGGGTGCAATAGCGATCTGATAGTAGCCAGACAATCTATCTAGAAAGCAGTAGAACTCATGGCCGGCTAATCTATCAAGCATCTGATCAATAAAAGGCAATGAAAAGTGATCCTTTTTTGTGGCAGCATTAAGCTTTCTATAATCAATGCACATCCACCAACCAGTAATAGGTCTACTGGGCACCAACTCATCATTGTCATTCAGAATAGCTGTGATACCCCCTTTCTTCGAGACCACATGCACGGGGCTGAGCCATTCACTATCAGCAATGGAAAAAATAATCCCCTTTGCTAACAGTTTATAAATCTCCTTTCTCACAACCTCCATCAGCACGGGGTTCAATCGCCTTTAACCATCCCTCTTCGAGGTGGCACTTTTTTCCAGGTTAATCCGATGCATACACGTGGCAGAGCTGATCCCCTTAATATCTGATAAACACCACCTAAAGGCTGTCTTGAACTTTTTGAGCACCTCGACTAATGCTTCTTCTTCGTCTGCCTTGAGCTCGGAGGAAATTATGGCCTGCTTCTTTCTTCCTTTTTCGAGGAAGACATAATACAAGTTGGCGGGCAGCTCTTTGAGTTCCAGTTCGACCTCCTTTCCTGCCTTAGGAGCCTCGACTACCACTGGCTTGTCAACCGGTAAATTAGTCGGCAACAATGCTTCCATAGCTGCTTCTTCTCTGAGCCGCTTCTCCAAATCAGCTAAGCCTTCATAAACCTCCTCGACTCGTTTTTCCTCCACAAAACACGCCTCTATGAGCATGTCAATGGCATCTATGTAGGAGCAATTCTCGATACTACTAGCTGAAAGTATTGCTCGGTGGGCATGAATGTTGTAGGAAACTGTCTCGCCCAATATAGACATCTTTATAATCCCATTCTTAACAATAATTAGAGTGATGGTAATAGCCATGAATGGTCGCCCCAATAACAAGGTGTGTTCTCGACCATCCTCTTGCACATCTCCAATCTCCAGGACCACGAAATGCATAGGTACTATCAGCTTCCCAACACGTACCAGAATATCTTCTACAATCCCTCTAGGATGTCGAATGGATTGATCAGCCAACTGTAAGCACATCCTAGTCGGCTTCAACTCTCCCAATTCTAATTGCTTGTAGATTGAATACGGCATCAGATTAATCCCGGCTCCTAAGTCCAAGATCCCTGATTCTTCTTTTCCATTCTCCATAGCAATCTTGATCACAAAACTCCCAGGGTCCCGTTGTTTTGGAGGTAAAGACTGCTGCATAATGGAGTTAACACTCTCAGATACCAAAATCTGTTCGTTCTCCTCAAATCTCCTCTTCTTAGATGCCAATTCCTTAAAGAACTTAACATATGCAGACACATTCCTAATCACTTCCAGCAATGGTAAATTCACATTTACCTTGGATAGCATTTTATAAAAGTCAGAGAACTGGTGGTCTTGCTTCTCATTCCTTAATCTGCTAGGGATGGGCACTGGTGGGCGGTAAGGCTTTTTAGCCTTATGCAGTTAGAAATCTGATTGCTCCTTCTTGACTCTAGGTTGCGCCTCCTCTGAGGATGCGTCTCCCACCTTATTATCTATTCTCTTTCCACTTCTCAACACAGTTACTACTGAAAGCTTGATGTGGCTGTTGACCTTGGCTAGGAATTTTTCCAGTCTATTTTTGCTGCTGCATTTGATTTACGGTCCCAGAAACTTGTCCCATATCTGTCTCAAGAAGCTTGATAGTAGAGTCTTGGGCTTCTCTCGCCTGCCTGCTTTCTTGCATAAATGCATTGAAATTATCTTCAAATCGATTCCTTGGGGCTGGCGTTGGAATTGGGCGTTGAAATTGAGATGGCCCCTGTTGGAACTGATTTTGCTGTGATGGGTTTTGCCACTGAGGATTGAAATTCTGCGGCTGCTAGGGGTACCATTGTTGCTGAGTAGGGAACTGACTAAATTGTTGGGAATGATATTGATTTAACTGCTGTGGAGGTCGATGATTTTCAAAACTTCCCCCATATCCTTGTCCTTGATTTTGATTCCTCCATCCAACGATAGACTGATTCTGCCATCCCGAGTTCTATCGCTGGTTCTGATTGGAGCCTTGGCCTTGATCATACTGCTGTCATGGAGGGTACCCCTGTGCGGCATACACTTCGGCTCCTCTTTCGTATGTCAGGTCTCCCATTGTTTGGCACTCTTCAATATTGTGTCCCAGCTCCCCACAAATACCGCATGGCTCAGTAATCATTTCACGTCTGACCTGCTCTGGTTGAGGTGGAGATGCAACAGATTTATTTATCTTTAACTTTTGCAATTCCCTCATCATACCTGCCAACTGCTTTTGTAGCTCATAATTCGGTGCCACTGTGCTAGCTTCAACCCTTCTCCCTTGGATTGACTTTTGTTGTGAGCTCTCCGCTAAAGTTTGAAAAATCTGATTGAGTTTTGCAGCAGTCTTCTTTGCGATATTTCCCCCTGCTGTACTATCCACCATAAACTGAATAGTCTGAAGCAACCCATCATAAAAGAATTGGCTGACCATAATCGGAGCCAGCTGATGTTGTAGGCACTGACGAAGGAGTTCTTGAAATCTCTCCCATACCTCGTGGAAAGGCTCATCGGTTCCTTGTATTAAATTTATAATCTGTGATAGAATCTCCTGAGTTTTGTGATTCAGGTAGAATTTCAGCATAAACTTCACACAAGCATCCTTCCAAGTGTTTATAGAATTTGACGATAGCGATAGAAGCCACGTTTGAGCCCAATCTTTTAAAGTATACGGAAGGCACTTGAGCCTTAATTGGTCCTCTATCAGGTCCAAATGAGGAAAAGACTGCACCACTGAGCTGAATTCACGAACAAAAGTGAGGACATCTTCATTAGGCATGCCATGAAAACTTGGGAGCATGCTCGAGTAGTTGTGCTTCAAGTTATAGTTCTGAACAGCAGTAGGGAGAACAATTGCCGAAGTTGTGGCCTCAATAATAGGCCGGGAATATTCCCCCATAAGTTGTGCTTCCCCAATTGCCATGTGTCCTTGGCAATTCGACCGAAGTTCTTCTTCTTGGTCACAAAATAAGTTTCCCAACAAAGCTTCTTCTTCAACTTCGTTAGGAATTAGTTCGGTTACCTCCATTGCTTTTTCCAGATCTGCGCTCTTCTGGTTGATGTTGTCAATATATAGTGCTAAAGGTTGATTCTGACTTCTGCGACCTCGCATTCACAACACTAACAAACAGATTAAACACACCGGAGGGAGAAAAATAACCAAACAAAAATAAGAGTAAAATTGCAACACAAAAATTGCCTAAACTCTTCCCCAGCAACGACGCCAAATTTGTTCAACTAAAATTAATCCTAAGTTGCATGCAAATTAATGTGGTTGTTTAGATTGATTAAGTTAAACCAGAATATCGTATCTCTTGAGGAAGACTTAACAGGGCAACGTTCGTATTGCGAAAAGAAACAGAAAATAAAAAGAAAGCAGTATAGATTGATTGGGTGTTTTTTTTAATCTAAGAATTTAAAAAACAAATTAATCTAGGCAAAAATATAAAACCCTAATTCTAAGAACGCAAATAAAATCATAAGCATAATTTAAAGCCAGAATAATAACTCACGATCGATGAAAGAAAACAAAGAAGTACTGAATTAGATTTGAATCTGCGGTGGAAGTCTGTCAGAAAATCCATATGAATTGAATGCAATCGAACTATCTAGAACTGAAGGAAAGAATGAAAATTGGAAAAGAAAAGTAGTTCTTTTGTTTTTGCCGGAGGCGGACCAAATAAAATAAAACGTGTGTTGTAAAATAATCCTAATCCCAATTTATAGGACTTCAGCGTCGCCTCAACACGGACGAGCACCCAACACGGGCGAGCATTTATCTCCTCGCAGCCGAGCCCACCCGTACGAGCGACCAAGTCCGACGATCGCCATCTAGGTCTTCACCGTACTCAAAGCTAGATGAGCGTTGGAGCCAGGCGATCGACGATGTTCTTCCTTGCTTCATGTCGGCGATCGCCTGGCTCGGATGAGTGTCCGATATAGCTCTCTGTCATTGCTCGTCCTCATTTCCACATTACAGACGAGCGCCCAACACATTAACTCGTGCCGGACGAGCGCCCAACTTGACTACCAATTTCAGCCGAGCGTCCGATGTAAACGATCGTCTGTCCTTGGCTCTGCAATTGCTCGACAGTTCTCTTATCATCTGTAACTAGTGGGCAAAAATCTGCATTTATCACAAAAAATTCGAACCAAAATTTTAGTGCATTCTAAGTTTAAAAACAAAACAAACCATATTGGAAATCATCCAAAATGCACCAACAAATTATCCAAAACACAACCAAATACAGGTGAAACATAATGAATAAAGACACTCTCTTGCATTATCTTGCAAAGGGAATAGAAAGGCAACGAGACTTACATATTCGCTCAGATTTCCATCACTTTGGATGGTTCCACAAGACATCTCGAAATCTTGTAAGTGTCTTTAGGGGTCTTTGGTTGGATGATCGGTGAACTTGGGTAGGATCTGAATAAAGTGGGACTTCAGTTCCCATCCTCACGTGGGTGTAGGCAAAGTTATGCCTGAAGGCCTCAGGTTCATGGTGTTAGGGAACACCATTTTTCTTAAGGTTTTTTCCTCCTCCACTGGGTTCTGCATTGACGCTTTGCTTTGATTATCTTCTTCTGCTTCGCTTGACAAGGAAAGTTCTTCCTCGTCAAAGGTTTCCTCTTCTGGAATTACTTCAAATGGCTCTTTCTCCTTCTTCTTCTTCTCTGCTCGAATCTTCATCAAAGGTCAGGTTGATATTATCGTCGTACTACGTTTCACCTTCATTTCATGTAAGGTTAGTTACTTACATAAAATAGGAACAAAGAAATCAGCACAATAGAAATTACCACTGTAATCAACTCTCCGACAATGGCGCCAATTTTGATGCAACCATCGTTTAAGCTGCGAAAAAATACATTTTGTATTTCACTCCTATGCTTACCCATAGGAACAACTAGTTGGCAAGTACAGGGTCGATTCCACAGGGAGTTGCTCGCGATAATCTCTGGCTGGGGCACAAAAAGGTTGTGTTGAGTATCTATCTACTATAGCCTTGAGCAACTGTCACTATCAGCTTTGGCAAACTGCTGAAAGTAAATAACTGAAACTTGACAAGCAAAAAGATTAGTAATAAAAACAATCCAGCTTTAGGTTTCGAATCAATGAGTATAACTTTAACTCAATCATCGGTTCAAAGATATTTGTTGCGGTAAGTGTGTCAGTGGTTATAGGCTAAAACTATGCAGGGTGCCCATTGTCACGCAGCCACATACGCTATATAGCCCGCCCAACTCCATCCTTATGTTTAAGTCTTTAGAGGGACACCCTAACCAATCCTCTTGTTTGCCCAAAAGTCCACGGCATAACACCTTATAGAGCGCTTGTTGGTCAAGCCACATTTGGTTCTAGATGGGCCCACTCCAGCACAAGTGAAATAACGAGGATCTCTCTCCAACATTCACTAGCATTGACACATCTTTGCAGGTCTAGGCGAAGACATACAGCCCGTTCTTGCCGCTCTCAAGGAACATAAGACAAGTCCGACCATCACTTGATAACCCTCCTACGATGTATGAATCCGTATGTGCCAGGGCTCGTTGGCCTTCCGAGTTACTTGTGACCACCGAACTTCTTTGGAATCATTGCCTAATACCGCGGGAACACACTTATATACAACTATCAAGAACACTTAGACCTCACGAGATCTACAAGCTATACATCATATCATCTACCCTAAACCTGGATTTAAAAGTTTAGCTAGACATAAAGTAAATAACGAAAGCAAAAGAGATAAAGAAAAACATACTTGAACTAATAACAATAAGCAAAAGATGTTCGCCCTAGATGGGACTTAATAATAAAAGTAAATTGTATCTAAGAACAAAAATGTAAATTGTATACTGCAGAATATAAGAAAAGCTTAAGGTAAAAAGTGTATCTTGCGCCTATGCATGCATGAGTATTTATAGAGTACAAAAACTAAGGCAAACCCACAATCGGGCCTTCTAGAGAACGAGCCGGCGGCTTCCATGTATGGATCAATAGATAAGATTGGAAAGATCTCCTTTCTTATCGCTAAAAACATGTTGATGTTGTAGTAGGAAACTCCGATCCAAATCTTGTGCTGCATGGAATTTGTTTCCTTGTTGGACTCTAGCAGCTGCATCTTTACGCGCCAGTGCCATTGCCCAAGCTCTATACTCTGCTTCCCCAATCTCTCTGCCATTTCTTGCCCACGACCAGCTTGCACCTTGCCTTCTAGAACGAAACACACAACATCTAGGTTGACCATACCATTGAAAGTGAAGCAGCTCTTCTTCTTGATTTGGACTTCTACCCTCAGTAGCTTGAGCCACGAGCACGACTACTATGGTCATTGCATCGTATCGCCAGTTCTCACTCTTTTTGCATGTTTTTGCTCCAGACTTGCCCTGCCAACTCAAGTGTCCTCCCGAACACAAAAGACTCTAAAATAGACTCGATCTAGACCTAAAACACACATGACAAGAGCACAAAATATGGACTCGTCACCCATTCAGCTCAAACATGAAAAGAAGTTGTGTCGAAGTCAGACGTTGCAAAACAGAGAAAAGAAGACTTTGAAGATGTTGAAGGCAGAAGAGTCGAAGTTCAAATTTAAATCTACTCGGAAACATAAGTCACCTGAAGAACTTACTATAAATGGATCGACAATAGAGACGCGCATAAAGCGAAGGTCATAGTTGCCATTTTAGGAAAGTTTCCAGAAAAGCAGGTGGAGTGACATGCTTTTGGCAGAGATCAAACAGCTCTTTCCATAAGCTAATTAGATCTCCTTCTATAAATAGAGGACTCCATACCTGAGCTCAGTAAGAGAGAGAGAGAGTTTTGGGCAAGCTCAGAAAAATAGAAGAGAGAAATTCATCAACGCCAAAGCAGCAACAGACAATCCCATTCTTCAGCAAGAAGACCTTAGCCGAAGACCAATAGAAGTCAAGTTTCCATCCCTTCTGTTGTTCTTCTATCTAGCCTCTTAGAAAGCCCCTTCTTTGATCGAGTCTAGAATATAGGTTCTTGTTTGTTGGGAAATTTATTAGTATAAGTTTTGATGAATTCCAAAACCGGCTGACCCCAACCGAGTAGGTGTTGCCAGTACCTAATGTTAGAATTTAGGCTCGCTGTTTGAGCAAAGTTAAGATTTTATCTTTACAGGTCTCCAGCTGAAGATGGCAACAAGGCATCACTCAGATAGAACATCAGTTGTGAAGGAAGACAACTGAGGGTTCAGTTTCAGAACCTCAGTTATAGAATCTGAACAAGGAGTTCAACTGTTTTGAAGTTCAAAGTCAGTTGAGAACTCGACAGATCGGAACATCAGCTAAAGATCACTTAGATGAAGGTCAAGACTTTCAACCGACAAACCGAAGTTGACTGTCAAAGATTTGAATTTCAAAAGGAAGTCACATGAGCGTTTGACCGTTCAGTCATTACCCCATCTGGCCCAACACAAGGCTGTCTCAGATGGAAAGCAGAAGAGCACAGATGCCATATCGGGAAAGTCTGCAGAAATGAGAGACAAGCCATCGCTTTCAACCGATCAGAGATCAACTGCTCCTCCAACGGCTAGTTGATTCTCTCCGCCTATAAATAGAGGCATTCTCTCATTCGAGCAAGGAGAGACAGGCAGATAGACACATAGACAACGAAAAATTCAAGAGCTTTCTCGAGAGAAATCAAAAGCAAATCTGCAAAATCATCATCTAAGAGCATCAACAGCTGAGAGTTCCAATTTGAGAGAACATTAGTAGCTGAGGGTTCCTAGAGATCGAAACTGTTTTTGATCTTAGGTTGAGTGTTTATTCGTTCAAGCCTTAGATCCAGCTCTCATTCTTGATCGAGCTGTAGTTGGAAATCCTACCCTTTCTCACACCCTAAAAAGTGTGCTAGGACCTTACTCTTCCTGTAATTGAGTAGTCAGGTCGTCAAGTACCCGCAAACTTGACTTAGGCTGTTTAGTGCCCGGAAACTAAACTGTAACGGTTGCTCAGCCCGCGTAAGCTGAGTGGTTCTGTCCAGAAGAACTTGGACTGAGGTGTGTGGACTCACATCTCCCCGTGGACGTAGGAGTTCTCTCCGAACCACGTAAATCTTGTGTGTTGTGTTTTCTTTTGTGTTCAGTCTTTATTATCATATCTTAACTGACAAACTAACCGCATACAATCTGCATACTTTCACAACAACAGTTTTGGTTTTGACCAACCGTGCATAAAAGCGTGAGTTTGATTTTACGAGTTTATTTTCCACCACATTCCGCACAGCACCAATCTTCCAGCTGAGGTTGCTTACTCAGCTGTGAGATCCCAACTGAGTCCTCTCACTCAGTTGAAGTTGATTTCAAGTGTTAAGTTTTTCGAAAGTTGAAAAATCCTAACTGGTGTATTCCCCCCCCCCCCCCCCCATACACCAGTAACTCGTATCGGGACCATCAAGTGGTATCAGAGCAGTGGTTCAAAAGACTGCTGACTCTGTTTCACGAGGTGTGAATTCGAGAATTTTCTTCAGTGGTCAACTGAACAGATCTTTTCACGCTAGTGCATTCTTGCTCGCATTTTTGTTGTCCTGTTCTTGTTTGTGCAGATGGACGTCAAGGACAAGATCACAGTCATGTTCTCTGTTGTCAACTATACATCATGGAGAACTCGAATGAAGAAGATCCTTTTGTCCAAGCATTATAGGATGCAACAAGTTCTCACATCTGGACCAATCGTCATACGAGACAGAATACTTCGCACTCCCACAAATCCCAACGATGGAGATGCAGTGGTGGAGTATGTGGAGAAACAGCCAGAGGACTACACTCCGGAGGAGGCTAAGGTGAGCCAGCTGGATATCTAGGCTCAGAGCATAATAATGTCCACGGTTGGACAAGATTATCTGCCCTGGATAGAGGAGTGTGAGACCGCAAAAGAGATGTGGGACATCCTGGCCTCGCTAAGTGAAGGAAGCAACGAGACAAAGGAAAACAAGTTCTCGCATGCATGTCAAGATTTTGACAATTTCAGTCTGCGACCTGATGAGACTATAGATCAGCTAGAGCTCCGGTTTATGGACATCATCAGAAAAAACCAATCCATCTTGAAAGGAAAATACACTCTAAGAGAAATAAACCTCAAAGTGTTGCAAGCTCTACCGGCTGAGTGGGATACTTTCACAAATATCCACGAGAGCCGAGCTGACCTAGGTGAAATGGGAACTGAAAGATTGTTCTCAATCTTGAAAGGAAATGAGTATAAGGTCAACAGAAGGAGGTCGCAGCCCTCAAGTCAGACAAATAGAATTGAGGACGTCGGCTCAGCATCAAAGTCAGTTGCCCTCCGAGCTGACTACTCAAAGTCGAGATCGTCAAGGCCAACCAGGTCGGCTGACACGACTGCAAAGGAGCCGAGCAGAGAAGAACTGCAACAGAACATTGCAGCGTTGTCAAAGAAGTTAGCCGATATGGATACTCGGTTCGGCAAATATAAACATTTCTATAAATCAAACCGAACTCGAGACAGTTCGAAGCCAGTCACCAATGGTTGCTTCGAATGCGGCAAGGAAGGACACTTCAAAGCCGATTGCTCAGACCTCTCAAAGAAGGAAAGAGAAGCACTGAGGGCGAAGCAAACTGCAAAGAATAAGGCCATGATAGCTGAAGAGGCAGCTAACGATATGGACATCTTCACAGACACTGAAGATGAGGATGACCTGACCTCTACCAACAAAGTCATCAGTCCGGATCAATGCCTCATGGCACTTGGAACCGACCAAGATGATATTGAGGTACAATCTAATCCTGCTCGCTTAAATTCTTCCAATACTTCTAACATGCAGAAATCTATGAACGATGAGTTGGAACCCTCCTGGAATGATTTTCAAGAACTCAGTGAGGAACTGCATCAGCAGTCGGTTGAGTTTAAGAGTCTTCAAGCCCAGTTCGCCAAGCTTGAAGATTCCTTAACCGAAAAGGACGATCTGATCAAGAGACAAGCTGAAGAAATTGACCAGCTGAAAAGTCAACTGAGTACAGCCAACCAAACTGAGGCTTCAACCGATGAACAGTTGAAGGAACAGATCAAGGCACAGAACGAACAGTTGAACAAGCAAGAGGCTCAGATCGACCAGCTGATGAAGACATCAGATGCCCAGACCGAGCATATAGCTATTCTTCTCAAGGATCTTCAAACTGAGAAGGACAACCTGACAAAGCTATATCAGTCATCCGAGATCATCGAGAATCTCATCAAATACAGACGGCAAACGGATGATGTGTCTGGACTCGGATACGACGTGGCAAAGGACACTGGAATTCCACCAGCTACCTTCACCAGGGCTGAGGAAGTCATGGTTGCCAAACCTAACACAATTGAGTATGAAACTGAACAAACACCCTCACAACCGATATAGGCAACTACGGCTGAGAAAGGCAAAGGAGCTGCAGATGGAGCACCAACGAAACAGTCCCTAGAGTCTACAACCGAGGGGGAATGTTCCAAGACTCAACGGAGGAACCGGAGACGTCGGAGTCGCAATCAAGCTCAAAATCGACAACATATCCAAGCTCAGAACCGACGTGATAACCGACCAACAAACCAACCACAGCAGAGATGGAACCAACAGAACCGACCAAGCTTCAACCGACATAATCAACAACGGTTCCATCACCACAACAATCAGAGGTTCCAACAGAGTCAACCTATGTGGAAAAGTTACGACAGCTATGGTTACTCATGCCACAACATAAATCAACATCCGGGCATGAACAGCTATCGTCAACAGCCAAGGCAATGGAATCAGAATCAGCCAAGAAGATTCCACAATGGCGTCCGACCTCACAGACAAACTCAACAGGATAAGAATCGCCATCAAAACATGGGGAAAGCCTCACCTCCTGAAGCCCAACATGGGAGAAATCCAACTCCTCCCAAGAAACAGAGCATCATTTCAAACAACAAGCCTAAGGATAACCTGGGTGTTGTTATAATTGATGAAAATGGGCAGATCATTTGGAATGACAAGGCTATTCGAGTGTACAGAGAAAAGAGACGCACAGTTCCAGGGGGAATTGGTTCTAACCCTCCAGGACCCAACTGAAATTGGGGACCTAAGCGAGTTTCTCTTTGCAGGTACAAGAGAAACAGCTGAGGAAGAAGAAGGCGTCTACAACAATATGGGTGATGGATAGTGGATGCTCGAAACACATGACAAATCTGAAGGATTTGCTTGGAAGTTTCGTGGAGAAAGAAGGTCCATCAGTTACTTTTGGTGATAACTCAAAAGGTTACACCCGAGGTTACGGTACCCTTGAAACCAATCATGTTTCAATTTCTAATGTCTCTTTTGTTGATGGATTGAAGCATAACCTGCTCTTCATCAGCCAATTCTGTGATAATGGGTTCTCTGTCAAGTTTGATGCACAGGGTTGCAGAGTTAAAGATGTCGGATCAAAGCAGGTGATATTGTTGGGAAATCGATGCAGGTGATATCCAACAGGGAATGTATACTACGCTGACTGGAACAGCAGCCTCCCTGACACTTGCCTGTTGTCAAAGAGCAGTTCGGATGTGAGCTGGCTGTGGCACAAAAGGCTCAACCATCTGAACTTCAAGACGATGAACCGACTTGCCAAACAAGAACATGCAAGAGGCATACCTAACCGAGTGTTTTCAACAACACACATCTGCAGTGCATGCCAGCTGGGAAAGCTTGCTAGAACCTCCTTCCGGTTGAAGTCAACTCCTTCAACTGACTGAGTGTTACAGCTGATCCACATGGATCTCTTCGGGCAGTTACACCAAAAAGCATTAATGGAAACGAATATACATTGGTTGTAACTGATGACTACTCAAGATATACGTGGACCATCTTCATGCGCCACAAAAGTGAGACCCGAGATGAGCTGCCCAAGCTGATGGATCGGATATCGAACCAACAAGAGATGAAGATCATATCTATCAGATCAGATCGTGGAACGGAGTTTCTAAATGAAACCATCATTGAGTATTGCGAAAAGAATGGCATAACCCATCAGACATCAGCCGCGCGTACTCCACAACAGAATGGCGTAGCTGAGCGAAGAAATAGAACTCTGAAGGATGCAGCCACATCCATGTTAGCGAGCTCAGCACTGCCTAAGAGATTTTGGGCTAAAGCGATCAACACAGCATGCTACACACAGAATCGATCTCTTCTCACCAAGCGGTTGGGAAAGACGCCCTACGAGCTGTGGAGACGCAGAAAGCCAGATATTTCTTATTTTCGTGTTTTTGGATCTAAGTGTTATATTCACAACAATGGGAAGACTCAGTTGAAAACTTTTGATGCCAAAGCTTCGAAGGGCATATTTCTTGGATATGCAGCTCGGATCAAGGCATATAGAGTTTTCAACAACAGCTCTCGTGTTGTGGAAATAACACCTCATGTTAATTTTGATGAATCTACCTTTGAGTGCAGGGAACAGGCAAAGGAACAACACGCGGATCCAGCTGTTCTACCAGTTCTCACCAGATCGCAAGCTCTTCGGGAAAAGAACCGAGCTGAACCACTGGTATGGGCAACTGAGGATGAGGATCCATACTCCTCTAAAGATGAATGCGAAGACCTCAGCTCGTCCCTAGGGGGAACTTCAGCTGATGTCCCTCCAACTGCATCAGCATCCGATGCCCAACCGAACTCAGTTCAATCTATTGTAAACGTTGAGGATCCAGACTCAACAGCTGATCAATCACCAGCTCTGAAGACTCCAACTCAGATGTCTGAACAGCCACTGTTGGAAGAAGAAGGAAAACGCAACCGAAGATGGTATGAAGTTCATTCCACCAACGACATCATCGGAGATCCAACCGAGGGTGTGCGCACACGGAGCAGAGTTACAAATCCAGAATCAACCGAGGAAGATTCCAACACTTATGCCCAATATGCTGAGGAATTGGCAGTTCTAGAGGAGTTCGAGCAAGCTGGAGATGTTGCCATGATTTCTTGCTTTGTAGCTGATGTTCCAGAACCGAAGAATGTTGGGGAAGCTCTCAACTGTGTCCACTGGACAACAGCCATGCAAGAAGAATTGAATGAGTTTCTACGCAACTGTGTATGGGAGTTGGTAGAAAGACCAAATGGTGTCAAGGTGATTGGACTAAAGTGGATTTTCAAAAACAAGAGAGACGCCATTGGATTCATTGTGAGGAATAAAGCAAGGTTGGTAGCTCAAGGATACTGCCAACAAGAAGGAATTGACTTTGAAGATTCCTTCGCACCAGTTGCAAGGCTGGAAGCCATCCGGATCTTTCTAGCTTATGCCGCACATCACAAGTTCAAAGTATATCAGATGGATGTGAAGTATGCATTCCTCAATGGGGATATAAAAGAAGATGTATATGTTGAACAGCCTCCTGGTTTTGAGACTGGAGATGGAAGAGTGTACAAGCTGAAGAAAGCTATCTATGGTCTAAAGCAAGCACCAAGAGCATGATATGACACTCTTTGTGGATTTCTTCTGGACTCGGGGTTCAAACGAGGTTCAGTTGATAAAACTCTGTTCACCAACAAAGTTGGAGAAGATATACTTGTCGTGCAAATTTATGTCGATGACATCATTTTCGGGTCCAAGTCGGAGGAGCTATGCAAGAAATTCTCCGATCTTATGAAGGAAAAGTTCGAAATGTCAATGATGGGCGAGATGAATTATTTCCTTGGATTACAAGTGAAACAGTCGCCTGAAGGGATTTTCATTAACCAGTCCAAATATACAAAGGAGCTCATCACCAAGTTCGGATTGCAGACAAGTAAGACAACAAAGATCCCTATGAACACGAACTGAAAGATCGAACCAGGAGCTGAGGGAAAGCTCATTGATGCCAGCCAGTATAGAGGGATCATCGGTTCGCTGCTATACCTGACTGCCAGCCGACCAGACATTTCATACGCAGTTGGAGTGTGTGCTCGTTTTCAAGTCCAACCAAGAGAAGCACACATGTTGGCAGCAAAGAACATCATTAAGTATCTGAAGGGAACTGTCAATGTTGGATTGTGGTACCCAACTGATGACAACATCCAGCTGACTGGATACTCAGATGCCGACCTAGCAGGAGATCGGTTGGATAGGAAGTCTACTTCTGGACACTGTCAATTCATGGGAAGCAAGCTAGTTTCATGGTTCTCCAAGAAACAAGCGTGTGTGGCTACTTCGACAACCGAGTCAGAGTACATGGCTGC
The DNA here is from genome assembly GCA_029490685.1 of Schizonepeta tenuifolia. Lineage (NCBI taxonomy): Eukaryota > Viridiplantae > Streptophyta > Magnoliopsida > Lamiales > Lamiaceae > Schizonepeta > Schizonepeta tenuifolia. Next base: position 9,852,619 of record CM055956.1, read on the forward strand.
CGGAAGCTGTTGCATGCAAGTATTGTGGCTGAAGCAACAGCTGAGAGATTATGAAGTCTCAACTGGACAGGTTCCCATTCATTGTGATAGCTCGAGTGCCATAGCTATCTCTCTAAACCCTGTTCACCACTCTCGGACTAAGCATATCGATATTCGTCATCATTTCATCCGAGACCATATTGAGAAGAAGGATGTGTCCATGGAGAAGATCCCAACTGAGATTCAGAGAGCTGACATCTTCACCAAACCTCTTCCTGAAGCCCGGTTCAAGATGCTGTGTGATCTTCTAGGACTTTTGGATTCGAGCTAAAAACTCATCCGAGCTGATAAGGATTCATCCGAGCTGACGAATCGGATATCGAATTAAGGGAGAAGCTCAGATAAAGGGGGAATCTCAGATGCGAATTGCCAACTGAGGACATCAAACGTCAGCTGAGGAGATGAACTTGAGTCAGCTGATGGTATGCTGCAACAATGGAACATACGTCAGCTGAACAGACGAACTCGAGTCAGCTGATGGTATGCGACAACTGAGGAATTCAACTAATGAACACGGCTGATTCAGACATCAGCTGGCAGGTATCATTTATGACTGAAGGTGTTATGATATTAAATGAGAATGTTTGAAATAAATTCAAACATTCCTGAACATGTCAGCTAGACTAAACAAGCCATCATATCGCATTTAATGTAAAGTCTGGCTGAACACCTATAGCCTTACTTTATAGTGCAACTGGGCTGACACATCAAACTATTCACCTTCCCACTCGCGCGCGTGGTATATCAGTCAAAATTACTCAACAGTCGTGAAATCACAGCCGTCAATAGATTCGCGCGATTTAACCCCAGCCGTTGATTTTATCCGAGTCAAAGATTATATAATACGGCAAATCAGGAAGTGATCCTTACCTTCTCTTTTTGCATATCTTTACTCACTATTCATCATCTTCTCAAATCTTGTTTCGCCATTTCCAGTAAAGTCTTTCACTCTTTCTTTGCATATATATCTCCTCGAGATGGTGCCCAAGTCAAAAGCTTCTAAAAAGATGGTTTCCTCAGAGCCTGCAACGTTCCAGGAATCGTTCGACATGGTGATGTCGAAGATTCATTTCGAACAAATATTATCCAGAGCGGCTCTCTCATCGCCTGAGCTCGCTCCAATCGCCACCATCCTCTCCGACCACCATCTACTTGATTGGGCCACCCTCTCTCCGGCCCTGTTACTCAGGAAGCAGATCGTACATTTCTACCGGAATCTGCAACGAGTCGCAAATGACGGGCTTGTCACGATCATCCCGTGCAAGCAACGCCACAGAACCTCCCGAACAGTAGAAGACTCCGTTGTGGAGATAAAGGTGTCGAAAGAGTTGGAGAAGCTCATTCCCAGAAACAGTGAAGCCACAGACATGGTGGGGAACTTTTCTGACAAGGAAGCTGATGCCTTCCTTCAAACCATTCTTCTTGTTCCCGAACCATTGAAGAAGAGCATGCAAAGGACAAAGTTGAAGCCGGAGCACCGACTTCTTTTCGATGTAATCTCCAAATGCATCTTCGCATATGGTGGAGCCTTCGGGGACATCAGCCGTCCTAAGCTCAAGCAGCAGAAGGCTCTGGAAAAGATGCACCAGGTCGACTGGTTGGGATTTATAGAGAGCCAGCTGTTGTCGGAGAAGCAAAAGATATCCGAGAAGACAGTTGAGTCCGGAGATGTTCTGTTGAGTGTCAAGGGGACTCTCAACTTCGGGACAAAGATATCAGCCCTCATCCTCCAAGCCACAAAGGGTCTGCCGCTGACATGGGAAGGGAGTGAGGACACTCCAGTCAGCAAGCTGTCACTGTTCCCCTCAGCCAAGAAGGCCAGGGATGTTGTAGAAGCTGTCTACACCCCCAAGGGTGTCCCCAAGCCAGCTGTGGAGGCAGCTGCTCGTCGCCCTTCGAGGACCAAGTCGGCGAAGCGCCAGCTGGAAGAGATAGCTGAGGAGGAAGAAGACGAAGAGGAGGAAGAGGAGGAACCTCTGCAGAAGAGGCCAAGGATAAGGATCATCCAGCCAGCGGCTCAACCATCCACAACAAGTCCAGTGGTGATCAAGCCGGCTGAGGCGAAGGAGTCAACCGAATCCAGTCAATCGGTTGACCCAGCTGGGTTTATTCTTCAACCTCGCCAGGAGGACGTGGCTGAGGAGGCAGGTGAAGACGTGGAGATCCAAGTGGTGGATGCCAGCTCCTCTTCAGATGACTCTTCTTCATCTGAGGAGTCCCACGACAGTCGGTTTAGAGCTGATGCCAGCCAGGTTAACCCACTTGTGACTGAAGAAATCCTCCAGCCAGCCAACTCTCCATCCAAAGAGGATCCAGTTCTCTCAATTGGTCCTCAGTCAGATATTCCGAGCCTCTCGCTCGATGCCAACGTTGTGACCACTTCTTCGGCCAACGTTGATGAAACCATCGAACCCATAACCTTCGATATCGACCCCCCTCAGATCGATGAAGAAGCCAACCGCCAGGCAATCCTGGCTGAGTATGAAGGAAGACTCAGCTACTGCTTCCACAAGCTGATTGGTATGTTCCCCGAGGCAACATCGATGCCCATTTTCTCTGTTCTCGGGATGGAGCTTCTATACCAATTCAGTGTCATATTCAGCTACTGGTACGTGAAGGAGGAGACCCTCAGAATCCATGGTTGGGACAAGTTAAAGGTCGAAGAGTCCAACCTGAGGGAGTACTTCGACTACCAGAGCCTGGAGGTGGCTTACAATCAAAAGGTGGCTGTGCTCCGACGACGTCTGGACAAAAGCATCCAAGAAGGGACAGACACCAGGGAGCTGTGCAACAACCCTGAAGCTGTTCACTTTCTTGATGACATGCTCGCCAAAAATGCCTCCTGCATGGACGACGTCGACGCAGCTGATGAGGCGGCCAAGAGAGAAGAAGATAAACTCAAGGCCTACCTCGCCAACCGATCTGCCATGGTTGTCGCGGAGTCTGCTGCCCAGCCACAACCACAGCTTCTGCTCGGACCCTCCGATCAGCCAGCTCTCTCAACTGACGCCATCTGCGAGCTGATCTCGGAGAGGGTCAACCAGCTGAGGACGGAGATGCTGTCCAAGATCCAGCTGGGCAAGGAGGAAGAAGCTGAAAGGATGCAGCAGCTGATGGCACAAAATGCCAGCCTGAAGAATCAGCTAGAACACCTCTCCTCTTCTCTGCAGCACAAGTTCGAAGATTTCTCCACTTCTTCCAGCTCAGAGGTCTCGGCTCTAAGAAAGGCTGTTCAGAGCCTCAGCTCGGACTTCAACGTGTTCAAAACCGTTGCTGAATCTGACCTCGCAATGTCCCAACAGACTCAAGACCAGGAGTGGATGGCTCAGTTCGCCTCTTTCCGAGCTGAGTTCGTCTCCCTCCACAAAGAGGTCTCTGCGACTTTTGCAGCTGTGCAGCGAGCCGAGCAGGAGCGCCAAGACCTGGAATTGGCGAAGAAGGTGGAAGAGAAGGACGCTGTTGAAGAGCTGTTTTCCCGCATTCAACAAGCTGAAGCCAAGTTGACCTCTCTGGATGGCACTGTTGCCACTCTTTTGGATGATGCCAAAAAGGGGGAAGACAAGGAGCCAACAGCTGGGAAAGACAAGGAGCCGGCAGCTGGGGATGGACAAGGGAAAGCTGTTCTCCAGCAAGGAGAAGGAGTGCCAGCTGAAGCTGAAGCTGAAGGGTCACAGCCCGAACTGGAAGTCTCCCACGACCTCGTAGCCGAGCTCACAGCCGAGCTCGATGCAGAACTTGACGGGATATCCGTTGAAGACTGTATCGAAGCTGCCAAAGCTATGGAGGTGCCTAAGGAGAAATACTTGAATCCCTCTTGGATCAAGAAGTTCGCTGCCGATCAGGCCAAAAAGGTAGCCAAGTTCGAGAAGGAGCTCGCCAAGGTGGAGAAGAACGTCGACAGAAACAAAGCCAGCCGGAGTGTGCGAAGAATCAACAAGCATCAGATGAAGGCTGAGGCTAGAAAGTCGACGCATCAGCTGCAGAAGAACGCTCCGCTCCCGTTTCGATACCCACATGTTGACAAGTGGATGAATGCGGAGTGGAACGATGACTGGGAACAGTTCAAGCATGAGTTCGTCAATGACTTCTATTACAGGAAAGTTTACTCGACTGAAGACCCAAGGCTAGCCTTCAAGGAAGCCCTGTGGGAATTCAGATCTTGAGACCCTGGAATGTTTAGTCAGTTCAAGCGAGCTATGCTGAATGCTCAGCTTGATCCCAACACTGTTCCAGTTCCGAAGATGTGCAGGTACCGCCCTCCGATGATCAAAGGCACGAGCACGCCAAATAGAAATGCGATCTTGGCTGAGGTGAGGCAAGTCTGCAAGGAACACGACGTCAACACTGGGATCGAGTATGAAGCGAAGAAAGAGATCTTCAACCGTATCTTCAACTAGTACGGTCAACAGTATTTCTGAGCTGTCAAAGTTTTTGAGCTGATTGTGTTTTTGGATGTTGTAGTTTTTGAAGCAACAGTTATATCTGTTTATGTTTTGCGCTTAACATTGTAACCTTCAGTTGTAACAAAAACTTCAAAGTATATAATACGATTCACCTTGATGAACAATTCCTTATTGTCCAAGCTCTGAATCACAAAGTCTTTCAATTTCATGTTATAACTGTGCTAACCATTTGATGTTTTATCTTATAGACTGTCTAGAATTTCAGCTGAGATTTTAGATCAGTAGTGGTTTCAAGTTGTAAGTGGTTTTGGCATCATCAAAAAGGGGGAAATTGTTGGGAAATTTATTAGTATAAGTTTTGATGAATTCCAAAACCGGCTGACCCCAACCGAGTAGATGTTGCCAGTACCTAATGTTAGAATTTAGGCTCGCTGTTTGAGCAAAGTTAAGATTTTATCTTTACAAGTCTCCAGCTGAAGATGGCAACAAGGCGTCACTCAGACAGAACATCAGTTGTGAAGAAAGACAACTGAGAGTTCATTTGTTCAGATGTAAACAAGGGGAAGTCTTCAGAACATCAGTTGAAGGAAACCAACTGAGCGTTCATCAGATGAGAAACAGTTGAAAGGAAGAGAACATCAGATGAAAGACAACTGAGGGTTCAAACCCAACTGAGTAAAGAAGTGGAAGACAACTGAGGGTTCAGTTTCAGAACCTCAGTTATAGAATCTGAACAAGGAGTTCAACTGTTTTGAAGTTCAAAGTCAGTTGAGAACTCGATAGATCGGAACATCAGCTAAAGATCACTCAGATGAAGGTCAAGACTTTCAACCGACAAACCGAAGTTGACTGTCAAAGATTTGAATTTCAAAAGGAAGTCACATGAGGGTTTGACCGTTCAGTCACTACCCCATCTGGCCCAACACAAGGCTGTCTCAGATGGAAAGCAGAAAAGCACAGATGCCATATCGGGAAAGTCTGCAGAAATGAGAGACAAGCCATCGCTTTCAACCGATCAGAGATCAACTGCTCCTCCAACGGCTAGTTGATTCTCTCCGCCTATAAATAGAGGCATTCTCTCATTCGAGCAAGGAGAGACAGGCAGATAGACACATAGACAACGAAAAATTCAAGAGCTTTCTCGAGAGAAATCAAAAGCAAATCTGCAAAATCATCATCTAAGAGCATCAGCAGCTGAGAGTTCCAATTTGAGAGAACATTAGTAGCTGAGGGTTCCTAGAGATCGAAACTGTTTTTGATCTTAGGTTGAGTGTTTATTCGTTCAAGCCTTAGATCCAGCTCTCATTCTTGATCGAGCTGTAGTTGGAAATCCTACCCTTTCTCACACCCTAAAAAGTGTGTTAGGACCTTACTCTTCCTGTAATTGAGTAGTCAGGTCGTCAAGTACCGCAAACTTGACTTAGGCTGTTTAGTGCCCGGAAACTAAACTGTAACGGTTGCTCAGCCCGCGTAAGCTGAGTGGTTCTGTTCAGAAGAACTTGGACTGAGGTGTGTGGACTCACATCTCCCCATGGACGTAGGAGTTCTCTCCGAACCACGTAAATCTTGTGTGTCGTGTTTTCTTTTGTGTTCAGTCTTTATTATCATATCTTAACTGACAAACTAACCGCATACAATCTGCATACTTTCACAACAACAGTTTTGGTTTTGACCAACCGTGCATAAAAGCGTGAGTTTGATTTTACGAGTTTATTTTCCACCACATTCCGCACAGCACCAATCTTCCAGCTGAGGTTGCTTACTCAGCTGTGAGATCCCAACTGAGTCCTCTCACTCAGTTGAAGTTGATTTCAAGTGTTAAGTTTTTCGAAAGTTGAAAAATCCTAACTGGTGTATTCTCCCCCCCCCATACACCAGTAACTCGTATCGGGACCATCATTGTTTAATTTGTGTCCAAGTAGACTCTCTCCCAAAAGATCGAGTCTCTAAACCTTAGGACGAAGCCTCTACTTCTCTCTGTGTAGAAGGCTTCATAGTTGGAAAAACCCCGAACCCCCAAACCTTAGGTCCGACTTTGAACCCGCAATCAAAGTCAGCAGGTCCCTTTGAACCCGTAATCAAAGACCATGTCCCTTTGAAACCTTAATCAAAAACTAGGTCCCTTAGAACCTGCAATCTAAGACTAGGTCCCCTTAGAACCCATAATCTAAGCCCAGGCTGTACACTTTCCCGTAAAAGTGTTGTAAGGTCTTGTTCGAACCCGTAATCGAATTGGTTAGATTGCTTGGTACCCCCAAACCAAGTGGAACATTTGATAAGCATGCCTAAGCTTATCTAGTGGATTACTTCCCCGAAAAGGAAGTCATGGACGTAGGAGGTAAATCATAGAACCATGTTAAAATAATGTGACCTTTACTTTCTGTATTTTACATTCAATATCTTACATTCAATTTCCTAATCAACTGACCCAGCATACAAACTGCACTCTCACAAATTGCACTAGCTTTGGGAACTTGACCTTCTCCCATTTTCATAAAGGTTTCAGTTTTAGTAACGGCTTAAATTTCCACCAACTTTTGCGAACGCTAAGCTCTTTGAAACCTCAGTTGGACTATACAGCTGACCCTCAATCCAAGAAATCAGTTAGCACTAAAGCCCATCTTGGAGTCCAAAAGCCCACCAAGTCCACTATATTTTCACCTATAAATAGGGGTGATTGGAGAGGTCAAAGGACACACCACAAGTCACATTGAAGAGCTCAAGAATTGTAGGAAAATTCTCTACAATATTCAAGGCGTTCTTCGCGGCATTCAAGGCGTTCTTCGTGGAGTTCAAGGAGTTCTTCATCAAAAGCGTCCCAAATCTAGCGTTTGATCTAGAAATAAGGCGTTAGCCCTCTGGATTAACAATATAAGTCCAAACTTCGAATTCGATCAAGATCAAAGAGGCTAAATCTCCGAAAATCTCGGAAGTTATTTGAAGATCTTTCAAGAACAAGTTGAAGAGGTGAATCAGAGGAGAAATATAGAGATTGTATCCCGCATTTTTACTTCAAATCCGCAAATATTTATTTGTATACGATTTATTATGTTTGTTATCAATACATAAAATTTGTGTCTACAAATTTTGACATGCCCAGTGGGACCTCTCTAACCCTCATCTCAACTCTTCCCCAAATCTTGAAGAATGTCTCCGAAAGCTAAGGATGTTAGTGACTCTACTTCGAAGAAGCCTTTGGAAGGTGCTAACGACTTCACTTCAAAGTACCTTGTCGAAGGTGGCGGCATGATGACACAAAGGAAAGCTAAGATGTTGCAAGAAGCTGCGGAAGCTGCGGAAGCTGCCAAGTCAACTTTTGCCACGAAGAAGGAGCCGCACGTGAAGCAGGATGGCGATAATGCAAGTGATGGTTCCGAATCACCCAAAAACTCATCTGAGGTGTCTGTTATGACAACCGGTGCTATGAATTTAGAGGAGCAAATGGCAAATCTAATGACAATGATGGAGGTTATGGACAGGCGTATGATCAAACAAGATGCTATGATCTTAAAGCTGGCAAAAGGAAAAAGGTTATCCAAGCATGATGATGAAGACGAAGAGGAAGATGAAGACGAGGATGATGATGATGATGATGATGATACATCCAAAAGATGTGAAAAGAAGCAATCGGATAATGAAGAGTCTAAATTCGCTTCAGGCAGTCTCATCTCAATTGAACAAGTCAAGCAGCTCATTGAAGAGACCATAAAAGACAAATTCGATGGGAGTTCCAAGTCTTCATTGGTTTACTCAAAACCTTATACTCAAAGAATCGATAATTTAATGATGCCTTTCGGCTATCAACTTCCCAAGTTTCAGTAATTTGATGGAAAGGGTGATCTAAAATAGCACATAGTTCACTTCATCGAAACTTGCAATAATGCCGGCACTTTTGGAGATCATTTGGTGAAGCAGTTTGTTCACTCACTTAAAGAGAATGCTTTTGATTGGTACACGGATTTAGAGTTGAACTCAATCGATCATTAGGAGCAGCTTGAACACGAGTTTCTCAATCGATTTTATAGCACTAGAAGGACGGTTAGCATGGTCGAGGTCACAGTTTCCCGACAGTTCAAAGATGAGCCAGTGATTGACTACATCAATAGATGGATGAACCTTTGTCTTAACTGCAGAGATCGATTGTCCGAGTCGTCTGCCATTGAAATGTGCATTCAAGGGATGCATTGGGGCCTGCAATATATTCTGCATGGAGTTGAGCATCATATGGAGTTGAGCATCAACCCAAGAAATTCGAGGAATTAGCCACAAAAGTGCATCATATGGAGTTGAGCATGGCGTCAAATGGAGTTGGAGGACCACCAGTTCAAGAACCTCATCGGTTTAAGAAAAAGCGAAAATTCAAAAAAGGAGGCAACAATTTTGACAAAATTCTAAAGAAAGAATCAATGGCGGTGAAAGCAACTTTTGTTAAGTTTTCAAGGAAAGAAGTCAATAAAGAGGATAAGCCAAATGCTTTTCAAGAAATGGGGCAAAGGAGGATGACTCTAAAGAGCAGCAACAAAAGAAGTATCCTTTCTTGGATTCGGATGTCTCTGGCATATTTGATGACTTAATCAAGGAGGGACTTATTGAACTGCCTGAAATGAAGCGACTGAATGAAGCGGGGCAAACTAATGATCCAAAATATTGCAAGTACCATCGGCTAGTGGGTCATCCCATACATGATTGCGTCATCTTCAAGGACAAGGTTATGCAATTGGCTCGACAAGGAAAGATAACGCTCAAAGACGACAATTTTGGGGTAAACCTCATTACTACCGAAAGCATAGAAGAACATAACGAAGCTTTTTGCGGAGTAGTAAATCAAGAGAATGAAGATGTGTTGATGGTGGCATTTTCCAATGACGATTTGCAGCTTGGATCCGAGCCTCATAACTGACCCTTGTTCGTGAGTTGTTATACTAATGAGCAAAGGATAAATAGAGTACTCATAGATGGAGGGTCTGCTGTAAACATATTGCCGTTGAGAACTTTGAAGGAGTTAATAATCCAAGTTGAGGAGCTAGCAAGCAGTTGGTTGCTGATTCATAGTTTCAATTACGAAGGACAAAGAGCTCTTGGCATAATAAGGTTGGGCTTACTAATTGATGATATGAGATCAACCGCGTTATTCCAAGTAATTGATGCTAGAACCTCATACTACATGCTTCTTAGTCGACCATGGTTGCATGAATATAGTGTCATCCCCTCAACATGGCATAAATGTTTCAAGTATTACCAATATGGTGCGGTAAAGATGGTGATTGGTGATCTTAAGCCCTTTTCGGAAACTGAATCACACTTCGTCGAAGCAAAGTACTACATGGTAAAGCCAAAGTCTCCAAAAGAAGCACAAGTTGAATGCCAAGAGGGACTTGAAAGAAAAGAGAAAGAGGTGTCACTCACTAAGAGGAGTCGTTAGATAAGCTCACCGTGCCTTTGACAAAGATTGATGCTACGAAACCCACTCAACAATCATTTGGAGGATTTGTTCTGCCAAAACAAGGTAGTGCTACAGAGCATGGCAAACGTACAAGCCCTGAAGTTGCTAAGTGCTTTGGACTGAAGGTATATGAGCTACTTGTGAAAGGTGGATACGATTCTATGGAGAATTCGAATGTTACGAGCCAGTATTATCCTGAACGTAAGACAAGCTAGAAAGTATCAAAGAAAGATGGTCCTATCGTCCAAAGAACTAAGGCAGGCTTTGGATTTTTCTCACGAGGTCCAATTTGTATTCCGATTAGAAGGGCAACTGCCAACCATATCTTTGAAGGAGAGGTTTCATCAACATCAAGTCTCCCTAAAAAGAAAAAAGTTGAAAGGGTGTCAGCCTTCAAGAGGTTAGGAGAAGGATGGCAAAAGGAGTGTTTGTTTTCAAGAGACTTGACAAAGATAAGAAGACCAAGCAAGGAGCAACCTAAAGGTTGAGAAGTATCGTCCCATCTCGCATGAAAAGAAGTACCATATTGGCTGTGTCTTATGGAAAAGAGTTGAAAGTCAAGATGAAGACAATTATTCATATACAAGTCTCCGAAAAAAAATGATGAAGAAGATAGAGAAAGTGTGGCATCATCTTACTACACTATCAAGAGTGCTCAAAGTCAAACTGCTCAAACTCAAGCTGCTCACAACAATTTACATCAAGAGGTCGCTCGTCTACTTAGAAGCGGTGCTGTTAGAGTAAGTAATATAAAAGAGGTCGTTATAATGAGGCAAAGAGATGGAACATTGAGGCTGCGCATAGATTTTCAAAGCCTTGTGCCAAGGAATGAAGATATTATTGAATAGGTAGCCTCATCACATCACATTACTCTTTGCGAAGAAGGGAGCATTGAAGAAGAAGATGCAGACATAGCACCCCCAAATTTAAAGATGGTGTGAAGTCCACCATCGATGAGTTGAAAGAAGTTAACTTGGGTAGTGTTGATGATCACGACCTACCTACATCAGCGCTTCATTGATGTCTCATGAGGAGCGTCCATATGTTAAGCTCTTAAAAGAATTCAAAGATATATTCGCATGGATATATAAGGAGATGCCAGGATTGAATCCAAAGATAGTTGTTGATCACCTAGCTATTAAGAAGGAGACATGACCTGTCAAGCAATCCCAAAGTTGATTTCGACCTGAGTTGATCCTGTAGATTGAAGCTGGAGTAAACAAACTCATTGAGGTTGAATTCATTAGGGAAGTAAAGTACCCAACATGGATCTCCAGCATTGTGCCAGTAAGGAAGAAGAATGGGCAGATCCGTGTTGGTGTTGACTTTAGAGATCTTAACGAAGCATGCCCTAAAGATGACATTCCACTATCTATTGCCGAACTGATGATTAATGTGACAACCGGACATGAAGCATTATCTTTTATGGATGGATCTTCCGGTTACAATCAAATTTGTATGTCACCAGCTGATGAAAAAATGACGGCATTTCGCACTCCAAAAGGGATATTTTGCTACACTGTAATGCCGTTCGGATTGAAAAATGCTGGTGCTACCTATCAAAGAGCCATGCAAAAGATATTTGATGACATGCTCCACAAGAACATTGAGTGTTACGTGGATGATGTGGTCATGTAGTCAAAAGCAAGAAAGGATCATCTACAAGACTTAAGAACAATCTTTGAACGCTTAAAGAGATATGAGCTAAGGATGAATCCGTTAAAGTGTACATTTGGAGTGAAGTCCGGGAAATTTTTTGGTTTTATCGTCCGTCATCGGGGTATTGAGATAGATCAAGCCAAGATTGATGCTATTATGAAGATGCCGGAACCTCAAAATATTCATGAGTTAAAAAGTTTGCAAGGGAAATTGGCGTACCTAAGAAGGTTTATCTCGAACCTAGCTGGAAGGAGTCAACCTTTTAGCCTGATCATGAAGAATGACATACCATTTGAGTGGGATGAGTGGTGCCAAAATGCCTTTAAAAGTATAAAAGCTTATTTGATGAAACCTCATGTTTTGGCTGCACCCGTTACAGGTCGTCCATTGATCTTATACCTTGCTGCTCAAGAACGCTCTATAGGGGCATTACTTGCGCAAAAAATAAAGAAGGAAAAGAGAATGCCCTATACTACTTGAGTAGAATGATGATGCCCAACGAGCTGAATTATTCTTCGGTCGAAAAGTTATGTCTGGCATTGATATTTTCTATTCAAAAGTTGAAGCATTATTTTCAAGCTCATACAGTGTGCCTTATCTCCAAGGCAAATCCGTTGAAGTATGTGATGTCTAAGCTTGTCTTATCTGATAGACTTGCACGGTGGTATTTACAGTTGCAACAATTTGAGATTGTATATGTTCCCCAAAAAGCAGTGAAGGACAAGTGTTAGCAGACTTCTTGGATGATCACCCAATCCCTACCGAATGGGAGTTGACCGATGATCTCCCCGATGAAGATGCACTTTTGATTGATGTTTGTCCTCCTTGGTTGATATACTTTGATAGAGCATATCATAGAGAAGGATCCGGTGCTGGAGTGGTGTTTGTCACACCCGAAAGAGAAGTGTTGCCATATTCTTTTACTTTGACTGAAAAGTGCTCCAATAATGTTGCAGAATATCAAGCGCTCATCCTTGGTTTGGAGATGGCGGTGGATGCAAAGAGACTACACATGAAAGTATATGGTGATTCCAAGTTGGTGATAAACCAAATACTTGGATTGTACGAAGTGAAAAAGCCAGAGTTGATTCCATATGTCAAGTACGGCCAAACAATCCTCGTATGGCTTGGAGACGTGGAGATTGGACATGTTCCAAGAAGTGAAAATAAGCAGTTAGACGCATTAGCCAAACTTGCTTCTACAATCGCTATGTCTGAAGATAAGATTTCTGTGCCGGTCTGCCAAAGTTGTGTTGTTCCACCTATCTTTGAAGAAGAAGATTGTGAAGATAATAAGAGCAATATTGTTGAGGTCTTTGAGATAAAAGAACAAGATTGGCACCAAGTATTGGTTGATTACTTGAAGTATGAGAAGTTGCCAAGTGATCCGCATAGAAGAGTAGATGTTCGCCATCGTGTTTCTCGCTTTATCTACTTTAAAGGCACACTTTATAGGCGCTCATTCGATGGAATCTTTATAAGATGTTTGGGTAAGGAAGAAGCTGCAAAAGCTATGGAGGAAGCACATTCTGGAGTTTGCGGCGCTCATCAATCTGGTCTAAAATTGCACTTTCGAATCAAAAGGATGGGTTACTATTGGCCAACCATGGTGAATGACTGCATGGAGTATACTCGAAGATGTCAACCTTGACAGTTTCACGCAAATCTTATTCATCAATCGTCCAAGCCACTACACCCTACGGTTGTGTCTTGGCCTTTTGATGCTTGGGGCATGGATGTCATTGGACCTTTGATGAAATCATCAAGGGGGCATCTATATATCTTGGTAGCAACAGATTACTTCTCCAAGTGGGGTGAAGCGATCCCTTTGAAAGAAGTGAAGAAGGAGAATGTTGATGATCTCATCAAAGATCATATCATCTATCGCGATGGGATTCCTCGTTACATCATCACTGATAACGGACGGAATTTTAGCAATTACTTCATTGATAAGCTTTGTGAGAAGTTTGGATTTAAGCAAAGGAAGTCATCCATGTACAACGTGCCAGTTAATGGATTGGTTGAGACTTTCAATAAGACTTTGTGCAATTTGTTGAAGAAAGTTGTTGCGAAGACGAAGCACGATTGGCATGAGAAGATTGGAGAAACATTGTGGGCGTATAGAACGACATATAGAACTCCAAAACAAGCGACCCCTTATTCCTTGGTGTATGGTGTGGAAGTTGTGAATCCCCTAGAGCAACAAATTCCTTCGTTGCAAATTGCTATCCAAGAGGGTTTGACTGAAGAAGGTAATGCTTGCCTATGGATTGAGGAGTTGGAAGCCTTGGATGAAAAAAGATTGGAAGCTCAACAAAGGTTGGAATGTTATCAAGCTCGCCTCTCAAAGTCTTTCAATAAAAATGTGCGATTGCACTCTTTTCAAGTTGGAGACTTGGTGCTAGCTGTGAGGAGGCCAATCATCGTGTTTGTGACAAGTTTGTGTCAAGATGGAATGGTTCTTATGTTGTCAAAGGAGTCTACAACAACGGCGCCTACAAGTTGATTGATGAAGACAATGTTAATGTTGGTCTAATCAATGGGAAGTTCTTGAATCACTACTATCCTTGAAGGGCGGAAGCGTACCTAAAAAAAAAAAAAGGTGAAAACCAAAAGAAAGAGAAAGAAGTCCGCTCTATGACGCACGAGCTTAAACTGCATGTTACTCCTGGCCCGCATGAGTATAAATTGTGTAAAGGCATCCACCAATGAAAGTGTAAGTGGTTAAACTGCTAACTTCTCCACCAAGAGTTAAGTTAATGTGGCTAAACTTAATTATCTCACAAAAAAGTAAATTTATGTGATTAAACTGTTATTTACTCCACTTTGTCTATATAGTGGTTAAATAAATAGTCACTCCTGGCCCACATGACTATAAACTGTGTACCCTCCCCCCCCCCCCCCCTTAAAACTTAAATTAGTTTTACCTTTTGAACTACGTTTTAACTTGATCCTTTTATATAAAGAGGTACGTAGGCAACTTAGGTAGATTCTAAGTTCAGTCATGCTTTAAAGTCAATCATACTTTGTGTCTTCCTTCAAATTGAATGATTGCAATTAATTGAAATTCAAATTGAAGCAAGTATTCAAGATAACGAGGCAACATCCATGTGCGACAAAAATAATAAGAGAAGAAAGAGAAACCAAGTACTTCATTGCATAACTGTTTGCCCAAAAAAAAACAATGGAAATAAGGTGCAGTTGAAAAGGAAGAAAAAAGGAAGTTCAACAAAATAAGGAAATAATGTCTAAACAAATGGATCTTGATCTTTCAATGATTGTTGAGAAGCCTCCAAAAGAGTTTTTGCATTCTTTAAGTTTGATAAGACTTCATCATCAATTAGGGGGGTGTGCTTGAAATTCTCAACCTTTTTCTTTGAGCTCCTTGATATCAAAACAAACAGCTTGGAGCGATTCTTGTTGACTCTTCACAGATATGGCCAGCCCATTCTTACGTCTCTCTAAATTGACAAGTTCTTTCTTGACTGCTTCCAATTTAGCAACATCCGCTTTTTTTTAGCACGAACTTCACGAAGAAGAGCTTTATTCTTTTGGTATTGCTGAGCAGAAATTTCACCAATTTTACTAGAAGCAGCTTTTTCTTTATCATAAGCAGCAACTCGATCAAAAAATATGTTGATGTTGTCTTCAAGAAAGGAGAGATCCAAGGAAGTCACCTTGAGCCTCTTTGAGATGGAGAGCATTCAAGAAAGTCACCTTGAATCCCTTTGAGATGGAGAGAGTTCAAGAAAGTTACCTTGAAGCCCTTGGAAGACCGAGAGATCCATGGAAGTCACCTTGAATCCCTTTGAGATGGGGAGTGTTCAAGAAAGTCACCTTGAAGCCCATGAGATGGTGGAGAAATCCAAGGAAGTCACCTTGGATCCCTTGAATAATAAAGAAATACTTTGACAAAATTTTCATAAGCTTTAACTCCAAATTATATTTGATAAACACCAAAATAGATAAAAAGAAAAGGAGGTCAGCACAACAAGTTTGTTAAAAGCATGGAAATTAATAAGTCATGAAAATATGCATATATATTGTATATGGAAGTTTTCGTTCAAGCAAGTTATCAAACAGCTTTCATGCATGCAAGGAAAAAATAGAGAAATTATTCATTCAGGAATTTTCTCAAACATGTGGCTTTATGATTAGGCCAACAAGATTGAAAGATTTACTTTATGATCTTCGGACTTCTTCTCGCTGCTGATTTCCTGCAAAAGTCACAGAAAAGAGTCAGTCCAAATTTCAAAAAATATATAAAAAAAATCTGTTTTTTTTTTTCGTTCAGGCTTTTAAGCAAACGGTTGGCGTACATCGTATAAAGGATGGATTTTGGTGAACTAGGATGATGAAACTCACCCAAGAGATTCAAATCAACACAACAATAGGTGAACGCTGGTTCTCTGCTACTTATATCTCTGCAAGATTTTAATAAAAAGGGTAGAAGGAATCGTATTAGAATTTAATAAAAACGAGAAAAGAGAAGTTGCTTTCCAGACAGGAAATCGATCAAACAGTTGGCATACAGCGTGTGTAAAAAGAGATTTTTTTTTTACGAACAGGGATGATAGAACTCACCCAGAATTTGACTGAAATCAACAGAAAAAGAAAGCTATATGCTATGGATCTATTTGAGCTCTGAGTTGTGTGAAGAAATCAATAGGACAGTGGGACTATTTATAGCCGAAATGATCAAGTCGGCAAAATATAAGAAGGAAACCAATTCCTTTTAGAAGTATAATTCTTGCAGCTCAAGGTTTTACAAATTAAGGAAACATTATTTTTGGCGTGAATTCTTGTATGGCGGAAATTCTAGAAACAAAATAGATTACTTGCTGCAAAAGTTTCATATAAAAGTTGAAGAAACGGAAAAGAAAAGGGCGGAAGAAAGACGTCCACTTTTCCATATGCTGAAGAACTCTCGTTAGTCAACAAAATTCCAATTAATGCTAGCGGATTGGGCTTATAAAATCATGCAATTTGGGCTTCATTACTATAATAAAGTTAGTTTTCACTTATAGTTAAAAATTGGCGGGATTTACATTGACTTATTTAAATAAGGAAAATAGCCCCAATTTAAAACTTAGAAGTCCATATATATATATATATATATAAATCAAACTTCAAGAACTCCTAAATACGAGTATAAATTATATATAAATTTGAATTTCAAGTTCAAGAACTCCTAAATATGAGTATAAACTATTTATACGTTTGAATCTCAAGTTGAAGAACTCCTGAATATGAGTATAAACTATTTATAATTTAAATCCCAATTGAAGAACTCTATGAAATGAGTATAAATTTTCTTACTTCAAATTCAAGAGCTCCTTGATACGAGTTTAAACTATCTAATGAACTTCAAGTCTTGAGACTTATTCATTCCCAAGTACAATTGTCTACGAACAAGTCTCAAGGGGGCATTTGTAGACATATAAAATTTATTGGGAAAATAAATAAATATTAATTTTATATTTTATTTATATTTTAGGAATTTTATTAAAGATCAATCCTAAATTAAATAAATATAAGTTGATATTTAAAAGATGGAGATTTTCGACCAATTAAAAATTGAAAAGTATCATTTCTTGGTCATTAAGTCAAAGATTTGATGGAGATAACTACCAAAATTAAGGAGCCAATAGAACAGTGCCACCTCAGCCCTAAAGCCCGTCTTGGAGTCCAAAAGCCCACCAAGTCCACTACATTTTCACCTATAAATAGGGGTGATTGGAGAGGTCAAAGGACACACCACAAGTTACATTGAAGAGCTCAAGAGTTGTAGGGAAATTCTCTACAATATTCAAGGCGTTCTTCGCGGCATTCAAGGCATTCTTCGTAGAGTTCAAGGAGTTCTTCATCAAAAGCGTCCCAAATCTAGCGTTTGACCCAGAAATAAGGCGTTGGCCCTCTGGATTAACGTTATAAGTCAAAACTTCGAATCCAATCAAGATCAAGGAGGCTAAATCTCCGAAAATCTCGGAAGTTATTTGAAGATCTTTCAAGAACAAGTCGAAGAGGCGAATCAGAGGAGAAATATAGAGATTGTAACTCGCATTTTTACTTCAAATCCGCAAATATTTATTTGTACATGATTTATTGTGTTTGTTATCAATACATAAAATTTATGTTTACACCACGCATCACAGGATGTGGGAGACTATTGAAAATGGTCTCATTCGTGTGACACAGATGTATCGGTCCTGTCACAACCCGAATTCTAGTGTATAAGAACGACTAAAATTCATTGGACAGTCAAGGTGAAACAACATAAAATAAATAAAGGAACATTCTCGGATACAAAGAATTATTTATTGAAAGCGAAAACAATTGATTAACTTGCTTTCAATTACCAATCTCAAAAGCTCATTTGAATAAATTTGTTATGTAAGTGTCGAGAGTAAATCAAATAGGGCGTCGAGCATGAAACTCATCAAATAAATATCAGAGTTGAAAGAATTTAAAACACGAATAAATATCGGTGTTGCAGCGGAATGTAATCAAATCCCAAGGTTATATGTATGAAGACATATAACCCAAGCTTAAACAGCACTTGACTCGAAACAACGAACGCCACCAAGCACACCACACCATCATCATCCGACATAACCTGCACGTTTTAGAAATAACATGCAGGGCTGAGTACTTCATACTCAGTGAACACATGCCAAAATAAATTGAAAGCTTGCTCGATAGAGCTATATAATTGAACTTGCCTTTCTTGCTGCATCACAAGTATTAGAGTTATAAAACAGTTAACTTGTGCATGCAATAAAATCATTTCACTTTTGAAAATGCTTGCCCAAGAAGTAATATATTTCAAGTATATACCAGATCTACAATCAAATAGTAGTGCCGACAAGTAGGCCTCCTTCTCAAACACCGTGACCGGCTTACCCAAGGGAAAGCACACAATCACTAACATGTGTACACAAAATCCCATCTCACACAGGACTGAATTTGTCTTCCTCAAGTAGGTGGTAACTTATATCAAAGCTCAAAAATTGGCTAGTTAATTAATTTAAAACTAACATAATATGATAATAGTAATCACAAATCGATTTGTTTCGGTTAGAAAGCCCACCTGTCATCCAGTGGTTTTGCTCGTAATACCTCGTTCCATCTCGCTCCTTACTTCTGGACTCCACTCGTTTCTTACTATCAAACTTGACTCGTTCCTTCAAGGTTAACATTCTTATAAAGACGAGTTCAATTTCTCGTATAAAAATGATATCTAAACTCGATTACTCAGATTTCTACTTGACTCGGGATTCTTAACTTATCTTGACTTATCTAACTCGATCTTTCTTTGTTTCTTGGCTCTACCCAAGTACTAGACTCTCAGACTCAGGTACTGGACTCAACAATGTCCAATTATTTTAATAATAAATAATTCACAATATCAAGAAATCACTATTCACATCACACGTCTCATTTTTCTCGATTTCTCGAGTTAAACGAACTCAGAAAATTACGAAATTAATTCTCGGTTACTAAAATCACAAATTATTCAGAAACAGACTTTCAGATCAAAAATCGGACATTCATAAATAGATAAACGATCGACTTCGATAAATAGATGGAAAAAGAAAATTTTTTCAAATATAATTAAATATTCTAGAAAAATTCTAGAAAATCACATAAATTCATTTAATCATAATTATAAAGTCGGAAACTCATTCAAGACTCGGTTATTAACTCATGTTGACTAAACTCTACTCGACTTTTTAACTTAAAAATTGTTGGAAAATTTATTAAAGTTTTGATTGATTCCAAAACCAACTGACCCCAACCGAGTAGATGTTGCCAGATCCTATTGTTTATAGTTAGGCTCGCTGTTTGAGCATTATTGAGATTTTATCTTTACAGGTCTCCAGCTGAAGACGACAACAAGGCATCACTCGAAGAGAACATCAGATGTAATTAAAGACAACTGAGTGTTTAAAAAGGGGGAAGTTACATTCACAAGATAGAACATCAGTTGAGCAATTCAAAAGGGAAGAAGAAAGTCATCTGAGCGTTCGAGCCAACTGAGCGTTCAAGTTTCAGAACATCAGCTAAGTTCAAAAGGGAAGATACAAGAGAACATCAGTTGTAAGAAAGACGATTGAGCGTTCGAAGCCAACTGATCAGAGTCAGATACAAGAAGGACAACTGAGCGTTCAAGATGGAACATCAGTTGTAGGACTCAATCAGTTAGATCAACAGCTTGAAGTTCAAAGTCAGCTGAGAGTTCACATGTTCCTACTCAGACAGAAGCATTCAGATAGAACATCAGCTGAAGACCAATCAGATGAAGATCAAACGACTCAACCGACTGTCAAATGTTGGAGGTCAAAGGTTAAGATTTGAATTTCAAACAAGGAAGTCACGTGAAGGTTTAACTCTCTGTTATTACCTCATTTGGCTCAACACAAGGCTGTCTCAGATGGAAAGCAGAAGCATGCAGTTGCCAAATCCGGAAAGTTTGCAGAGATGAGAGACAAGCCATCGCTTTCAAAGAACAGAGATCAACAGCTCTTCCAACGGCTAGTTGATTCTCTCCGCCTATATATAGAGGCCTTCATTGATTCAACAGATACAAGACAGACAAGAGCGAGAAGAGATCAAAGAGCGAAAGAAAGAACCAAATACTTCACACGAGCTGAGCTGCATTCAATCTCTTAGAACATCATTAGTTGAGAGTTCTAGAGTAATAGATTCTGTCTTAGTGTCTTTTGATCCAACCTTGAGAACATCACTTGTTGAGAGTTCGTAGAGTGTTAGATCATAGCTCACTTCTTGTTCGAGCTATTAGTTGGAACCCCACCCTTTCTTACACCTGAAAAGGTTATTAGGACCCTACTCTTCCCGTAACTGAGTAGATAGGTTGATTAGTACCCGTAAACTAATCTGTAAGGTTGATAAGTACCCGGAAACTTATCTCAACGGTTGCAAAGCCCGCGTAAGCTTTGTGGTATGTCCAGAAGAACTTGGACTGAGTTGTGTGGACTCACAACTCCCCGTGGACGTAGGAGTTCTCTCCGAACCATGTTAAATCTTGTGTGTTGTGTTTATTTTTCAGTTCTTATGGCATATTCAACTGACTAACTAACCTGCATACAAACTGCATTCTTCCATATCAACTGTCTTGGTTATTGACTAACCTTGCACTTAAGCGTGAGTTGATTTTATACGAGTTAATTTTCACCACATTCCGCACAACACTTCACTTCCAACTGAGTGTTTCTTACTCGGTTGTGATTCCAACTGAGTTGCATTTCTCGGTTGTGTTATTTTTAGGGGGTTGTTTTAAAAAGTTTTATCTGGTGTATTCCCCCCCCTATACACCAGAACTCGTATCGGGACCATCAAGTAGTATCAGAGCAGTGGTTCAAAAGACTACTGACTCTGTTTCACAAGGTGTGAATTCAAGGTGTTTTCTTCAGTGGTCAACTGAACAGATCTCTTTATCACGCTAGTGCATATCTGCTTGCATTTTTCTTCTGTTGTTGTGTGCAGATGGATGTTAAAGACAAGATCGTGGTCATGTTCTCGGTTGTGAACTATACATCCTGGAGGATTCGGATGAAGAAGATCCTACTGTCAAAGCATCATCGAATGCAACAAGTACTCACATCCGGACCGATCATCATTAGAGAGAGAATCACTCGCACTCCTACAAATCCCAATGATGGGGATGCAACTGTGGAGTTAGTGGAGAAGAAGCCAGAAGACTTCACTCCAGAAGAAGCCAAAGTGAGCCAGTTGGACATCTGGGCTCAGAGCACGATCATGTCCACAGTTGGACAAGACTATCTGCCTTGGATAGAAGAGTGCGAAACCGCTAAAGAGATGTGGGATATCCTGGCATCTCTGAGTGAAGGAAGCGACGAAACAAAGGAGAACAAGTTCTCACATGCTTGCCAAGATTTCGACAACTTCTGCTTGAAAACTGATGAAACCATTGATCAGTTAGAGCTCCGGTTCATGGACATCATCAGAAGGATCCAGTCCATCCGAAGAAGAAAATATACTTTGAGAGAAATTAACCTCAAAGTATTACAAGCTCTACTAGCTGAGTGGGAATACCTTCACCAACATCCATGAGAGCCGAGCTGACCTTGGTGAGATGGGAACTGAAAGATTGTTCTCAATTCTGAAGGGAAATGAGTACAAGGTGAACCGACGAAGGTCAACTCAGTCCTCGGCTCAGACGAGTCGACATGAGGATGTTGGTTCAGCCACCAAGTCAGTAGCACTCCGAGCTGACTATTCAAAGCCGCGAACATCAAGGCCAACAAGATCAGCGGACACAGCTACGAAGGAGCCAAGCAGAGAAGAGCTGCAACAGAACATAGCCACCCTGTCAAAGAAGCTAGCTGACATGGACACTCAGTTCGGAAAATAGAAGAGGTTCTACAAATCTAACCGAACTTAAGATAACTCAAAGCCTGTGAACAACAGTTGCTTTGAATGCGGCAAGGAGGGACATTTCAAAGCAGATTGTCCAGACCTCTTGAAGAAAGAGAGAGAAGCATTGAGGGCCAAGCAAACTGGAAAGAACAAGGCCATGGTTGCAGAAGAAGCAGCTGACGACATGGACATCTTCACTGACACTGAAGATGAGGATGAGCTGACTTCTACCAACAACGCTATCGGTCAGGATCAATGCCTCATGGCACTTGGAACCGACCAGGATGATATTGAGGTACACTCTAGTCCTGCTAATTAAAATTCTTCCAATATTTCTAACATGCAGGAAACACTGGATGAAGAGTTCGAACCCTCCTGGAGTGACTTTCAAGAACTCAGTGAGGAACTACATTAGCAATCGGTTGAGTTTAAGAGTCTCCAAACTTGAAGAATTCTTAACCGAAAAGGACGATCTGATCAAGAGTCAAACTGAAGAGATAGATAATCTCAAAAGTCAACTGAATGCGGTCAACCGAACTAATGCTCCAACCGATGAGGAGTTGACGAAGCAGATCAAGGAGCAGCAAGATCAGTTGAAAAAGCAAGAGGCTCAGATCGACCAGCTGATAAAGAAGTCAGACGGACAAACCGAGCATATAGCTGTCCTCCTCAAGGAGTTGCAAACTGAGAAGGATAACTTAATAAAGCTATATCAGTCATCCAAGATCATCGAGAATCTCATCAGTTACAGCCGACAGATAGATGACATGTCAGGACTCGGTTATGATGTGATCAAGGATACTAGAATCCCTCCAGCGACCTTCATCAAAGCTGTCAAACCTAACATAGTTGAACCTGAATCTCCCCAGAGTAATCCAACCTCCACCTCTCAGCAAGCTCAATCGACCAAGGGAACTACAATTGAGAAGGGAAAAGGAGCAGTAGATGGAGGACAGAACGTTCCATCGGTTGGGACATCAACCGAGGGGGAATGTTCCAAGAGTCAGAAGAGGAATCAGAGGCGTCAGAGACACAATCGAAACCGAACTCAGAACCGACCTCTGAATCAACCTCAGAGTCAACATCAGAAAGAATGGAGCCGACCGCAGAACCGACAAGGATCCAACCATCTGAATCAACAGCGGTTCCATCATCAGTTCAACCAGAGGTTCCAACCTAGTCAACCGATAAGGAACAGGTCGAACAGCTGGAGATATTCATGCCACAACATGAACCACCAACAGGGCATGAACAGCTATAGACAACATTCAGGGAGTTAGAATCCGAATCAGCCACAAAGATTCCAACATGGAGTCCGGCCTCATAGACAAATCCAACAGGATAAAAATCGCCATCAAAACAGGGGGAAAGCCTCTTCTCCGAAAGCTCACAATGGGAGAAATCCATCTCCTCCCAAGAAGCAGAACATCACTACTAACAACAAGCCTAAGGATGACCGAGGTGTTGTTATAGTTGATGATGAAGGAAAAGTGATCTGGAATGATAAATCTATCCGAGTATACAGGGAAAAACGAATCACAGTTCAAGGGGGAACTGGTTCTAACCCTCTAGGACCCAACTGAAATTGGGGACCTAAGCGAGTTTCTCCTTGCAGGTACAGGAGAAACAATTGAGGAAGAATAAAGCATCACGGACCATGTGGGTGATGGATAGTAGATGTTCGAAACACATGACAAATCTGAAGGATTTGCTTGGGAGTTTCGTGGAGAAAGAAGGACCTTCAGTTACCTTTGGTGACAACTCAAAAGGTCACACCAGAGGCTACGGTACCCTTGAAACCAATCACGTGTCGATTTCTAATGTTTCATATGTTGATGGATTGAAGCATAACTTGCTCTCCATCAGTCAATTCTGTGATAATGGTTTCTCTGTCAAGTTTGATGCACAGGGTTGCAGGGTTAAAAATGTCGGAATAAAGTAGGTCATATTGTTGGGAAATCGATCCCCAACCGGGAATGTCTACTATGCTGACTGGAATAATAGTCCTCATAAAACCTGCCTGTTATCAAAGAGCAGTTCAGATGTGAGCTGGCTATGGCACAAAAGGCTCAACCATCTGAACTTCAAGACTATGAACCGACTTGCCAGATAAGAACATGTAAAAGGCATACCAAACCGAGTGTTTTTAACAATACATATCTGCAGTGCATGCCAGTTGGGAAAGCTAGCTAGATCCTCCTTCCGGTTGAAGACAACTCCCTCAATCGACCGAGTGTTACAGCTGATCCACATGGATCTCTTCGGGCCAGTTACACCAAAAAGCATGAATGGTAACGAGTATACACTTGTTGTAATTGATGACTATTCCAGATACACGTGGACCATTTTCATGCGTCACAAGAGTGAAACCCGAGATGAGCTACCCAAGTTGATGGATCGGATATCAAACCAACAAGAGATGAAAATCATTTCCATCCGATCAGATCGTGGAACCGAGTTTCTAAATGAAACCATCATCGAGTACTGCGAGAAGCATGGAATTACTCATCAAACATCAGCTGCACGTACTCCGCAACAGAATGGAGTAGCCGAGCGAAGGAACCGAACGCTGAAGGATGCAGCTACATCCATGTTGACAAGCTCAACTCTGCCAAAGAGATTATGGGCTGAGGCCATCAACACTGCCTGCTACACCCAGAACCGATCTCTTCTAACCAAGCGGTTGGGAAAGACTCCATACGAGCTATGGAGACGCAGGAAGCATGATATTTCATATTTTCGCGTTTTTGGTTCTAAGTGTTATATTCACAACAATGGGAAGACTCAGTTGAAAACTTTTTATGCCAAGGCTTCGAAAGGCATATTTCTCGGATATGCCGCTCGAATCAAGGCTTATAGAGTTTTCAACAATAGCTCTCATGTTGTGGAGATAACACCTCATGTTAGTTTTGATGAATCTACTTTTGAGTGCAGGGAACAAGCTAAAGGACAACAGGCTGATCCACATGTTCCACCTGTTCTCACCAGATCGCAAGCACTAAGGGAAAAGAATCTAGCTGAACCATTAGTATGGGCAACCGAGCATGATGATCCATACTCCTCTGAAGATGAATACGAGGACCCCAGCTCATCTCAAGGGGGGAACTCCAGCTGATGTCACTCCAACTGCATCAGCATTCGAAGCCCAACCAAGCCCGGTTCAAAATATTGTCAATGTTGAGGATCCAGACTCAACAGCTGATCAATCACCAGTTCTGAAGATTCCAGCATCTCCTACGAGTCAGGATTCACCATCAGTTGAAATTCTGGAACAGCCACTGTTGGAAGAAGAAGGAAGACGCAACCGAAGATGGTATGTAGATCACTCCACTGACAACATCATCGGAGATCCAACCGAAGGTGTGCGTACAAGGAGTAGAGTTGCAAATCCAGATTCGACTGAGGAAGATTCCAACACTTACGCTCAATATGCTGAGGAATTGGCAGTTCTTGGGGAGTTCGAGCAAGCTGGAGATGTTGCCATGATTTCTTGCTTCGTAGCTGATGTACCAGAACCGAAAAATGTTGTGGAAGCTCTCAACTGTGTTCACTGGACAACAGCCATGCAAGAAGAACTGAATGAATTTCTACGCAACTGTGTATAGGAGTTGATAGAAAGACCAAATGGTGTCAAAGTCATTGGATTAAAATGGATTTTCAAGAACAAGAGAGACGCCATTGAATTCATCATGAGGAATAAAGCAAGGTTGGTAGCTCAGGAATATTTCCAACAAGAAGGAATTTATTTTGAGGACTCCTTCGCACCAGTTGCAAGGCTGGAAGCCATCCGAATCTTTCTAGCCTATGCTGCATTTCACAAGTTCAAGGTCTATCAGATGGATGTGAAGTGTGCCTTCCTCAACGGTGATATCAAGGAAGATGTATATGTTGAACAGCCTCCCGGTTTTGAAACTGAAGATGGAAGAGTGTATAAGTTGAAGAAAGTAATCTATGGATTAAAACAAGCACCCAGGGCTTGGTATGACACTCTTTGTGGTTTTCTTCTGAACTCGGATTTCAAACGAGGGTCAGTTGACAAAACACTGTTTACCATCAAAGTTGGAGAAGATATACTTGTTGTGCAAATCTATGTCGACGACATCATATTCAGTTCCAAGTCGGAGGAGCTGTGTGAAAAATTCTCAAATCTCATGAAGGAGAAGTTCGAGATGTCGATGATGGGCGAGATGAATTATTTTCTTGGACTTCAGGTGAAACAGTCATCAAAAGGAATTTTTATCAATCAGTCCAAGTATACAAAGGAGCTCATCACCAAGTTCGGATTGCAGACAAGTAAGACCACAAGGATCCCGATGAATACTAACTGGAAGATTGAACCTGGAACTGAGGGAAATCTCGTGGATGCCAGTAAGTATAGAGGGATCATCGGTTCTTTGCTATATCTAACCGCCAGTCGGCCAGACATATCTTACGCGTTTGGAGTGTGTGCTCGGTTCCAAGTTCAACCGAGGGAAGCTCACATGTTGGCAACGAAGAACATCATCAAGTATCTGAAGGGAACTGTAAATGTTGGGTTGTGGTATCCAACCGACGACAACATCCAACTGACCTGATACTCAGATGTAGATCTAGCCGGAGATCGATTGGACAGGAAGTCCACATCTGGACATTGTCAGTTCATGGGAAGCAAGCTAGTTTTGTGGTTCTCCAAGAAACAAGCATGTGTTGCCACTTCTACAACCGAGTCAGAGTATATGGCTGCCGGTAGCTGTTGCATGCAAGTGTTGTGGCTCAAGCAACAGCTGAGAGACTATGAAGTTGCAACTGGACAGGTTCCCATTCATTGTGATAGCTCAAGTGCCATTGCTATCTCTTTGAATCCCGTTCATCACTCTCGGACGAAGCACATTGACATCTGACATCATTTCATCCGAGACCATATTGAGAAGAAGGACGTATCCATGGAGAAGATTCCAACTAAGATTCAGAGAGCAGATATCTTCACTAAATCTCTAGCCGAAGCACGGTTCAAGATGTTATGTGATTTACTTGGATTGTTGGATCCATCAGATGAGGAACCAGCTAAGGTGAAGAGATAGATATCCATCTGAGGGGGAAGCTCAAATAAAAAGGAAATCTCAGATGCAGATCACCAACCGAAGACATCAGATGAGGATTGCCAACCGAAGACATCAAACGTCAGTTAATAGACGAACTCGAGTCAGCTGATGGTATGCTGCAACGTAGGATCAGACGTCAGTTGAACAGACGAACTCGAGTCAGCTGATGGTATGCCGCAACATTGGAACACAGCTGATTCCAACATCAGCTGACAGGTGAACACAGCTGATTCCGACATCAGCTGGCAGGTAACATTGATGGCTGAAGGTGTTATGATCTTAAATGAGAATGCTTGAAATAAATTCAAACATTCTTGAGCATGTTAGTTACATTAAAATAGCCATCATGTCGCATTTAATGTAAAGTACAGCTGAACATCGATAGCCTACTTTATAGTGCAACTGGGCTGACATGAAAAACTGTACACCTTCTCACGTGCTGGTTGGAACTCGGTTCATGACGTCAAGTCAAAGCTAGTCAACAGTCGCGTGATCTGAGCTGTTGATGGATTCGCGTCATTCAACCCTAGCCATCGATTTCAACCGAGTCAAAAACCTATGAAAGGCGGAAAATCAGGAAGTGATCTCTTACCTTCCTCATTCGTGTTTATCTGCAGAACTATTCATCATCTTCTAAGATTTTGTCTAACCTTTTTCTGCAAGATTTTCCTTCCTTCTTATATATATCTTCTCAGTGATATTATATGGCACCCAAAGGAAAGAAAATGGCTTCTTCCGGACCCTATCTAGTCCCCACCTCGTATGAAGAATCGTTCGACCTGCTGGTTTCGAAGATTCACTTCGAGCAGATCCTATCCGACGATGAATTGGAGTCGCCGGTGTTGGCTCCCCTTGCAAATATACTCAGGGAGATCGGCCTACTGGAATGGGCAAAGCTCTTCCCCTCGCACCTGCTCAGGCGCCAGGTTGGAGAATTCTATGTGAATCTGCAGTCGTCCATCGACAGCAGAGATGGAGTCACAATAGAGGTCTCTTGTCGGCAACGCGACGTTCCGGCCAGAACCATTCGCCGTGTTTTTGTCCCCATTGCAGTGTCCGACGTTCTTTGCCACGTCATTCCTGTAAACCACACCGCCACGGACTTCTTTGAAAATATAACTGATGAGCAAGCCGATGAGTTTCTGGAGAATGCTCTGATCACTCCGGAAAGGTTAAAGAGCAATATGCAGAGGACCAAATTAAAGCCAGAATATCGACTCCTGTTCGATGTTGTCTCCAAGGTCGTGTTCGGCTACAGCGGAGCGTTCGGAGACATCAGCCGACCAAAACTTAAACAATTGATGGCATTGGAGCACAAACACGAGATCAACTAGTTCCAATATTTTCTGAACCAGCTGACCCTAGAGAAGCAGAAGATCTCCGAGACCACAACCGACTCAGGGGAGAGATTGTTGAGTGTCAAGGGGACTTTAAATTTCGGTTGCAAAATATCTGCTCTAATCCTGCTAGCAACCAAGGGTCAGAACATGGTATGGGAGGACTACGAGGAGACCCCTGTGAAGAAATTGATGTTGTTCCCAACAGCAAAGAAGGCGCAGGAGGTGATTAGGAGTGTCTATACTCTTATGGAGAAGAAGGATGCTGGGAAGACAACTGAACCCAAGGACACAGCTGAGGAGGCACCAGCTGTCACTCGCCCCTCCAAATCGAAAGCTGCACGCCGATGCAGAGCTGAGTCGGAGAAAGAGAAGGCGGAGGAGCCTGCCCAGAAGAAGCTGAGGGTGAGGTTCAAGAAGTCGATTGCTGTGTCAGCTGAGGACATGCCGGCTGAGGAGCATGCCGAGGAGCCAGCTGAAGAGCCAGCTGAGGTGCCAGTTGAGGAACCAGCTGTTGATGCACCAACTGAGGAGGAGGCGCCAGTTGAGACGGCACCAGCCGAGGAGCCATCCGAGTCGAGCCACTCAGCTGAGGCAGCTGTCTTCAAGATCGTCCCTCGCGTTGCTGGAACTGATGAGGCGGAAGGAATGGAGACAGACGTGACATCGGATGCTTCTTCCTCCTCTGAGGAAATTGAAGACGTTCTAACCTCCCCCACGGCAAGAGTTGATGCCGTACCGCCCCAAGAGCCTCTTTCTCTCTCAACCGAATCACAGCCAAATGTTTCGAGCTCATTGCTCGATGCCAACATTGAGACCGTTTCTTCGGCCAATGTTGAGGAACCTATTGATACCCCCCCCCTCCCCACATAATTTGATATTCCGAGCTCCCAGCTCGATGCCAATGTTGAGACCACTTCTTTGGCCAACATTGATGAAACCCTTGAACCATTGCCTTATGAGAATCTATCTCCCTCCCCCATAGATGACGATGCTGACCTTCAGGCCGTCGCGCTGGAGCATGAAGGTAAGGTGGCCTACTGCTTCCAGAAGCTGATAGGGATGTTCCTAGAAGCACGCGACATGCCAATCTTCGCTACTCTTGGAACCGAGCTGCTGTACCAGTTCAACCTGATCTTCAGTCACTGGTATGTGAAGGAAGATACAATCAGGGTACACAGCTGGGACTGGCTGAAGGCGGACGAGTCTCGCATCCGAGACTACTTCAATTATGCCAACCTAGAAGTCACCTACAACAACAAGGTGGCCCTGCTGACACGTCGTTTGGACCTCAGCAAGGCAGAAGGCACTGATACCAGGGAAACAGCTGGACAAGATTGCATTGAATTCCTCGACAACAAGCTAATCAAGTCAATTGACTTCCTCAATGATCTGGACGCAGCCGCCGCCGCAGCAAAGAATGAAGAAGAAGAGCTTCAACTGTACATGGCCAACCGTCAAGCCATGGTTACAGTTGAGCAGCCAGCTCTGATTGAACACCAAGCTCCAGCTGATCAGCCAGCGCCCTCATCTGAAGACATTTGCGAACTGATAGCTGAGAGGGTGAACTAGTTGAGGATGGAGATGCTTGCCAACTTCCAGCAAAACAAAGAAGATCAGCTGAGGATGTTGGAAGCACAAGAGGAGAAGAACAAACAGCTGGTGGAGTAGAATGTTTCACTAAAGACAAAACTGGATGAATTCTCTTCCTCCACTAGCCAAGACATTTCTGAACTGAAGACAACCACCCTTGGGATCAAGTCTGAGCTGAACATCTTCCAATCCCTGTCTGATTCCAACCTCGCGAAATCCCAACAGACTCAGGATGAAGAATGGGAGTCTCGGTTCGAGTCAAGATGGGCTGAGTTCGTTGCTTTCCAGACTGAGGTAACTGAAACATTTGCTGGATTGAGGAAAGCCGAACAAGAGCACCATGACTCCGAACTGGCGAAGAAGGTGGGAATAGAGTGCGCGGTCGATGAACTCTTCAACCGTATTCAACAAGTCGAACAACAGCTCACCTCTCTGGATGGATCAGTAGCCAACCTTGTTGTTGATACCAAAAAGGGGGAAGATAAAGAGGCGGATGTTGAGATGCAGGGGGAAGAAGAGACCCAGGCTGAGGAAGAAATGCCAGCTGCTGCAAAATCCCAGCTGAAGAAGAAGACTCTGAAGAAGAAGTCCGCTCCCAAGTCAACCGAAGTCGGCGGAACTGAAATGGAAAAAGACTTGGAGCAGGCGGAGCAGTTTGGAGTTTCTTACAACTTCATAGCCGAGATCGCAGCCGAGCTTGATTCGGAACTCGACGGTATCACAACCGAAGAGTGTATTGCTGCTGCCAAGGCTATGGATGTTGCTGAGAAAGATTATATGAATCCGAGTTGGATCAAGAAGTTTGCTGCCAGCCAGGCTAGAAGAGTAAACCAATTTGAAGAGGAGCTGACAAAGATAACAAAGAACTTGGACCGGAACATTGCCTCCCGCAGCCGTCGCCGCATTGACAAACATCAGGTTAAGGCTGAAGCTCGGCTGAGACAACAGAGGTTGCCAGGAAAGGTCAAGGTCCAAAGTCGGTTCAAGCACGTGGACAAGTGGATGCCAGTTGAGTGGAATGAAGAATGGGAGTCATTCAAGCAAGAGTTCGTGAATGACTTCTATTACAGAAAGGTCTTCTCAACTGACGATCCAAGAAAAGCCTTCAACGAAGCCCTGACCGAGTTGCACTCAGGGGACCTGGACATGTTCAGCCAGTTCAGGCGTGCCATGATAGAAGCAAAACTGGACATGAACACAGTTCCGGAGCCCTAAGAGGGTCACTTATCGGCCTCCCTTCCTCCCAGACTCCCGAAACCCTGACCGACAAAAGATATCAGCTAAGGTAAGGCAGGTTTGCAAAGAGCATGGGGTTGACATAGCAAAGGAGTCAGAAGCGAAGAGAGAGATTTTTGTTAGAATTTTTAGCAAATATGGGCTTAAGTTTTAGCTCAGTTAGTTTTTTAGCAACTGATGTAACTTTTTTGTTTTGTGCTTATCTTTGTAACCATCAGTTGTAATAAAAACTATTCAGTTATACGATTCAACTTGACGTACAATCTCTCATTGTCCAAGCTCTGAATCGCAAAGTTATCTCAATACCATGTTATAATTGTGCTAACCATTTGATGTTTTAATCTTATAGACTGTCTAGAATTTCAGCTGAGATTTTGGATAGGTCACTAGGATTTAGATCAGTTTGATTTGTAAGAACTTTATAAGGGGTTTTGGCATCATCAAAAAGGGGGAAATAAAAGTTCTCGGTTTTGAATGAAAATAGTTTCATTTATCATATAAAAATTCAAGAAATCCAAATATGGAATCGGATTTGAAATCCGAGACCTCATTCAAAAATTCTTGGAATAAAGTAAGACACTATTTTTCTCGTAAAATGTGCACATGTTTTAAAAATTTCCAAAATTTCACGATTAGCTTAAAATAAATCTAATCGAACAATTATCCAATAAATTTCAAATTTCGATTTGTAAATCAAATAACTCCTAATTCAATTCCTCGTAAGCTTCGACTTTATTTCTTCTCAAGCATAAAGATTCGTATTTACTCGATTAGAGTTCCCATAGGCTCGATTTAATTTTCTAAGCTCAATCGTCTCATATTTTTACTTACCTTTATTTTTAATTTTAGAAAATCGACTTAAGTGCACAAAATCTTTGTTTTGTCATAACTTCTTCATACGATCTCCGAATTCAGAAATTCAAAAGGCTATTATACTTGTTTTAATCTCAATTTCATCTTGGAATCATTGTTTACATCATATATCATCAAAAAGTTTCCAGATTTTCCTCTTTAATTTTCTGCACTAACTTAAAATCTTCATACTTGATCTTTTTCATCATTTTCAAGTTCTATCATTCTTAGAATAATTCTAATTGATCAAATTCATCATCAATTTCATCTTACAAGCTCAAACATTCAAAAATCACAACTTTTATAGCTCATTTGGTTCGACTTTTTCAAGCTTTTAAGCAAATGAAATTCTTTCTTCAATTCCTCTTAAACTTAAGCTTAAATTATACTTGATTTCACTTATCACTCATCTCACAAATAATCAAGACTTCACAACATCAAAAACCATCAAATTCCTTAGGCATATTGTTCGAAATCTTTGGGATAAAATTCACAAAAATTCATGCTTCTCTTCTAGTCACTTAATCATGCATATATCATCACATAACTCTCAATTCTAACATCACTTCATCAAAAACATCACAAAATCACAAATTCTTCCTATATCTCACAAATCGGCATTCTTAAGAAATCATCAAATAATTCATACTCTTTAATTTCTTATATTTTTCATGCATCCTAGTACTCAAATTCATTAATATCATCATCAAATCATCACGATCATCGAAATAAAAATCCCTCATATCCTTCGAAATTTTCGTTGTTAAGAGCATAAGAATTTTTTTTCTCAAGTTGATCATACACAACATCATAGAATAAATTCTAAAACTCATTTTTATCACAAAAATCATGATCATCAAGAACAATATGTGAAAACTCCCAATCTTGGAGGTATTTTCGGCACTCTCATAGTTTTAGGGTTCTCGGATTTCTTTTAATAAATCAAAACATAGAAGATACAAAGGATCATGGATTCAAACTTTGAAGATCAAGACCAAATTATCTCCTTAAAATTTCCAGATTTTTCGAAGGGTTTATGAGAGGAAAACGACATGGAAATCATAGGATTTTGGTGGAAGTTCTTACTTATCTCCTTGCTCAATGGATTAGACTCGATTCCTCGCAACTCTAACTTCCTTTCCTTGCCTTAATCGAAGAGAAATGAAAGCTTAGGGAGGCTGCAAATTTTCGGCAGCTCAAGGGAGAGAGGAAGAAATACTCATCAAGATTCAAGAGTTCTTACTTGAAATTGAAGAAATAGGGATTGAAGCTTGATTCCAATACAACTCTAGCTCATTTCTTGAGCTTAATTGAAGAAGAAGTGAAGGTTGGGTGTTGCAGCTGTTCTCGGCAGAGATGGAGGAAGAAAGAGAGAGAGTTGAGGGAGAGAGATAAGGGAGAGTGAGAGAGAGTGAGTGAAAGTAAGAGTGGGAGAGAAATGAGAGAGTGTGATGCACTTGAGAGAATGAGAGTGGGGGATAAAATAGTGGGAAGGGAGAGAGTATGTCGATGAGATGAGGGAGAGAAATTTGATCTTTATCAAATAAATATGTCCGGAAGAAAATATTTTCCGGTGTAAAACATCCCTCTTTAATCAATTAACTCTCAAACGGCTCAAAACTCACCACGACACTTTCTCGGCATCCACTTTCACTCTAACTGATCACATTCTTCACCAAATAAATCAAGGGTTCGAAAAATCCAATTTTCGGATCAAAATTCCAAAAAATGAAGAAAACGTAAAAAGTTACTATTCATATTCGCTCCCATCGAAATAAAATTTTCAAACTCGACTCAAATGAACTCAGAAAATTCTTAAACTTGTACCATTGTTCTTAAAATAAACTCTAGATTCAAAAGATACTAATTTGACAAAATTCAGAAATAATCGATGAATAGTGAATTCTCGTCGGCACTTACTATTCATAATAAAATTAACTTTCTCAGAATTTCCCGAAATTCGCACACATACTTACCTTCACATTCTTATGCTCATATAACTCATCACATCTTCATTTCGATTCACTGAAATGAGAAAATTACGTTTTTGCCCTCCAGGGGCATTTTGGTAATTTCACAAGAAAAAATTATTTTTCAAAAATTTTATCACATAATTTCGTACATAATCACATATGAACACATTTAATAAGCACTTACGCACATTTAATCATAATTAGGATGATTAATTAAGACTTAGAAAATTGGGGTATTACAGGTCCCTTCGCTCACTCCCGGAGAAGGAGAGACAACCCTGATGGTAGAACCAAAAGCCCAGGAGGCGTACACCAAAGAAGAAAGGGACATCGCGCAGCTTGATGAAATTGCAAAGAGTGTCACCTCTTTCACCGTCGGCAAAGCCTACGTGCCGAAGATTATCAATTGCTCCACAACAAAAGATATGTGGGAAGCCTTAGCTGCACTCTGTAAAGGCTCTGACGAGATAAAGGAGAATAAGTTCACCTTAACTTGTTAGAAGTATAAGAACTTCTCTCAGCTAACTGGGGAGTCCATTGACAAGATGGAGCTGAGATTCAAGGAGGTCTTAGTGGACATTGTGAGTGTTAGAAAGGGCAAATACTCTCAGCGTGAGATGAACTTAAAAGTTCTTTCTGCATTAGGCAAAGACAGGGCAGTCTATAGAGTCATCCATCAAAATTGGAGTGATCTCAGTTTGATGACAACTGAGAAGCTGTTCTTCATGCTCAAGTCAAATGAGTATGATATCCTCTGACTGAAGCACACCCAACTTCAGAAACTAGAACAGACCGAGTAGAGCTCAGCTGCTAAGCCAGTGGCGCTTCGAGCTGACTCAGGCAGATCCAAGTTCACCAGACCCTCACGGTCTGCTGACTCCTCAGCTAAGGATCGACCGAGCAGGTCCGATCTTCAGAAGAAGGTCGATGAAATGACCGAACAACTCGAGGAGATGAACTCCAAGATCGAGAAGTACAGGAGGATCAACAAGAGCAGACAGAGCTCAACTAAACCCTCCTCAAGGAACCTCCAAAGCGAAGGATGCTCTGAATGCGGGATGCCAGGACTCTTCAAAGCTGACTGTCATGATCTCTCCAAGAAGGAGAAAGAAGCCCTCCGAGGAAAGGCCAAGGAGAAGACCAAGGTCATCATCATAGAGGATGACATCGATGACACCGATGTATTCACAGAGTCAGATGGAGAGAAAATTGACTCGCCATCAAGCTCAGCAGGAAAAGACCAATGCTTCATGTATTGTCGGAAAAGTCAACTGATGAGGTAAACTCTTCTTTCCATCCCTCTCATATTATTTCTTATGTTAATCAATGTACATGAGAATTAGATGAAGACATCCAACCGTCTTGAGATGAGGTCGAACACCTGAGCAGATTGTGCATTGAACAAGTTGCAGAGTGCAAAGAACTGTAAGCTGAGTTTGACAATATGAGCAGTGAATTAATCATGAAGGATCACGACATAGAGAAGCTCGTGGAGGAAAACTGAAGACTTCATAAAGAAGTTGCTCAGTCAACCAACAGTCAGGTCATCAACTTGATCAACATGACCAAAACTCAGGAAAAATACATCACTCGATTGCAAATGAAGCTGAAGTTTGCACATATGAAATTAGTATCCCTTCATACCTCGAGCGCAGCTCTAGAGAGCATGTTAAGCCACCAAAGACCTCCTAAATATGTAGAAGGTCTTGGATACAACCCATCGAAGGACACTGGAGCTCAGTTAACTCAGTTCATCAAGGTAGCTCAATCTCTGACTGAGGTACCTCAAGTTCAACTGAACTCAGTCGAAGTCAAAGTTCAAGAGACTTCAATCAAACCTCAGACTGTCGAGACTTCTGTGAAGGATAAAGGAAAAAAAGGTTCTAACTGAAGAACTCAAGGAGCATGAAGTTGGTACATGAAGAGATGCCGAGAGATCCTTAAGAAAGTCAAGACCCCGAGGTCGCAGAGCGAGGGGAAACAGACGAAGTGGACCTTCGCAGCCAAGACAGAATCAGCCTAGGTGCAGGCCAAACTACTCAGCTCAGCATCATCAGCAAAGGCATCCGAACTAGGATAATCCTCATTTCTACCATCAGACATCCCAGTGCCTCACAACTACCAGCAAGCACATCAACAACATGGAAACTACGTTGATGAGTTCAATGGTACTAGTTATCCAGAGTTCGGGTATGCTCAAGGAGATAGACAGTT
Source organism: Schizonepeta tenuifolia (assembly GCA_029490685.1). Taxonomy (NCBI): domain Eukaryota; kingdom Viridiplantae; phylum Streptophyta; class Magnoliopsida; order Lamiales; family Lamiaceae; genus Schizonepeta; species Schizonepeta tenuifolia. The sequence continues at coordinate 9,888,850 of CM055956.1, forward strand.
TGGGTCAACTCCTAGACAGTTCTCACCTCAGAAGAATCGACCATCTCAGTTGAGTCGAAACCAAGCTTCTCAAAGATAAAGTTATCCACAACTCAACTAGACTGAACGCACACCCAAGGAATTTCAGTCAGCAGTCTACGTAGATAATGCAGGAAAGGTGATCCGAACTGATGACTTAGTTCGATTCTTTCAAGAAGCCCCACTTGCTTCCAAACCTGAATCCAACTGAGTTGGAACAGGAGTTCGTCCTGTAGGCTGCAGGAACAGGATGAATTGAGATCAAACTAACCTGTAAGGTCAATATGCATTGTTGGAAAAATACATGTTGATCTCTGAATGGAAATCACAAGTTGAGGGTTCAGCTGATTTCTTGTTTTCAATGCAAAGCTAGCCCTAATCAATAGGTTAAGCTTTTGAGACCGCGAGTGGGCTGACATGGAAACTCCTACACGCCTCACGCACAAGTACCAGTCACCATCGGACCCACGAACCGTGCCACGTTTCCAATAGACGAAACGTCTCCAATCCAAGCCATCGATCACGAAGAGGCGGGAATCATTCTTGTCCATTGATTCCATGCATCGTCTTCTCGAATTCATTAAGGGATCTACCCTTAATCCCATTACAATCTCTAAGTGTGCAATTCTTCTTTGCACAAGAAATTTCTCACTAAGTTCATAATTGAAGTTTGAGTTCTATTCCTTCAATCAAGATCTCAGAATTTCAGAATTCATCTTCACCATGAAAATCCATGTTGCAGGAAAATTGTCCTCAACTTCCATGCCAATTGACTTTAAGTTTGAAGAAATCAGATCGATGATTACATTCGAACTAGTTCTTTCTCTCTCCTATAAAGAGATGGATGCTATGAAGAAATTACTCAATCTTCTTGATTGGTCTGGTCTAAGAAATTGGGTATGCCATGAACCTCAATGTCACTTCCCTTCAAGCGTCGCAGAATTCTTTTCTCATTGAAGAAAAAAAAACAAGGAGGGAACCCTCCTTTCCTATGTCAGCTTACCCGTTTTCACTGGAGAGGTCGAAAGCATTCAAGCAAAAAATCCTGAACATCAATGTCGATAAATGCCTGAAGGAATTATTTCATCTTCCCTCAACCGGAGAGGATCCATGATGAGCTCGTATTTTATATGCTCATCATGTGTTTTTAGGTGTAGACCGAGTCTAGTTTTGTGTCTTTTTAGTCAGTTTTAGTGTCTGGGAGGACATATTTGGTAGTAGGCAGAGAAAGACAGGAACTTGGGCATTTGGAGTGGACTTGTGTGTGAAAGTCAGCATTTCGATACGATGCAATGGTCAAGGAGCTTTGCTCACAGCTAGAGATACCGAGGGTGAAAGTCCAAACACATAGAAGCTACTCCATACCAGTTGGCATGACCAATTCAGACCGCGCGCAGTTATTCCAAACAGGTCAAGATGGTAGGAGGACTCCGGGCAAGGTGAAGAAGAAGTAGAAGAAAGAAGAGTACTATCACAGGCCGTAATTCTGGATGTGTGAAAATGACGAACATCCATTGGGCAGTGAGGTGAAACCTCGAAAATGAAACATAACTCAACTAGGGAACATGCTCGGGAATAAGGGAATATAGATTGAAAGCGATAACAAATAGAACATGCTTTCAAATCCAATCTCAAACAACGAGCATTAATAAATAATTCAAGTGTCGAAAAGCAATTGAAGCAATATAATCCAAGTCAAGTAGAAGTACAAGTAAATACGAGAATAGGTTTGAGCATTAAGCTCATTGTATCGACACAACGTCAAGTACTAAAATTCAAATAAATAAACAAGTTTGTTTATCATGCAGGGGAATAACGTCTCAAGTCCCACAACTACATATATGAAGATATGCAGATGCAAGCTTAAACCAAAAGAAGACTCGACTCTTATTCAAATAATCACACCGCCGAGCATCATCCGCCATCACCATCCAGCTAACCTGCACGTTTAGAAATACATGCAGGGCTGAGTACTTCATACTCAGTGAACACAGGCCAAAATAATTTAAACTTTGCTCGATAGAGCTATATAATTGAACTTGCATTGCCACTGCATCACAAGTATTAGTACAGTTTAAAACATTTAACTTGTGCATGCAAAAATCATTTTCTTTTCTTCAAACGACTGCGCAGTCAACATATATAAATTGAATAGCAGGTATAAATCAATCTACCACATAATCTCGTATGTCGAGAAGTAGGCCTCCTTCTCAAATACTGTGACCGGCCTAACCGAAGCAAGGTTCACAATCACGTCAAGTAATAAATAATAACATGCGTGTTCCTGTCTCACACATGATAATTATAATAACTCAAGTAGATGATTTAAACATACCAAAACTCAGATAAAATGGCAAGTCAATTAATTTAAAAACTCAAGTAATATGATAATAATAATCACATTCATCACTTTGGTTTCGGTTAAAAAGCCCACCTGATTGCAAGGAGGGGTTTGTCGGGTTAGCTGCATTTTCTTCTTGTTTTTACTTCGGGGTCCCGCTCATTCTTTCAAGAACAACATCTTATAAGGGTGAGACTACTTACTCGAAAAACATAACGAATTTTAACGCTCGGCTGAAGGACTTATACTCGACTCGGGTTTCTTATCTTACCTCGACTTATTTAACTCGATCTTTCTTGGTTTCTCGGTTCTACCCAATAACTAAACCAACTGACTCTCAGACTCACATACTTGACTCAAAAATATCTAACTATTTTATTAATTAAATAATCCACAAAAGACAGAAAATACTATTCACATCACACATCTCGTTTTTTCTCGATTTCTCGAGTTGAAAGAACTCAGAAAATTACGAGATTAATTTTCGGGTTCTAATATCACAAATCATTCACAAACAAACTTTCAGATCAAGAATCGAACATTCACAAACAGTAAACAATCGACTTCGATAAATAGACAGAAAAATAAATGTTTTCCAAATATAATTAAATATTTAAGAAAATTCTAAAAAAATATATTAATTCATTTAATCATAATTATAAACTCGGTTATTCGTTCAAAACTCAGTTACTGATTCGTGCTGACTCGACTCTGCTCGGTGCTAACTTTTAGAAAATTAAAGTTATCAATTTTAAATGAAATTAGTTTCATTTCTCTTATAACAATTCAAAGACTTTAATTCTAAAATCAGAATTAAAAATCCAAAATTCTTATTACAATTTTATGAAATAAAGTTTTCGTCCTTTTCTCGTAAAATTTGTTATCACTCGGAAATTACTTCTTATTACTTATTAACTCGATTAACCTTACTTATTTCTATTTTAACTTTACTAAATTTCTCGTTTCTTAGTTCAACTCGATTTTTCATTAATTATATTTCATTACTCGACAACTTCTTCGTATTAACTCAGATTCAAAAATTTCAAAAAGAAACTCTAATTATTTTAACTTCATCTTCTTAATCGAATCATTACCTAGATCAAAACTAACATGCAACATCAAGAATCATCAACCTTCTTCATACTATTTGGTTTGAATTTTTCAAGAATAATTACACAAAATTTTATTCTTCTCGTTTCTCTTATTCTATCATCTTTAAATCATCGAATCACACATCATCTAATCACATATCATCAAAACATCACAAAAATCATCAAATCTTCATATACTCATAAAAATCGGCATCTATGTAGATTCTAAGGAAAATTTATACTTCTTCATTTCTTCATTTTTCATGCTTTTATATCAATCAAAATCATCAAATATCATCCTCAATCATATATCAAGAACATAGAACAAAATTTCCTAATTCTACACCTCATTTCCATCGATTTTCATCATCATTAGAGAGGGGTATTTCTATTCCTTTAATCAATTACACACAACCTATTAGATTAATTACTAGAACAAAATTCAAACAATAAAATCATGCTATTAAAATCCCTATTTTTACTCATAATTTTCGGTACCCTTGAGGGGAAAAACAATAAAAATTTTAACCTCTATTTTCATACAAGAGATCACATAAGAAATCAAGATGAAACTATGATCAAATATCATCAAGATCATCAACACCAAAATTCCTAATCTAACTCAAAATTTTCGGTACTCACCGTACATATATATATATATATATCATTTTTTCTCTTTAAATTTTCATACACATAAACACACAATAATCATGTTGATCATGCTAAAAAACAAAGATCAAAACTCCTCCTATATCCTCACTATGATCGGCGGTTCTAAGGGGAAAAAGGAGAACCGAGTTTTAAACTCAAAACTTTCAAGAACAAAACTTGTCAAGCTTTCACTTCTAAGCCTAAAAAATAAGCTAGAATCGAGCTCCTTCCATGGCACAAAGCTGCCGAAAATGAAAGAAAGAAAGGAGTTCAGTGTTCAGGGTTCTAGTCTCAAATCGATCACAAGAATATGAGGATTACGAATACCTTAACGATCAAGTCATTGGATGCTCGGAAATAATCTTCTTGTAGATTGAAAGCTTGAAACTTAAGCTCTAATGGAGGAGAGAGAGAGAGATAGTGTGTGTGTGTGTTTTTGCGAGAGAGAGAAGAGAGAAAGGGAGGGAGGTCGGTGGAGACAGAGAGAGTGAAGAGAATTAGAGAAAGAGAGAGATGATTAACAGAGAGAGAGGGAGAGCGTGAGAGAGAGTGAAGAGTAATGAGAGTAGGATAGGAATTAATAGTATTTAGTTGCACTCGGTGATTAAAAATGCGATATAAATTTCTCCGGAAGAAAAAGTTATCCGGTGCAATTTAACCCTACTTTTTCATTAAATTCCCAAACGATTTAAAACTCACCACGACTCTTTCTCGACAATAGAATTCTCTCTATTTCATCTCTAACTTCACCAAATTAATCAAGGCATCCAGAAATCAAACTTTCAAAATGAAATTCCGAGAAACGAAGAAAAGTCAGGATTCACTATTCATATTAGGGTTTTTTGGACCTTCAACTGAATTTTTTCTCGGACGATTTCAAATGACTCTCAAACCTATCTTAAAGCTTCTAAAATCATTTTTGGACTCAAAAGACACTAATTAGATGAAATTTAGAAAAATTCGTCGAGAAACGAAAACTCTGGAAAAGTTATTATTCATCCAAAATGAAACATTTCAGAAATTTCCGAAATTCATACTCAAACTCAAACTCATATAATCATGCTCAATCAATTCATCACACAATCAATTCAGATAAACGAAATGATAAAACTCACGTAAAGTCATTCAAGGGCATTTTAGTAATTTTACGAGAATTTCTTTTCTCGGAAATTTTTATCACACAAGGGCACATAATTAAGGCACATTTTATCTTTTAAGATGAACTTAACGAATTATGAAAGATCGGGGTATTACAAGTACGAAGGTTCTAGGCATTGTAGCTAGCATAACATCATTCGGAAGACCAACAAGGAAACAATTTATGCCTTGCAGGTGAAGCAATCGTGGAGACAAGTTCTACCCGGACTAGGAAAAAAGGGGATAAGGATGGATTGTTACCGATAAAGAAAAAAATCTTTCCTAATCCTACTCAGCCAAGGAAGGAAGCTTCCAGCTGTCTCGAAGACCCGTCTATGGGTTTTTAGGGTTCAAGCCATGATCTTTGTACTCTATAAATAGGTTCATGCATGCAACCTCAAACACACAAGCTTTTACATCTTTCTTTTGTACAATTTACTTTCTTGCTAGATACAATTTATATTTCTGCTGTTAAGTTCCAGTTTGGGCAGACTATCGTTTAACTATTTATTCAAGTATGTTTTCTTCTATCTCTTTTGTTATTGTTATTCACTTTATGTCTAGCTAAACCTTTAGATCTGGGTTTAGGTAGAGGATATGTGATATAAGTGTTTTTATAACTTGTGAGGTCTAATTGGGCAAGATAGCTATATATCTGTGTTTTCTCGAGGCGTTAGGCAATGATTTCAAAGCATTCTGTTTGTGCCAAGAGTTCATGTAGCCAGTGGGCAATTGGAGGGCGGAAAATTCCTTAAAAGGGCAGCAATTGAAGACCAATAGGGACCGGGAGAGGTTTGCCTAACGCTCCTTGAGGGCGGCAAATCTCAGGTTGAACTTGGGCGGAGCCGAAAGAAGTATGCTGACGCTGGTGTAAAGTCGGAGTGGGATCCTCGTATCTCCTAGGGCCGGAATGGGTTCGTCTAGTGCCCAAAGCTGCTTATTTGAATCTTTGCCCCTTTAGGATTGCTCGGGGGTGAGTTGGGCAAGTTAGGAAGCCTAGGGTGGGAATACCACACAGAATTCACAAGTAAGGACAAGCTGGGCAGATCGTGGCTATGGGTGTGACAACGTGACAGTACGACCACGACACAGTTTGCCTATAACTGTTGACACACATACATAGCGAATATCTATGCACCTAAAATCGAGTTACACTTATTCAAATTGAATCGAACCTAAATCCAGATTGCCTTTTATTACTGATAGTTTGCTTGTTTAGTTTCAGCTTTTACTTTTCTTTGTTTTGCCTAAGGCGTTGGTAAAAATAGACCAAACCAACACTGTGACAGGATACTTTCAAGAGAATATTGCATCAATTCCACGTGGGATCGACCATTACTTATCAACTAGCTGATCCTAGGAAGTGGGCAAGGAAAATATAAATTGTATTTTGCTGCGGCTAAACGACGGTCGCGTCAATCCATCATTGGAGAAAGATTTAAAAGTAAAGACATTCACCGCCTCAATCATCATTGACAAAGAAGAATACAGGACAAAGATGCAATGCACTAAACTGGAGCCTGAGCCAAGACTTCTGTCCAATGTTATCTCCAACTATGTTCATTCAATCTCTAGATCCCCAGCCAACGTCAGTGTATCAAGGATGAAGCCTATTATGGCAATTCTCAAGAATGTTGAAATTTACTGGTTCAACTACATGAAGAATCTTCTGTGGGCATATCTCCCCAAGATTCAGTTTGAAGGTCCTGTCTACAAGTGCACTGAAAATCTTTCCACAAGGCAATCACTGCCTCCTTCAAGAGAGTGTATCTTTCCTCCTTGAAGCAGGGATTAACTAAGTATCCTAAATTAAAAGATCATCCAAACACTTTCACCAAATTTGTGGATCTTTTCATGTACATTTCAATTAGTCTTGGTGACTAGTATGTACTGGCAGATTTCTTAAAGCTTCACAAGATCTCGGACCTGCAAACCTCAAAAGGAATACTAAAAAGCATCTTCAAATTCAGTACCGAGCTGGAATTGATTCAACATCAAGACAAGCTCATCAGAATATTCCTCGACGACCAAGCTAACTAAAGACCAGTTGATCCATCTTTGGAGAATGTCTCCCACAGCGATCTCAAATTTCTTCTTGAGAATATTGAAAAATGTGGATGGAATCCTACTCTACAAGATCCAATAATGAGCATTGTCTCTCAACCGTTGATCCCTAAAGAAGATCACACAGTCAATACAACAATAGTAGTTGTTCCTATCGCCACAACTGTGAGTTAACCAGCTGACTTATCCTCTGCAGAGCTCCAGACTTGTCACAGCCCGATTTCTAATGTATTGAAACAACTACAAAGCAAGGGGAACTTTTACTCAATGAAACATACTCGATAATTGAAGAATAACATCAACAACCCAACCTACTCACAATAATGTGGATTAATAATTAATGATTTCTCAATAGACGGACATTTGTCAAGATTTTGGATATCGATCCAATCAAAGGATTAGGTTTGGTTATCAACGAATGTTACATTCACAAAATAAGTGGGCCAAATTTTAACTTTTAATCGTCAAGTGGTAGTGAAAGGAATACGATGAAACGTTAGATAATTCCAACGAGTTTAGGTGGAATTCAGAAAGGATTTAAGAAATTACTTGAGCTCACGGCTCTTTCATCTTTTAGGGACCGAGCATACAAGGCTAAGTTATTTTAAAATGATGGAGTTGCAGCGGAATATAATCATCGACTCAAAATCGCAAGGTTATATGTGTGAAGACACATAACCTCAAGCTTAAACATTTATTTAGAAAGTGGATCGCAATGAGTCACCCCAAGCACACCGCATCCTTCCTTATCCAAGCTAACCTGCACGTTTTAGAAATAACATGCAGGGCGTGAGTACTTCGTACTCAGTGAACACATGCCAAAAACATTCTTAAAAGTTTGCTCTTAGAGCTATATGATTGAAAACTTGCCTCTCTTGCTGCATCACAAGGGTTAGATATATAACTAATTGTTTCAAAAGAATTTTCCACTTGTGACAGCCTCAAAAACATTTCGTTTTGTAAATCGCTTGTGCAAGCTTAACTTATATCTTGGGTATGAATCAATCTACCTCTCATCTTTCTGTAGTGTCGAGAAGTAGGCCTCCTCCTCGAACACCGTGACCGGCCCAACCGAAGCAAGGCTCACAGTCACCTGAACTAATGCATGCATTGTCCCGTATCTTACAGGACCTTATCCCGTGCGTCCTCAGGACCTTTATCCTATGCTTCCATAGGACCTTTAATAACTTTAACACGTAGATGATTGCATACCAAAATATTTAAAATATTTAGGCAAGTCAATCAATTTAAAATGCGCACGTAATACATAAATAGTAAACGCATTCATCATTTGGTTTTAGTTCAGAAAGCCCACCTAGCATCCGGTGGTTTTTGCTCGGAATACCTCGTTTCGTCTCGCTTCTTACTTCTGGACTCCACTCGGTTCTTATTATCGAACTTCACTTGTTCCTGCAAGGTTAACAGTCTTGTAAGGACGGGTTCTATTTCTCGAAAACGATAAACGAATTCTAACGCTTGGCTGAAGGACTTCTAAATGACTCGGGTTTCTCATCTTATCTCGACTTATCTAACTCGATCTTCCTCGGCTTCTTAATTCTATTCAAGTACTAAATCAACAGACTCTGAAATCAAGTACTTGACTTTAAAAATATCTAAGTATTTTATTAATATTTTAATAATAAAATATTTCACATAAGACAGAAAGTTACTATTCACTTCACACGTCTCGTTTTTCTCGATTTCTCGAGTTACACGAACTCAGAAAATTATGAAATTAATTCTCGGTTTCTAACATCTCAAATCATTCACAATCAAGCTTTCAAATCAAGAATCGAACATTCACAAACACGTAAACGATCGACTTCAATAAATATTTGGAAAAAGAAAAAATTTTCAAATATAATAAAATATATTCTAGAAAATTCTAGAAATTTAAATTAATTATTTAATCATAATTATAAACTCAGTTATTCATTCTCGACGTGATTATTTAATTATGCTATCTCAACTGTGCTCGGTTTCTAGAAAATATAAATTATTATACTTTTATGAAATTAATTTCATTTTCTTTTTAATACTTTATAACTCTCATTATTTAATCGGAAATTAATATCCGAAATTAACTTTACTAAATAAAGTTATCGTCTTTTTCTCGTAAAATGTGCCATTGCTCGGACACTTATCAACTCGATAAAACGACTCTAATTATGTCTATTTACTTTAATTAACTCGATTATTCTTTTCATTTTCATTTCTTTTACATTATTTCTCATTTCTTAATAATTAAACTCAATTTTCCATTAACGACTTCGATTCTCGATAACTTCTTCGTCTTAACTCGAATTCAAAAACTTTGAAAAGAAACTCTACTTGATTTCACTTCATCTTCATCATCGATTCATCATATTCATCAACTCTAACACGAATCATCAAGAACTATAAAACTTGATCATCATTTTTAATTTAGAATTTAATTAATGAAAATTACCAAAAATCATTAAAAATTTAATTTTCTATTTCTTTTTATTTCAATACTTTCTATTCCATTAAATCATGCATCATTTATCCACTTATTATCAAAATATCATCTTTTTATCAAGAACATCCTCAAGAACATTATGAATATCATCAAGAACATCAAGAACATCAAGGACATCTTCTTCTTCATCCTTACTCATTATCTTCGATTTTCTTAAGAGAATTATAACCATTAAGTTCTTTCTTCCTTTTCTTTATTTCTTACTATCTTTTATCTCAATTTCCATCTCCAAATCTAACTAAAACATCAACACATAAATCTTCAAATTTCCATTAACATTTTTCGGTCCACACACAATTATAAACTTCACCATTTTTCTCATTCAATCACATACTCAAAAACTCTTAGATCTTAATCTAGAACATTAATTCATCACTCAAATCATGCTTAAGTCATCAACATGAAAATCCCTATTTTAACTCATATTTTTCGGTACATACCTCATACATATATACTTTAATTTTTCTCCATTAATTCTTGTACACATAAACACACAATAATCATATTGATCATGCTCAAAACAAAAACAAAATCAAGACTCCACCCTTAATACCCTTTTTCGGCAGATTTTCTAGGGTTGGAGGGTTCGATTTTTATCTTTCATTTTCATGTATTAAAATCTCTCAAGAACTCAAAAATTTATACTAGAACAAGGGGCCTTGATTCCCTTAATGGAAGGGTCATTTTGATCGACTAAAGAGGGAAGAAAATAGAGGATTTTTTGAGCTCTAATCACTAGAATCAAGAGAACTTACTTAAGCTTGAAGGTTTAATCGATCAAAGGCTTCAATCCTCATGATTTTAAGCTCCGAATCAAGCTAAGATTCGAGCTTCTCCATAGGGCACAAGGCTTCCGGGAAAATAAAAGTGAGATAGGAGGATGAATTCTAGTCTCAAATCGATAACAAGAACGAGAGGATTTTGAATACCTTAGCGGATTAGTCGATGGATGATCGGAGACTAAGTTGCCATTTTTGGAGCTCTTTGAAGCTTGAAGCTTGAGCTTCAATGGAGTGTGTATGTGTGTGTAATACCGTGAGGGAGAGAGATGAGAGAGATAGGTGGGAGAGAGAGAGTGTGTAGAATATTGTAGAGAATATTTGGAAAGAATATTAATCATTTAAGATAGTAATGATTAAGGTAGAAAAATTGAGAGAGAGAAATGAGGGAGAGATGTCGGCAAGATTTGTTAGGGAAAGATAATAAGGAATCTTTGGTACTTAATTGCACCCGGTGATAAAAAACGCGATATAATTTTCCGCAAGAAAAAGTTATCCGGTGCAATTTAACCCTAATTTCTCATTAATCTCTCAAACGATTTAAAACTCACCACGACTCTTTCCCGACATCGGAAATCTCTCTACTTCGTCTCTAACATCACCGAATAAATCAAGGATACTAGGAATCCAAGTTTCAGCTCAAAATTCCAAATAACGAAGAAAGCGCAAAAAGTTACTAGTCATATTCGTTTCCTCAAAGAAAAAAAATTCAAACTCGATTCAAACAAACTCAGAAAATTCTCAAACGTGCACCAATGGTCTTAGAATAAATTCTAAACTCAAAATACACTAATTTGATGGAATCGGAAACAGTCGGTGAATAGTGAATTCTCGTCGTCGGTTACTATTCACTGAAAAATGAATTTCCTCAGAATTTTCCGAAATTCGAACTCAAGCTCAATCTCATATACTCATGCTCAATCAATTCATCATACATTCAATTCGGATAACTGAAACAAGCGAAATCGCGTAATGACGCTCAAGGGTATTTTGGTAAATTTGCAAGAAAAAATATTTTCTTGGAAATTTTATCATACAAGAGCACATATTTAAAGAAGTCTGTCAAGCATTTTGAAATCCAGTCATCACCAATCAAGGAAGAGTTTCTTTCTAACCAGGCAGAGATTCAAAAGGATTTCTCAGAAAAGTTCACAGAACTGAAGAGGCTAACTCAAATACTGGAAGAGATCAAGATCAACCTTCAAGATCGTATTCAGAAAACAGTTGGTGACATGGCTGACGTCCATGAAAAATTTGTTGTTGAAGCAAATGAGAAGCATCAGTTGCAGATGTCTCAGATATTTTTAGCCAAGTCGATGTCATTGGTGAGACATTCCCAACCAGAGAAGAATTCCATAGTATTAAGACAAAACTCAACGTCAACACAAAGTTTATTTAGCATCAGGAGCATCATAAGTCCAAGATGAAAGCCATGGATGAAATCATTGAGTCCATTAAACAGGACCTCAAAGTCGTTAAAGCTCAGGAATCTCCAAATGGAATAGAGATAACAAGCTCTCGACAACTTCTTCGGCACTTTTTCAGCACCAATTCAAAACTTGAAGACGAAATCTCCTATCTCAAAGAAAAGTTTTCCTTCCTTCTTGATAATGCTAAAAAGGGGGAAGAGGAGAAATTGACAAAGGAAACAGAGCTAGAAGTTGAAAAATATCAACAAGAAGCAACTGATGTTGTCAAAGAGTCTGTCATAAGAGAAGGAAAGACTCTAGAAGAATTGAAAGTTAGACTTCTCGCATAGAAAAGCATCCCTAAGGAGATTTAGACTACTCGACTTGAAACTTACAAAGTTGAATTGCTGAAGAATGTGGCCAGCTTACCGAAAGGACCAACGAAAAGAATCGTCCATAACATAATTCACCTAGCTGATGAAAGAAAACAGTCGTGTCAAGATAGAAAGACTCAGTCCATTCAGACAACCCTACCTTGCAGTGACTCGTGGATTACTGAAGAATTAAACAATATTTGGGAAGTAGAGAAGGAGAAATTAATCCTAGACTTCCATTACGAGCTGCAGTACAGAGGACTTGTAGCTGATGAAGCCTAGCTGATGCACCTGCTGCTATTTGCAGCAGAAGACGTTGCTGGCATATGAATATTGGATGTCCTGAAAAAGACAAAACAAAATTTGCCAAAAGCACCAGCTAGAAAGACGTTTCCTCCTCCCATGACTCCGTGAACCAATCTGATTGCTCACAGACAGATTGATATGGAAGCTAAGAGGCTTACTATCAAGCTAAACATTGACTTCGTTCAAGATCCTAAGAATTTTCTGAAAATCAGAAAGCACTTCTACGAGAAGTAGGATTGAAGCTCGAAGAAGAAGAAGTTTAATGATGCTGCGAAGAGAAGACAATGCAACTGATGCATTTAGTTTCTGCTGTTTTAAATTCCTAGATCAGTTGTAATGTAATCTCCCCTTCTTGTTATCATAAATAATAAGTTGTGGTTTTTGAACATCTTCTTGAATCATTAACTTCACTTTATGACCACTATCTCGTTGTCTAAACTTATAGACTAGTATTGAGTTTATCTTTTAGTCTGTTTTGGTATAAGTTGAATGGTATCAGTTAGGAAAGTTAGGTGGTGTCAGTTTAGAGTTTTGGCATCATCAAAAAGGGGGAAATTGTTAAGAAAATTAGTAAAGGTTTTGATTTATCCCAAAACCCAACTGACCCCAACCGAGTAGATGAAAGCCATCAGTCTGAACTTAGCTAGAGCTCACTGTTTGAGCGTAGGGATTTTATCTTGACAGGTTTCAAGCAGAAGAAGACAGCCCAACTAAATAAGGCAGTTCGTGAAGAACTCAGTTGAGACCTGACGAAGCGCGGTCGTCACACTCTTCGCACAAATAATTTTATAAACACCTCTTGCCCAACAAGGTAGTAGTTAATGGCAAATGGGGTCGAACCCAAGGAACTTGACATAGATTTGCTCTTCAATTCGAACTCAACAAAATGGGTTTTGACTGCAATGTATCCTGCAACTCAACAAGTAAAATATCAAATAACAAAAGAGTTTGGGTTAGGGTTTCGAATCAGTGATCTTGATTACTCATTACTCGTTCATTGGTGCAAAGATATTCAATTAACTGATCTCATCACTTGGTTTAAGACAAAGATTAATTTATACCCTAAAGGTCACGAAGTCACGATATAAACACACTTAGCCTATGTCTATCCAATTTTACAGATCTTGACCAAAAGGCAAGATCTCCTCTCTCGATCAACAAAGTCACAAAGACACTTCAGTAACGATGCTGCCCAAAAGGCATTAAGAACAAACAGACCCAAGACAGCAAAGGAGTAGGTCAATACCGACTGCTCTCCAACACTCCTTACCTTCTTGGGCACGAAAGACACTCTCGAGTTTGATCCCAAATCCTGTTAATGACTTAATACCAATATCTAGATGGTGATCAAGCATATGTCAATATCAATTAAGTCTAGAACTAATCCTAAGTGTCTCGGGAACAAAATCAATTAACAAACTAACATAATTAGACCTCACGAGTTTAGAACGAGTAATTTACGATCACTTCATCTACATCCAACCCAAACGATAAATTTAGCTAGACATAATATTAAACGAAAGCACAAAATGTATAAAGGAAATCATAACTGAAATTAAACTGGGAACGGGTTGCTGCTCAAAAGCGTAAGTCAACAACTAAGGTCATGACTTCAAGTCAACAACTGGAAACTAATGCAGAAAAACTGGAAACGAAATATAAAAGTAAAAATGCAGAACTAAGCTAAAAGAACTCTCTAAACTTGAACTAAAACTCGCACTAAAAGCTCCTCCGTTACAATATGAAGTCGGCCATATATATAGGCGATGGAATTAGGGTTAGGTTAGAATCCTTATTAGTTAAGGACTCTTTCCATCCTTATCTGCCTCTTCCCTTGTATGGATTGCTGGAGATTTATTTCCTTCTCATGGTAGATATCTCCTAAATCACGTTCAATTAGGATAAGGAAAGAAAAGTTTCCATCCTTATCCTCTTTCTTGGAGAAAAAGAAATCTGCAGCTGCTCCGACTTACATCTTGACTTCGATGTCTGCATCCTGTATCACTTCCTATGTTGACCAAGATCCTGGCTCGTCAAGGATATGAGGAGGTACTTCCTGACTTGTAGATTATATAGAACGTTGTTGCCCAGCTACAAGCTTCCAGCCCTATGCCCATTTGCATTGTATTACCATCTCAGCATCTCAACAACAGATTTTCACCGGTTTTGCCCAAGATCCCACCTGTTCTTCCCTACACACCTTCTCTCGACTTTGTGTCCTCCGAGACACACTTTGACTCGATAAATACTAAAAAGAACAAGAAAAACACAAGAAAAGATGGACACAAATATGGGTTCATCAAGAACCAAGCTCAGCTGACCCTCAAACTCAGTTGAGACCAAAGCTTAGTCGTATCACAGACTCAGTTGGACAACAACTCTGTTGACTCCTCATGTTATAGCTCGACTCCTATTGTATTGAAACGACTAGAATGCAAAGGGTAGTGAGGTGAAACAACTGAACTTTTACTCAACAAACATGCTCGTTAAGTAAGGAATAACATCAACAACCAAACCATGCTAACAATAATGAGAGTTATTAGTCAATGTTTTATGAGAAGTGAACGTTTTTCAAGATTTTGGATATCGAACCAATCAAGGGATTAGGTTTGGCTATTAATAAGTGTTGCATTCAAAAGTGGGCCATCTTTTAAATTCTCATTGTCAAATGATGGTGAAGCGAATATGATGAATCGTTAGTTAATCCAATTAAGTTTTGGAAGGAATTCAGAAAGGATTTGAGATGTTGTTTAAGCTTACGGGCTCATAGTTTAGGTTACATGCCAAGGATATTTCAAAATAACGATGTTGCAACGGAATACAAATATCAACTTAAAATCCCAAGGTTATACGTATGAAGGCAAATAACCTCAAGTATAAACATATGTTCCATTAACAACGAGCCGCCCAAGAATACCGCAACCTCCTCATCCAAGCTAACCTGCACATTTTAGAAATAACATGCAGGGTCGAGTACTTCGTACTTAGTGAACACATGCCAAAAATATTTTAAAAATCGCTCGATAGAGCTATATAATTGAACTTGCCTCTTCTACTGCATCACAAGTGTTAGATAAATTATTTAAAAGAATTTACGACTTATGGCAGCATAAAAGGTTTTTCGTTTAATTTCTGAAAATCGGCTAGCCATTTTCTCTGGTACGAATCCATCTACACATTTTATCTTCTTGTGGTGTCGAGAAGTAGGCCTCCTCCTTGAGCACCGTGACCGGCCCAATCAAAGCAGCTCACAGTCTTTACATAACCGGCCTAACCGAGGTAAGGCTCATAGTTACTTATTGATCGGGTAGGCTGTAACAAGGCTCACGGTCACCTAATATAATGCATGCATTGTCCCGTTTCAAACAGGACTTCATCCCGTGCATCAACATGACTCATTCTCATCACATAAAACTCAGGCAAGTCAACCAACTTTAAATAAAAGTGCATATATAAAAAAACTTGCGCATTCATCGTTGAGTTTCAGTTCAGAAAGCCCAGCTGGAAAGTGGCTTAGCTCGACTACTCTTTTTTCCGCTCGTTGTCCTACTTTTCCACTCCACTCGCGCCTTCAAAATAATATTATATAAGGGTGAGTTTTACGTTTTTGGAAAAACAGCGAAATCTTAAGTCATTTAACTGACTTCTACTTGACTCAGGTTTCCTTTATTCTCGATTTAACTCCTCAAACGCTCGATTCTTAATTTCTATCCAAGTACCATACCAACAGACTTTTCGGCACATATTTTCGTCATTAATCATTATAATCGAGCATTCAACATTAATATTAAAAATCTATTATTCTTTTTTTAAACTCTAATTTCTCGATTTTCTTAAATCAAATAATTTCAAATAAATACGAGAACTATTCTCGTTCACATAGTTCACATTTCACTCATAAATGTATCATTTTATAGTCACATCACATATTCCCAGACAAATATCTCAAGTATATATCATATTGCTCGTTTTTCAACTTAAGATAATATTTCTCGGTTTTCATAAATCTTAACTTCATCTCCTTAGAAAAATTCAAGGAATTCAAATTCGAATCCGTTTCACATTTCGACTTCTAGTAGAAAATTTCTCGGGTTACTTTTTCTCGAGAAAATATATTAACTTAGTTGGAAAAATTCTTATTTTCTTATATTTCACTTAAAATAATTTCTATTGAACGATTTTTCGTTCAATTTCGATTCTTGACTTTAAAATGGGGAAAACCTTGTTTATTTTCCCTTAAACTTTTCAGTTCTAACCCTTTTTATTATTAAGGGTTTGTCTTTGTTTGATTCAAATTCTATTACTCGTTATTCGTTTATTTTAGCTCTTACACTTCTTAATTTATTCGTCTATACTTAAATTCTCGTAAGTTAACTTTTAATTAGAAACTCGTTGATTTTTTCATAACTCTCTCATACGAACTCCAATTTTAGTGATTCCAGTGGCTAATACACTTGTTTTTTTTCTCAATTTCTTATTAATAACATCAATTACATCTTTTACTTAACAAAATCTTATAAATTTCCATTTCAAATTTTATGCTCTTAATTATTTTTGTTTTTCAAGAATTTCAAGTTTTATTTAACTTATAAAATTTCCAATTACTCAATTCCTCCATCAATTTCATCTTGATCTTTTTTTAAGAATTTCAAGTTCTATTTAACTTATAAAAATTCCAATTCCTCAATTCCTCCATCAATTTCATCTTTTACCCTCAAATACTCAAAAATCATACTTTATGCCTCATTTCTTTCTACTAATTTGGGAGTTTCCCTTTGAATGATTAAACTCTTGTTTTTAACCTATAGTTCTACTCTAAATGAGTTAAATTTATTTCTCATTTAATTCATCAATTTGTGCATAAGAACTCAAAAGGCACTATTTCATCTACTTATTATTGTTCGAAAGTTTTACCCTTTGAGCTTCAGGTTTTATTTCTTCCATTCCTCTTAATCTTATACTCATTTCATCTCTAATTTTATTTTTATATCATCAATCTTCCATGTAGTTATAGGAATTAAAATTCTCAATTCTCTCTCTCTCTCTCTCTCTCTCTCTCTCTCTCTATATATATATATATATATATATATATGCGAAAAATATATATATATAACTATATGAACTCGTTTCTTTCTTTTGGTGGTATTTTTATCTATAGATATTATTAAATTTTATTTTTAAACCACCAATTCTTCAAATAATCACAAGAGCACAAAATTATACATGCACACACAGACACACACGGTCACATACTTATATTTCTCAAATAATTTCATGATTCTATTTAAATCATATACTCATGTTTCTAAACACTTGAATTTATAAAATCCATCTTCAAATTCATCATAAAACATAAAAATAAACTTTTACTATTCATCATCTTCTCCAACTTCTTTTTTCTTAATAACATGCTTATTTCTTCATTCTTTTCACTCAAGAATACTTATATATCTTCATGTACTTCAAATCAAGCATCAAACTCAAGAAATTATTCAAGATGCACAAAAATCACTCTTAAGACATAACCTTCGAATTTTTCTATATTTTCATGCATATATATATATATATATATATATATATATATATATATATATATTTTCTTCATTTACTCATCCTAGCATGCTTAGAATAATTTCTAAAATACATAGAAATCATCAAATTTAAGATAGAAATCAAGACACAAAAAATTTTATTTTCCTCACAAAAACTCACGGCTATACACATATATAATTCATAGATTTTCTATCTCATTTCCTTGCACTAAAAACTTACTTAAATATAGATTCATATTCAAAAACTCAAGATCAATTTATCTCTCCTTATACTCAAAATTTTCGATCATGGCAAGAAAGAAAAATATAAAGTTCTTAAGCTTAAAAGAGTGAATCCTTACAAACTCAAAAGTTACTATTCATCAAAAGTCAACTGTCTCGGAATTATCCAAAATTCGAACTCATACTAAATCTCACATTCTTAAACTCATATAACTCTTCACATCTTCGTTTTGAGTTTCCAAAATAAGAAAATTACGATTTTGCCCTTCAGGGGCATTTTGGTAATTTCAAGAGAAAATTTATTCTCAGAAATTTTTATCTCATAAAATCACACATAGTCACATATAAACACATCTTATAAGAACTTAAGCACACATAATCATATTTAAGACGATTATTTAGGGTTTCAAAGATTCGGGGTATTACACTTCAACTGACCCATGCAGCTCAAGCGTGAAGAGAAGTTGTGTCAAAGACAGACGTCGCAAAGAAGAGAAGAGAAGACTTTGAAGACATTAAAGGCAGAAGAGTTGAAGTCCAAATTTAAATATACTCGTAAGCAAAAGTCAGCTGAAGAACTTACTATAAATGGATCGACAACATAGACGCGCATAAAGCGAAGGTCACAGTAGCCATTTTAGGAGAATTTTCGGAAAAGTAGGTGGAGTGCCATGCTTTTTGCAGAGATCAAATGGCTCTTTCCAACGGCTAATTAGATTTCCCTATATAAATAGAGGACTCCACATCTGAGCTCAGTGAGAGAGACAGAGTTTTGGGCGAGCAGAAAGATAGAAGAGATAAATTTATCAGCGCCGAAGCAGCAGCAGACTATCCCACTCTCCAACAAGAAGACCTCAGCCGAAGACCAGTAGAAGTCGAGCGTCCACCCCTCCTCCTGTTCTTCCATCTAGTCTCTCAAAAAGCCCCTTCTTTGATCGAGTCTAGAATATAGGTTCTTGCTTAATTTGTGTCCAAGCAGACTCTCTCCCAAAAGATCGAGTGTTTAAGCTTTAGGACGAAGTCTCCACTTCTCTCTGTGTAGAAGGCTTCATAGTTGGAAAAATCCCCAACCCCCAAACCTTAGGTCCGACTTTGAACCCGCAATCAAAGTTACCAGGTCCTTTGAACCTGTAATCAAATACCAGGTCCCTTTAAACCTGTAATCAAAGACTAGTTCCTTAGAACCTGTAATCTAAGACTAGGTCCCTTAGAACCCGTAATCTAAGCCCAGGCTATACACTTGCCCTTAAAAGTGTTGTAAGGTCTTGTTCGAACCGGTAATCGAACTGGTTAGGTTGTTTGGTACCCACAAATCAAGTGGAACATTTGATAAGCACGCCTAAGCTTATCTAGTGGATTACTTTCCCGAAAATGAA
This sequence comes from Schizonepeta tenuifolia, assembly GCA_029490685.1. NCBI lineage: Eukaryota > Viridiplantae > Streptophyta > Magnoliopsida > Lamiales > Lamiaceae > Schizonepeta > Schizonepeta tenuifolia. The sequence continues at coordinate 9,908,670 of CM055956.1, forward strand.
GTCGTGGACATAGGAGGTCAATCTCTAAACCACAAAAAATATTGTGTTCTTTACTTCTGTATTTACATTGAGTTTCCTAACCAACTGACCCAACATACAAACTGCATACAAATTGCACTCTGACAAACTGCACTAGCTTTGGGAACTTGACCTTCCCCCGTTTTCATAAAGGTTTCAGTTTTAGTAACGAGCTTAAATTTCCACCAACTTCCGCAAACGCTAAACTCTTTGAAACCTCAGTTGGACTACACAGCTGACCCTCAGTCCAAGAAGTCAGTTGTGCACCCAACTGTAGCTCTAACTGATCATCTTAGTTGTAGAGCAGTTCCAACTGACTTTTCCAGTTGTTGAGCAAACTGACATGAGTAGTTAACTCAGTGAAAATATTTTGAAAGCAAAAATTGCTACTAGTGTATTCCCTCATCCCCCTCCCCTCCAATACACTAGATGCTCGTTATTGGGATCATCAAGTACCAACTCGAGTGATGATCGAGTAGAGAAATCGATTACAGGAAGTTGAATGCTACGACTAGAAAAGATCATTTTCCACTACCATTCATTGATCAGATGTTGGATAAGTTAGCGGGCATAAGTTTTACTGTTTTTTGGATAGGTTGTATGGGTATTATCAAATTTCCATTGATCCAGAAGATTAGATCAAGACAACATTCGCGTGCTCTTTTGGAATATTTGCGTGTAGAAAGATGTTGTTCGGGTTGTGCATTGTGCCTGGAACTTTTCAGCGGTGTATGTTCTCTATCTTCTCTAACATGATTTGTCAGTTCGTTGAGGTATTTATGGATGACTTTTCTGTTTTTGGTTCTTCATTTGATGATTGCTTGCATAAGTTTGATTTAGTACTTGAAAAATGCATTGAAAGTAATCTTACTTTAAGTTGGGAGAAAAGTCATTTCATGGTAACTATTGGGATAGTTCTAGGTCATGTTGTCTCAAATAAGGGCATAGAGGTTGATAAGGCTAAGGTAGATGTAATTGAACAATTGCCTCCGCCTGTGAATGTTAAAGGAGTTCGAATTTTTCTTGAGATGCTGGTTTTTATTGTAGATTTATTAAGGATTTTTGCAAGATAAGTCAACCTTTCTGTCATTTACGTGCTCAAGATGTGTCTTTTGTGTTTGATGATAAGTGTTTGAATGCCTTTAATTTTGACACGCACCCGTCGTATGGTACGATCAAAGTACCTGTGTATGCCCCAGACGGACAGTACACGCTCCTATGCCCACTACCGGACTGGTTAGTCTTAGCGGCAAGCTAGGGTCGATCCCACGGAGAGTGATGAACCACCTTACTCTTCAGTATACAAATCGAGTTGTCACGATCTCAATCTGTGTATCTGCACAATAAAATAGACGGAAATCAAATATAAAAGGGGGTAAGATTTGGGGTAGGTCATGATCATTGTTGATATGTTAATTCGGTTATGGGCACACTAAAGATCCGTCCATGCTTCGTATAAACTCAAGGCGTGGCCCAAAGACATTGGGGCATTTCAAGAATTCATACTCCACACTTGGGATGGTTGAATCCCTTGTTGTCGTCCTGGTCCGAAGGTCACGCTTCACCCCGGTCACAAGGCCGTGCTTCACTCCTCCTTAGATAGTAGTCATACCCGATCTCTCCAAGTATGACCCTCACCAACCTTCTCTTTCAAACTTCCCATGTCCGCACCTACAGAGTAGACATAACTCGCGAAATACTCATTTTCGGGACCACGTCCAACCGGTCATTGGTATGCCTACGATACGCGAGATGAGTCCTTTGGTCGATAACCATGGCTTGATGCCTCATCACAGTTGATGGGTAATTGTTAGAGAAGCCCAAGACTGAAGAAGGACGCAGTATACCCTTGTCCAGTCCTTACCATCCAGATCTACAGCACCATGTCAGGTGCTGCTTAGCTACTCGGTCCTGGGCACATCGAACGCTGCCGTTTGTCATGCCCTGCCTTTGCTTGACATGGTACAGCTCCAACCGAACGGAGATCACCCGTTAGGTCAGGACTGCCCATGAGTTCTGCTCCAATCCTTCCGGAACTACTGGACTCAACCGATGGCACAAGTGCCTCGCGAATATTTCACACATCAACAGTCAATCATTTCCCATACCCAAATCTCACCAAGTAAACTACTCACACATAATTAAATATATAATGATAAGCGAAAAAGAACACATGAATAAAAAAAATACGAAATACTCGGATTAAAAGTACCTAAGGCAACAGCCTTGGATTTGTTCTTCACAGCGGAATGTAAATAAAAGCAGATAAAGATTGTTTTGAACAGAAAATATAAAACTAAGAATAAAAGTGTTTTATAGTTGTACTTTTATAGTTGTAGTGGCAGCGAGCAAAACCCTAGGCGGGTAGATTGAAATGGTATGATTGGCAATTTCCATGTTGAGCGAGATTTTGAATATCTGTGACTGGCTGGATTGATGATTGGCGATCTCCAATTGATTGGTCTATTTAGGTTAGGGCGCTGACCTCCAAATCCTTCATTCCATAGATGCTTGGCAGATATTGGGCGAATCTTCTCCACGCGGCTTTCCTTCTTGAGCTTTGGCGACTGAATGGCAATCTTTGTAGTGGTCAAACTGGTTGCATGCTTCATGGTTGGATTCCTCGTAGGCAAGGCAGTTGCAAGATCTTCTTTGTTGTTGGACATTGCGTTAATACCACGAATGCGAATGATGAACATCAACTTAACTTCAGGGTTCACATGGAATCCTCCTTTCAACCTCGTCTCTTGCTTCAATTCATCTCCTACTCTGCATACTCCTTTGCGTAGTCCTTGCAACCGACTGGATTCGCTCCAGTTCTGCTCATTCTGACCATCTTTCCTCTGTTTGACTTGGACTGAGCTTCCTTCCTTCGAACAATAGTTTCCTTCCCCTGGACTGACTCTAGTGACACAAAAAGACATGAAAAATAGGGCCAAAAGGCCCAAAAGTCGAAGACGCATCACACCTACACACTTAAACCATACTTGCCCTCAAGTATGTTGGTGGATTCACAAAGACACCAAGAAAGAAGATGAACGAAAAAGAAATAAAACCACAAGACACGAAAGTGCGCAATCAAATGAATCAGTTCGTGCATGTATGTATCCACCTGTTAACATTCCACAACCCATTGAGCAATTACACCACATGATCATATTAGCAGTTTTCCTCACACACACTCAAGTGTTTGGCTAGTGTTTACTCTCATTTCATACTGCATTAGCTTTCCTATTAGCTTGTTCGAGGATTTATGGCTATTAGTTAATCTGGTGCAAATTATCAAAAGGTCTTTATTTGGCTGTAATGGGGCATACGGAGCAGGGTGAGGATTTCTGGATAGTGGGTTAAGATTTGATTCTAGCCACATGGACTGCTCTTTCAATATAAGTGCTCCCACTAATCCTCATACTCCTTTCTTTCTTTGGGGTATTCTTTTCTTAGGCATGTATTGATCTTTGATCGCACTTAGAATTTTCATTCTTTTCATTGATGCCCCTCTTCTTAAACATTGACCACCCCCTCTTCTTTTATTACCCCTCTTTCACTTCTGATTTTTTTTTTTTTTTGACTTAGAGCAGCTATGTACCCTTCTTATCTTGTATGGTGTGGGAGACACACTCTTAATCAAATATCATTACAAGGGCTCATGAAAGAAAGAATTATTTTGGCTCAAAGTGGTTAGCAATGGATCATCAAGTTTAGCTGAATAATTCTGGGGCTTCTAATCATGAATAAACTGCCCTTATCCTTTAATCTACACCACCAACTAAAATCCACTAACAAGTTCTAGGATTACTAAGCAGCATGAACACACAAAAGATAGAAACAAATAGGCTCAATTCTCACAGGTGTGAATTTCTGTATTTCCTCTACTGCTATACATGTAATGCTGCTCAACATACCATTCAAACCAGTCACACCAAACAACATGCACACATTCCCTAATCCATATATCATGCGCACACACAGACTCAAGACTCAATGTACACTAGACTCCAACTGACACAAAACATAAAAATCAGAAATGAAAAGAACAAAAAGAAAAATAAAACCTAAACTAAAGATAAGGGAAAGGAAACTTATTTGTCCTGGTCGGAGGCATCCTCCTCCTCTCCGTCCGCTTTTGCCATCAACTTCTCAAAGCCCTTCTTCATGTTGGTATGGATTGCCGTCATCTCTGCCTTCAACATCGCTACTTCTGCACGTAGCTCCTTCAACTCTGCCAGTATAGCCACCATCTTGCTGCTTGAGCGGCGCGGAACCGCCTGCTCATTCGCCTTGCTCGGTTCTGCTCTGCCTGCTGTACCTTCTGGATGCACCAGCGAGTAATTTCCATGCTCGTCCACCTCAACAATTCTCCACCTCACGAAGCGCCCTTGGTCCAGAAACCTTGTATCAGCAGCTGCGAGATCATCTAGCTTCTCCAAGTCGAAATTGGTGAGATTCTTTGCAAGAATCGTCGCCAAAGGGCAGAGTGAGAGGAACTTGTTGTGGTGTGTCACGCCAAACTAAAACTATTGCGCTGCTACGAACCCAAAGTTCACCCGTCTCTTCTCCATCATGCACCATAAAATGAACAGCTCCTGCTAAGTCACCACGTTAGACCCCTCCAACCGCCCGTAGATGTTGTAATCCAGCCACCTGTGGCAAATCTGTAGCACTGGATCTCTGATCTCATTGGACTTGCTGTTGTTCTTCACATAGCGATTCCTGATGGAGATGATTGACCATAGTGGTCAATCTGAGACTTCCACTCGTCCGAGGCCACCGTCTCTGCCTCCTTATACTCTTCCTCATACACCTCCCGCAGCTCGAGTACTCCGAGTTGGATGTTCAACTCATTGATGGAGAGAGGGAACATCCTGCCCTGCAGTTGAAAGTGCAGGGTGCCCGGAGTCTCGATGCCGTATTTGCCGTGGGGTTTGAATTCCACTGTCCCCATGAATTCTTCCGATAGCTTCTTGAACGCAGGGTAGTTCCATTCCAAAACCTTTCCCCAGCCGATACCCTTGAAGTATCCCTCCACTTTCTCTTTGATTCCAAATGCTTCCAAGCTTTCTGTCAACAGGTAGTACCAAGGGAGGATCTCCCTGTTCTGCAAGATGGCATACCGCTGGCTGTCTCGTGGTATGGTTGCTCTAGATGTTGCAGGTCGTAGTACGCCTTTCCTCTTGGTTCCTGATTTCGTGGCAGTGACACTGGGTGTAGACTTCACAGGTGCTTGAATCTCCCCCGAGTTAGAGCTGTCGATGATCTCCACTCTCTCTATTTCTTCCTCTTCGATCTCCTTTGCTTCTCCTTCTTTTTCTCCTTCCTTTGTCTTCTCTTTTTCCTCAGCTGTAACCCTCCTCACCGTGCTCGTAGTACCCACCTTGCTCCCTAATTTGCTCTGTTTGGACTTCTGCGATAGGGGAGGTTTCGAGGTTTCGAGCTTCCTCTTTTCTCCCATCCCTTTCTCCTTACTCTGTGGGGTGACATCTTCCTGGGCCCGCACGGGAATGCTTTTCTCTGTCTCCTCCTCTCCCACTGGCTCTCCCCCTTGGTCGCCTTCTTGCTCCTTCTCCTTGTGGTCAGAAGTGGTCAGACCACCCTCCTTTGATTGAGATTGAGAGCGGGAAGAACTGGGAACTGGAGTAGGCGCCTTTGGTGGAGGACTAGCTGCTTTCTTTCCGGTGGGAATCTTCTCCTGTTCCTCTTCGTCCACGCCCCGAGTAGGTGTGGTCTTTTCTGAACTATGCACCGGAGTTTTCTCGGACGTGGTGCGGCGACACCTTTGTTAGTTCTTTTGTGTGCGGCTTTCTTGATTCTGACCATGGTGACGGTTGGAATTTTAGGGTTTTCAGAAAGACGGCGAAGGTTGGTGAAGTATGTGGAATGAGAACTGGGTTTCCGTGCTTAAAGGGCAGATTGTGGGCGACGGTTATGGCGAAGTGGAGGAAGTGGCTGAGTGTAGGGCGGTTATGGAGGCTGTGAGGGTTAATGGAGAAGGGTTTTCTCTTTCTGACTGATGGAGTGGTGAGGTGACAGTTATGGGAAGTCGAAACAATCAAGGGAATAAAATCATTACCAAATTTTTGAAATTCAAATTTCGTGCGAAATCCCAAGCGCCGCAATTATACCAGCCGTCCTTGTTAGATGCGCCTCCACGTCATTCCCTGGTTAGACCGTCTCCATTCCACACACCGGTCTGCCACCTACACACTTTGCATCGCAAAGTGGGTTCGATCCTCAAGATAGACTCTAAAAAAAAAAAAAAAAAACTTGGCCCACATTCTCCAGTTCTGACTTAGTCAAATGCTCACTTAACTCGAAACAACTAATTAACAACTAATTAAAGGAAAGCGGTTGTGGTCTTACCGACGACCACTCCTGGGTTGGGTCCCAGTCAGCGCTCTTGTTTAATGTCTTGAGCTCGACTTCCAGCTTTTGCTCTTACTGATAAATAGGATCCAGTAAAGAGCATTTCTCCTTGGTCTTCTTCAACTCTGAATAATCGAAGTACGGTTTTAAACGATGACCGTTCACCACAAAAGTATCATTTCCATTCAAATCATAAACTTCGACACTTCCATTTGGGAATAACTCCTTCACGATGTATGGTCCTCCCCATTTTGATCTAAGCTTCCCACTCATCAACTTAAATCGAGAGTTGAATAACAACACCTTTTGTCCAGACCAAAATTCCTTCTTCCTAAGCTTTGCATCGTGGATTCTCCTTGTTCTTTCCTTGTACAAAACTGCATTGTCGTATGACTCCAACCGAAGCTCCTCCAATTCATTCATTTGCAACTTCATTTCTTCTCCGGCCCTGGTCATACTAAAGTTGATTCTTTTAATCGTCCAGTAAGCCTTGTGTTCCACCTCCACTGGCAAATGGCATCTTTTTCCGAACACAAGCCTGAATTGTGACATGCCAATTGGAGTTTTATAGGCAGTGCGGTATGCCCATAATGCATCTCCCAGGTAATTGCTCCAATCTTTACGATTGGGATGAACCACCTTCTCCAATATGCCTTTGATCTCCCTGTTAGAAATTTCAGCCTGCCCATTGGCCTGAGGGTGATATGCAGTTGTGACTTTATGTTTCACCCCCATTTTTTTGGTTAGTGCTCTAATGGTGGCATTGCAGAAATGAGATCCTTGGTCGCTGATGAGGATTTTTGGAACTCCGAATCTATTAAACACCTGCTCTCTCAAAAATTCCGCCACCATATGAGCATCATTACTGGTTGTAGCCCTTGCCTCGACCCATTTGGATACGTAGTCGACTGCCACCAAAATGTATTCATAATTCTCTGACTTAGGGAGTGGTCATATAAAATCGATTCCCCATACATCGAAGATTTCCACAGGCATAATAGGCATTTGAGGAATTTCATCTCTTGCCGTAATACCCCCTACCATCTGACACTTCGGGCAGCCCTGTACCCATTTCTTGGCATCAGCAAAGATTGTAGGCCAATAGAATCCACTTTCCAGTATTCTTTGCGTTGTTCTTCTTTCACCGAAATGGCCACTGCATGCTGTGCTATGGCACATTTCTAATATCTGAGCATGTTCAAACTCTGGAACGCACCTCCATATGATTTGATCTGTACCAATCTTCCATAAATGCGGTGCTTCCCAAAAATAGAGCGAGCATGTGTTACCAATTTCTGTCTCTCGAACTTGGTCTTCCCTGGTGGTACTTCCTTGGTGAAAAGATAATTTGCTATGTCTGCAAACCAAGGCTCCTTCTCAGTTAGAGCATATAGAGTCTCCATCTCCATATGATCGCGTATGGCGTATAGCCTCTCATCCGGAAAAGCGTCTTCTATTGGTTCGTCATCATCCTTTCCCATTTGTAGCCTGCTTAGATGATCAGCTACTAGATTGGCTACTCCCTTCTTATCTTTTATTTCCAAGTCGAACACTTGGAGCAGCAATATCCACCGGATAAGTCGTGGTTTTGATTCTTTCTTCGCCATGAGGTATTTCAAAGCGGCGTGATCAGTGTAAATGATCGCCTTTGTGCCTAGAAGGTATGATCTGAATTTCTCGATTGCAAAAACCACTGCCAACAATTCCTTCTCAGTTGTGGTGTAGCTACACTAAGCTGGATTCAAAGTCTTTGAGGCGTAGTATATAACGTGGCTTTCCTTTCCTTTCTTCTGCCCCAGTACTGCTCCAACCGCGTAATTGCTGGCATCACACATGATTTCGAATGGTATCTCCCAATTTGGCGGTTGAATAATAGGGGCTGATACCAATTTATCCCGTAGATTCAGAAATGCCTCCTTACAATCGTCGTCAAAGTCGAACTGTACATCTTGTTGCAACAAACGGGTCATAGGTTGAGCAATCTTTGCGAAATCCTTTATGAATCTGCGGTAGAATCCTGCGTGACCATGAAATGCCCGTATGTGCTTGACGGTAGTTGGATATGGCAACTTGGCGATGGAATCGATTTTTGCCTTGTCCACTTCGATACCCCTCTCTGATATAACATGGCCCAGTACGATGCCTTCTTTCACCATAAAATGGCATTTTTCATAATTGAGTACCAGGCTTTTCTCCACACAACTTTTCAATACCAGCTCCAAATGATTAAGACATGTGTCGAACGAATCACCATATACCGTGAAATCATCCATAAACACCTCTATGCAATTTTCCAATAAATCTGAAAAAATGCTCATCATGCACCGTTGGAAGGTTCCAGGTGCATTACAAAGACCAAATGACATTCTTCGGTATGCGAAAGTCCCGTACACACAAGTGAACGTGGTCTTTTCTTGATCTTCTTGAGCTACGAATATTTGCATATATCCTGAATATCCATCCAGGAAACAGTAATAGGCATTACCAGCTAGTCGTTCCAGCATTTGGTCGATAAAGGGCAATGGAAAATGGTCCTTCCGTGTGACCATGTTCAGCTTCCGGTAGTCTATACAGACTCGCCACCCAGTTTGTAGCCTTGTTGGAACAAGCTCGCCTTTGTCATTCTCCACAACCTGTACTCCAGATTTCTTCGGTACGACGTGAACCGGACTGACCCATTGGTTTTCGGATATAGGGTAGATTATACCCAACTCCAAAAGCTTTAGGATCTCCTTAAGTACCACCTCTTTCATGACAGGATTCATTTTCCTCTGCGAATCCCGTACTGGTCGTGCTCCTTCCTCCAAGTATATATGATGCATACACTCTGTTGGACTGATACCCTTTATATCTGCCAGGGTCCAACCAATAGCTTCTTTGTTCTCTCTCAATACTCTGACTAGTCTTTCTTCCTGCACCACGGTTAGATCAGAACTGATAATCACTGGAAGAGTTTCCTCCGGTCCCAAGTAAGCATATTGCAAGTGCTTTGGCAGCTTTTTTAATTCCAAGACTGGGGCATTTACAATCGAGGGCATCAGCTTCTCATGTTGCCCATACTGAGAGAACAACTCCGGTTTGCCCTGCCCCGATCCTTCGATGGAGTACACTTCCAGGATAATATCTTTAATCTTCCTGTCAACTTCCACTGCTGCTTCCAAAGTGCTTTCCTTTAAAGAATACAACTCCATGATGGTTTCCTTCATCTCTAGGTCCTCCATTTGCACGACATCTCGATCAGTAAGATCGGCTTGTATCACCCTTTCTGTAGTGTCACTTGAGCTGAATGACAGGTTTTGCTCTTGTACAATTGGTTCGAATATGTCAATCATCTCTATAGCTTCTAAATCAGGCTTCCGTCTCATGGCTTCATAAATGTTGAATTCTTCCACCACACCATCGAATTCACACGATAGAATTCCAGTCTTCATGTCCAATTTAGTCCCTGCAGTCATCATGAATGGTCTGCCCAGTAGGATGGAGTTCTCCTTTGCTTCCAAACCGGTATCCAGCACGTAGAAGTCAGCAGGAAAAATCAGCTCTCCTACTTTGATAAGCACATCTTCGATAACGCCCTCTGGGTACGCGTTTGACCTATCTGCTAGTTGTATGACAACTCGTGTGTTCCATAGTTCCCCCAAGTTGAGCCTGTTGAAAACTGCAAGGGGCATAACGTTTATAGATGCCCCCAAGTCCATCATGGCTTTGTCCATGTTCCTTCCTGCGATGTTGCAAGGGATAGTGAACATCCCCGGGTCTTTCTTCTTAGACGGCAGTTTCTGCTGTATGATGGCTGACACACTCTCTCCCATGATATATCGAACATCTTCATCAATCTTCACCTTCCTTGAGCAAAGATCTTTAAGGAACTTGGCATACTTTGGAATTTGCTTAATCGCTTCCAGTAGGGGTAGGCTAAGTTCCAACTTCCGAAAGATTTTCATCATATCATTGGCTTCTTTCTCTTTGGCCTTCTGTCGAAGTCTACCCGGATAAGGGGGTTCAGTCTGCTCATCACCACCTATTTCTCCTGTTGCTGGTTCCCTCCTCTCTTTGCCGGTTAACTTCTGCCTCCGCCAAATTTTTTTTCAGCTTGCTCATCATCCACCTCTGTGATTATTACTTGTGCATGTTCCTTGTGATTGATCCCTTGAGATGGGAGTTTCCCTGTATTCTCTTCTACTTTCGCCAGCGCCTTCGCCAGATGACCAATCTGCACGTTGGTTGATTCGTACCAGCTCGGATTTCATTGCGAAACTTCTCACTTTCCTTAGCCATACTCTCCATGGCCTCTTCCCATGGTGCTCTCCTCTGATGAGGTGGTTGATACACCTACTGCTGCTGTGGCTGGTAGTGTTGTTGTTGTGGTGGGCCTCCCTGATATTGTCCTTGCTGTTGGTGCTGGGCAAATGATTGAGATGATCCCGGTAGACCTGTACCGTTCTGTTGTGGTTGACCATCCTGTTTCCATCTAAAGTTAGGATGATCCCTCCATCCTCTGTTATATGTATTTGAAAACGGGTCATGTTTCCTCTAAAATCCTTCATTTCCCCCCATGGCATTTACGTCCATTATATCTTCACCAAAGTTGGGGCAATTTTCAGATTGATGCCCCACTGCATCGCATAGGCCACACTGTCTAACCTTCTTTTGCATGGTCAGACCACTCAACAATGTCTTTATTTCCTTCATCTCCTTTTCCAGATTTGTCAACTTATCTTTTTCCTCTCCTCTCTCTGGTATCTCTCTGTTTCTTTCATGTCCATCATCTCTGGATTCTTCTGCCATTGTTCCCAAGAGTTTGAAAATCTCTTGAGGTGTTTTGCTCAGCAATGATCCGTTGCATGCAGCCAATACCAGTCCTCGATCACTCCTCCGCATGCCCTTTACGAAGCTTTCCACTTGATCTTTTGGAGTGATCTGGTGGTGAGGACAGTTGCTTAACAACTGTTTGAAACGAGTCCAATACTCATAAAAGGTTTCCAGCCCGTCCTGCTTAATGTTTCGGATGTCCCATCGCATCCTTTCAACTCTTGTGGCTGGAAAAAACTCTTCCAAGAAACTCTGCTGCATTTCTGCCCAAGTGGTAACACTTCCTTGAGGCAGATTGTATAGCCATCTCCTTTCTGTGTCCACTAATTAGAATGGAAAAAGAACCAGTTTCACATATTCTTGCTGATTCTCATTGGACTGATGCATCACTGTCATTTCGAAGTCTTGGAGATGGGTATGCGGGTCGTCTCCTGGATATCCATTAAATTTCGGTAAGACCTGTATTAATGCAGGTTTCAAGTCAAACCGTTCAGGTGCGAAGGGATTCGTCGGTAAGGTGATCCCGTTCGGCCTGAGATTCAGATTAGTTGGGTAAGCCAACTGCTTGAGGGTCTGCGGCGGCTGTGGTTGTTCACCCATAGCGTCGCGTCTCGCTATTCGTGCAAGTGTGCGTAGTCGTTGTTCAGTTTGTTCAATATCTGGATCAAAAGTTAATGCTCTCTGTACTCGACGAGTTCCACGCATACACTAATAGTGGAAGATGGAATGAGAAGAGTAAAATTGTTGCGCGTCACTCCCCGGCAACGGCACCAATTTTGACACGCACCCGTCGTATGGTACGATCAAAATACCTGTGTGTGCCCCAGACGGACAGTACACGCTCTTATGCCCACTACCGGACTGGTTAGTCTTAGCGGCAAGCTAGAGTCAATCCCACGGAGAGTGATGAACCACCTTACTCTTCAGTATACAAATCGAGTTGTCACGATCTCAATCTGTGTATCTGCACAATAAAATAGACGGAAATCAAATATAAAAAGGGGGTAAGATTTGGGGTAGGTCATGATCATTGTTGATATGTTAATTCGGTCATGGGCACACTAAAGATCCGTCCATGCTTCGTATAAACTTAAGGCGTGGCCCAAAGACATTGGGGCGTTTCAAGAATTCATACTCCACACTTGGGATGGTTGAATCCCTTGTTGTCGTCCTGGTCCGAAGGTCACGCTTCACCCCGGTCACAAGGCCGTGCTTCACTCCTCCTTAGATAGTAGTCATACCCGATCTCTCCAAGTATGACCCTCACCAACCTTCTCTTCTAAACTTCCCATGTCCACACCTACAGAGTAGACATAACTCGCGGGATACTCATTTCCGGGACCACGTCCAACCGGTCATTGGTATGCCTACGATACGCGAGATGAGTCCTTTGGTCGATAACCATGGCTTGATGCCTCATCACAGTTGATGGGTGATTGTTAGAGAAGTCCAAGACTGAAGAAGGACGCAGTATCCCCTTGTCCAGTCCTCACCATCCAGATCTACAACACCATGTCAGGTGCTGCTTAGCTACTCGGTCCTGGGCACATCGAACGTTGCCGTTTGTCATGCCCTGCCTTTGCTTGACATGGTACAGCTCCAACCGAATGGAGATCACCCGTTAGGTCAGGACTGCCCATGAGTTCTGCTCCAATCCTTCCGGAACTACTGGACTCAACCGATGGCACAAGTGCCTCGCGAATATTTCACACATCAACAGTCAATCATTTTCCATACCCAAATCTCACCAAGTAAACTACTCACACATAATTATATATATAATGATAAGTGAAAAAGAACACATGAATGAAAGAAATACGAAATACTCGGATTAAAAGTACCTAAGGCAACAGCCTTGGATTTGTTCTTCACATCGGAATGTAAATAAAAACAGATAAAGATTGTTTTGAACAGAAAATATAAAACTGAGAATAAAAGTGTTTTCTTCGGACTTAGAACTGTAGACTGGTCGATTCTCCAACATTGTGCCACCCGCCTTGGCTGGACTTTTATAGTTGTAGTGGCAGCGAGCAAAACCCTAGGCGGGTAGATTGAAATGGTTTGATTGGCAATTTTCATGTTGAGCGAGATTCTGAATATCTGTGACTGGCTGGATTGATGATTGGCGATCTTCAATTGATTGGTCTATTTAGGGTAGGGCGCTGACCTCCAAATCCTTCCTTCCATAGATGCTTGGCAGATATTGGGTGAATCTTCTCCACGTGGCTTTCCTTCTTGAGCTTTGGCGACTGACTGGCAATCTTTGTAGTGGTCAAACTGGTTGCATGCTTCATGGTTGGATTCCTCGTAGGCAAGGCAGTTGCAAGATCTTCTTTGTTGTTGGATGCATTGCGTTAAAACCAGGAATGCGAATGATGAACAACAACTTAGCTTCAGGGTTCACATGGAATCCTCCTTTCAACCTCGTCTCTTGCTTCAATTCATCTCCTGCTCTACATACTCCTTTGCGTAGTCCTTGCAACCGACTGGATTCGCTCCAGTTCTGCTCATTCTGACCACCTTTCCTCTATTTGACTTGGACTGAGCTTCCTTCCTTCGAACAATAGTTTCCTTCCCCTGGATAGACTCTAATGACATAAAAAGACATGAAAAATAGGGCCAAAAGGCCCAAAAGTCGAAGACGCATCAAATATGTTAAAGAAAAAGTTGATATCTACTCCCGTTGTTGTTGCACCTAATTGGTCATTACCTTTTGAGATTATGTGTGATGCATCAAATTCTGCTGTAGGAGCTGTCTTAGGGCAGCGTGTTGATAAAAATGTTGCGTGTGATTTACTATGCTAGCTTAACTTTGAATGTTGCTCAAGTAAATTACACAACCACCGAAAAAGAGTTGATTGTTGTCTTGTTTTCATTAGATAAGTTTAGATCTTACATCATTGGGTTTAAAATTATTGTGCACAGGGATCATGCAGCTCTTAGGCATTTGTTAACTAAGTCTCAAGCAAAGCCTAGATTGATTTGGTGGATTCTGTTATTGCAAGAGTTTGATGTTGAAATCAAAGATAAGAAGGGTAGTGAGAATGTGGTTGCAGATCATTTATCTGGTTTTCCTACCTTTGATGAAAGTATGATAGTGCAAGAGCATGATAGTATAGTTGACTCATTTCTTTATAAGCATGTTTTGCAAGTCGCTATTGTGCCTTGGTATGCGGATATTGTTAATTATCTTGCTAGTGGATATTTGCGTCATGACCTCTCTTCCTAAGAAAAGAAGAGATTTTTCTCGTCCTGTAGGAATTACTATTAAGATGACCCATATCTCTTTAGATTGGGGTTAGATAAGGTGATTATGAGGTACATTTCAGAGGAGGAACAACGTGATATGATGGAGTGGTGTCATGGATTTCATTGTGGAGGACACTTTAGAGATCGAAAGACTAAGGTACACAAATAAAGTTTGATAAATGCTAAAGGGTAGGGAACATTAGTAATAGGAATGAAATGCCATTGAACAATATTATTTATGTTGAGATCTATGATGTTTGGGGAATTGATTTTATGGGACTGATGGTCCCGATAACGAGTATCTGTGGTATGGGGGAGGAATACACCAGTAACAATTTTCATTTTGCTTTTAAAAAAATTTCACTGAGTTAAACTGCTCAGGTCGGTTTGCTCGACAACTAGGAAAGTCAATTGGAGCGGCTCTACAACTGAGTTGATCAGTTGGAGCTAATCACACAATTGGATGAACAGCTGGCTCATATGTCTGAAGGTCAGCTGTATGTACCAACTGAGGTTTAAAACAGTTTTGTGCTGGGGAAGATGGTGGAGTTTAGACTCATTACAAAAACTGAAACCTTTGTATAACGGGAAAGGTCAAGTTCCCAAATTAGTGCAATTTGTATGCAAGTCAGTTGGTTAGGAAACTGAATGTAAAATATTGAATGTAAATATTAAAAGTAAAGAACACGGTATTTTAACGTGGTTTATAGATTGACCTCCTATGTCCAAGACTTCCTTTGCGGGGAAGTAATCCACTAGATAAGCTTAAGTATGCTTACAAAATGCCCTACTTGGTTTCCGAGTACCAAGAAAACCTAACCAGTTCAATTGCGGGTTCGAACAAGACCTTAGAACACTTTTCCAGGCAAGTGCACAACCTGGGCTTAGATTACGGGTTCTACGTGGACCTTTTCTTAGATTCCGGGTTCTAAGAGACCTAATCTTAGATTCTGGGTTCCATGGACCCTGTCTTTGATTACGGGTTCAAATGGACCTAATGACCTTCTGTGATTACGGGTTCAAATGGACCTAGTCTTGGATTCTGGGTTCCATTAGGACCTCTGTGAATCTCAGCTCCATCTTATCGATGGACTCTCTAGTTAGCTGAGAGAAGTTCTTGTACTTCTGACAAGCTAAGGTGAACTTGTTCTTCTGTATCTCGTCAGAGTTTCACGGAGTGCAGCTAAGGTTTCCCATATATCTTTTGTTGCGGAGAAATTGATAATCTTCGGCAGGTAGGCTTTGCCGACGATGGAAGAGATGACACTCTTTGCTATGTCATCTAGCTGCGTGATGTCTTTTTCTTCTCTGGTGTACTGCTCCTGGGCTTTTGGTTCGACCTTTATTGTCATCTTTCCATCTCCTGGATTGTTTGAAGGGCCCAGTACTGAGTCTCTTGGATGGGACCATTTTCTATGGTCTCCCACATCCTGTGAAGCCTGGCAGTCAGTGTCATCTTCATGCAAAACTTCCACGTGGGATAATCATCCACGGAGAACTCCGATAAGCTTCCTAGCAACATCGGGTTCATGTTTTCTGCACACCACAAGATACAAACAAGAAAATATGCAGCAAAATGCACTAAAGGTTTTCAGAAAAGATCTGTTCAGTTGACCACTGAAAAATCTACTCGACTTACACCTTGTGAATAAAAAATAGCAGTCTTTTGAACCACTGCTCTGATACCACTTAATGGTCTCAGTAACGAGTATCTTGTGTATGGGGGGGAGGAATACACCAGTAGCAATTTTTCGTTTTGCTTTTGAAATCTTTTCACTGAGTTAAACTGCTCAGGTCAGCTTGCTCGACAACTAGGAAAGTCAGTTGGAGCGGCTCTATAACTGAGTTACTCAGTTGGAGCTAATCACACAGTTAGATGCACAGCTAGCTCCTATGTCTGAAGGTCAGTTGTATAGACCAACTGAGGTATAAAACAGTTGTGTGTTGCGGAAGATGGTGGAGTTTAGAATCATTACAAAAACTAAAACCTTTGTGAAAACAGGGAAGGTCAAGTTCCTAAATTAGTTCAGTTTATAAATATGCAGTTTGTATGCAAGTCACTTGGTTAGAAAACTGAATGTAAAATATTGAATGTAAATACTGAAAGTAAAGAGCACAGTATTTTAAAGTGGTTCAGAGATTGACCTCCTACGTCCACGACTTCCTTTTCGGGGAAGTCATCCACTAGATAAGTTTAAGCATGCTTACCAAACGCCCCACTTGATTTTCGAGTACCAAGCAAACCTAACCAGTTCGATTACGGGTTCGAACAAGGATGTTACAACACTTTTCCGAGCAAGTGCACGACGTGGTCTTAGATTACAGGTTCTAAGTGGACCTAGTCTAGATTCCAGGTTCTAAGGGACCTAGTCTTAGATTTCGGGTTTCTAGGGACCTGGTCTTTGATTACGGGTTCAAAGGGACCTAGTAACTTTGATTCTGGGTTCAAAGTTAGATTCCGGGTTCAAAGTCGGACCTAAGGGTTGGGGGTTGGAGATTTTTCAACTAAGAAGCCTTCTACATAGAGAAAAAGGGAGGCTTCGTCCTAAAGCTTCAGACTCGATCTTTTGGGAAAGAGTCCAGTGAGACACAATATATGCAAGAACCTATATTCTAGACTCGATCAAAGAAGGAACTTTCTGAGAGGCTAGATGGAAGAACATGACGAGGTTTGGACACTCGACTTCTACTGGTCATCAACTGAGGTCTTCTTGCTGGAGAGAGAGGTGGTCTGTTGCTGCTACTTCACTCTTGATTTTTTCTCTCTTGGCACTTTTGAGTGCTTGTGTCTGCCCACAAGTTTTGATGTGGAGACCTCTATTTATAGAGGGAAATCTAACTAGCCATTGCAAAGAGTTGTTTGATCTCTGCCAAAAGCATGACACTCCACCTGCTTTTCTGGAAACTTTTCTAAAGTGGTAACTGCGACCTTTGCTTTATGCACATCGCTGTTATTGGTTCATTTATGGTAAGTTCTCTAGATGACTTATGCTTCCGAGTAGATTTGAATTTGGACTGCAACTCTTCTACTTTCTACGTCTTCAAAGTCTTCTCCTCCCCGCTTTGCGACGTCGGACTTCAACACAACATTTCTTCACACTTTAGTTGCATGGTTTAGTTGAGGAGTCAACTGAGCTGCTGTCCAACTGTGTTCGTGCTTCAGCTGAGGTTGAGGTCTCAACTGAGTCTGAGGTTTAGCTGAGTTTGGTTCTCACCTGAGTTCTTCACGAACTACCTTCTTCAGTCCGGCTGTCTTCTTCTGCTTGAAACCTGTAAAGATAAAATCTCTATGCTGAAACAATGATCTCTAACAAAGTTCAGACTGAATCATCTACTCGATTAAGGTCAGTTGGGGTTTTGGTATCGTTTGAAACCTTTTACTAACTTTCCCAACAGGGACCCTTCCCTAAATCTGCTGGATTTGAGTATATTCTGGTTGCCATTGATTATGTATCCAAGTGGGTTGAGGCTATCCCCATGAGGACAAATGATGCTCATGTTGTTATCAAATTTGTGCAGGAGAATATTCTTTGCAGATTTGGATTCCCTCGAGCTATTATCAGTGATGGAGGAACACACTTTTGCAACAAGATTTTTGAAAAGCTGATAGCAAAGATTGGCATCATGCACAAGGTGGCAACTCCATACCATTCTCAAATGTCTGGACATGTTGAAACCAGTAATAGGCAGATTAAAGGAATTTTGTAGAAGACCGTTAAGCCGTCTAGGAAGGATTTGTCTTCCAAGTTGAATGATGCTTTGTGGTCTTATCGTACTGTTTATAAGAGTATTTTGGAGAGGAGTCCATTTCGGATGGTGATGAACCCATAATTGTGTTCATTTTTCATATCTTTTTGTTGTGTCTTTTGTGTCTTTTTCGAGTCTTTATGTGTCTGGGAGGACACAAGTAGGAGGAAGTGGGTGTAGGGCAGAACATGTGCGATTGTGGGCATAATCTGGTGGAAAACTGTTTTTCTGGTGTTGGGCAATGATACGATGCAATATGGGTATAGGGCTGAAGTTTGTAGCTGGGAATAATGAGACACATCTTGAGCAAAGCTACAGGTGAAGGAGTACCTCCCCATAATCTTATGGCCAAGGCAACAGAGTACCCATACTAGTGCGCATTGAGGGCAAGACTGAAGATGATATGACCAAGACAGAAGGATGAAGCAGAGGGCAACGGATGAGACTTGAGCGCCAAGGAAGAGGATAAGGAAAGAAAGTTCCATTCTTATCGTAAAGAGACCAATTAAAGCTGGAATCAATAAGGAAGGAAATCCGATGCCGCCAATTCTAAGCTAAAGAAGGACAAAAGGCCAAGGAAGGAAGAAGTCCAACCCATGAAGGGAACCGACTTAACCTAGCCTTGATGCCTATATATATGGCTGCAACTACTCTGCGAAAATGGTTTGTTCAACCCTAGCATAATTTTAATTCTGTTCTTGAGAGTTTGGAGAGGAGAAAAATAAGTCCTATGGGCAAAGCTTTAAATTCTGCTTTACTTTATTGCTGTTAGTTTTCAGTTGGCGTTCTGGCCAAGACATGATCTACTTTGCTTTTGGTAATATAGTTCTTATTTTAGTTTCAATCATGTATACTTTAATTTCTTTTACATTGTTTACGTTGATTAATATGTCTAGCTAATTTCTTAAACTTGGTTTGGATGAGATGACGTGATAATTATTACTTTGATCACTCGTGAGGCCAAAGCGTGTTAAATAAATCATTTTCTTTTATTCCCAAAATACTTAGGACTTAAAATTAGATTTGGGAGAGATAACTAATTGCTTGATCACCAATAAGTTAAGGATTCTAGATCACCAATAGAGTTGAGGTCAACACGAGAATGTCTCTTGTTCTCGAATAGATAATAAGTATTGGAGAGCAGTTGATGTCTTGGGCATCTCTTGGCTGATTTGGGTCTAAAAGATATTAATTCCTCTTGGGCAATACACTTGCTGAAGGGTCTTTGTGAGTGTGATGATCAAGGGAGGAGTTTTTTCTAGAGTGTCTCTGGCATACTCAAATTTAAAGGGATACATAAAAGGGTAAAGCATTCTTAGCCGTGACTTCGTGACCATAGGGTATGAATTAATATATCCTTTAAACTGAATAGTAATGGTGTGCGGTTGAAAATCATTGTGCCTATGATCGAGTGAAAAGTATTAATGATCATTGATTCGAAATCTAGTCCAAGTCTCTTTTATTATTGATCGAATCTACTTTTAGTTTCAGTTATAGTTTTTGGTGCTTGTTATCCAAGACAAGTGAAGTTCAGATCAAAACCCTTTTGTGACAACAGTTCGAGGAAGAAAGACTACATCACTTACCTTGGGTACGACCCTGCTACCGTTGGCTATCGTCTATTGTGGGCATAAGAGATTACAAATTTATTTGCGCGAAGTGCAAACGATAGCTTCGTCGAATTGGCGCTGTTGCCGGGGAATTGGTTCCAAGATAGTTAATCTTCTAGTTTTGAGTTCGGCTTATGCCCAAGACTAGAGCAACGGAAGGATAATTGATCTATGTTGAGGATCCTGAGCGTGAGATTAAGGTATTACGAGCTCAGAAGAGGAAAGAGACTCTGGCAAGCGGAGTAAATGAACCTTAAAGAGATCTTAGCTTGTCAGGCCAGGAAAGTGCTGAGCAAGACAATTCTTACTCTGACCAAGAGAGTGAGGAATCCAAACCAGCAAAAAAGATGGCTGAAAGAACCATTAGGGAAATCATGTTCCCTGATGACAAGGGCATCAAGCCCTCAAGCATAAAGCTACTCGAGATTACTGGAAATTGAGAGCTTAAGCATTCACTGATCCAAATCTTGCCCAAGTTCAGCAACCATCCTAGGGAAGACCCACAAACTCACCTTCAGAATTTTGAGATGGCATGCAACACTGTCAGGGTCACTGACCCTCATGAAAGATTCGAGGATTACGTAAGGTTGCTCACATTCTCCTTTTCACTACTTGATGGGGCACGTGAGTGGCAATACACCTTGCCCGAGAAAAGTACGGACACATGGAAGAAGATGCAACATGCATTCTTAGAAAAGTATTTCCCATTGGTCGTATCCAAAGCATGAGGAATCAAGAAGATGTTGTCGCGTTGTCCACAACACCGGATTGAGGAGATCGACCTTGTTGAGTATTTCATGCGTGGATTGCGAACTTCAGAGAGAAAATGGATTATAGCCGCTTGTGGAGGAGGACCTGTCGATCAATCACCAGCTGAAATGTTAAAAAACATAGCTGCTATGGCCGAAAAATCGAGAGATGAAGATGATATCCCTAAAGGGGGTTCCCATGATCACAGTGGAAACAAGGATGCTTCGCTCAACATAATGAAAGAGTTTATGGCCAAAATGGATTATAAGATGGAAGATTTGAGCAAGAAAGTAGATGGGAAGGAAGTTACCATAAGGAAGACTATTAAAAAGTGTGAAGTGTGTTAAGCTTCGACCCACATCACATCTGACTATCCTAATTGGTTTATTGTGAAGAAGAAGTCAACGTAATGGGGCAGAATCAGCAAGGAGCCCCTGGGTAGTAGAGGTTTGGTTATGCGCAAAACAACAACTTTGGATATCGCTGAAATGAGAATTTGCGGTATGGCAATAACCATTACCAGGTGCCGCCTCCACATCAACAACCTCAGCAACCTGGCCAACAGCAGCAACAACCATATGTTCCCCCTCATCGTGACCAGAACAGGGGAAAATTTATGAAGGACACCTATGATTGCTTTTGGAAGGATTTTGAAAGTTTGTAGATAGAAAGTAGGGGGACGTCTAACAACCTTCAAGCTCAATTGACCCACATCACACAAACATTGTTGAAGCTTGTAGAGGAGAAGAGTAAACAACTTCCTGCCCAAGTAGAGATCAACAAGGAGCAGGTCAATGATGTGGCCTTAAGGAGTAAAAAGAGCTTTGCCTGAGGTCGTGCCCAAGGTGCCAGCAGAGGAATCTGAGAAGCTAGAGGCGACCAAGATGGATTCAGGTAACTTAGATGAGATGTACCATTAATTGGAAGCTAAGCGTAAGAAAGCCATACTTGCCAAGGAGAGTCTTGTTTTTAGTTCAAAGGAAGATGAGGCTATGCTCGAGTCCCTTAAAGCTGAAAGGGAAGAAATGCTATTGGCCAAGAGGACCAACACTAAACCTAATTGTCTACCCCCACCGTATCCAAGGAGATTTGCTCGAGATAGAGAGCAATAGGAGATGAACGAAATGCTTCAAGTTTTTTGAAAAGTGGAGATCAATCTTTCTTTGTTGGTGGCATATCGCTCAATGCCCAAGTGTGCCAAGTTTTTGAGGGAGATGTGCACAAAGAAGACAAAATACCTTGATGATGCCAAGTTTCACATGTCTAATGTTTCAGCAATCATAAATCTACAGTTGCCCATAAAGTAAAGAGATCCAGAGATGTTTGCTATTCCATGCACGATAGGCACAACCATGATACCAAGGGCAATGCTCGATCTGGGAGCATCGATCAACGTCATGCACAAAGCCATGTTGGACGAAATGAGGTTCAGACCTTTGGCTCCAACACGTGTTGTTATTCAATTGGCAGACCTCTCAACGGTCTACCCTGATGGAATTTTGGAAGATGTCTTGGTCAAGGTGGGAGATCTAATATTTCCCGTTGATTTCTATGTGTTGGATATGGAAAGGCAGATGGCCAAGAACCCTGTGATTTTGCTCGGGAGACCATTCTTGAGGACAGTGAGAACGAAGATCGACTATGAGTCACGGAAGCTAACTGTCGAAGTTGGAGGTTAAGTGGTGGAGTTAGATGCTTATAGGCAAAACAAGCATGAAGAGATAGACACAGTGAATAGCCTCTGATTGCTTAAAGAGAAAATGGAAGTGGTCAATATTCTGAAGGAGATCGAAGAAATAGATGAAGAAGACGGACTTCAAAAGGATTATGACCATGGCAAGTTTGATGACGATTTCCTACAAGATTGGTTCGACGAGGTAATTGAAGAATATTGGGGAATTGAGGCTCTTGAGCAGCAGATTGAAGAGGACCTTGGTCAAGACAATGAAAATCATGACCAGGAAGAGATGGAAGAATTAAGTTATGTAAGGAACGAGGGCAATGTGCATCCTGGCTTTGAGCAACTCAGCATTCTAGAATTGAAGCCTGAAGATAGGTTGGTGCCTTCGCTCCAATGGGCACCGAAGCTTGAATTAAAGACACTGCCCAAGCACCTGAAGTACACTTACCTTGGAGAGAATGAGATCTTGCCCGTGATCATCAATTCAGCACTTACGAGCGATGATGAGGAGAAGGTATGTGAACTTTTGGACAGATACAAGGAAGCAATTGGGTGGACATTGGCTGACATCAAGGGCATAAGCCCAATGGATTGCATGCATCACATCTTGCTCAAGGAAGATGCAGTCCCGGTCAGGAACCCACAAAGAAGATTGAACCCTGCCATGAAGGAAGTGGTAATGAAGGAAATCCTAAAACTCCTAAATTTGAGCATAATCAATCCAATTTCAGATAGTCGATGGGTAAGTCCAGTGCATGTTGTGCCCAAGAAGTCAAGAATTCAGGTGGTCTAGAATGACAAAAAAGAGATGGTGGCCATGAGACTTCAAACTGGATGGAGGGTGTATATTGATTACCGCAAGCTAAACCAAAAGACAAGGAAGGATCATTTTCCTTTGCCCTTTATCGATGAGATGCTGGAAAGGTTAGCAGAGAATCAATATTATTGTTTTCCTTGATGGATATTCTGGGTATATGCAAATATGGGTAGCTGGAGAGGATCAGAGCAAGATGACTTTCACATGTCCGTTTGGTACCTTTTTTATGGTCCCGAAATGAGTTATTGGTGTATGGGGGGGGGGGGAATACACCAGTTAGGATTTTAAAATCTAACCCTTGAAATAATACTTCAACCGAGTAAAAGGACTCAGTTGGAAATCTCACAGCTGAGTAAACAACCTCAGCTGGATGAGTTGTGCGGTGCGGAATGAGGTGGAAATTAAAACTCGTAAAACAACTCACGCTTTTATGCTTGGTTGGTCAAAAAACTAAAACAGTTGAGAATGTGCAAATATGCAGTTTGTATGTCAATTAGTTTGGTCAATTGAAAATGCAATAAGTAACTGAATAAAACACAGACACACAGGATTTAACGTGATTCGGAGATAACTCCTACGTCCACGGGGAGATATGAATCCTCACACCTCAGTCCAAATTCTTCTGGACAGTTCCACACAGCTTGCCCGGGCTGTGCAACCGTTGCAATAAGTTTACGGGTACTTATCAACCTTTACAGTTAAGTTTACGGGTACTTAACAACCTATGTCAAGTTTACGGGTACTTGACAACCTAACTACTCAATTACAGGAAGAGTATGATCCTAACAAACACTTTTTAAGGTGTGAATGTGGGTGGATTTTCCAACTACAGCTCGATCACGAATGAGAGCTGGATCTATGGTTTGAACGAATAAACACTCAAACTAAGACTTAAGACAGATTATAACTCTATGAACCCTCAGCTACTAATGTTCTATCACTCTTGAACTCTCAGCTGCTGATGCTCTTAGAATGTGATTTTTGCAGATTTTTCTTGCGCTTGTTTCTCTTGTGAGTGCACTTCTCTGTCTCTTATTTAGTACACCTCTCGAATGAGAGAATGCCTCTATTTATAGGCGGAGAGTATCAACTAGCCGTTGGAGGAGCTGTTGATCTCTGATCGTTGAAAGCGATGGCTTGTCTCTCATCTCTGCAGACTTTCCCGATATGGCATCTGTGCTCTTCTGCTTTCCATCTGAGACAGCCTTGTGTTGGGCCAGATGGGGTAACGACTGAACGGTCAAACCCTCATGTGACTTCTTTTTGAAATTCAAATCTTCTGACAGTCAACCTCGGTTAGTCGGTTGACAATCTTGATCTTCATCTGAGTGGTCTTTAGCTGATGTTCTGAACTGTTGAACTCTCAGCTGACCTTGAATTTCAAGCTGTTGATCTTCTTGGTTGAGTTCTACACCTGAGGTTCTGAAACTGAACACTCAGTTGTCTTCCTTGTATTTAGTCAGTTGGGTTTGAACCTTCAGATGACTTCCTTTTCATCTGATGTTCTCTTCCTCTCTACTGTTTCTCATCTGATGAACCCTCAGTTGGTTTCCTTCACAACTGATGTTCTGAAGACTTCCCCCTCTTTGCATCTGAACAATGAGCTCTCAGTTGTATTTCATTACAACTAATGTTCTGTTTGGGTGATGCCCTGTTGCCATCTTCAGCTGGAGACCTGTAAAGATAAAATCTTAACTTTGCTCAAACAGCGAGCCTAATTTCTAACATTAGGTTCTGGCAACATCTACTCGGTTGGGGTCAGTTGGTTTTGGAATTCATCAAAACTCATACTAATAAATTTCCCAACACTTTTCCATAGAAGGATGTCATTCGGATTATGCAATGCTCCGGGCACATTCCAGTGATGTATGATGCACATTTTTTCTGACCTTCTCGAGGAATGCATTGAGGTGTTCATGGACGACTTCACTGTCTATGGAAAAGGCTTTGACTCGTGTCTTAAGAATCTTGGGAGAGTTATGAGAAGATGTGTTGAGAAGAGCCTTGTGTTGAACTATGAAAAGTGCCACTTCATGGTGAAAAAGGGGATAGTCCTTGGGCATGTTATTTCAGAAAGAGGTATTGAGATGGATAAAGCCAAGATCGATATCATAGGGAAGCTGCCAATATCCTACCATGTCAAGCAACTTAGAGGGTTTCTTGGGCATGCTGGATTCTATCGAAGATTTGTGAAGGACTTTGCCAAGATAGCTCAACCCAAGACCAAGTTGCTACAGAATGATGTACCTTGGGAATTTGATGAGGAGTGCAAGAAGGCATTCCATATCTGAGGGCGATATCTGAGCTTCTGCGGAACTGGGATGGTGTTGGGATCGAGCTGAGCTTTCAGCATGGCCCTCTTGAACTGACTAAACATTCCAGGATCTCCAGATCTGAGCTCCCACAAGGCTTCCTTGAAGGCTTGCCTTGGGTCTTCAGTTGAGTAGACCTTCCTGTAATAGAAGTCATTAATGAATTCATGCTTGAACTGCTCCCAGTCATCGTTCCACTCAGCATTCATCCACTTGTCAACGTGTGGGAACCGAGACGGGAGCGGGGCACTCTTCTGCAGCTGCTGCGTCTTCTTCCTAGCCTTAGCCTTCATCTGGTGCTTGTTTATTCTTCGCACGCTCCGGCTGGCTTTATTCCTATCAACATTCTTCTCAACCTTGGTCAGTTCCTTCTCGAACTTGGCCACCTTCTTGGCATGATCAGCAGTGAATTTCTTGATCCAAAAGGGATTCAAGTACTTCTCCTTGGACTCCCCCATAGCTTTGGCAGCTTCGATGCAGTCTTCAACAAATATCCCGTCAAGATCGGCATCGAGCTCAGCTGTAAGCTCGGCTACGAGGTCATGGAAGATTTCCAGTTCCTGCTGCGATCCTTCAGCTGCTCCTTCACCTTCAGCTGGCACTCCTTCTTCCCCCTGCTGAACTCCTTCCCCCTGCTGAAGAACACCTTTCCCCTTTCCAGCAACAGCTGTAGGCTCCTTGTCTTCCCCCTTTTTGGCATCATCCAAAAGGGTGGCAACAATGCCATCCAGGGAGGTCAGCTTGGCTTCAGCCTGTTGAACTCGGGAAAAGAGTTCGTCGACAGCATCCTTCTCTTCCACCTTCTTGGCCAACTCCAGGTCCTGGCGTTCCTGTTCAGCCTTCTTCAGGGCAGCAAAGGTCGCAGAGACATCTTTATGGAGGGTGACGAACTCAGCTCGGAAATTTGCGAACTGAGACATCCACTCCTGGTCTTGAGTCTGCTGGGACTTTGCCAGATCAGATTCAGCAACGGACTTGAAGACATTGAAGTCCGAGCTGAGTCCCTGAACCGCCTTCTTCAAATCCTTGACCTCCGAACTGGTACAAGTGGAGAGGTCTTCGAGTTTTTGTTGTAGGGAGAAGGAGAGTTGTTCCAGCTGATTGTTCAAGCTCGCATTCTCTGCCACCAGCTGATTCATCCTGTCAGCGTCCTCCTCCTTGTTGAGCTTGATCTTGGACAACAGCTCCTGCCTCAGCTGGTTGACCCTCTCAGAGATCAGCTCACAGATAGCATCTGTTGAGAGCGCTGGCTGATCAGAGGGTCCAGGCAGTTGTTGTTCTTGTGGCTGGGCAGTTGTTTCCGCGACAACCAGGGCAGTTCGGCTGGCCAGGTATTATTTTAGATTTTTTTCTTCCCTCTTGGCCGCCTCTTCAGCTGCGTCGACATCCTCCATGTAGTTGGCATTCTTGGCCAACATATGGTCAAGAAATTGAATAGCTCCAGGATTGTCGCACAGCTCCCTGGTGTCTGTCCCTTCTTGTAGGCTTTTATCCAGACGACGACGGAGCACAACCACCTTCTGGTTGTAGGCTACCTCCAGGTTCTGGTAGTCGAAGTACACCCTCAGGTTGGATTCTTCAACCTTCAATCTGTCCCACCCATGGATTCTGAGGGTTTCCTCCTTAACGTACCAGTAGCTGAAAATCACACTGAACTGATAGAGCAGTTCCGTCCCGAACATGGCGAAGATGGGCATTGAGTTGGCCTCGGGGAACATGCCTATCAGCTTGCGAAAGCAGTAGTCTAGCCTGCCTTCATCAGCCAAGATCGCCTGGTGGTTGGCTTCTTCATCAATATGTGGGAGGTCTATATCGAAGGTAATGGGTTCGAGGGTGTCATCGACGTTGGCCAAAGGAACGGTCTCAACGTCGGCATCGAGCGAGAGGCTCGGGATATCTGACTGAGGACCAGCTGAGAGAACTGGATCCTCTTTGGGTGGTGAGTGGGCTGGCTCAAGTGTTTCCTCAGACACAGGTGGGATTACCTGGCTAGCATCAGCTCCAGTTGGTGGACTGTCGTGGGACTCCTCAGATGAAGAAGAGTCATCTGAGGAGGAGCTGGATTCCTCCACGTGGATCTCCTTTTCTTCAGCCAGTGCCTCTTGCTGGCGGGGTTGAAGCACGAACGCAGCTGCATCAACCGTCTGGCTAGACTCAGTTAACTTCTCAGCTGGTGTGTCCACCACGGGGCCAGATCCAGCCGGTTGAGCTGCTGGCTGGATGATTCGAATTCTGGGCCTCTTCTGGAGGGGTTCCTCCTCTTCTTCTTCTTCATCTTCCTTTTCCTCAGCCACCTCCTCCAGCTGGCGCTTCGCAGGCTTGGACCTTGAAGGGCGGCGAGCTGCTGAGGCCGACTCCACAGCTGGCTTGGAGGCTCCCTTGGGTGTGTAGACTGCGTCCACAACATCCTTAGCCTTCGTGGCTGTGGGGAACAACATCAGCTTGTTGAACGGAGGGTCCTCACTCCCTTCCCAGGTCAACTTCTGTCCCTTTGTAGCTTGGAGGATCAGGGCAGAAATTTTTGTGCCGAAGTTGAGTGTCCCCTTGACACTCAACAGCTGCTCTCCGGACTCAGCTGTCGGCTCGGAAATTTTCAGCTTCTCCATCAATAGCTGGCTTTCAAGATAGCCCAGCCAGTCGATTTTGTGGTGTTCCTCCAGGGCCTTCTGCTGCTTGAGCTTCGATCTGCTAATATCACCGAATGCTCCTCCGTACGCGAAGGCGTACTTTGAAATGACGTCAAACAGCAGTCAGTGCTCCGGCTTAAGTTTTGTCCTCTGCATACTCCCCTTCAATTGTTCGGGGACAAGAAGGATTGTTTGCAGGAATGCATCAGCTTCCTTGTCCGTGAAATTCCCCATCACGTCTACGACTTCTCGATCTCTGGGGATGATCTAAGTTGCTGACCACTTGATCAAAATACTCAGGGAAGAGGACGGGAATCCGATCAGGGAGATGTTTCTCGATGAGCATTTGAGTTATGCTCAGGACGAGCCATGATATGCAGATATGGTAAATTATTTGGTGACTGGGGCAATACCTGCGGAGTATAGGAGATATCAAAGGAACAAGCTCAAGGCGAAAAGTCGATACTACGTTTGGGATGAACCTTACTTATGGAGAGAATGTTCAGATAAGATCATAAGAAGGTGTGTTGAAGACCGTGAGCAAAAAAGCATATTGGAGCATTGCCATAACAAAGAATGTGGGGGTCACTTTGAACACCAGCGAACAACGAGGAAGATTTTAGAATGCGGTTTCTATTGGCCAACGTTATTCAAAGATAGCTAGGAGTGGGTGAAAAGTTGTGGTCGATGTCAAAAGGAAGGAAATATAACATGAAGGAATGAGTTGCCCATGATGCCAATCCCCCTAGTCGAGGTGTTTGATATATGGGGCATGGACTTTTGCCCAGCTCTCGTGGAAATCAGTATATTCTTTTAGCGGTGGATTATGTGTCTAAATGGGTAGAAGCTAGAGCATCACAAACCAGTGATTCGAAGGTGGTTGCGAGTTTTCTAAGGACTCAAAATTTTAATAGGTTTGGCGTCCCTCGAGCTATCATCAGTGACCAAGGCTCGCACTTTTGCAATGCTACTATCACTGCCTTGTTCAAGAAGTATGGAGTTCACCACTGTGTATCTACTGCTTATTGTAGACGCATAAAAAAAATATAAAAATATTAATTATATATTTTATTTATATTTTAGGAATTTTATTTAAAGATAAATCCTAAATTAAATAAATATAAATTGATATTTAAAAGATGGAGATTTTTGATCAATTAAAAATTCACAAGTGTCATTTCTTGGTCATTAAGTAAAAGATTTGATGGAGATAACTACCAAAATTGAGGAGCCAATAGAATTGTGTCACCTCAGACCTAAAGCCTGTCTTGGAGTTCAAAAGCCCACCAAGTCCACTACATTTTCACCTATAAATAGGGGTGATTGGAGAGGTCAAAGGACATACCACAAATCATATTGAAGAGCTCAAGAGTTGTAGAAAAATTCTCTACAACATTCAAGGCGTTCTTCGTGGCATTCAAGGCGTTCTTCACGGCATTCAAGGCGTTCTTCATGGAGTTCAAGAAGTTCTTCACCAAAAGCGTCCCAAATTATCGTTTGATCCTGAAATAAGGCGTTGGCCCTCTGAATAACGTTATAAGTCAAGCTTCAAATCCGTTCAAGATCAAGGAGGCTAAATCTCCGAAAATCCCGGAAGCTGCTTGAAGATCTTTCAAGAACAAGTTGAAGAGGCGAATCAGAGGAGAAATATAGAGAAAACAACCTGCATTTTACTTCAAATCTGCAAATATTTATTTTTACATGATTTATTTTATTTGTTATAAATACATAAAATTTGTGTTTACAAATTTTGGCACGTCCGGTGGGGACCTCTCTACCTCTCATCTCAACTCTTCCCCAAAAATCTTGTAGAATGTCTCCAACAACTAAAGATATCAATACTCACTTTACTTCAAAGAAGCCTTTGGAAGTTGCTAATGACTTCACTTCGAAGAACCTTATGGAAGGTGACGGCATGATGATGCGAAGGAAAACTAAGATGTTGCGAGAAGCTGTGGAAGCTACCAAAGTTGCCAAGTCAACTTTCGCCACGGAGAAGGAGCCACACGTCAAGGAAGATGGCGATGACATAAGTGATGGTTCTGAATCACCCAAAGACCATTCGGCGAATAATTACTCATCCGAGGTTTCTATTATGACAACCGATGCTACGAATTTAGAGGAGCAGATGGCAAGTCTAATGACAATGATGGAGGCTATGAACAAGCGTATGACCAAACAAGATGCTATGATCTAAAAGCTTGTAAAAGAAAAAGGGGTAATAAAGCGTGATGATGAAGATGAAGATGAAGAGGAAGATGAAGACGAGGATGGTGATGATGATGCATCCAAAAGATGTGAAGAGAAGCAATCAGATGATAAAGAGTCTAAATCTACTTCAGGCACTCTCATCTCAATTGAACAAGTCAAGCAGCTCATTGAAGGGACCATAAAAGACAAGTTGGATAGGAGTTCCAAGTCTTCATTGGTTTACTCAAAACCATATATTCAAAGGATCGATAACTTAATGATGCCTCTCGGCTATCAGCCTCCCAAATTTCAGCAATTCGATGGAAAGGGTAATCCGAAGCAGCACATAGCTCAATTCATCTGTAATACCCCGAACTTTTTTAAGTCTTAAGAGCGTATTAACTTAATTAATATGCTTATATGATGAGTTTTGAGTGCTAAAATGTTTCGCGAAAATAAAATTTTCTGTGAAATGACGAAAATGCCCTTATATGCTATAATGTGATTTTTCTCGTTTCGATTATTCGAATCGAGTATGTGATGCATTGTATGAGCATTATTACATGAGTTTGAACTTGAGTATGAATTTCAGAATTTTCTGAGAACTTTTATTTTTTAAGGAATAGTGACGTAAACCGAGAAGACACTATTTATCAACGGACTCCGAATTGAGTCTAATTAGTTTCATTTGAATCTAGAATTTATTCTAAGACTCTTAAAATAAGTCGGAGAATTTTCCGAAATCATTTGAGTAAAGTTTAAAAATAAATTGCTTAACGAATACCACTTTATGTCGAGCTGTTTTTATAAATTTAATCGTTATAAGGAATTTTATAAATGGATTCTTTAATTTATTTTGGGAGATATAAGACGAACTAGAGAGAATTTGGACATTGAGAAAGAGACGAGAAGGGTTATTAATTGATTGAGGGAATAGAATAAAGTAACGGGGATAATTTCTACCAGAAAATAAATTAACCGGGCGAATTAAGCAGATAAAACCTGCGATCTTATCCCTTACCAGCAGCCATAGGCGTGAACCACTCTCACTTAAGAGAGTTAATCACACTCTCCCTCTCAACTTGCCACATACACCTCTCTCTCTCGCTATGATCTTTCGGTTGGATTGTCTCTCTCTCTCTCTCTCATATCTTTCCATATCTCTCCACATGTTAAATGCATCCCCCCTTCTCCCTATTCTCTCATTCATCACCCTTCAAGCTTATCCTCCATCTCTCTCTCTATAGAAAAAAGAAGCAACAGCAAAACCATTTCTCTCTCTCTCGAAACTGCTCTACCGAGAAGAGAATCAGAATTTGCAGCTTCTTTCCATCATCATCTTCAACCTCACGTGTTCATCACCTTGAGGATCATGTTCTCTTCCACCTCTTCTTCATCATCGTGGCTTTGAGGCTGTGAAGAGAGCAGCAGCCGTGCCTTTCCATATCGAGCAGCAGCTCGATAACCTAACTGCAGAGAGCAGTTTTGCTGTAGCAAAACAACTGCAAACTCCTTCTCCAACTCATCATCTTTATCGTGTTCATTAAGGAGAGCTGCCATCGCCTTCGGTTTTCATCACCAAGAGCAGCAGCTCCACAGATTCCATCTTCTTCGACATCATGCATGTATACATCTTTTCCATGGATTTGTCCAAGCTTGTTGAGGATTCTTGATGTTGATTTCCACCCTTACCTTCAAGATCAACTAAGAGAGTAAGCCTCCATCTTATACTCTCTTTTCAAAGCTTAAAAATAAGCTTAAGAATTCCATGAAAACCATCGATTTTCTTTATGCTTCAAACAAGGGTTTTGATTCTTGGTTTTCAAAACTAAGATCTTGATGACTTGCATATTTCTTTTCATGCAAGGAAAGGAATGAGAATCCATCCTCTCTATACCCTACAAGCCATCGAAACCAAGTCTCCAAGCGAAGCTTGAGTTTTAATTTTTAAAGTATGAATTTATTTCCTTTATGCAAAGATATGTATATGTAAATGAAGAAGATAAGGAAACCATGCATGATTTAATTAATGCTTAGAAAAACCTTAGGGTTATGATGATGAGATGATGATCTAATCTAAATGAAGATTAAAACCTGATTTAAAGCTTAAAATGAAAATTAACCTAAGTACGTTAAAAAGCCGTAAAATCGATCATTAAGAAAAAAATAGAAAAAATGATTTCTTGATGATTATTTGATTTTTTGATGATGATATATGCTTTTTATGATGATTTGAGTGATATATATGAATTATAGAATTTTCGTGATTTTCTATGAATTTCTATGAATTTTTCTCATTTTTATTCGATTTAATTGATTAAAAATAGAGAAAATGTGAATAAATTATGATTTATATATTTTCAGAATTATATGATGTTTATGAGTATGATAAAGTATGAGAATATTATTTAAATGTGATTTTAAGTCATATTATGAATTTATTGAATTTTGGATGAAAATTTGATATTTATATATATATGAAAAAAATGATTTTTGGATGTTTAGATGAAGAATGGTGATATTGATGATGTTGATAATGTTATGATGTTGATAATGAATTTTTGAAATGAGTTATTTGCATAGAAATTTAAAATATAATTTTTAGGGAATTTATTGAATTTATAGTGATAAATTCGATTAAAATGAGAATAAATATAAAAATAAGTATTTTTTATGATTCTTGAGTTAGTATAAGTTTTTGAAGATATGAAGATATGTTCTTCATGTTCTTGAAGAAATTTGAAGATTTGAAGATGGAATAAAATAATTAGAAATTAATTATTTTAATATATATATATATATATATATAATGATTTCATTAAAGTAAATAAAATGTTGAGCATGTCATAAGTGAGTTGAGAAGAGAATACAATTTTATAAGTTGTAATTAGAAATTTCGAAATATATATATAGATATATATACATATTAAATAAAAGAAAAAGAGAGAAAAGAGATAATAATAATAAAAGAAGTTTTGAGTTTAATAAAACAAATAAAAATGTTTCTTTGTTGAGTATGAGAAAATTCTAATGATATAGTAATGAAATGTATGATTTTGAGGATAGTGTAAAATGGAAAATAGAATATTAATATTATTAATATTTTGAGAAATAAAAAGGAAATTAGAATAAAGTAATGAGATTTTATATGAAAAGTCTTGGAAGTTGAGTATACGAGTCAAAGAGAAGTGTTACTCGTATTTGAGTTCGTTTTGATAAACGAGGAATTGATTAAGAATTATTATTAGAGAAATAATAATAATAATAATAAAATATTCAATTATTTGAAAATTTCTAGAAAAATAGAAAAATAAGAAATAAATAAGTTATAAGTTGATACTCATATTCTTTGAGTATGTTTGATGATTGATTGATGTTGTGAGATGTTAAGCCTATGAAAAAAAGTTATCAAAGTTGAAAAACAAGCAAGAGTATGTTAAATACGAAGAAAAAGAAATATTATTATTATTATTATTATTATTATTATTATTATTATTATTATTATTATTATTATTATTATAAGTGTTTGAATGATAATTTCTTGATGATGCATGATATATTAAGTGATCTGATGATGATGTTTGAATACAAATAAGCAAGTTTGCTTTTTGAATCACTTAAAAAAGAGTTATTGAGCAGTGAAGTTTTATAAGAAAAATCGAATTTTTATTTAATAAAAACGAAAATTAAGTTTTAAATAAAGAAAAAGATAAAATAAAGATTATTTTATCTCAAGTATTTAGTTAAGTATTGTATTCGTATATGAGTACATATTTTCTACGTATATGAGTACGTATTTTGTATGTATAAGAATACGTATTTTGAAGAAATGATGACATATATGAATACATATTTTAAGAATGATGATGTCGTATTTTTGAATTAAGAAATATTAAAGAGAAATTTGAAGATTAAATTCAAATTAATGAGAAATTTGAATATTAAATTCAAATTCAAATTATTATTATATAACGAAATTATTTTCATTAAAAGTTTAAAGAGTTATAAATTATTAAGGAATAAGAGTCGAGCAGTAACAAGTTAGCAGTTAATTAATAGAACTGTTTTTCAGTCATTAAACTTGATTGAATTATATGTTTAAGTAGGAATTCAACAACCTACTTTCTTGAGAAGTTATTCATATTGAGTGTTGAATAATTGATGATGAATGCTCGATTATGATAAATGTTTAAAGACTATGACATGAATGTTTGATTATGATAAGAATAATTGAATATTATATCGATGTTTGAGTATTGATGTGATTACATGATTATGAAGTGAATGTTTGTGTTTCAAATAAATGTTTGAATTATGAATTAAGTGCTCAACTATGTGTGAAGTATATATGAGGATAACAGTTGAGAATTTATGTTATGATTTGCCGAAATCAAATGACTTGAATATTTGAGAAAATATAAGTCCAGTTAAATAGTAACTTTTCTTTTTGCGTGAAGAATAAAATATTATTTTATTAGAAATGGCTGACGTCCACCACGTCCTCTCGGCCTTCCAGGTCTTCGACCTCTCCTGTTGTTAACATTTCTCGGCGGCATTTTCTTTAGTCTAGAGAAGAATTGAAAATTCTCATTAGTTTCCTTTTGTTAATTACACTTAGCACTTACTAGCTTGTTCTCAACTTAATCAAATTCATGGAACAACATATCAAACATAGCTTTGATATCATTTCATTAATCTTTTAACTTTCGGGTTAAACTCATTTCCTCGTTACACGAGTTCATTTAACATATCAAACATATCAAACATAGCCTTGCGATGCTCGTTTTCTGCCTGCTTCTGAGTCAATCTTCTAGTATAAGTTAGTGTGAGTGATTCTTTCAAGTACGAGTCATTTCTTTGAAGTAATATCATAAAGTGGTATTCGTATACAAGTCTTTCTCCGAGAAATAATATAGAGTCTTCGTTTGTACTCTATATCGAGTCTTCTTTCAAGTCATGAGACATGGTATTTGTGTATACTCTGGATCAGAGTCGTCTTTCCAAGTATGAGATAAGAATTAGACTATGATGCTAAGATTGAGAATGTAGAAGTCAACTCAACCGCCCGCTACGTCGACTCAACGAGGAAAAGTGAAAGAATTTTATAATGAGATTTCTTTTAAATAAGGAATTTATGAGCAAGTATTCAATAAAAATTTGAGAACGAGTAGGAGTTGTGTTTTAAAAATGAGAATTCTACAGAAGTATAATTTTTATACTTACATGATTATGCGTTAGTACAAGTACTATCTTATGTGAAAATATGTACGCAATGATTTCCTTTTTATGAAAAATTATGCGGATACGAGAATCTAGTCAAATTTTAGGGAATTTTCCCGGTTCAATGAGAACGTAGACGTGGAACCTAAGAACTTTCCGGTTCTTCGAGAACTTAGACGTTTTTAAGAAACATTGTTTTGAAATGTTTTCGAAAGGAGATCCCTAACGCGAGAAGGACTTCCTCTGATGAATGTCACGTGCGCTTAGTGACATGAATAAAGATTCGGCAAAGTCGAACTTGTCATCTAAGAATTTCCTGTGAGGGAAAAGAAATAAAATGAATAAAAATAATTCAATAAATCGTGTTAGTAAAAGAAAGGAGCAATTAGACGTTTGAGTCCCGAGGGACGGCAGAAGCCGGGGTGCGACTGGGGTTGGATTAAAGAAGCGGGGAAGAAGGGGGCTAATTGACTAAACATACATGATAAACATCGATAAACCATGAACAAGACTTGAATATAAATAAGAAAGAGTTAATCCCTAAGGATTACTCGACAAAAGTACAAAAAGAAACTAAGTTCATATTTACAGACTTAGACTACAGAATATTGTTCAAAAGAAAACTCAAAAGAAATACAGAGCTTTGCAGCGGAAAGGTTCTAACTAAGCATCCTATCCTTTAACTCAACATCAACCGTCGCCGCTCACCGTCGCTTCAACCTGCACATTTAGAAAACAATGCAGGGCTAAGTACAAACGTACTTAGTGGGCACGATGCCGAAATCATAATCATAAATATAGATAAAATGACATTTCATAAGCGTAGCACATCGGAGTTTTTATTGAAAGAATCCGTGTCTACTAAACATTTTCTGACTTTTTCTCATAAATCACTCGCGCGAGCATTTTCTGACTAATGTTACGTTCAATCTTGACCAATTCTAATTCACCGTGGCTGGTACCCCTCAACAGGATATCACATACACCATAGGTTACAAAGTGCACTAACTCTGGAAAGCACTTAGCAGCTAACTCAGAGCCGATCGTTAGTTAATCTAAATAGACTAACTCTAAATCTGGAAAACATGAATGTTAACTCAGATAGGTACAAGAGAACTCACATAAAACATAAAACAGTTCATGCCATAATATCACTTTGAAAACACAGATATCAAAGCGATAAAGAAAGATTTTCCGAGCATTGCTCGTTTTATTTGTATATAAAAGCCCACCTTGATTTACAGAACTTAAAGCAAACGCTTCCAACTTGGGATCTTCTGTTCTTTCTCTACAGTTGGCTTCCTCCTTCATCGTAAAATAAACATACTTAAAAACGGATCGTAAAAGATAATCGAAGAAAGAGAATCGAAGAAAGTTTTAGTTGTTTCATTCTTTAGGCATTTGCACGCTTACTAGATTCGTTTTACTTAAACGGGAAACGAGACTCGTACCAATCTCGTTTAGAACTTGGAAGATCTCATACTCGACTCTCGGGTCAGTAGAGAAGGTAGTCGATATCTTAATACGACTTTAAAGATTAAAAGAAACTAAGTTGGAAAGAAACCAACTTAGGCGATTTACATTTTAGTTCATTAAACGCTGTATGAAATTTCTCGTTTATTACTTCTTTAAAGAAAGGATAAGATATAAGATCTCGACTGGTTTTCATCACTCAAGGTCATGTATTTGACTCTAGGGTCAGAAGAGAGATGTTCGCTAGATAAAACGGCTTAAACGATCGAAAGAAACTAAGTTGTGAACTAAACAGCTTAGAAAACAAGAAACTGAATTTTCACTGCACAGTCCAGTAACTCTGGAGGCTGTCCAGAACAGAGGATTTAGAAACAGGGAGTGAACTCTGTACCATTAGAAAGCTTAGGAAGTCTAGTTCGCGCTCCAATTTACGGATCACAAATTCGATAAACAAGCTGGAAGTTATTACAGTTTCCGGCGAGGGTCGCAAAACTGCCGTGAAAACCCTAAT
Source organism: Schizonepeta tenuifolia (assembly GCA_029490685.1). NCBI lineage: Eukaryota > Viridiplantae > Streptophyta > Magnoliopsida > Lamiales > Lamiaceae > Schizonepeta > Schizonepeta tenuifolia. Next base: position 9,946,050 of record CM055956.1, read on the forward strand.
TGCTTGGTAGGTTCGACGTATAACGTCTTAGGTTCGTTTTAAGCTCGCGTATTCAATTTTTTTAGAAACTGAACTTTCAAGGCAGTCATCACGTACTTCCGTACGTGACGAACTCCTTCTCAAAACTCGCTCAAAAGCACGACGTTCTAAACGTCGGATTTCAACTAACAATTACTAAACCAACAAAAATTCAAAACGCGTTCTAGTTTTCGACTATAACTATAGCCCATATTATATCAACTCGAAAGCTTATGATGTCAACTAGAAAGTTGTTCTAAATTTCATTATAAACAATAATATCAAATTAGAATTCTCATTTGACTTCTCGATTATTAGTTACGACTAAAGGTTCGTCTCTTACGCGTTTTTCAAAGGTTGTCGGATTTTATTCAAATTTTACGACGTTAAACTACGTCTAATGTGAAACACTTTTATGCATGCAAACATATCATAACATCATTATAACTCAACTTATAAAGTGATCTTTACCTCTTATGTTTCATTAAACATTTTTAGAAAATTCTCAATTAAATTCTATAATCAACTAACATTATTTGCAACTATATTCCATTAACAATTCATCACTTAACATCAATACATGAAAACCTCTAATCACTTAATAAATTTCTGTTTTTATACATATGTTAAGGGGATGATTTTCTTCCCCAATTAACTACATTTATTTACTAATCAACCTCTTATAACAACTATTAATCACTTGCAAAACAATTATCAACTAATATGCATAAAAACCCCTAAATTCATAGTTCAAACCCTAATTGACTTTCATAAAAACATAGGGCTTTCAATTCTTTTTCATTCTAATCACTGATTAAACATCATTTAAACAAGAATCAACCATCAAAAGAAGAAAATTAAAAATCCTACAACATGCCTAATTTTTTCGGTATTAACATAGGATTTAGAGTTCTTGTTTTTGTTCCACTTTAATCCCTAATTATCCTATCTAATACATCTAATTTCATTATTTCAAGATCACAACATCTATATCACCACTTCTAAAATTTCGATCAAATGGAAAATAAAAAGAAAAGGGTTTTGGATGGATAGAATTAAAGAGAAGATCATTACCTTAAGAATTAATGAAAGAAGTGTAGAGTTTGAATGGATGGATTGACTTGTGTTCTTTCTTCTTGTTCTTAAAGGTGTCTTCAGTGGTGGATGGAAGGAAATGAAGAAGATCAAGATGGAGAGATGAGAGAGAGCTGCCGAGAGAGTGAGAGAGAGATGGAAAGAATTTGTTTTGTTCAAGTGTTTGAAACATGATATGATGAAAGGTTGAAATTAAGAAAAGTGTAGGATTTGGTGTCACTTAATTACACAAGTCAAACATGCATGTCTTCCATCTACTTAGGTGATGTGTCGGCTGCCATGCAAAATTTTGGAGGGTTACGGGTTTTTCCAGTGCGATCCGACGTTACGGAAAATGAACGACGAAAAACGTTGTTCGGTACAAAAATCGTCGCGATTCGATTTGACCTTAAATTCTAACGTAAGAACTTAATTGGAAAAAAGATTTAGAAAATAAATTTACAAAAATTTATTTTGACAAAAACTCAGGACGACACAGTCCGAGTTTCGTCCGATAAAACATAAAAACGAACTTTCTCGGGTGTGTTCGTATTGTAATTTCGTGATTATAAAAATTAGACGGTTTTCCGTTCTAAGTTTACGAACTAAAAACTTTTCGTACGCGCTAACCCTAAATACAGTAGTCGTCTAGCTGACTTCTGTAATTTATTTTTAATAACGGATTCGACCGTTAGCCTTAGAATTCAAAAATTGTAAACTTAGGCGTGCAAAGCCATTTATTTAATTAACTTTAAAAATTTTTAGAACGTAAGGAATTTACGGGGCATTACATCCTACCCCCCTTACGAAAAATTTTGTCTCGAAATTTGCTTACCTTCTGCAAAAAGATGAGGATACCGCTCCTTCATCTTCTCCTCGAGTTCCCACGTGGCTTCTTCTTGCCCGTGATGGTTCCATAGCACTTTAACTATTGGTATCGATTTGGTTCTTAATTCTTGAACTTTTCTATCCAAGATCGATATCGGCTTTTCTTCATAACTTAGGTCAGATTCAAGAACTATGTCTTGCTGACTAATGACGTGCTTAGGATCATAAACATATTTTCTCAACTGAGAAACGTGAAAAACGTTATGAACGCTTCCTAGACTTGGCGGTAAGGCCAATCTATACGCGACTGATCCTATTCTCTCGAGGATTTCATAAGGTCCTATAAACCTGGGTCTTAACTTACCCTTAACTCCGAACCTAAGGATTCCTCTGGTCGGGGATATCTTAAGAAAACCTTTATCTCCTATTTCAAACTCAAGGTTGGTTCGACGATCGTCGGCATACGACTTCTGTCGGCTCTAGGCCTCCTTCATTCTATCTCGAATCTGTCGAACTATCTCAATCATCTCATTGATCGCATCTGGGCCTAGGTTCTTTCTCTCACCTACTTTGTCCCAATAAAGCGGTGATCTACACTTTCTCCCATACAAAGCCTCAAATGGCGCCATTCCTATCGTGGCCTGATAGCTGTTGTTGTAGGCGAATTCGACTAAGTGTAGAATTTCTTCCCAATTCGTGCCTCGGTCCAAAACCACTGTTCTTAACATATCGACCAAAATCTGAATCGTTCTCTCTGACTGTCCATCTGTCTGTGGGTGAAAAGCTGTACTGAAATTAAGTTCTGTTCCCAACTCTTTCTGCATCGTAATCCAAAATCTCGAGGTAAACTTAGCATCTCTGTCTGATATTATAACCTTCGGTATTCCATGCAGACGTACAATCTCTCTGACATACAACTGAGCTAGTCTCTCTGATCCATATGTAGTCTTAATCGGTAAGAAGTGAGCTGACTTTGTAAGTCTATCAATTATCACCCAAATTGTTGTGTTTCCTCTTCTCGACTTAGGCAAGCCTGTGACAAAGTCCATAGCTATGCCTTCCCATTTCCAATCTGGGACATCCAACGGTTGTAGTAATCCATACGGTCGTCGGTGTAAAGCCTTAACTTGTTGACATGCCAGGCATCTTTCTATAAACGAGGCAACGTCTCGTTTCATTCCATTCCACCAAAAGTTTCTCCTCAAATCTTGGTACATTTTCGTACTTCCTGGATGTGCTGTGTAAGGCGTATCGTGAGCCTCACTCAAGATTTCGTTCTTCAATTCGTTGTCGTTGTCGGGAATATAAATCCTGCCTTCATAAAGTATTGCATTGTTTGGAGCCTCAGAATATCCTTCTGGCTTATCTGTCCTTATCCTTACTCGTAACTTTTCCATTGACTCGTCTTTTCTCTGAGCACTAATGATCCTTTCTCTCAAATCTGGTGTAGCTTCTAATGCTGCTATTTGACTTGTTATCGTTGCTAGCGTGTCAAGCACTCTGATATCCATCTTTTCAAATTCTCGTATTAAGGTTTCTTCTTCTACGAAAAGACATCCTAACTTCGTTGGAGCCTTGCGACTCAATGCGTCTGCTACCACATTAGCCTTTCCTAAATGGTAGTTAATTCCACAGTCATAATCTTTGACTAATTCGAGCCATCGTCTTTGTCTCATGTTCAGTTCTTTTTGCTCGAAAAAGTACTTCAGGCTCTTGTGATCGGTGAATATCTCAACTCTTACACCATAGAGATGGTGTCTCCAAATCTTTAGTGCATGCACTACGGCTACAAGTTCTAAATCGTGGGTTGGGTACTCAACTTCGTGGGGTCGAAGTTGTCGTGAAGCATAAGCTATTACTCGTCTGTCTTGCATCAAGACACAACCTAATCCATTTTTCGATGCGTCAGTATAAACCACATATTCCTTGTTTGCGTCTGGAAGTGCTAGTACTGGCGCTGTAGTTAACTTTTCCTTAAGAGTTTGGAAACTCTTCTCGCACTCATCCGTCCACTTAAACTTGGTATCCTTCCTGAGTAGCTGCGTCATCGGGCGAGCGATTGTAGAAAATCCCTCGATAAATCTTCTGTAATAACCAGCTAATCCCAAGAAACTTCTGATCTCATTCTGATTTGTTGGTGTCTTCCAGTTGCGCACTGCTTCTACTTTGGCTGGATCCACTTTGATTCCTTCTGTCGATACTATGTGTCCAAGGAACATTACTTCCTTCAGCCAAAATTTGCATTTACTGAATTTGTCATAGAGTTTCTCAGCTCTTAGTGTTTCCAACACTATCCGTAGATGTTCCTCGTGCTCCGTCTCATTCTTAGAGTAAATAAGGATGTCATCGATGAATACTAGAACAAATTTGTCCAAGTAGGGGTGGAAGAACTCGAGTTTGAGATTAGAAACCGAGTAAAGGATGATAATCCGAGAACAAAAAATCGAGAAGATATCAATGTAGAAAAGTAAAGATAAGATAAGAATGAAACGAGTCAAGTAGAAGTCTTTCAGCCGAGCCCTAAGTCTGTAGTACATTTTTCAAAGTCAATACACTCGATCTTATTCGATGTTGTTATTGAAGGGCCGAGCGGAACTAAAGAGTAGTCGGAAAGCATAAAGTAAAACTACCTCGACCCCAACATACCAGAAGCAAGGTGGGCTTTTCTGAATTAAAACTCAATGATGAATTCGCTTACTACTTAAGTATTATGTGCGCTTTTCAAATTGATTGACTTGCCTGAGTTTAAATGTTTTGGTATGCAATCATCTACGTGTTATAGTTATTTATGATCCTGTTGATGCACGGGATAAAAGTCCTGTGGGATTATGGGACAATGCATGCATTATGTGACTGTAAGTCGGGATTGGCTGGTCACGGTGTTTGAGAAGGAGTCCTACTTCTCGATACAATATTAAAATCAGTTGAAAATTGATTCATACCTATTATATATTATTGTGTGCACACATCTTTAAAGAGAAAAATGTTTTATGCATTCACAAGTAAATGTTTTCAGATAAGCTAACACTTGTGATGCAGTGGCAAGGCAAGTTCAATTGTATAGCCCTAATGGGCAATGTTTTAAAGTTACTTTTAGCATTGTGTTCACTGAGTACAAAGTACTCAGCCCTGCATACATTTCTAAACGTGCAGGTTAGCTATGGATGAGGATGGCGATGATGATTCTTGGTGGTGTGTTAACTGTTGAGTCGGTAATTGCATGTCTTCATACATGTAATTGTCAAGAGCATAGATGTCTCCGCTGCATTGATAGTGCTCGAAAAAACCTTACAAATTCTTATGTGAAACCATTGTGAATTATATATGCTCGTTCCATGTTAAGTAATATCTTGAAAACCCTTGATTATCGATTATTGTTTTCAAAACCCTAATTGTTGACTTTCGAACATAAAGTTTTATTGTGATAAGTTATTTGTTGGTTTCACATTTTCAAATCAATTGAGCTAGTGTTTGGCCACATTTTGAGTTTATGTGTGTCAAAAGTAACATGTTTATTTGATGGTTTCACCTTCACACTCCAATGGAGTCTGGTCATTCCTACACACCGGATTTCGGGCTGTGACAAAGTTAACTGTTAAGTCGGTAATTGCATGTCTTCATACATGTAATTGTCAAGAGCATAAATATCTCCGCTGCATTGATAAGTCAATACCTATCTTTTGATAAGCTTAAATTCTAAAATTCCTCTGATTTGGTATTGCTACAATGAGCCGAGTGCTCGAAACAACCTTACAAATTCTTATGTGAAACCATTGTGAATTATATATGCTCGTTCCATGTTAAGTAATATCTTGAAAACCCTTGATTATCCATTATTGTTTTCAAAACCCTAATTTTTGACTTTCGAACATAAAGTTTTATTGTGATAAGTTATTTGTTGGTTTCACATTTTCAAATCAATTGAGCTAGTGTTTGGCCACATTTTGAGTTAATGTGTGTCAAAAGTAATATGTTTATTTGATGGTTTCACCTTCACACTCCAATGGAGTCTGGTCGTTCCTACACACCGGATTTTGGGCTGCGACAAAGTGGTATCAGAGCAGGTCTGACTGCTTTGAAGTTTAAGCTCTTATTGATAGTCGAGTCTAGATTTGATTCCTAGACTTGTCTGAGTCTGTAACACACCAATCATCCACATCTCATCCGGCTAGCAGGTACGCATATTTTCTAAAGAGTTTTGAGCATGCAACTAATTTAAAGTTATGTAGTATGCTATTTGTGCTCAATTTGAACCTTCTTGCTAAAGCGAATAGTTCGAATAAATAGAATGCTTTAGGATGCTATCTCTGATAGTTGTGCTTCGAAGAGAACTTCGAAAAGAGAAGTGATTATGCAAACGATTTAAAGTAATGAGATTGTTGAGTAATTTGGCCGATAAAACCCCTTTGAAATGCAAAAATGAGTATGTAGTGATCGGAATCCCAAACGTAATACGTATACTCGTGATAGTATGCTTAATACGGTTTCTTAAATCGTATAGGATGAATGACAAAAGAAATCAAGCGATGATGCGTGAATACTTGCACCTTAGTAAAGCTTGCGATGAAACGATCGTCAAGTTCTTAGCTCGATTTCATAGAATTTGGGTCATAGTCAAGCATCTTGACGTAAGTATTTTCGATGGCATGATACACTTAATCAACGCTCTTCATGAGAAATGGCGCGAATGGGCAGCATTTTTGGTGTCAAACCATATCAGACAACATAACTTTGACGAATATCTTAGTTGCGATCTAAACGAGTTCATTTCCACCATTATAAATCAGCTTAATCTGAGAGGCGTTCCACCTCCAGGACCATTTTATCCTTCACCTCATTTTGAGCCTGATGGAATTGGTTCTGCACCTCAGCCTCAAGATGATCCCGTTTCGTTCCTTATTCCTCCTCAACTTTATCCTGTATCAAGTGATGCCTTGTTCAATGAATATCCTGAAAATGTATTCCCTATTGCATCGTATGCTCCAGATTACACTGCCTCGTTAAGTTCAATTGCAAATCAACCAGACGAAGCATATGTTTCTTTCGATGCTTTGTCTTATTCATATGATCAATCTAAACAGTTCAGTCACCAAGGCCACACATTTTCTTCAGTGCCTTTAGTAGCTGAGTCGTCTAGCTCGAGACGTTCTGGAGTTAGAAATGATGAATCCTCCGAATTCTCGATAGCCGCCGCTACAGTAGGCCGTGGTTACCTTCAGCCAATCCTAAATTATTGCTATGCTTATTTGCAAGTGAATTCTGATTCAATGACGGCAAAGGCTAACCAGGAGCATGAGCCAGAGATTGATGACTTCATCGGAACTTATATATATACCTGCTCTGAAAATAATGTAGAGACTCCCCCATGGGATGAGTCAGAATTGGAAAATGACGAAGAATGTTTTGAGAATGAGCAGGTCGAAGATATGACAAAGACGTGGAATGATTCCGAGAGTAACCACGATGACTTTTTAGAAGCGTTAATCGCAATAGAGATTCAAGGTAGTAAGAATCCCGGAAAGGGCCCCGAAGAGGAACATGATGGAAGAAACGACCCAAGCGACGGTAGTTCGCACATTTAGGGCGCAATTGAAGAAAGTTATTAAAAGTTGCAAACAATCTTTATCTGCATTAAGAATTAAAGTCTTTTACTTTCCAGCAGTAATGTAAATTATAAACTTAACGCATAACTATCAAGTAGATCGAACGTAATAGTAGTAGCTCGTACTAACGACGGGGATATTTGTACGAGTAGTACATGCGACGGAGATAACCGTTAAAAGATAATACGAATAGTATGTACTACGAAGTTAGGGAAAATCTCTAATGTAGATAATAATCCCTTATCTTCGATAAAGTCCTCATTAAAGAGGCCATCGTTTCGAATGATAATAAAATGAAGTCGTTAGGCTGTTAAAATCAACTTTGAGTCTCATCAAATGTTGATAGTATTTTGAGTACCTGAGATCCCAATTATTAGGGTTAAGAGTAAAAGAAAAAGTAAGAATTGAGAAAATTGAATGAGTTTTCTCCTGAGAATAATTTGATAAAGTATAATACTTGAGTATTGAGAATGTGTCATATTTAATTATGACAAATGAATGAGTATAATATGTGAATGATGAGTATGTGTCTTGAATGACAATATCTAAATGTATGATTGTCTTGAATGACAATGTTATATGACAATATGTGAGTATATGATTGTCCTGAATGACAAAGATGAGCTTATTTGAAAATATGTGAAATTTTGATTGCATGTCAATAGATGATTGAATGCTTGAGTTGAAATGATTATTTCATCTAAGATGACTATGCTATTTGAGATGAATGTTTTATTTGAATATTTCCTTAAATGATGACAAGTATCAATTGAGAATTAAATCTCTTTTAAGAAGGAAATATTTTCAAAAGTCGTGAAAAGCTAACGAGTGAGTAAATCCGTTTCAGTGGAAGATATTTTGAGTTAGCTAATGATTGGCATTTCTCTTAGAATGCCGGAGCGAAGAAACATGAGAGTTGAAAGAAATGAGGAAGAAATTTATCGAAACCTTACCCTACTTCTTTAAAACGAGAGACGTATAGAAGAACTTTTTTCTTCGCCAAAATCCCCCAACCTTTGATGGTAAAAGCAGTCCGGCAGAAGCCAAGGACTGGATTCTTTCTTTAGAGCGAATTTTTTGATTTCTTCGATGTAATGATCGCGAACGTCTCAAGTGCGCGACTTATCAACTAAAGAAAATTGTCGATCAATGGTGGGAAGCCAGACAGAAAGCGTATACGTTTGAAAAGTTTGAAGAATGTGAGAACCTGACGTGGGAAAAATTTAAGAAAGTTTTTTACGAAAAGTACGTGCTATGAAACCCTAATGAGCAGAAAGCCAACAAATTTGCAAATTTGAAGCAAGAAAAGAGACCAGTAACTGATGACGATCGTGAGTTTTGTGAGTTAGTTCGATTTTCATCTGACAAGGTGGAAACTAACAAGAAATTACGTGAGCCTTTTCGAGTAGAAATTCAAGTTGTTCCTGCAAATCAGAGAGATCTGACTTACGCTAATTCTTTAAACCTAGTCTTGGATGTGAAATTGGCAGTACAACTAGAGAAAGGATCGCATTCTTTAGCGAATCCTCAAATGCAAAGTCAGTTAATGACAGCTGCTGCCGCATGTCCAGTCCAACAAAGCTAAATTGCAAAGCGTAAAGGAAAGTGGAGTGGTGGATCCTACCCAAACAAAAAGCTATGGAAGAAGGAAGGACAACAACAATCGCAGAAGGCGAAAGTTCACCGAGTTAATCACATTAACGTATCAATAGGATCCCAAAGTCTACCTCTATGTGCGAAGTGTGGCAAGATGCATTTAGGCATCTGTAAAGTTGGGAGTCATGTCTGTTATACTTGTGATCAGTCTGGTCATTTCTTTTACCAGTGCCCAAGTAAACAGCAAAGAATGATCAGTGGAAGGCCGAATCAAAATCAACCCTCTCAGATGAGAGCAGTGGAAGCAGCTCCACAACAACAATACCCCCAACCCCAGCGTAATGTGCAGCCACAAAAGCCGCGATATCAGCAAGTCCTCATATTGGAACAAGAGTCTGGAGATATAGATGAAAGAAATCTCGTAGGTACGAAAAAGTTAAAAGACGTACCTATTATCATTTTGTTTTATACCAATGCCTCGCATTTGTTTATGCCCAATGCTTGCATAGGAAAATTGAATCAGGTGTTTAGAGTAACAATCCCTGTAAAAAAAATTTTGTTAGTCTCACGAGTTTGTCCGAATCCCGAATTCGAATTTGAAAACCGTAAACTATCTGCAAGATCCCTAATTCTAATCTAGATATGGGATACAGATGTATTGATGAAATGGTTTAGTTAACCAAGAATCTCGCGACGATTCGATACGATTAGAGGTAATTTTTGTTTTAACCTCTCAAAGAAAAGTATGCCGAATATTTCGGCCATTAGAGTGGAAAGTAATAAGAAATAAAGGATACGAAAGTATTTCTAAACGATGAGTATGAGCTAAATATTAATGACGTAGTTAACGTGAGAGAATTTAAAAGACGCTATTCTTTCGAAGTTTTACCCAGTTTATCTTCGAATAGATGATTAAAGTTGATGATTAACCTAGAGTCTGGATCAGTCTCGATTACGAAAGTTTCGTATAGTATGGCTCCAAAAGAACTCCAAAAGTTAAAGATCCAATTATTAGAATTGTTGAATTTAGGTTTCGTGCGACCGAGTGTTTTCCCTTGGAAAGCTCTAATCTTGGTTGAGAAAAGAAGAATGGTAGTCTAAGAATGCATATAGACTATCTAGAGCTTAATAAGATTATGCTCAAAGACAAATATCCTTTGCTAAGGATAGAAGATCAGTTGGACTAATTAAAAGGGGCAGGTGTTATCACCGAGATCGATTTAAGGTCTAGATATCATCAACTAAAGATCAGATGAGAAGATGTCCCAAAGATTGCATTCAAAACGAGATATGGACATTACGAATTCATAGTAATGCCATTTGTTTTGACCAATGCTCCAACTATTTTATGGACCTGATAAATAGAGATTTTTATGAATATACTAAGATATCGTATATTCAAAGAATGAAGAAGAACACGAAAAGCATCTGCAAATCGTGCTAAAGAAGCTAAAATTTAAGAAACTATATGCCGAATTCAGTAGATATGAATTTTGGCTAGAGGAAGTAAATTTCCTAGAACATATTATATCGTCCAAAGGAGTTAAAGTCGGTCCAGAAAAGCTGAAAGCTATTCAAAATTGGAAATCGATGATGCTAGTATATGAAATTCGTAGTTTCCATGTTTAATAGCTTACTATCGGAAGTTCAAATCCTTCTATGAATTTTCCAAGATCATCAAGCCAATGACAGTTTTTGATGGTCCCGATACGAGTTCTGGTGTATGGAGGGGGGGAATACACCAGATAAAACTTTTTAAAACAACCCCTTAAAATAAAACTCAACCGAGTAAAGCAACTCAGTTAGAATCACAACCGAGTAAGAAACACTCGGTTGGAAGTGATGTGTTGTGCGGAATGTGGTGGAAATAAACTCGTATAAAATAACTCACGCTTTTATGCATGGTTGGTCAAGAACCAAAACAGTTGAGAAAGAGTGAAGTTTGTATGCAGGTTAGATAGTCAGTTGAATATGCAATAAGATAACTGAAAATAAACACAACACACAAAGATTTAACGTGGTTCGGAGAGAACTCCCACGTCCACGGGGAGTTGTGAGTCCACACAACACAGTCCAAGTTCTTCTGGACAAACCACAAAGCTTACGTGGGCTTTGCAACCATTAAGGATAAGTTTGCGGGTACTTATCAACCTTACAGTTTAGTTTTCGGGTACTAAACAACCTATCTACTCAGTTACGGGAAGAGTAGGGTCCTAAAACCTTTTCAGGTGAAATAAGGGTTCCAACTAATAGCTCGAACACGAAGTGAGCTATGATCTAACACTCTACGAACTCTCACAAAGTGATGTTCTCAAGGTTGGATCTAAAGACACAGAAACTAATTCTAACACTCTAGAACTCTCAACAAGTGATGTTCTAAGAGGATAACTAGTTAAGCTTGAATGCAGAATGAAGTTGTTCTTTGCTTGAATATTTCTTCTTGCACTTGTTCGTCTTGTGTGTGTCTTCTTATCTTCTCTGTGAATGAAGGCCTCTATTTATAGGCGGAGAGAATCAACTAGCTGTTGGAAGAGCTGTTGATCTCTGTTCTTTGATAGCGATGGCTTGTCTCTCATTTCTACAGACTTTCTGGATTTGGCAACTGCGGGCTTCTGCTTTCCATCTGAGACAGCCTTGTGTTGGGCCAAATGAGGTAATGACAGAGAGTCAAACCTTCACGTGACTTCCTAATTTGAAATTCAAATCTTAACATCAGACTTCCAACAAGGAGTGGTCGGTTAAGACTTTCGATCTTCAACTAACTTGTTCTTCAGCTGATGTTCTATCTGAGTGCTGACAGTTGAACTCTCAGCTGACTTCAACTTCATGCTGTTGATCTTCTGGGTTGAGTTCTACAACTGATGTTCTGAAATTGAACGCTCAGTTGTCTTCCTTGTATCTTCTCCCTTTTTGAATTCTCATGGAATGAACGCTCAGTTGTTTTCCTCACAACTGATGTTCTATCTCTTGAGTGTAACTTCCTCCTTTCTCAATGCTTCATCTAATGAACGCTCAGTTGTCTTCCTCACAACTGATGTTCTATCCGAGTGAAGCCTTGTTGCTGTCTTCAACTGGAGTCCTGTAAAGATAAAATCTTAACAATGCTCAAACAGCGAGCCTAACTACTAATATTAGGATCTGGCAACATCTACTCGGTTGGGGTCAGTTAATTTTGGAATCAATCAAAACTTTAATAAATTTCCCAACAATTTCCCCCTTTTTGATGATGCCAAAACCCCTTATAAGAATTCTAAAACCCTTACAGATCACAACTGATCTAAATCTAACTGACTTATCTAAAATCTCAGCTGAAATTCTAGACTGTCTATAAGATGAAAACATCAAAGGGTTAACACAGTTATAACATGGTATTGAAATAACTTTTCGATTCAGAGCTTGGACAATGAGAGATTGTTCATCAAGGTGAATCTTATAACTGGATAGTTTTCATTACAACTGAAGATTACAGAGATAAGCACAAAAGCCAAAAATTACAACAGTTGTTCAAAAACTAACTGAGCTAAAATTGTAGCCCATACTTACTGAAAATCCTAACAAAAATTTCTCTCTTTGCTGTTGATTCCTTGGAGATGTCAACTCCGTGCTCTTTACAGACTTGTCTCGCCTCAGCTACAATTTTTGTCCGGTTGGGGGTGTGGGAGTCTAGGAGGAATGGAGGCTTGTATGTGACCTTCTGAGGTACCGGGACAGTGTTCAAATCGAGTTTTGCATCTATTATGGCACGTCTGAACTGACTGAACATGCCCGGATCCCCAGTGTACAGTTCGGTTAACGCTTCTTTGAAAGCTTTCCTGGGGTCATCAGTTGCGTAAACCTTCCTGTAGTAGAAGTTGTTTATGAACTCCTGCTTGAACAGCTCCCATTCCTCATTCCACTCGGTCGGCATCCACTTATCAACATGCTTAAATCTGCTCTGGACCTTGGACTTCCCAGGCAACCTCTGTTGCTTCAACCGAGCTTGAGCCTTTGAGTTATGTTTGTTGATGCGGCGTCGGCTGCGGGAGGCAACGTTGCGGTCCAAGTTCTGGGTTATCTTCTTCAGCTCCTCTTCGAACTGGTTCACCCTTCTAGCCTGGCTGGCAGCGAACTTCCTGATCCAGCTCGGGTTCATATAGTCTTTCTCCTCAACACCCATAGCCTTAGCAGCTGCAATGCACTCTTCAGTTGTGATACCGTCGAGTTCAGAATCTAGCTCGGCTGCGATCTCGGCTATGGAGTTGTACGACACTCCAAACTTCTCTGCCAGCTCCAAGTCTTTTGACATTTCAGCTCCACCGACTTCAGTTGACTTGGGAGCGGCCTTCTTCGTCTTCCTTCTCAGCTGAGAATTTCCTGCAGATAGCATCTCTTCCTCTGCTTGGGTCTCTTCTTCCCCCTGCAACTCAACATCCGCCTCCTTCTCTTCCCCCTTTTTGGCATCAGCAACAAGGCTTGCTACTGAACCATCCAGAGAGGTGAGTTGTTGCTCGGCTAGTTGAATGCGGTTGAAAAGTTCATCGACCGCGCACTCGAGCTCAACCTTCTTCGCCAATGCAGAGTCCTGGCCCTCTTGTTCGGCTTTCTTCAAGGAAGAGAGGTTTTCGATGACCTCAGTTTGAAAAGCCACGAACTCAGCCCATCGCGACTCGAAGCGAGACTCCCATTCAGCATCTTGAGTTTGTTAGGACTTGGCTAGATTGGAGTCGGCCAAGGATTTGAAGACGTTCAGCTCAGACTTCATTCCCAGAAGAGTGGACTTGAGCTCCGACATATCTTGGCTGGTGGAGGAGCATAATTCTTCCAGCTTGGTCTTCATCACAACATTCTCCTCCACCAGTTGCTGGTTCTTCACTTCTTGTGCTTCCAACACCCTCAACTAATCTTCTTTGTGTTGTTGGAGGTTGGCAAGCAACTCGGTTCTCAACTGGTTCACCCTCTCAGCTATCAGCTCACAGATTTCTTCAGAGGAGGGAGCTGGCTGATCAGCTGGAGGGGCTTGTGCAATCAGAGCTAGAGGCTCAACTGTGACCATGGCTTGTCGGTTGGCCAGGTACAGCTTCAGCTCTTCTTCTTCTTCTTTCGCTGCGGCGGCAGCTGCATCCAGATCGTCGAGGAAGTTAGCTGAATTGATCAGCATGCTGTCAAGAAAATCGATGCAATTCTGTCCAGCTGCCTCCCTGGTGTCTGTCCCTTCAGCTCTGCTCTGGTCCAGCCGACGAGTGAGCAGCGCAATCCTATTGTTGTAAGCCACCTCCAGGTTGGAGTAGTTGAAGTAGGCTCGGATGCGAGACTCATCTGACTTCAGCCTGTCCCAGCTCTGCACCCTGATCGTGTCTTCCTTTACGTACCAATGACTGAAGATCAGGTGGAACTGGTACAATAGCTCGGTTCCCAGAGTGGCGAACACCGGCATGTTGCGAGCTTCAGGGAACATGCCTAACAGCTTCTGGAAGCAGTAGGCCACCTTGCCTTCGTGCTCCAGTGCAACTGCCTGAAGGTCATCTTCTTCATTGATTGGGGAGGGGGACAGATCATATGGCAAAGGTTCAAAAGGTTCATCAATGTTGGCCAAACAATCGGTCACAACATCGGCATCGAGCTGGGAGCTCAAAATATTTGATTCAGTTGGGGGGGGGGGGGTTTCAATTGTTTCCTCAACATTGGCCGAAGGAGCGGTCACAAGGTTGGCATCGAGCAAGGTGCTCGGAACATTTGGCTCTGTTTGTTCGGTTGAGAGAGCAAGAGGCTCTTTAGGTGGTATGGCATCAACTCCTGCCATGGGGGAGATTGGAGCGTGATCGATTTCCTCAGACGAGGAGGATGCATCCGACATCACGTCTGTTTTCATCCCGTCCGCCTTGTTAGCTCCGATGGCGCGAGGGACGATCTCAAAAGTGGTAGCCTCAGCTGAGCGGCTCGACTCGGATAGCTCCTCCGCTGGTGTCGACTCAGCTGGTGCATCCACAGCTGGTAGCTCCTCATCAGATGGTGCATCCACCTCTCTCTCGTCAGCTGGCTCCTCAGCTGGAATTTCCTCACCCTGCTCCTCAGCCGGTACCTCAACTGGCTCCTCAGGTGGCTCTCCAGCTGGCACCTCAGTTGGCTTCTCAACAGACTTCTTGAACTGTACCCTCAGCTTTTTCTGGGCAGGCTCCTCAGCTGCTTCCTTCTCCGACTCAGCTCGTCGGCGTGCAGCTTTGGACTTTGTTGGGCGAATGACAGCTGGTTCCCCCTCAGCTGTAGACTCAGCAGACTTCGCAACCTCCTTCTTCTCCTTCGGAGTGTACACACTCCTGAGCACCTCCTGTGCCTTCTTAGCTGTTAGGAACAGCAGCAACTTCTTGACCGGCGTCTCCTCACAGTCATTCCAGACCATGTTGCGATCCTTGGTCGCGAGCAAGATCAGGGCTGAGATCTTGCAGCCGAAGTTGAGCGTCCCCTTGACACTCAACAACTTTTCTCCTGAGTCTGTTGTTGTCTCGGAGATCTTCGACTTCTCCACCATCAGTTGGTTCAAAAAGTATTGACACCAGTCAATCTCATGCTTCTGCTCCAAAGCCACCAACTGCTTCAACTTTGGTCGGCTGATGTCGCCGAAGGCACCGCTGTAGCCGAACACTACCTTGGACACAACATCGAACACGAGTCGATGTTCTGGCTTCAGCTTCGTTCTTTGCATATTACTCCTCAACTTCTCCTGAGTGATCAGAGCACTCTCTAGAAACTCGTCTGCATGCTCGTCGGTTATGTTCTCCAGAAGTTCCGTGGCGGCATGGTTGACGGGGATAATGTGGCGGAGGACGTCGGAAACTGCTATGGGGAAGGTGACACGACGAATGGTCCTTGCTGGAACGTCGCGTTGGCGGCAGGAGACCTCTGTAGTCACTCCTTCCCTGCTTTCGATGGATGCTTGCAGGTTGACGTAGAATTCGCCGACTTGTCACCTGAGCAAGTGGGAGGGGCAAAGCTTGGCCCATTCGAGGAGGTCATTCTCTCTGAGAGTATTGGCAAGGGGAGCCAACACCGGTGACTCCAATTCCTCGTCGGAGAGGATCTGTTCGAAGTGGATCTTCGACACCAGCATGTCGAATGATTCTTCATAGGAGGTGGGGACAAGGGAAGATCCGGAAGAGGCCATTTTCTTGCTTTTGGAGGCTATTTGAGATTACTGCGAAGGTATATATATATAGGAAGAAGTAAGGAAAATCTTTTGCAGAAAATAGTTAGACAATATCTGAGAAGACGATCAACAGTTATTGTAGATATATACGAATGAGAAAGGTAAGAGATCACTTCCTGATTTTCCGCTATATATAGGTTTTTGACTTGGTTGAGATCGACGGCTGAGGTTAAATGGCGCGAATCCATCAACGGCTGAGATCACGCGACTATTAACTATCTTTAACTTGACGTCATGCACCGAGTTCCAACCCGCGCGTGAGAAGGTGTACAGTTTATCTTGTCAGCCTAGTCGCACTATAAAGTAGTCTATGGATGTTCAGCCGTACTTTACATTTAATGCGACATGATGGCTATTTGAATATAACTGACTTGCTCAGGAATGTTTGAATTTATTTCAAACATTCTCATTTAAGAACATAACACCTTCAGCCTTAAATGTTACCTGCCAGCTGATGTCAGAATCAGTTGTGTCCAATGTTGCGGCATACCATCAGCTAACTCGAGTTCGTCTGTTCAGCTGACGTCTGATCCAACGTTGCAGCATACCATCAGCTGACTCGAATTTGTCTGTTCAGCTGACGTCTGATGTCTTCGGTTGGCAATCCGCATCTAATATTCCCCCTTCATCTGAGCTTTCCCCTCAGATGGATATCTATCTCTTCACCTCAGTTGGTTCCACATCAGATGGATCCAACAATCCAAGTAGATCACATAACATCTTGAACCACGCTTTGGCTAGAGGTTTGGTGAAGATATCTGCTCTCTGAATCTCAGTTGAAATCTTCTCCATGGATACGTCCTTCTTCTCAATATGGTCTCGGATGAAATGATGTCGGATGTCGATGTGCTTGGCCTGAGAGTGATGAACAGGATTCAAAGAGATAGCAATGGCACTTGAGCTATCACAATGAATGGGAACCTATCCAGTTGCAACTTCATAGTCTCTCAGCTGTTGCTTGAGCCACAACACTTGCATGCAGCAGCTACTGGCAGCCATATACTCTGACTCGGTTGTAGAAGTGGCAACACATGCTTGTTTCTTGGAGAATCACGAAACTAGCTTGGTTCCCATGAACTGACAGTGTCCAGAGGTGGACTTTCTGTCCAACCGATCTCCAGCTAGATCTGCATCTGAGTATCCAGTCAGTTGGATGTTGTCGTCGGTTGGATACCACAACCCAACATTTACAGTTCCTTTCAGATACTTGATGATGTTCTTTGCTGCCAACATGTGAGCTTCCATTGGTTGAACTTGGAACCGGGCACACACTCCAACCGCATAAGATATGTCTGGCCGACTAGCGGTTAGATAGAGCAAAGAACCGATGATCCCTCTATACTTACTGGCATCCACGAGCTTTCCTTCAGTTCCAGGTTCAATCTTCCAGTTACTTGTCTGCAATCCGAACTTGGTGATGAGCTCCTTAGTATATTTGGACTGATTGATGAAAATCCCTTCTGGTGACTGATTCACTTGAAGTCCAAGAAAATAATTCATTTCGCCCATCATTGACATCTTGAACTTCTCCTTCATGAGATTTGAAAATTTTTCACACAGTTCCTCCGACTTAGAACCGAATATGATGTTGTCGACGTAGATTTGCACAACAAGTATATCTTCTCCAACTTTGATGGTGAACAGGGTTTTGTCAACTGACCCTCGTTTGAATCCTGAGTTCAGAAGAAAACCACAAATGGTGTCATACCAAGCCCTGGGTGCTTGCTTTAATCCATAGATTGCTTTCTTCAACTTGTACACTCTTCCATCTCCAGTCTCAAAACCTGGAGGTTGTTCAACATATACATCTTCCTTAATATCTCCGTTGAGGAATGCACACTTCACATCCATCTGATAGACCTTGAACTTGTGAAATGAGGCATAGGCTAGAAAGATTCGGATGGCTTCTAGTCTTGCAACCGGCGCGAAGGAGTCCTCAAAATCGATTCCTTCTTGTTGGCAATATCCTTGAGCTACCAACCTTGCCTTATTCCTCACGATGAATCCAATGGCGTCTCTCTTGTTCTTGAAAATCCATTTTAATCCAATGACTTTGACACCATTTGGTCTTTCTACCAACTCCCATACACAGTTGCGTAGAAATTCATTCAGTTCTTCTTGCATAGCTGTTGTCCAGTGAACACAGTTGAGAGCTTCCACAACATTCTTTGGTTCTGGTACATCAGCTACGAAGCAAGAAATCATGGCAACATCTCCAGCTTGCTCGAACTCCTCAAGAACTGCCAACTCCTCAACATATTGAGCATAAGTGTTGGAATCTTCCTCAGTTGAATCTTGAGTCACAACTCTGCTTCTTGTACGTACACCTTCGGTTGGATCTCCGATGATGTTGTCAGTGGAATGAACTTCATACCATCTTCTGTTGCGTCTTCCTTCTTCTTCCAACTGTGGCTGTTCCGTGATCTGAGCTAGAGTCTTCAGAACTGGTGATTGATCAGTTGTTGAGTCTGGATCCTCAACATTGATAACATTTTGAACCGAGCTTGGTTGGGCTTCAGATGCTGATGCAGTTGGAGAGGCATCAGCTAGAGTTCCCACTTGAGATGAACTGGGGGTCGCATTCATCTTCAGAGGAGTATGGATCATCATCCTCAGTTGCCCATACCAGTGGTTCAGCTAAATTCTTTTCTCTTAGGGCTTGCGATCTGGTGAGAGCAGGTGGAACTTGTGGATCAGCCTGTTGTCCTTTAGCCTGTTCCCTGCACTCAAAAGTAGATTCATCAAAACTAACATGAGGTGTTATCTCCACAACACGAGAGCTATTGTTGAAAACTCTATAAGCCTTGATTCGAGCGGCATATCCAAGAAATATGCCTTTCGAAGCCTTGGCATCAAAAGTTTTCAACTGAGTCTTCCCATTATTGTGAATATAACACTTAGAACCAAAAACGCGAAAATATGAAATATCTTGCTTCCTGCGTCTCCATAGCTCGTATGGTGTTTTTCCCAACCGCTTGGTTAGAAGAGACCGGTTCTGGGTGTAGCATGCTATGTTGATGGCTTCAGCCCAAAATCTCTTTGGTAGAGCCGAGCTTGTCAACATGGATGTAGCTGCATCTTTCAGTGTTCGGTTTCTTCGCTCAGCTACTCCATTCTGTTGCGGAGTACGTGCAGCTGATGTCTGATGCGTAATTCCATACTTCTCGCAGTACTCGATGATGGTTTCATTTAGAAACTCGGTTCCACGGTCTGATCGGATGGAAATGATTTTCATCTCTTGTTGGTTTGATATCCGATCCATCAACTTGGGTAGCTCATCTCGGGTCTCATTCTTGTGTCGCATGAAAATGGTCCACGTGTATCTAGAGAAATCATCAATTACAACAAGTGTATATTCGTTGCCATTCAAGCACTTTGGTGTAACTGGCCCGAAGAGATCCATGTAGATCAGCTATAACACTCGAGCGGTTGAGGGAGTTGTCTTCAACCGGAAGGAGGATCTAGCGAGCTTTCCCAACTGACATGCACTGCAAATATGTGTTGTTGAAAACACTCGGTTTGGTATGCCTCTTGCATGTTCTTGTCTGGCAAGTCGGTTCATAGTCTTGAAGTTCAGATGGTTGAGCCTTTTGTGCCACAGCCAGCTCACATCTGAACTACTCTTTGATAACAAGCAGGTGTCAGGAAGACTACTGTTCCGGTCAGCATAGTAGACATTTCCGGTTGGCGATCGATTTCCCAACAATATGACCTGCTTTGATCCGACATTTTTAACCCTGCAACCCTGTACATCAAACTTGACAGAGAAACCATTATCATAGAATTGGCTGATGGAGAGCAAGTTATGCTTCAATCCATCAACATAAGAAACATTAAAAATCGAAACATGATTGGTTTCAAGGGTACCGTAAACTCAGGTGTAACCTTAAGAGTTGTCACCAAAAGTAACTGATGGACCTTCTTTCTCCACAAAACTTCCAAGCAAATCCTTCAGATATGTCATGTGTTTCGAGCATCCACTATCCATCACCCACATTGTTGTCGACGCTTTATTCTTCCTCAGCTGTTTCTCCTGTACCTGCAAAGAGAAACTCGCTTAGGTCCCCAATTTTAGTTGGGTCCTGGAGGGTTAGAACCAGTTCCCCCTGGAAGTGTTGGTCGCTTTTCCCTGTATACTCGGATGGATTTATCATTCCAGATCACTTTTCCTTCATCATCCACTATAACAACACCTCGGTTATCCTTAGGCTTGTTGTTAGTAGTGATGTTCTGTTTCTTGGGAGGAGTTGGATTTCTCCCATTCTGAGCTTTCGGAGGAGAGACTTTCCCCCTGTTTTGATGGCGATTCTTATCCTGTTGAATTTGTCTGTGAGGTCGGACGCCATGTTGGAATCTTTGTGGCTAATTATGATTCCAACTCTCTGAATGTTGTCTATAGTTGTTCATGCCCTGTTGGTGGTTCATGTTGTGGCATAAATATCTCCAGCTGTTCGACCTGTTCCTTATCGGTTGACTTGGTTGGAACCTTTGGTTGAACTGATGATGGAACCGCTGTTGATTCAGATGGTTGGATCCTTGTCGGTTCTGCGGTCGGTTCCATTCTTTCTGATGTTGACTCTGAGGTTGATGCAGAGGTCGGTTCTGATTCTGAGTTCGATTGCGATTGTGTCTTCGACGCCTCTGATTCCTCTTCTGACTTTTGGAACATTCTCCCTCGGTTGATGTCCCAACCGATTGAACATTCTGTCCTCCATCTACTGCTCCTTTTCCCTTCTCAGTTGTGGTTCCCTTGGTCGGTTGAGCTTGCTAAGAAGTGGAGGTTGGATTACATTGGGAAGACTCAGGTTCAACTGTGTTAGGTTCGACAACCTTTGATGAAGGTTGCTAGAGGGATTCCAGTATCCTTGATCACATCATAACCGAGTCCTGACACGTCATCGATCTGTTAGCTGTAACTGATAAGATTTTCGATGATCTTGGATGATTGATATAGCTTGATTAAGTTGTCCTTCTCAGTTTGCAACTCCTTGAGGAGGACAGTTATCTGCTCGGTTTGTCCATCTGACTTCTTTATCAGCTGGTCGATCTGAGTCTCTTGATTTTTCAACTGATCTTGCTACTCCTTGATCTGCTTTGTCAACTCCTCATCAGTTGGAGCATTAGTTCGGTTGACTGCATTCAGTTGACTCTTGAGATTCTCAATCTCCTCTGTTTGACTCTTGATCAGATCGTCCTTCACGGTTAAGGATTCTTCAAGTTTTGAGAACTATTCTTGAAGACTCTTAAACTCAACCGATTGCTGATGAAGTTCCTCACTGAGTTCTTGAAAGTCACTCCAGAAGGGTTCCAACTTTTCATCTAGTGATTCCTGCATGTTAGAAATATTGGAAGAATTCAACTTAGCAGGATTAGAGTGTACCTCAGTATCATCTTGATCGGTTCCAAGTGCCATGAGGCATTGATCCTGATTGATAGCTTTGTTGGTGGAAGTTAGCTCATCCTCATCTTCAGTGTCAGTGAAGATGTCCATGTCGTCAGCTGCTTCTTCTGTAAACCATGGCCTTGTTCTTTCCAGCTTGCTTGGCCCTCAACGCTTCTCTCTCTTTCTTAGAGAGGTCTGGACAGTCTGCTTTGAAATGTCCTTCCTTGCCGCATTCAAAGCAACCGTTGTTCACAGGCTTTGAATTATCTCGAGTTCGGTTGGACTTGTAGAATCTCTTGTATTTTCCGAACCGAGTGTCCATGTCGGCTAGTTTCTTTGACACGGCGGCAATGTTCTGTTGCAGTTCCTCTCTGCTTGGCTCCTTTGCAGCTGTGTCTGCAGATCTTGTTGGCCTCGATGTTCTTGATTTGGAGTAGTCAGCTCGAAGCGCTACTGACTTGGTGGCTGAACCAACATCCTCATGTCTACTCGTCTGAACCGAGGACTGAGATTTTCGTCGGTTCACCTTGTACTCATTTCCCTTTAGAATTGAGAACAATCTTTCAGTTCCCATCTCACCAAGGTCAGCTCGGCTCTCGTGGATATTAGTGAAGGTATCCCACTCAGCCGGTAGAGCTTGTAACACTTTGAGATTGATTTCTCTCAAGGTGTATTTTCCTCTTCGGATGGACTGGATTCTTCTGAGGATGTCCATAAACCGGAGCTCTAGCTGATCAATTGTTTCATCAGTTCTCAGACAAAAGTTGTCGAAGTCTTGGCATGCATGTGAGAACTTGTTCTCCTTCTTCTCGTCGCTTCCTTCACTCAGCGATGCCAAGATATCCCACATCTCTTTGGCAGTTTCACACTCCTCTATCCAAGGCAGATAGTCTTGTCCAACTGTGGACATGATCGTGCTCTGAGCCTAGATGTCCAGCTGGCTCACTTTGGCTTCCTCTGGAGTGTAGTCTTCTGGATTTTTCTCCACTAACTCCACTGTTGCATCCCCATCGTTGGGATTTGTAGGAGTGCGAGTGATTCTTTCTCTGATGATGATCGGTCCGGATGTCAGTACTTGTTGCATCCTATGATGCTTTGACAGTAAGATCTTCTTCATCCGTGTCCTCCAGGATGTATAATTTACTACCGAGAACATGACTACGATCTTGTTCTTGACGTCCATCTGCACACAACAACAGAATAACTATGCAAGCAAATATGCACTAGCGTGAAAAAAAGATCTGTTCAGTTGACCACTGAAGAAAACACCTCGAATTCACACCTTGTGAAACAGAGTCAGTAGTCTTTTGAACCACCGCTCTGATACCACTTGATGGTCCCGATACGAGTTCTGGTGTATAGGAGGGGGGGGGGGAATACAACAGATAAAACTTTTTAAAACAACCCCCTAAAATAAAACTCAACCGAGTAAAGCAACTCAGTTGGAATCACAACCGAGTAAGAAACACTCGGTTGGAAGTGATGTGTTGTGCGGAATGTGGTGGAAATAAACTCGTATAAAATAACTCACGCTTTTATGCACGGTTGGTCAAGAACCAAAACAGTTGAGAAAGAGTGAAGTTTGTATGCAGGTTAGATAGTCAGTTGAATATGCAATAAGATAACTGAAAATAAACACAATACACAAAGATTTAACGTGGTTCAGAGAGAACTCCTACGTCCACGGAGAGTTGTGAGTCCACACAACTCAGTTCAAGTTCTTCTGGACAAACCACAAAGCTTACGCGGGCTTTGCAACCGTTAAGGATAAGTTTGCGGGTACTTATCAACCTTACAGTTTAGTTTTCGGGTACTAAACAACCTATCTACTCAGTTATGGAAAGAGTAGGGTCCTAAAACCTTTTCAGGTGAAATAAGGGTTCCAACTAATAGCTCGAACACGAAGTGAGCTATAATCTAACACTCTACGAACTCTCACAAAGTGATGTTCTCAAGGTTAGATCTAAAGACACAGAAACTAATTCTAACACTCTAGAACTCTCAACAAGTGATGTTCTAAGAGGATAACTAGTTAAGCTTGAATGCAGAATGAAGTTGTTCTTTGCTTGAATATTTCTTCTTGCACTTGTTCGTCTTGTGTGTGTCTTCTTGTCTTCTCTGTGAATGAAGGCCTCTATTTATAGGCGGAGAGAATCAACTAGCCGTTGGAAGAGCTGTTGATCTCTGTTCTTTGATAGCGATGGCTTGTCTCTCATTTCTGCAGACTTTCCGGATTTGGCAACTGCGGGCTTCTGCTTTCCATCTGAGACAGCCTTGTGTTGGGCCAAATGAGTTAATGACAGAGAGTCAAACCTTCACGTGACTTCCTAATTTGAAATTCAAATCTTAACATCAGACTTCCAACAAGGAGTGGTCGGTTAAGACTTTCGATCTTCAACTAACTTGTTCTTCAGCTGATGTTCTATCTGAGTGCTGACAGTTGAACTCTCAGCTGACTTCAACTTCATGCTGTTGATCTTATGGGTTGAGTTCTATAACAGATGTTCTGAAACTGAACGCTCAGTTGTCTTCCTTATATCTTCTCCCTTTTTGAATTCTCATGGAATGAACGCTTAGTTGTTTTCCTCACAACTGATGTTCTATCTCTTGAGTGTAACTTCGTCCTTTCTCAATGCTTCATCTGGTGAACGCTCAGTTGTCTTCCTCACAACTGATGTTCTATCCGAGTGAAGCCTTGTTGTCGTCTTCAGCTGGAGTCCTGTAAAGATAAAATCTTAACAATGCTCAAACAACGAGCCTAACTACTAATATTAGGATCTGGCAACATCTACTCGGTTGGGGTCAGTTGGTTTTGGAATCAATCAAAACTTTGATAAATTTCCCAACAGCTTTGTTAAAGAAAGGATTTAAGTTCAAGTGGGTAGAAGAAATTGAGAAAAAATCTTAAGAGCTGTAGTAAATTAACCTACAGTATTAGCCCTCCCTAAAGCGGGAAAGGACTATACAATCTATAACTACACTTCAACCAAAGGTTTAAGATGTGTGCTAATGAAGGACGGAAGAGTAACTACCTACTCTTCAAGATAATTTATATGAAGAAAAGTGTTTAACGCATGAGTTAGAATTAATAGCCGTTGTACATGCTCTGTAGACTTGGAAACACTATCTCTATGGTGTCAAGTATGAAATCTTTTCAGATTATACAAGTCTGAAATATTTCTTCAAGCAGAAGAAGCTCAATGAGAGACAACAATGATAGCTTAAGCTAGTCATAGACTACAATGGCAAAATTTCCTATCATTTCGGAAGGCTAACATAGTAGCCGATGCGTTAAATAGAATGAGGAAATCAAAAGAACTCCGAGAAAATGAAGTTAGGATTTCTTCTAATCGATGAAGAAAAACTCATTGAGGAGTTTAGAAAATTGAAAATTTAAGTAATTCTACCTCGATGACTGTAGAACAAGTGATTACTTCTTTGGTGTGATATAAGATCTGAGATCTTGTATCATAGAAAGCCAAAGGAAAGGATGAGAAGTTGGAAGTATTGAGGTTTAGAGTCAGAAAAGGAGTAAAGTAACAACATTTTGTTGTCTAGAAGAAGAATATATGTGCTAAATAATGAAAAGCTAAGAAGTAAGATCATGAGTTTAACTCATGAAATCCCATATATCGATTATCCCGGTAGTATGAAGATGTACTAGGAATTGAAGTAACAATTCTGGTAAGAAGGAATAAAGAAGAAAATGTAACTGTGTTCATAATAATAATAATAATAATAATAATAATAATAATAATAATAATAATAATAATAATAATAATAAAAATGCTTAGTTTATCAGCAAGTAAAGTCCTTGCAATAAAGATCGTTTGAATCATTGCAACCGTCACCAGTTCCTGAGTGAAAATGGGACGATGTCACTATGGAGTATGTGACGAAGATATCAAGGACGAGAAAAGACAACACAACCATATGAGTGATAGTGGATAGATTGATGAAGTTCCACACATCTCTGGATCGTACAAGTTGACATAGAATTATGTCAGAGAAATCGTGCAATTTCATGATATGCCAAATACGATCACTTTTGATCGAGATTCGAAATTTCTGTTTGTAATTGAGGAGTTTCCAAAAGGAGTTGGAAACACAATTACAATTTAGTACCGTCATTTATCCTCAAACCAATGGTCAATTGGAAAAAAAAATGATTCAAATTCTTAAAGATATTTTAAAAACCGTGTTGTTAGACAAAGAAGATGATTAGGAGAAAATTTCTTCTCTTATCAAATTTGTCTATAACAACAGTTTTAGAATACGATAGTAATGGCCCCTACGAATTCCCTTATGGAAAGAAGAGTAGATCTCCGCTCTAGTGAGACGAATTAGGCGAGAGAAAAGATAAAGGGCCATAAGTGATCAAGGATATGATATAATCTGTTTGTCAGATTTGTGAAGAAAATAAAGAAGTTTAGAGTCGGCAAAAGTCGTATGCCGATAATCAAAGATTCGAGTTAGAATACGAAGTGGGGAATAAAGTTTTTCTAAAAGTGTCCCCTACGAAAGAAGTATATCGCTTCGATATTCGAGTAAAGCTAAAACCGCAATTTATAGAATCGTTTGAAATCCTAGAAAGGATTTAAGCCATCACGTATAGATTAGCTTTGTTTTCCCAGTCTTGGGAATTCGAATAACGTATTTTATATATAGCAATTGTGCTAATACATTTTTTTATCCGAAATACGTGATTAGACGGAAGAACGTAGCTTTAAAGTTAGATTTTAAATTTCGAGGAGAAACTCGAGCAAATTTTGAATCTTAAGACTCAGCAGTAGAAAACGAAATCGATTTTCCTCGTTAAGATCAAGTGGTAACACTATGATCTTGAAGAAGCTATGAAAGAACTCAAAGAAAAGATGAGGGCAAAAGTATCCCGAGCTATTTCCTTGAGATTAGCAAATTTCGGGACGAATTTTTTTTTAAGGGGGTGAGGATGTAATACCCCGAACTTTTATAATTCTTAAGAGCGTATTAACTTAATTAATATGCTTATATGATAAGTTTTGAGTGCTAAAATTTTTTGCGAAAATAAAATTTTCTGTGAAATGACGAAAATGCCCTTATGTGCTATAATGTGATTTTTCTCGTTTCGATTATTCGAATCGGGTATATGATGCATTGTATGAGCATTATTACATGAGTTTGAACTTGAGTATGAATTTTATAATTTTATGAGAACCTTTATTTTTGAAGGAATAGTGACGTAAACCAAGAAGACACTATTCATCGACCGACTCAGAATTGAGTCTAATTAGTTTCATTTGAATCTAGAATTTATTCTAAGACTCTTAAAATAAGTCGGAGAATTTTCCAAGATCATTTGAGTAAAGTTTAAAAATAAATTGCTTAACGATGCGTTAAGTCGAGTAGTTTTTATAAATTTAATCGTTATAAGGAATCTCGACGTAAAAATTATATAAATGGATTCCTTAATTTATTTTGGGAGATATAAGACAAACTAGAGAGAATTTGGACATCGAGAAAGAGACGAGAAGGGTTATTAATTGATTGAGGGAATAGAATAAAGTAACAGGGATAATTTCTACCGGAAAATAAATTAACCGGACGAATTAAGCAGATAAAACCTGCGATCTTATCCCTTACCAGCAGCCATAGGCATGAACCACTCTCACTTAAGAGAGTTAATCACACTCTCCCTCTCAACTTGCTACATACACCTATCTCTCTCTCTATGATCTTTCTCTTAGATTGCCTCTCTCTCTCTCTCATATCTTTCCATATCTCCCCACATGTTAAATGCATCCTCCCTTGTCCATATTCTCTCATTCATCACCCTTCAAACTTATCCTCCATCTCTCTCTCTATAGAAAAAAGAAGCAACAGTAAAACCATTTCTCTCTCTCTCTGAACTGCTCTACCGAGAAGAGAAGCAGAATTTGCAGCTTCTTTCCATCATCATCTTCAACCTCACGTGTTCATCACCTTGATGATCATGTTCTCTTCCCCCTCTTTTTCATCATCGTGGCTTTGAGGCTGTGAAGAGAGCAGCAGCCGTGCCTTTCCATATCGAGCAGCAGCTCGATAACATAACTGCAGAGAGCAGTTTTGCTGTAGCAAAACAGCTGCAAACTCCTTCTCCAACTCATCATCTTTATCGTGTTCATTGAGGAGAGCTCCCCTTTTCCTTCACCTCTCCATCTCCCTGCCTCTAAGTCGAAGGAGAGCTGCCATCGCCTTCGGTTTTCATCACCAAGAGCAGCAGCTCCACAGATTCCATCTTCTTCGACATCATGCATGTATACATCTTTTCCATGGATTTGTCCAAGCTTGTTGAGGATTCTTGATGTTGATTTCCACCCTTACCTTCAATATCATCTAAGAGAGTAAGCCTCCATCTTATACTCTCTTTTCAAAGCTTAAAATAAGCTTAAGAATTCCATGAAAACCATCAATTTTCTTTATGCTTCAAACAAGGGTTTTGATTCTTGTTTTTCAAAACTAAGATCTTGATGACTTGCATATTTCTTTTCATGCCAGGAAAGGAGTGAGAATCCATCCTCTCTATACCCTACAAGCCATCGAAACCAAGTCTCCAAGAGAAGCTTGAGTTTTAATTTTTAAAGTATGAATTTATTTCCTTTATGCAAAGATATGTATATGTAAATGAAGGAGATAAGGAAATCATGCATGATTTAATTTATGCTTAGGCAAACCTTAGTATTATGATGAGATGATGATCTAAATGAAGATTAAAACCTGATTTAAGGCTTAAAATGAAAAATAACCTAAGTAGGTTAAAAAGCCGTAAAATCGATCATTAAGAAAAAAATAGGAAAAAGGATTTCTTGATGATTATTTAATTTTTTGATAATGATATATGCTTTTTATGATGATTTGAGTGATCTATATGAATTATAGAATTTTTCGTGATTTTCTATGAATTTTTCTCATTTTTATTCGATTTAATTATTTAAAAATAGAGAAAACGTGAATAAATTATGATTTATGAATTTTCTGAATTATATGATGTTTATGAGTATGATGAAGTATGAGAATATGATTTAAATGTGATTTTAAGTCATATTATGAATTTATTGAATTTTGGATAAAAATTCGATATTTATATATATATGAAAAAAATGATTTTTGGATGTTTAGATAAAGAATGGTGATATTGATGATGTTGATAATCAATTTTTGAAATGAGTTATTTGCATAGAAATTTAAAATATAATTTTTAAGGAATTTATTAAATTTATAGTGATAAATTCGATTAAAATGAGAATAAATATAAAAATAAGTATTTTTGATGATTCTTAAGTTAGTATGAGTTTTTGAAGATATGAAGATATGTTCTTCATGTTCTTGAAGAAATTTGAAGATTTTAAGATGGAATAAAATAATTAGAATTATTTTATTATATATATATATATATAAAATAATGATTTCATTAAATTAAATGAAATGTTGAGCATGTCATAAGTGAGTTGAGAAGAGAATAAAATTTTATAAGTTGTAATTAGAAATTTCGAAATATATATATAGATATATATACATATTAAATAAAATAAAATGAGAGAAAAGATATAATAATAAAAGAAGTTTTGAGTTTAATAAAACAAATAAAAATGTTTCTTTGTTGAGTATGAGAAAATTTTAATGATATAGTAATGAAATGTATGATTTTGAGGATAGTGTAAAATGGAAAATAGAATATTAATATTTTGAGAAATAAAAAGAAAATTAGAATAAAATAATGAGATTTTATATGAAAGATGTCTTGGAAGTTGAGTATACGAGTCAAAGAGAAGTGTTACTCGTATTTGAGTTCGTTTTGATAAACGAGGAATTGATTAAGAATTGTTATTAGAAAATTAATAATAATAATAAAATATTCAATTATTTGAATATTTCTAGAAAAATAGAAAAATATGAAATAAATAAGTTATAAGTTGATACTCATATTCTTTGAGTATGTTTGATGATTGATTGATGTTATGAGATGCTAAATCTATGAAGAAAAGTTATAAAAGTTGAAAAACAAGCAAGAGTATGTTAAATACGAAGAAAAAGAAATTATTATTATTATTATAAGTGTTTGAATGATAATTTCTTCATGATGCATGATATATTAAGTGATTTGATGATGATGTTTGCATAGAAATAAGCAAGTTTGCTTTTTGAATCACTTAAAAAGGAGTTAAAACGTAGAAGTTATCGAGCAGTGAAGTTTTGAAAGAAAAACCGAGTTTTTATTTAATAAAAACGAAAATTAAGTTTTAAATAAAGAAAAATATAAAATAAAGATTATTTTATCTCAAATATTTAGTTAAGTATTGTATTCGTATATGAGTACATATTTTCTACGTATATGAGTACGTATTTTATATGTATAAGAATACGTATTTTGAAGAAATGATGACATATATGAATACATATTTTAAGAATGATGATGTCGTATTTTTGAATTAAGAAATATTAAAGAGAAATTTGAATATTAAATTCAAATTAATGATTATTATTTGAGTTATTATTA
The DNA here is from genome assembly GCA_029490685.1 of Schizonepeta tenuifolia. Taxonomy (NCBI): domain Eukaryota; kingdom Viridiplantae; phylum Streptophyta; class Magnoliopsida; order Lamiales; family Lamiaceae; genus Schizonepeta; species Schizonepeta tenuifolia. The sequence continues at coordinate 9,976,247 of CM055956.1, forward strand.
TATAACGAAATTATTTTCGTTAAAAATTTAAAGAGTTATAAATTCTTAAGGAATAAGAGTCGAGTAGTAACAAGTTAGCAGTTAATTAATAGAACTATTTTTCAGTCATTAAACTTGATTGAATTATATGTTTAAGTAGGAATTCAACAACCTACTTACTTGAGAAGTTATTCATATTGAGTGTTGAATAATTGATGATGAATGCTCGATTATGATAAATGTTTAAAGACTATGACATGAATGTTTGATTATGATAAGAATAATTGAATATTATATCGATGTTTGAGTATTGATGTGATTACATGATTATGAAGTGAACGTTTGTGTTTCAAATAAATGTTTGAATTATGAATTAAGTGTGCAACTGTGTGTGAAGTATATATGATGATAACAGTTGAGAATTTATGTTATGATTTGCCGAAATCAAATGACTTGGATATTTGAGAAAATAAAAGTCGAGTTAACTAGTAACTTTTCTTTTTGCGTGAAGAATAAAATATTAATTTTTTAAAAATGAGAACTCGAGTTTGAGATTAGAAACCGAGTACAGGATGATAATTCGAGAACAAGAAATCGAGAAGATATCGATGTAGAAAAGTAAAGATAAGATAAGAACGAAACGAGTCAAGTAGAAGTCCTCCAGCCGAGCCCTAAGTCTATAGTACGTTTTTCAAACTCAATACACTCGATCTTATTCGATGTTGTTATTGAAGGGTCGAGCGGAACTAAAGAGTAGTCGGAAAGTGTAAAGTAAAACTACCTCGACCCCAACATACCAGAAGCGAGGTGGGCTTTTTTGAACTAAAACTCAATGATGAATGCGCTTACTACTTAAGTATTATGTGCGCTTTTCAAATTGATTGACTTGCCTGAGTTTAAATATTTTGGTATGCAATCATCTACGTGTTATAATTATTTATGATCCTGTGGATGCACGGGATAAAAGTCCTGTGGGATTACGGGACAATGCATGCATTAGGTGACTGTAAGTCGGGATTGGCTGATCACGGTGTTCGAGAAGGAGGCCTACTTTTCGACACAATATTAAAATTAGTTGTAGATTGATTCATACCTATTATATATTATTGTGTGCACACATCTTTAAAGAGAAAAATGTTTTATGCATTCACAAGTAAATGTTTTCAGATAAGCTAACACTTGTTATGTAGTGGCAAGGCAAGTTAAATTGTATAGCCCTAATGGACAATGTTTTAAAGTTACTTTTGGCATTGTGTTCATTGAGTACAAAGTACTCAGCCCTGCATACATTACTAAACGTGCAGGTTAGCTATGGATGAGGATGGCGAGGATGATTCTTGGTGGTGTGTTAACTGTTGAGTCGGTAATTGCGTGTCTTCATACATGTAATTGTCAAGAGCATAGATGTCTCCGCTGCATTGGTAAGTCAATAACTATCTTTTGATAAGCTTAAATTCTAAAATTCCTCTGATTTGGTCTTGCTACAATGAGCCGAGTGCTCGAAACAACCTTACAAATTCTTATGTGAAACCATTGTGAATTATATATGCTCGTTCCATGTTAAGTAATATCTTGAAAACCCTTGATTATCCATTATTGTTTTCAAAACCCTAATTGTTGACTTTCGAACATAAAGTTTTATTGTGATAAGTTATTTGTTGGTTTCACATTTTCAAATCAATTGAGATAGTGTTTGGCCATATTTTGAGTTAATGTGTGTCAAAAGTAATATGTTTATTTGATAGTTTACCTTCACACTCCAATGGAGTCTGGTCATTCCTACACACCGGATTTCGGGCTGTGACATCATCGAAACTTGCAATAATGCCGGCACCTTTGGAGATCATTTGGTGAAGCAGTTTGTTCGCTCACTTAAAGGGAATGCTTTTGATTGGTACACGGATTTAGAGCCGAACTCAATCAATCATTGGGAGCAGCTTGAACACGAGTTTCTCAATCGATTTTATAGTACTAGAAGGATGGTTAGCATGGTCGAGCTCACAAGTTCCTGACAGTTCAAAGATAAACTAGTGATTGACTACATCAATAGATGGATGAACCTTTGTCTTAGCTGCAGAGATCCATTGTCCGAGTCGTCTGCCATCGAAATGTGCATTCAAGGGATGCATTGGGGCCTGCAATATATTCTGCGTGGAATTCAACCCAAGATGTTTGAGGAGTTGGCCACAAAAGTACATGATATGGAGTTGAGCATGGCGTCAAATGGAGTTGGAGGACCACCAGTTTAAGAACCTCGTCGGTTTAAAGAGAAGCAAGAATTTAAGAAATAGGGCAATTAATTTGAAAAGAACCCAAAGAAAGAATCAATGGCGGTTAGAGCAACGCCTGTCAAGTTCTCGAGAAAGGAAGCCAATAAGGAAGATACACTTTTGATTGATGTTTGCCCTCCCTGAGTGATGTATTTTGATATAGCATCTCATAGAGAAGGAGTCGATGCCGGAGTGGTGTTTGTCACACCCGAAAGAGAAGTGTTGTCATATTCTTTTACTTTGACTGAAAATTGCTCCAATAATGTTGCGGAATATCAAGCGCTCATCCTTGGTTTGGAGATGGTGGTGGATGCAAAGAGACTACACATGAAGGTGTATGGTGATTCTAAATTGGTAATAAACCAAATACTTGGATTGTACGAAGTGAAGAAGCCAGAGTTGTTTCCATATGTCAAGTATGCCCAAAGAATCATCGCATGGCTTGGAGATGTAGAACTTGGACATGTCCCAAGGAGTGAAACAAGCAAGCTGATGCGTTGGCTAAGCTCGCTTCTATAATAGCCATGTCCGAAGATAAGATTTCGGTACCAGTCTGCCGAAGTTGGGTTGTTCCACCTATTTTCGAAGAAGAAGATTGTGAAGATGATGAGAACAATATCGTTGAGGTCTTCGAGATAGAAGAAGAATATTGGCGCTAAGTATTGGTTGATTACTTGAAGTATGAGAAGTTGCCAAGTGATCCGCATAGAAGAGTGGATGTTCGTCGTCGTGATGCTTGCTTTATATACTTTAAAGGCACACCTTATAGGCGCTCATTTGATGGAATCTTCTTAAGATGTTTAGGAAAGGAAGAAGCTACAAAAGCTATGGAGGAAGCGCATTCTGGAGTTTGTGGTGCTCATCAGTCCGGTCCAAAATTGCACTTTTGAATCAAGAGGATGGGTTACTATTGGCCAACCATGGTGAATGATTGCGTGGACTATGCTCGAAGATGTCAACCCTGTCAGTTTCACGCAAATCTCATTCATCAACCGCCCGAGCCACTACACCCCACGGTTGCATCTTGGCCTTTTGATGCTTGGGGCTTGGATGTCGTTGGACCTTTGACAAAATCATCAAGGGGGCATCTATATATCTTGGCTGCAACAGATTACTTCTCCAAGTGGGCTGAAGCGATCCCTTTGAAAGAAGTGAAAAAGGAGAATGTTGCTGATTTCATCAACGGTCATATCATCTATCGCTATGGGATTCCTCGTTACATCATCACTGATAATGGACGGAATTTCAGCAATTCCTTCATTGATAAGCTTTGTGAGAAGTTCAGATTTAAGCCAATGAAGTCATCCATGTACAACGCGCCAGCTAATGGATTGGCCGAAGCTTTTAATAAGACTTTGTACAATTTGTTGAAGAAAATTGTTGCGAAGACAAAACGCGATTGGCATGAGAAGATTGGAGAAGCATTATGGGCGTATAGAACGACATATAGAACTCCAACACAAGCAACCCCTTATTCCTTGGCGTATGTTGTGGAAGTTGTGAATCCCCTTGAGCAACAAATTCCCTCGTTACGGATTGCTATCCAAGAGGGTTTGACCGAAGAAAAGAATGCTCGTCTATGCCTTGAAGAGTTAGAAGCATTGGACAAAAAATGATTAGAAGCTCAACAAAGGTTGGAATGTTATCAAGCTCGCCTCTCAAAGTCCTTCAATAAGAATGTGCGGTTGCGCTCTTTTCAAGTTGGAGACTTAGTGCTAGCTGTGAGGAGGCCAACTATCACCACTCATCGTGTTGGAAACAAGTTTGTGTCGAGATGGGATGGTCCCTATGTTTTCAAAGAAGTCTACACCAACGGCGCCTACAAGTTGATTGATGAAGACAATGTTAACGTTGGTCCGATCAATGGGAAGTTCTTGAAGCACTACTATCCTTGAAGGTTAGAAGTGTACCTGTACAAAAAAAAATAAAAAATCAAAAAAAGAGAAAGAAGTCCGCTCCATGACGCACGAGCTTAAACTGCATATTACTCCTGGCCCGCATGAGTATAAACTATGTAAAGGCACCCACCAATGAAAGTGTATGTGGTTAAACTGCTAACTTTTCCACCAAGAGTTAAGTTAATGTGGCTAAACTTAATTATCCCACCAAAAGGTAAAGTTATGTGGTCAAACTGTTATTTACTCCACTTTGTCTATATAGTGATTAAATAAATAGTCGCTCTTAGCCCGCATGAGTATAAACTGTGTACGGCTCCCCCCCTTAAAAACTCAAATTAGTTTTACTTCTTGAACTACGTTTTGACTTGATCCTTTTTATATAAAGAGGTACGTAGGCAGCTTGGATAGATTCTAAGTTCAGTCATGCTTTTAAGTCAATTATGCTTTGTGTCTTCCTTCAAATTGGAGCAAGTATTCAAGATAATGAGGTGACATCCATGTGCAACAAGAATGACAAGAGAAGAAAAAGAAACTAAGTACTTCATTGCATAAGTGTTTGTCAAAAAAACAAAAAACAACGGAAATAAGGTGCAGTTGAAAGAAAAGAGAAAAAAAAAAAGTTCAACAAAATAAGAAAATAATGTCTAGATGAATGGATCTTGATCTTTCAATGATTGTTAAAAGCCTCCAAAAGAGTTTTTGCATTCTTCAAGTTTGTTAAGACTTCATCATCAATTAGGGGGATATCCTTGAAATTCTCAACCTTTTCTTTGAGCTCCTTGATATCAGCACGAACAGCCTGGAGCGATTCTTGTTGACTCTTCACGGATATGGCCAACTCATTCTTGCGTCTCTCTAAATCGACAAGTTCTTTTTTTACTACTTCCAATTTAGCAACATCCATTTTTTCTTTAGCACGAAATTCGCGAAGACGAGCTTTATTCTTTTGGTGTTGCTGAGCAGATTTTTCCCCAATTTCACGAGATGCAGCTCTTTCTTTGTCATAATCAGCAGCTCGATCAAAAAATGTGTTGATGCTGTCTTCAAGAAAGGAGAGATCACAATCAGACTGGAAACCCTTAATACACGAAAACCCATTCTTTATCTCATCCTCGATTGATAACACAAGATCAACTTCAGTGTTTATCATCATGTTGCGGAGTTTGTGCCAAATTCTTTGAAGAAATAGCCGTAGCTCCTTGTCAAACGTACTGCTGCTATAGAATTCAGACACAGCTCCGAGTTGGGGTCCGGAAACCCGCTTATCAAGAATAGAGGTCATCTTCGGTTGATCAAGCTCGACTGATGGTCCACGAACATGTTCATCAAACGAAAGAGTCTTCTTTGGTTGTCCATGCTCAATCAAGGCTTGATTCTCATCACCACTTTCTTCATCATCCATCCCAAGGCTCTTTATTACCTAAAAAAAGAAGAAATATATCAAAAATGATAGCAAGACATAACAACATGTAAGCAAAGGAAAGACAAAGATGAAGAACCTCATTTGCAATGGCATTTGATTGATGATGGTCATTGTCAATGTCATCCTTGATAGGTTCTTAAGGCTTGACACGTTTTTCATGCCTCCAACAATGCTCGGTAGCGCTAGCAGAATCTGATACAGTTAAATGTGTTTTCTGCTTCCCACTAGAATGAGTAGCCTCAATGGGATGATTTGGCTCTTCAAAGACATCTATTGCTTTTTGAACCAAGGTTGAAAACTCATCATCTATAAACCTCTTGTATGCTAGATCCCACCAATTCTTGTAAGCAGTGGAACAAAGCTTCTTGGCATTAGATGTTAAGCATGGGAAATGAGCCTTACACTTAGATCTAAATAATGAGAAAGTATGCCAATACTTGAGTCCATCCGTCAAAGATACTTTATAGAAATCCTGAGAGAGAATACCCGGTGTATCTTGGTAGTAGCCAAACTGATGACTAAAACGATGCAGGCTATACGGCTCAATGATGAAACTGTCATCTATTCTTCTAGCCAAGTAGTTGGAGCGAATGGCGATGAAATAACACCGATGAGATTCGACTGTTTTTTCGTCATCAGTATACATGATGTCTTTATTCTTAGTAAGCATGGTGCAGTTCCAAGAAATTAATTCCCCCTTGTGGATTCGCCTGCGAGCTTCCTTGTGATCATAGTACCTCGCACCTCCTTCACCCGAGAATTGGATCATGCCAGGGATGTGCAAATCTTGTTCAACGGGGTAATGAGCCTTGAAATAGTGTGACATCCAGCCATAAACAAAATAGATTGGAAACACCGCTCGAACTTCCAAAGGCTTTAGGGAGTTTGAAATTAAATTCAAACCTTGGAAAATACTCACCAAGATTGGAGTCGTTAGACACACTTCTTTTCCACACGCCATCATGCTCGCCATCTTGAAAGTATTCAGCCTAATCACCATAACATCATCTCGGGAAGAACAAAAGTACATAGCCAACAAGTGATATAAGCAGCTAAGTATGTTTCGTCATAATGCCTATCTTTCACATTGAGCTTCACAAATACAACTCTCTCTGCGGAAGTCCATGGCTCATGACTTTTGATGTCGCCGGAGGGATTATGAGTAGACTTGGGACTGGCTGACTTCTTTTCCTTGTGTGGGGGAGGTGGCTGATATCTTGGGTTCTTGTTCGACCAAAACTTGATCCAAGCACCTCAATTGTGACAGTCTGGTTCGGAATTACAGTGTTGCTCTTCCCAAGAAGGTGATAAGCATGAAGTAGGTGTTTGCAACTTATAGAAACGTGTGGTTTGTCACGGTGTAGGCCAAGAAGTTCTCTTGTACGAGGCACCACTTCATCATAAAGCGTTCCAAAAGTTGGGAGCCCGGACAGGTAATGCAAATCCCATAAGGAAATCGATATTTCGCCAGACGAAGTCAACAGAGTATTGGTTGAAGGACACCAAGCTTCACAAAATTCCTTCATAACTTCAGTATTCCGATCATAAGTGAATAAGGAAGCATACACGGAATCATAAATTCCGACACGACGGAGCTCCTTTCCATAACGAATAAGGATGTCTTCGGTCCACTCCCATTATCCCATGACATGGTGGAATTCGCCGAGAAATTCTATCTTGTCTCTCCATTTAGCACTGCCTTCAATAATACTTCGGCCCAAGGTTGGTAGTGGTCTAACTTCTTTAGTTTGATGATGGGGGTACAGTGTTCGGCCCAAGGTTGGTAGTGGTCTAACTTCTTTAGTTTGATGATGGTGGGTACAGTGCAATGACCACAATATTGGAGATTTTCCAACACTGACTTCACGAGTCCATCCCAATTCATGCAAAGGATTTGTAAATCTGGGCCATTCACCGGAATATGTGCTGACCAACAATTTGTACACCTTAAGATGTATTCCCCTCTCTACAGCTTGCTTCTCATTATCCAGAATCACCAAGAAATCATTTTCATCAACTATGATATCCTTTAAGTAAGCCATGTTTCAACTGCAAAAAAAAAAAAAAAAAAAAAAAAAAAAAAGTTAAAAGTCTTATCAAACTAGCAAAAGGTATGCAAGGCAGAAAATTCATGTTTAAGATTGAAGATCTAAAATTGCCCTTCGTATGAAGAAAGACACCTTGGAAGGTTTGGATCCCTTCGAAGACGGAAGGTTTGGGTCCCTTCAAAGACGAAGAGATACAAAGAAGTCACCTTGAACCTCTTTGAGACAGGGAGCATTCAAGGAAGTCACCTTGAAGCCCTTGGAAGGTTTGGATCCCTTCGAATATGGAAGGTTTGGATCCCTTTGAAGACGGAAGGTTTGGATCCCTTCGAAGATGGAGAGATCCAAGGAAGTCACCTTGAACCTCTTTGAGACGGGGAGCATTCAAGGAAGTCACCTTGAAGCCCTTAGAAGGTTTGGATCCCTTCGAAGACGGAAGGTTTGGATCCCTTCGAAGATAGAAGGTTTGGATCCCTTCGAAGATGGAGAGATCCAAAGAAGTCACATTGGATACCTTGAATAAAAATATTCCAACAAAATTTCCATATGCTTTAACTTCATATTATATTTGATAAGGACCAAAATAGATAAAAAAAAAAAAAACAAATGAGGTCCCCGCACAACAAGTTTGTTAAAGGCATAGAAATTAATAAGTCATATTTTGATTAAGAAACAAGAAAATATGCATATATGTTGTATATGGAGATTTCATACAAGCGAATTATCGAACAGCTTTCATGCATGCAAGAAAAAAAGAGAAAAATAAAAGGATTGAGGGCCAGCGGTATTGAAAGATTTGCTTTGTGATCTTCGGACTTCTTCTTGCTATTGCTTTCCTGCAAAAGTCACAAAAAGAGTAGGTTCAAAATTTTGAAAAAAAAAAGGAAGAAGAAAATCTACTCCTATCATTCAGGCATTTCGTCGAACAGGTGGTGCGCAGCGTGTAAAGGGACATGATTTAATGATTTAAAACGATGAAACTTACCCAAGAGATTCAAATCAACACAGCAATAGGTGAACGCTGGTTCTCTGTTACTTATATCTCTGCAAGATTTGAAGAAAAAATGTAGACGGAATTGTTTTGAGAACTTAACAAAAATGAGAAAAGAAAGTTGTTTTCCAGACAGAAAATTGATCAAACAGTTGGCATGCAGCGTGTAGAAAGACATGTTTTCACGAACTTAAAGGTTGAAGCTTACCCAAAAGATTCAAATCAACGTGGTGATATCTGGAACTTGAGTTCTTAATTACTCGTGTTTCTCTACAAAAGTACAAAATGTGTAAAGAAGATCAAAGGGAAAAAAAGGTTGTTTTCATTCAGGAAAATTATCGAACACTTGGAGTGCAGAATATTAGAAAACGAATCTGCAGCATGGACGATGAAGCTTACCAGAAAAAAATCAAAAAATCAGCAGATGGAGAAGGTTAAAGCTTGAGGTTTATTCATGTTCCTCAGCCTTGTATCGTGTGAGAAATCAATTAAGAGAGGGGATGTATTTAGAGGCTCATAAGGTGTTTGATATGGTAAGGAGTTCTTCCCTAATTCTATAAGGATTTGGAAGAAACATGTTCCTTGAGTAGTAAGAATTTCCATGAAGGGAAGAAAACCTGTTGCGTGAGTAGAAGTCAATCCAAAATTTGGTAATTATTTAATTCTGGAAGAGATTGAAACTTGCTGCTCAAGGAAGGGGAATGACGTCTAATAAGTTTGAAGGAATTGTTTTGTTCATTGGGGTCAAATTAGATTTTGTTTAATCATTTGTTAATTGGGCCAATAAACTGAGTTTGATATTTTGGTAGGTTGGGCCCGTATGTGTTTTATTAAGCAAAATGGGCAAGAAGAAATAAGAAATTAATAAATCATTTCTTATGTTGTCAATTAATTTGGGCTATTTGAAATAAAAGTCGTGAAAATCTAAAATTCAAGAACTCTTAAATACGAGTCTAAACTATTTACAAATTGAAATTTTTAAATTGAAAAACTCTATGAAAAGAGTATAAATTTTCACACTTCAAAGTTCAAAGATTCCTTGATACGAGTTTAAACTATCGAATAAACTTCAAAGTCTTGAGACTCGTTCGTTTCCAAGACAAGTTGTCCACAAACATGTAATATGCCGAACTTTTATAAGTCTTTGAGTGCGTTTTAAATGCGTTTATATGTTTAAATAACGTGCCTTGAGTGATAAATCTTTTTCAAGAAAAGAGATTTTCTTGAAAAATGTCGAAAATGCCCTTATGTGCTTTGATGTGATTTTTCTTGTTTCGATTATTCAAAATGAGTATGTGATGCATTGATTGAGCTTTATTATATGAGATTGAGCATAAGTATGAATTTCTCTTGGCCGACATGCTCCTCTCTCTCTCCTCTAATTATATTCTTTCTTAGCTAAGTGAATTTCATCATGTTCATTTCATCATTTCATTCACCAAATATTCAACTCTCTCTCTAACAACACAAGCAACATTCTCTCTCTCCTAGCCGAACAAGAAGAGGAAGAAGAAGCCTCTCTCTTCTTCCCTTCTCCCTCTCTTTGCCGCCACACATACATACACATATAGATGAAGAAAAACTCCATGGAAGCTTAAGTTTCAAGCTCCAAGATCATCATCATCTTCAATCTTCAACCCTAATCTAAGAAGGTAATATTGTTCTTCAAGATTTGTGATCATTTCAAGATCAAGATCATCTCCCTCTCTCTCTTTAATTTTCGGCACTTTTGCCTAAAAAGAGATGATTAATTCTTGTTCATTTTTTTTTTGAGGTCTAGAGATGGATTCATCCATGAAAAATCCAAGCTAATCTTTGAGCTTTCTTCCCTCTCTCACCTTCGATCCACCCTTGAAGAAGAAGGAGTTTGATCCATTTTATTTAAAGTATGATATTTATTCAAGTTTTGTATATATGTAAATGTATAAGTGCTAAAGAAAAGGAAGGAAAATACATGTTTAATTATGCTTAGGCAAACCTAGGATATGATGTTGATGATCGATGATGATAAATGATGATTTAATGGAGAGAACAAACCCTAGGTATTCATGTAGGAATTAAGAGAAAAGAAAGAAAAATAATCCTATAATTTTTTTTAAAACCGAAAAAGAAGAGAAGAAAGAAGAAGAAAAATAATTTTTATGAGTTTTTGATGATTTCTTGATTACATGTGTTTGTGATGATAGATTAAATGATTTATATGTATGTGAAAATGAGATAAATTGTTTTAATTTTTGCTTGATGATTTGAGTATGTTTATAAGTATATATGAGCATGGAAGTATGATTGAGGAAAAGAGATTGAATTATTTTGCTATTTTCTTGAAGAAAATCGATGAGTATGTGTGTAGAAGAAATTATGATTTTATGGTTTATGATGATATTTATGATATTGATGATATAGATGTATTTATGTTGATATTTGAGTGTTGGATGTTTAAGGAAATTTTAAGAGATGAAGAAAATGAATTTTTAGCTATATATGTGTGTAAAAATCGAAGGAAATGAGTTTGAAGGTTTAAGTATGTGTTCTTGGTGTTCTTAGTGAAAATTTGAAGATATGAGTGTGTGTTCTAGGTGTTCTTGGTGAAAAAGATGAAGATTTGAAGATGAATAAAATTAATTAATTAATTAAATTAATTAATGAAAAAATAGAAAATTTTAAAATAAAATAAAAATAAAAAGAGAATAAATAATTTATTTATGAAGATATGAATTGAGTAAAACAAGGAAAAGACTCGAGTCAAGTAGAAGTCTTTCAACCGAGCCCAAAACCTACTTTACATTTTACGAGATAATAGTCTCGTCCTTGTTCAATATTGTTTGTGAAGGACCAAGCGGGACGGAAAAGTAGCGAGGACGAAAAGAGTAAGCCGCCTAGCTTAGTTCTTCGGAAGTCGGGTGGGCTTTTCTAAAACCGAAAAACTGATGAATGCCATTATTTATTGAGCATTATTACTATGTGAGTTTTAAATTAATTGACTTGCCATATTATTTGAGTTGGTATGCTTTATCATCTGTTTGAGCTATTATTGCCCTATGAAAGATAGGAACCCACGTGTGGTATTTGAGTATTTGAGGTGACTGTGAGTTTTACTTTGGTTTAGCTGGTCACAGTGTTTGAGAAGAAGGCCTACTTCTCGATCCAGAGTTGATATGGTAGATGATATGAGCTTGTATTGAGTATTATATTTTGACTGCGCAGTCCATTTGGAAAATAAAATGATTTTACATTCACAAGTAAAATGTTTTAAATCTTATTAATGCTTGTGATGCTGTAGCAAGGCAAGTTCAATTATATAGCTCTAAGAGCAAGTTTTTAAAATGTTTTGGCAATGTGTTCACTGAGTACGGAGTACTCAGCCCTGCATGTATTTCTAAACGTGCAGGTTAGCGAGATGAGGATGGCGAGGACAACTTGGTGGTGTGTCTCTTTTGGTTGAGTGGAAAGTTAGCTGTCAATTACATGTCACCATACATGTAGGTTTTGGGAATCGAGTCGATGTCTCTGCTGCATGATATTTGCTTTCAATATGTTTGGATATTACTCTGATATTTTGTTGAATTCAAGAGCGATGTGCTTGAAACAATTTACTGTTTTTTCTTAACTCCCGTATGATGTGAACTTGACAAACTTATTCCTTTTTAGATACATTGTGTAAATTATCTATGCTCGTTCGTTTTTATTATGTAACTTGAAAGCATGCCTATATTCGTTACCGCTTTCAGTTAATATTCCCTTGTTTCCCCGAGCATGAATCCATTGTGAGTTGAGTAATTGGATGGTTAGTGTCGTTCGTCGCACCCCTAGAGTCGGGGCGTGATAAAACAAGTCTCAAGGGGACATTTGTAGAAGCATAAAAAAAATATAAAAATATTAATTTTATATTTTATTTATATTTTAGAAATTTTATTTAAAGATAAATCCTAAATTAAATAAATATAAACTGATATTTAAAAGATGGAGATTTTCGACCAATTAAAAATTGACAAGTGTCATTTCTTGGTTATTAAGTCAAAGATTTGATGGAGATTACTGCCAAAATTGAGGAGCCAATAGAATTGTGCCACCTTAGCCCTAAAGCCCATCTTGGAGTCCAAAAGCCTACCAAGTCCACTACATTTTCACCTATAAATAGGGGTGATTGGAGAGGTCAAAGGACACACCACAAATCATATTGAAGAGCTTAAGAGTTCTAGGAAAATTCTCTACAACATTTAAGGCGTTCTTCGTGGTATTCATGGCGTTCTTCGTGAAGTTCAAGGAGTTCTTCACCAAAAGCGTCCCAAATCATCGTTTGATCCGAAAATAAGGCGTTGGCCCTCCGAATTAACGTTATAAGTCAAGCTTCAAATCCGATCAAGATCAAGGAGGCTAAATCTCCGAAAATCTCAGAAGCTGCTTGAAGATCTTTCAAGACAAGTTGAAGACGCGAATCAGAGGAGAAATATAGAGAAACAACCCACATTTTACTTCAAATCTACAAATATTTATTTGTACACGATTTATTGTGTTTGTTATAAATACATAAAATTTGTGGTTACACTTATCATCCTCAAGCTAATGGGCAAGCTGAGTTGTCTAATCGTATCATCAAGACCATCTTGCGGAAGTTTGTGGGCACCATAAGGAATTATTGGAGCATGCGCCTTGATGACGTGTTATGGGCATATCGGACTGCATACAAAACTCCATTTGGGATGTCTCCTTATCTCATGGTTTATGAGAAGCGATGTCACTTGCATGTTGAACTCGAACATCTTGCTTATTGGGCAATAGCTCAATTGAATTTCGATTGGAATGAAGCGGGTGAGGCAAGGAAGCTAGAGATTCAAGAGTTAGAAGAGATAAGGCTTCAGGCCTATGATAATTCCAGCTTGTACAATGAGCGCAAGAAAAAAAACCTATGACCTGTTGATCAAGGAGAAGGAATTTGACTTTAGGCAACAAGTGTTGCTTTATCAGACAAGGTTTTATACTTAAATCGGGGAAGTTATCTAGTAAATGGATAGGTCCATACGAAGTTCAATCCCAATACCCAAATGGAGCAGTCGAGATTAAGGATCTTAAGAGTGAGAAAATTTTCAAGGTAAATGGTAAGAGGATTAAAGCTTATCATGGGCATGAGAAGCAGGATGTTGGGGAGTCATCTGGATTCCTTGACGAGGAGGAGTAATATCCATAATGCATGACGTCGTACCCAAGACGATTAAATGGGGTTGCTGACCAGGAGGCAACCTGTTATGTTTTCTTTTCTTTTTTGTTTTTAATTTTTGTTTTATTAAAAAATATATATATAAAAAAATAAAAAAATATTATTTACTTAAGGTTTTTTTTTGTTGTTAAGTATTTTAGTGTTAACCCTAAGTTAGAATATTTTCTTTGCATGTGTGTTTGTTGAGCATGGTGCAGGGTACCATGGGCAATAGATAAGGAGTTGCTGCATAAAGAGGAGAGTTGTACGAGTGGTATTGGACATGATGCGGGGCGGTGAGCAACAGACCGGACCAAGCTGTCAAATCAGTGTCAGTTTGTGTCATAACCTAAAAAGCCGCACCCATTACACCCATAACCCACGTTTTCCCCTCACTCTCCCTCAATCTTCAAACCACAACTCTGCAACTTCCCTTCTTCTCTCTCCTTCTTCTTCCCTTCGCCATTCAAACCCTTAATTTTTAGTATGGTAGCCACCAGAAAAGAAGGATCTGGTGAATCTGGGCAGAACGAGTCGGAAGGGAAGGGTTTAAGTGTTGTGGTAAAAGAAAGTAAGAAAAAGGAAATGAAGATGATGATGAAGAAGAGGAGGAGGAACCTATTGAGCAGTTCACTAGGAAGAAGAGAGTGGCGAAGAAAGAGGAAATCACCACCGCTACCCCATCGAAAAAGGCCAAGACGGTGGCCTCTAATGTTGGATCAACTCGGCAAGGGGAGTCTATGGATAAGTCCGCTCCTACCGAGTCCACAGCCAAATCCCAGTCCATGGGCAACGAAGAAGGAAGGGGGCCATAACTGTGTTCGATGTAACCCCGATTAGCGTTTTCAAGGGCAAGAAGCAGGCTGGCATGGGCATAACAAGGAGGAAGAAGCCCATCCAGACTACAAACCCTAGTATCGCAAAGGGGATGGCAAACCCCAGGGTATTGGATGTAGCCCTATACAAGGATTTGGGGGTTTAGGATGAGGTCAAGGAGCTATTCGAGGGCATAGGATGGGGTAGGTTTTTGGAGTGGCCAGTGGTAGTCTATGAGGAGTTGGTTTGAGAGATGTACAAAGATGTCAAGGTGATAATCCATCCGGGGAGTGGGCCTATGGCCATCCAGTTCAAGTTGTTAGGCAATGAGCATGAGCAATCTATCAACGAGATGAATTAGTTGTTGGGCATGAAGGGTGAAGGATACTCAGAAGCCGGAGTATAAGAATACAAAGCGTGGGGTTCTGAGTTATGAGCAGGATGAATGGAAGGCAGCGTGGATGGAGATTGGGAATGGAGATTTATACAAATTGTAGGCAAACAAAGGGCACCAGGTTAAGAGTCATGCCCTCAAAATCTGTCATCGCATCCTTGCCTACAACCTTTATGGCAAGTCTGATAGTGGCAATTATGTGGCCAATAAGGAGCTCTACATCCTGTCGGCAATGAAGAACAAGGTCAGACTCAACTTTGGGTCATTTCTGGCGGAGCACATTAAGGCAACCATTACAAAGCCTGGGCAGCGCTACTCCTGTGGGCACTGGATCACAGTCTATGCCCAGGAGATAGATTTAATGGAGAGATATCTCACCTCAAGCTGATGAAGGAAGAGCACCTCGACTTTGAGGCCTTGAAGCGGATGAAGGACATCAGAGAAGACCCCATGGGCAAGGTAGTTTTCATTGACTACCCACCTAAGGGAAAGGAGGTTGAGATCAAAGTTGCCAAGGAGGTGAAGTCTGTCATTCCCAAAGGAAAAGCTACTGCTGCTGTGCCCAAAGTTGAGGAGGATGTGCCCAGGATGGAATGGATGGAGAAGATGCTAAAGGAATTATTCGACGGACAACGTGCCTACTTTGCCCACCAGAATTTCAGGTACACACCTGAATCTTTCTCTTAATTTGTTTCCTCCTAGTTTTTGTTGTAGATTAGGTTTTTAATTTTTGTTTAAGTGTTGTTTGTTTTTAAATTTTGAGTGTGTCTATTTGTAGGGAAGGTCAGGGTATTGTCTTCACCCACAATTTACTAAGAAAATTGTGTGGTGAAGGCATTCAAATTTTCTTTTCAAGTTTGTGTTTGTTGGTCATGACTTTACCCACTTTGCCCAAAGAAAAGTATGGGGGTGGGGTCGTTGTTATTTTTTTAAGTTTGTCTTGTGTTAGTGTCTTGACCACCACTTTACTCACTTTGCCCAAAGCAAAGTGTGTGGGTGGGGGTCATCGCTGTGTTTAAGTGTTTGTTTGTTTGAGTCTGTTGATCAGCATGTTTAGGGTCTATGTCAAGGTCAAGTATGATTTTATGCTATGATTGAGTATGTTGAATGTAGATAGGTAGGACAGAATGAATCTATGAGCCACCTGAGAGGATTTGAGCTTTTAATTGTTGTACATATATATGCAGTATCTTTCTTTTCTTGTGTGAGATATGACCATGAGACTTAATGATCTAGAACTTGCGTGCATTCTTGATGTTAATAATTTGATCAATTCACTTAGATGATTTAGGCATTTATTTTTGTTCATTTAGCCAGAGCCTAAAATGTCTTACCCTTATGTTTATCCTTTGATTAGTCCACTCGAGATTGAAATAAATTCTTTTTATTCACTTGAAATAAGCCTGGAAATTATAGCCGTCCCGGTCATGAGAACTCAGGTTTAAGAGAAGAACGAGGGATGAAAGGAGGGCAAGGGGTATAATATCATGAGCATAACACCTGACTTTAGAAGAATGCTTAGCATGTTTAGAATTATAGAGGTGTTGTTTAAAAAAAATTATAGAAAATAATAAGTGTGAGGCTAAGGCCGAAGTTATTGGGAAAGAATGAAGAATCTGGAGCAAACTCTGCCTAGAACCGAGTTCGTATTGACCATAGCTAGTTCCTAAATATTTCCTACCTTATGCCTTAAGCCCCATTATAACCTAATAAAAGACCTATTGATAAAATATAGAAGGCAAGCAAGCCTATGGAAAGTCAAGTCAATATTGGTCGCGAGCGTAAACACTTAGCCCAGTACACTTGAGAGAAGAGTGTTGTGAAGAATATCCTATCTTGCTCATTAATTCTATCCTGGCCTATTTGATGGCCTTACTTGATCTGTATTTATGATTGCTTGCTTTGACCAATGACCATAATGTGTTGAATTTGTATTGAGTCTGTGTTTTTATTTTTGTTTTTTACATGTTTTGTGTCTTGGGCAAATTGCAACTACACACTTGAGGACATGCGTGATTAAAGTGTGTGGGTGTGATGAACCCATAATTGTGTTCATTTTTCGTATCTTTTTGTTGTGTTTTTTGTGTCTTTTTCGAGTCTTTATATGTCTGGGAGGACACAAGTAGGAGGAAATGGGTGCAGGACAGAACAGGTGCGATCGTGGGCATAATCTGGTGGAAAACTACTTTTCTAGCGTTGGGCAACGATACGATGCAATATGGGTGTCATAGCCCGAATTCAAGTGTGTAGGAACGACTAGAATCCTTTGGACGGTGAAGGTAAAACCATGAAAAAATACTTAACTCAACAAGGGAACATGCTCGGGAACAAGGGAATATAGATTGAAAGTGGTAACAAATAACGACATGCTTTCAAATAACTCCAATAAACGAGCATTAATAAATAATTTAAGTGTCGTAAGCAAATCAAGTATCTCAGTTCCAAGTCAAGTAGAATTTAGGAAAAATAGAAAATTGTTCTGAGCACAAGGCTCATTGTATCGACACAAATATCAGAGTATAAGTTTTAAAAGACAAATAAACATTGTTGTTTATGTAGCAGAATATCAAACTCAAGTCCCAATAATTACATGTATGAAGACATGTAATTGCAAGCTTAAACCAAAACAACTCGACTTACTGTAACACACTGCTGAGTAAGTCCGCGCCATCCTCATCCAAGCTAACCTGCATGTTTAGAAATACATGCAAGGCTGAGTACTTCGTACTCGGTGAACACATGCCAAAAATATTTTAAATCTTGCTCATTAGAGCAATATAATTGAACTTGTCTTGCCACTACATCACAAGTGTTGGTACAATTAAATCATTTTACATGTGGATGCAAAAACATTTTGTTTCTTCAAACGATTGCGCAGTCAAATATATATATAACAATAGAGAGGTATGAATCAACCTACCACATTAACTTTGTGTCGAGAAGTAGGACTCCTTCTCAAACACTGTGACTGGCCTAACCGAAGCAAGGCTCACAGTTACCTAACATAATTCAAATAACAACACGTGTGTTCCTGTCTCACACATGATAATAACTCAAGTAGATGATCAAACATACCATAACTCAGATAAAATGACAAGTCAATTAATTTAAAAACTCATGTAATAATCAATAAGTAATAGCATTCAATAGTTATCGGTTAATAAAGCCCACCTGACTGTGTAGGGTTAGTCGGGTTAGCTGCTTCTTCTTCTTTTTCTTCTTCTTCTACTTCTCGGGCCCCCCGTTCCTTCAAGAATAGCATCTTATAAGGGCGAGACTACTTACTGAAAAACGTAACGAATTTTAGCTCTCGGTTGAAGGACTTCTACTTGACTCGGATTTCTTAACTTATCTCGACTCAACTAATTTAATCTTTCTCGGTTTCTCGACTCTATCCAAGTACTAAACCAACAGATTCTTAGACTCGGGTACTTAACTCGACAACGTCAACCAAATTAAAAACTTAAATATTTCACGTAAATCAATAAATCACTATTCACGACTTAAATACCGTACTTCTCGATTTCTCGGGTCAAACAAACTCAGAAAATTACGAGATTAATTCTCGATCAATTAAATCACAAATCATTCACATTCAGACTTTCACATCAGAAATCAGACATTCAAAGATATATAAACGTTTGACTTCGATAAATAGACAGAAAAAAAAATTCCATTTATCTCGGAATATTCTAGAAAAATTCCAGTAAATCAAATAAATCCACATAACCACTCATATCAACTCAAAACATCATTTTTGAATCAACACAGTCTTTTACTGACTTATTACTGCTCGACTTTTATACTTAAAAATTTAAAGTCTTCGGATTTTGACGAAAATAGTTTTGTTATTCTTAGAATAATTCAAGGAGTTTGATTATGAAATCAAATTCAAATTCTGAACGCTTAGGCAAAATTTTCTTGGATTAAAGTCTACGTCACCTTTTTCTCGTAAAACGTGCACATGTTCTGAAAATTATCAAACTTAATTGTTTGACTCAAAATAATTCTAATTGACTAATTACTCGATCAATTTCACTTAATTTCATTTTTAACTACAAAATTGCTCATTTTTCATTCCTAACTTTATTTCTTTATAACTCTCACATACGAACTCCGATTTACAAATTTCAAAAAGCTAACTTAGTTATTTTTACTCTAATTTCATCATCTAATCATCATATTCATTAAATAACATCAAGAACTCAACTTCTCAAGCCTTATTTCTTCATAACGATGGACCTTTTCATATTTAAGGTTATACTTACCTGATTTTCAAAATTTAAAGTTCTATCATGCTTAGAATAAATTCAATTTCACAAATATAACTTCCAATTACTCAAATAATCTCAAGATCAAGATTTCCTAACTTAAAAATTCCATATTGTTCGATTTTTTTTGAAATTTAGTGAAATACTTTTCCGAATTCAAAAATTGGAGATTCTATCATCCTTATAAAAATTCCAATTGGTTGATTTCTCAATCAATTTCATCGAACGAACTCAAATACTAAAAATCCTCTTTTAAGTCCATTTTTATCGCCTAATTTGGGGCTTTCTTCATATTAATTCAATTTCAACAATTTCAAGTTCCATCGTGCCTCAAATAAATCTAATTTCACTAATCTAACATCAATTTATCAATTAGAACACATGATCATCAAAAATCACAAGTTTAATTGCTCATTTGGTTCAATTTTTCAAGTTTTTAAACCAACGAATTTCTTTCTTCGATTCCTTTTAAACTTAAGCTCAATATATACTCGATTTCACTTATCACTTATCAAATTAACAAACAAGACTCCACAACATAAAAAATCATCAACTTTCTCATGCATATACTTCGAAAATTTTGAGAAAAATAGCATAGAATTTCATGCTTCTCATTTAATCACTTAATCATGCATAAAACAACAAATAACTCCTAGATATATCAATTCTCATCTAAATCAACTCAAAACCATCAACCTTATATATATATTAATATATGTGTGTGTGTGTGTATATAATATAAATCGGCATTCTCTAGAAAAATTGCAACAAATTTCACTCTTTAATCTCTTAACTTTTCATGCATCTCTACCACTCAAACTTATCAATTTCATCATCAATTCATATATCAAAACATCACAACAAAAATTCCTCATTTCCCCTCATTATCCCATCGGTTTTTAAGAAAGAAAAAATCGGGAAAAATCTTCTTATTTAATCGATTACATGGATGTTCTTAGATTAATTCATAGAGCTCAATTCTATCATCAATTTCATGAGAACAATCAAGACATGAAAATCCCTAAAACTTAAGGAAATTTTTGGTATATATATCTATCCATAACCAAGAGATTTTTCTCTCAAATTTCATATATATATTCATGCTAGAACAAGAATATCATGCTTAAAAACAAAGATTGAAACTTCCTCTCCTACATCATCATTTTCGGCACTCTTAAGGAGGGTGATAATCAAGAATTTTGGCTTCTATTTTCATACATGAAAGTCTCACAAGAACTCAAGGATCAAAGCTAGAACAAGGGGCTTCGATTCCTTGCTCAAAGACCAACTCGATCAAACAAAAAGAGGAAGAAAAGAGAGATTTCTCTAGCTCAATCTAAGCACAAAGAAAATGAGATGATTATGCTTACTTGTCTTCAAGAAATTGGTGGATGAAGGTGAAGAAATCCTCAAGCAACTCTTGCTTCTTCAAGCTCCTTCAATGGAGGAAAATGGTGGTGTAAGTGTGTGTGTGTATCGACGAGAGAGAGAGGGAGAGATGAGAGTGTGATGTCGGCTAAAAGGGAGAGAAAGGAGAGAGCGTGAGGGAGAGTGGGGAGAGGTGAGAGTGGGATAGGACATTAAAGGGAGAGAGATGGCTGCACATGTTTAATTTGTGCGATAAAAATTGCCGGAGGAAAAAGATTTCCGGTGCAAAACATCCATATACTTCCATTAAACTCTCAAACGACTTAAAACTCACCACGACACTTCGTCGATGCCGAAAAGCTCTCTACTTTGTCTCATATCTCACCAAATAAATCAAGGAATCCAAAAATCCACTTTTCAAATCAAAATTTCGAGCAACGAATAAACACTCGGAAATCACTATTCATATTAGGAATCTTGGACTATTAACTCAATTTTTTCTCAGATGATCTCTGACGACTCTCAAACATATCTCAAAGCTTCTAAAATAATTTTTATACTCAAAAGACACTAATTAGATGAAATCAAAAATTTTGATGAATAGTGAAAATTCGGGAAAAAATACTATCCATCAGAAAACTAAACCTCTCAGAATTTTTCGAAACTAAAACTCATACTCAAACTCATATAATCATGCTCAATCCATTTATTACACATTCAATTCGGATAACCAAAACGAGAAAAATCACGTAAAGGCACTCAAGGGCATTTTAGTAATTTCACGAGAAAATTTATTTTCTCGGAAATTTTTATCACACAAAATCACAAATTCAAGGTATATAAACTCAATCAAGACGAACTTAAAGACTTATGAAAGATCAAGGAATTAAAATGGGCATATGGCTGAAGACTTATGCATCTTGAGCAAAGCTACAGGTGAAGGAGTACCTCCCTATAATCTTATGGCCAAAACAACAGAGTACCCAGACCAGTGCGCATTGAGGGCAAGACTGAAGATGATATGACCAAGACAGAAGGATGAAGTAGAGGGCAACGGATGAGACTTGAGCGCCAAGGAAGAGGATAAGGAAGGAAACTTTCATCCTTATCGCGCAGAGACCGATTAAAGTTGGAATCAATAATGAAAAAAATCAGATGCCACCGATGCCAAGCCAAAGAAGGAAACAAGGCCAAGAAAGGAAGGAGTCCAGCCCATGAAGGGAACCGACTTAACCTAGCCTTCATGCCTATATATATGGCTGCATGTACTCTGCAAAAATGGTTCGTTCAACCCTAGCATAATTTTAATTCTGTTCTTCAAAGTTTGGAGAGGAGAAAAATAAGTCCTACTGGCAAAGCTTTAAATTCTACTTTACTTTACTGCTATTAGTTTTCAGTTGGTGTTCTGGCCAAGACATGATCTACTTTGCTTTTAGTAATATAGTTCTTATTTTAGTTTCAATCATGTTTACTTTAATTTCTTTTACTTTGTTTACGTTTATTAATATGTCTAGCTAATTTCTTAAACTTGGATTGGATGAGATGACGTGATAATTATTACTTTGATCACTCGTGAGGCCAAAGCGTGTTAAATAAATCGTGTTCTTTTATTCCCAAAATACTTAGGACTTAAAATTAGATTTGGGCGAGATAACTAATTGCTTGATCACAAATAAGTTAAGGAGTCTAGATCACCAATAGAGTCGAGGTCAACACGAGAGTGTCTCTTGTGCTCGAATAGATAATAAGTATTGGAGAGCAGTCGATGTCTTAGGCATCTTTTGGCTGATTTGGGTATAAAAGATATTAATGCCTCTTGGGCAATACACTTGCTGAAGGGTCTTCGTGAGTGTGTTGATCAAGGGAGGAGTTTTGTTTAGAGTGTCTCTAGTATACTCAAATTTAAAGGCATAGATAAAAGGGTAAAGCATTCTTAGCCGTGACTTCGTGACCATAGGGCATGAATTAATTTATCCTTTAAACTGAATAGTAAGGGCGTGCGGTTGAAAATCATTGTGCCCATGATCGAGTGAAAAGTATTAATGATCATTGATTCGAAATTCAGTCCAAGTCTCTTTTATTATTGATCAAAATATACTTTTAGTTTCAGTTGTTGACCAAGACAAGTGAAGTTCAGATCAAAACCCTTTTGTGACAACAGTTCGTGGAAGAAAGACTACACCAATTCCCTTAGGTACGACCCTACTTACCGCTGGCTATCGCCTACTATGGGCATAGGAGATTACAAATTTATTTGCGCGAAGTTCAAACAACAGCTTCATCAGATGATGTATGGAAAAGCGTGTCATTTATCAGTGGAGATTGAGCATAAAGCTTATTGGGCAATCAAGTCAATGAACTATGACTTGGTTACAACTGGACAAGAACAAGCATTGCAACTTTCGTAACTTGATGAACTCCAAAATGAAGGTTATGAGAGTGCAAGGATTTATAAGGATAAGGTGAAAAGGTTTCATGACAGACGGATTGTAAACAAGGATCTCAACTATGAAAATAAAGGTGCTTCTTTTCAATTCTTGTTTGCGATTGTTTCTGGGAAAATTAAGGTCAAGATGGAGTGGACCATTTGAAGGGGAAGAGATGTATCCTTACAGAGCTGTTAAGTTGTTCGATCCGTTGAAAAATGATTCTTTTTAGGTTAATGGGCACCGAGTGAAGCCGTATGTTGACGGAATGTCAAGACTGGTTGGAGTCAAGTCTCTTAGGCTCGACGAGCCTACGTACTGAAGAAGAAATATAGAGTCGAGCTCGAGACTTAAAACGAGCGCTGCATGGGAGGCAACCCATGGTGTTTGTATTTAGGATGTTGTTGTGTTTCACTAATTCCGCATAGATTTACTGACACAGCGAGATTAAGTTGGTTTTCAACGCACGTGAGAAGTAAGCGAACGCTGGGTAAGATTTTGCAATCCTATTTCAGCCGGCGTTGGATTCCAATGGGTGTTGGTTTCATTTGTGCAAAACACTTTCGCTGGCGCAGAAGTTGAGCGGGTATTGGATTCAGTTCTGCAAAGCCGAACCCACGCCTGCTAGAGGTGCGCGACCGCTAGGCTCATTTGAGGTGAAGAGGCTCCGTTGGCGTTGAGCTAGCGTAAGCGTTGGGTTCATTCTCGCTGAAACCATTCCTGTTGGCGCTGGAATTTATGCCGGCACTTGGACACATAAGTTATAAAACGGCTTTAGGAGAGCCTTAATTTCCATCCGCCTCCATTTTCCCATTTTTTCATTTTTCAGAGCAAGTTCCCCTGTTCTTTCACCTTCTTTACGGTCGATTCCATAGATTCTACTCCACAAATTCACCACCAAAGTCACCCCTCCAAATTCACTCATCCTTTATCAATTCATTCCCACCGCTGCTCAAACTCACCGGCCGTTGCGTTAATAACTTTCACACCCAAAAGCCGTTCATTCTTCTCCCATATACTATGACTACCGTCACCGCCCCATTCTATCCAACTTAAATTTCCGCCGCTCACCACTACTCGAATCCCGGTACCGTTCTATGACCGTCGCCAATCTATTCCGTCGGAGCCTTGTTCTCTACCACCGCAACTCTCCCGCCGAAGCGACATTCCAACCGACACGAATCCGAAGTTAGTTCTTGTATATCTCTCAAAAATGGTTCGCACAAAGAACCTATAGCCAGAAGCGAATTTTGAGGAGAATGACCACATGAGTGATGCCGAGCAAGAGAAACAACGGCACACAGATTACACGGCATTCTATGGCACTCCATTTCCGGTGGAATCTGATTTTGAAGGTCAGCTCGCACAAAACTTCAGTAAGTCTAAAATCACTCGTCCTCGTTCTATTGATTGGGATTTAAACGAGTCTCTTAAACTGAAAGTTAAAGTTGTTAACTACCTGAAAATTTTGGGACTAGAGACTTTAGCTCAGACTGATTATGTTGGTTATGAACCATTGACGTATGAATTTTTTACTTCTATGAATTTGAGTGCAGATAAGAAAAAAATTACGGTTAGAATGATGAGGAGAGAGTATCCAGTTTCTTTGGCTAAGATGAAGCAAGTATTTGGTTTTCCTATTGCTGGGGAAAAGAAAAAGCCATCTGGGTTTAATGCTAATGAGAGCTAGAAAGATGTAACTGAGTTTGACATTGGGATTCCTCTGGTATGCCTAATGGTTTTATTCGGGATCCAGCCGTTGCTATTGTGCACAAATTCTTAGCATTCAATGTGTCGGGCAAAGAACAGGCTAACAAGGTGAATTCCAATGAAGTTTTTCTGTTGTCATGTGTTGTACATAATGTCCCCGTTTGCATTACGAGTTTCATTTGGAATGCTATGCTTCAAATGCAAAATTGACCTAAGGCTCATGCTTCCTTTTGCCCCATCGTTACCGGGTTAGCGATAGACTTTGGGTTGGTGAATGCCACAGAAGATCCGGTTGCCGGCCAGAGAAAAATTCCTACTTACTATATTGATCTTAGTGAGCTTCAGGGTGTTTTGTATCAGATCAGTTTACGCTTGTTCCTCAAGCTGAGCGACATTATGTTGAGGAGTATGTTAACAAAGAGATTTCCAAAGGGTGTCGACCTCCTGTTCCTGATACTGAAGTCGGCACTTTCGATGTAGCTGCTGAGGATAATGAAGACGAAGGCCAAACTGTGCATCAACCCTCTCCATTTTCGTCCGTTTTTACCTATCAACAATTCCGAAACGATTTTCATTCGTTCCGTGATCATTTTGATACCCTTTTTGGAGAGTTCCGCCAGGAAATGCATGAGCAGTATGATGCATATGATGCGTCTTTGAGGGAGTTTAGGCAAAAGGTTGGCCGCCGATTTGATGCTCAAGATCAGCAGATTGGTTCCTTGCAAGCACAATTGGATGCATGGAGTGCGTTTTATCCACAACCACCACCACCACATGAGTCTGATCAGTAGTGACTTCTCACTACTGATGTGTATGTTTTTCTATTTTCTTTTTGTCTTTTTCGCGTGCGTTGTTCTTTATTTTGTGTTTTGGTGTTTTGTTTTCCGTTTCTGTTTGCTATTTTTCTTTTCAGGTTTTCGTGTTGTCTAATTGTTTCCAATTCATGTTGTTTCTGGATGTCGTTTAAGGGAAGTTCTTTATCCTTCTTCTTTACTTTTATTGAGCTATGAGGACATTGCTCATTTTAAGTGTGTGGGGGTGGGTGTTTTCGCAATGGTATGAGTTGTTTTATGTTTTTGAGTCTATCATTTTGATTGTTTCACGTAAGACTAATGATATATTGTTTGAGTTGGAACTTTATGCTTGTTGATTGAGAATACATGATCTTTCTTGAATTGTGAGAGCCTAATTGATTGATGTCAATTTCAGTGCGATTAATTGGTAGCCATTGTTTTGGGGCATGTTATTGATGAATTTGATTGAAGTGATAACTGTGACCCTTTTTAATAAGTTATGCTTCGCTAGTTGCCTAGATGATAGTCTTCTTTGTAAATAAGAAAATAAGAATAAAAAATGTTGAGTAGTGTGGATTATGCTCTTCTTAGTCGTTGTCTTTTTAAGGCATGATTAATGAGCAGGGAAACCACATAAAGAAGCTTTGAAGAATCTTCGAATATTAAACCTCGTGAAAATATCCTAATCTACTCGATTGAAAAAAAACAAAAAAAAAGAAAAAAAATACCGAGGATGTATATAAGGTGGATTTGAGATTCTACTCCTCTCATTTGGAAAATTCAAATGATGAGTATGGGAAACCACGTTAGGAGACTTGGATTGAAATTTCGATAGTTTGAACTTAATGATTTTGTCTCATTAATTCATCCTTATATTCCTCGTTAAAAAAAAGAATGTTTGTTAATTCGAAAAGGCTTTCTGGTAAAGGTGATTGACGAAGTAGAAAATTTTGAGAGTGGGTCGCAATTTGATCGGATTGATAATTCTATTTAACGGGCAACATACTTGGTTAGATTTCATTGCACTAGAGTTGCTATTGGTTGACTATGGTATTTTGCGCAGGAGGGGAAATCTTTTGTTTTTTTTTTTATGTCGGGCATTATTGTTTTGATTTGTACTTTATTTCTTTGGTTTGCTTGAGGACAAGCATAATGATAAGTGTGGGGGAGTTGTTTAGTTCATTTTTGTGTGTTCTTCATGTTATTATTTGTGCGTGTTTTGCATTTTATTGTTCATTTTTTGCCACGAGTTGGTCGTATGTTTGGTTTGTGGTGTGTTGGTGTGTAGGTACGCAGGTGGTCGATAGTGAAGCATCGAGTTTGAAAAGATGGAAAAAGAAGGAGAATCGGAGAAGAAATGTAGAAGAAGATGCAAAGAAGAAATTAGTCTAAAGTGTAAATAGCAGCCACCTCTGGGAAACAGTTCGACGGGGGACTTCCCATCGGAGCTGAATTCCCCGCCAGCGTTGGAATTGCTGAGGAAGAAGGATTCCCGCAGGCACAGAAATCCTGCCAGCACTGGGGTGTTCAAAGTTTGGTTAAACCGTAAACTAAATCGAATCAAACCGTATTTTACGGTTTAGTTTGGTTTTATGGTTTTAAAAATATGATTTGATTTAGATTTTTAAAAAATTACGGTTTATGGTTTAGGTTTAGTTTTTAAGAAAATTCAAACCAAACAAACCGTAAACCGAAAAAACCGTATTTGATACAATAATATTAATATTATCAATTTTTTTATTATGTTAGGTAATAAGGATTTTCTTTATTACATGTCATATTTGAATGTTATAAAAATTTAATTAATGAAATTGTAAATATTAATATCATTAAACCCTACAATCTACTATACATCTTTAATTTATTATTTACAACGGTATTCATCTTTGGAATAAAGATACAAATTTCTATATATATGCTTTCTTTTTTGCATTATTCTTTTCAAATTTAAGTTGTTGTTATCGATAAGTCGAGCATAAGAAATTATTTTACTAGTACTATTTATTATTTTGCTAAATAATGTTATCATAATGTTATCCTAGACTTCTAGCATATTTATGATAGTGCTCTTATCCTAGTGTAAGAGAAAAACGTATATGGTCATGACAATAACTTTGATAAAAGTTATTTAAATTTTTTAATTACTATTACAAAGAAAAGAAAATAAAAATATTGATAAATTGCAAACCAACCGCACCAAACCGTATTATTACAGTTTGGTTTGGTTTGATTTTACTACTTAATTAGTTCAGTTTGGTTCCAAAAAATTATCAAACCGTATTTTACGATTTGGTTTGGTTTTAGTATCAAAGCGCACCAAATCAGACCGTGAACACCCCTAAGTGCTGGAATGCTTTGCGGCACTGGATTTCCGCCGACGCTGGCGAGTGGTTACTTGAAGAGTTTTCAAGCTTTTTGCCAGTTATCTATTCGAGATATTCCGCATTTTTTCACTCTCTCTGGTTCGTTTAGTTTAGGAGGAAGAACAAAAATTCTACAAAATTTACTTATTTGAATTTCCTTGTTCAAACAATTTAGAATTTATTTTTTAGTTTCAAGCACTTGATGATGGCTGGATTCTGAAGTACTTTGTAAGGATTCTTTCTTTCGTTTATGCAATGTTCGTTTTCAGTATTTGTTTTATGTTCACTTTCTGCATTATGAACTAGATTTAATAATCTAGAATTTAGTTCTTTGACTCGGGATTGTCTAATTACTTGTGGATTGTTAATGCTCGTCTTCTATTTCAATTGAGTATGATTTCTTTCAAACACTTGATTAATGTTTAAATATGTTAGTAATGAATGAGATCGAGAGATGAATTCGTTACAGGTTATGGTTGAAATAGAGTTAATCTTTACCGGAGATGCATAGATTAATTGTAGAGCATCTTTTAGTAATTTCATTGGCGTAATTCAAGTCTATGAATACGAAAGTTAGTAGATAGGAAACTTCGTTAATGTTATTAAAGAAACTAATCGATTGAGCATTATATGTTCCTTGTTTTGATAATTCCAAGGAGAATGGTTTAAATCATAGACGTTTCATTAATTGAATTTCTGTTTTAACTCAAGTTATTAAATATTCGTAGCTATAAAACTTAACAAGAACTTGGTAGAATGTTTAGGATTGTTTTAGTATTTCATGTTAGCATGAACGCATTGCCCTGTTAAGTCTTTCTTGTTGTAATACCCCAGATAATTGTTCCGTCATTAAAATAAAAATTTAATTATTAATTAAGATTTTGCACGCCTAAGTTAAGGATTTTTTATTCTAAGACTGACGGTGAAATCCGTTTCTGAAAATAAATTCCAGAAGTCAGTCGAACGACTACTGTATTAGGGTTTTCGCGTCCGATAAAATTTTCGTCCGAAAACTCAGATTGAAAAACCGTCAGGATTTACAGTCACTTTTTCTTCGATACGAGTTCACCGGAGAAAGTCAGTTTTTATGATTTTTTCGGGCGAATTTTAGACTGTCTTATCCCGACTTTTTATCAGATTTTGAAAAACGAATTAGGTTTTCCGAATATGTGATTTATTTCTAATCTAACGGTTGAATTAGATTTCGTCGAATACGACTCGACTTTTATAACGTTGTTCTAGACCCGGAAACGAGATATTTCTGGCAAGTCATCACCCTTGAGATATTTTTACACTTTATGGAATAGTATAGCATGAGTCATCTCTCTCTCCCTCCCCATTCCATCCGCCACCTTCATCATCCTCTTCTCACATTTTTCTCTCTCAATCCTCCATTAAAGAGTCTCCTTCAAGCTTTTCTCAAGATCACAAGTCATCCATCTACCGATCGATCTTAGATCCGATTCCATATTCGACAAGGTAAGCACTTCGTCTACGTTATGAACCGAACAAAAATCAATTTCCATCAACTTTAACTTTTTTCCGAAAAATATGGAAAGACGTAGGATGATGAACCCTTGTTTTATACATGTTATAGTATGTTTAGGAGTGATTCTATGGATTGAAATCA
Source organism: Schizonepeta tenuifolia (assembly GCA_029490685.1). Lineage (NCBI taxonomy): Eukaryota > Viridiplantae > Streptophyta > Magnoliopsida > Lamiales > Lamiaceae > Schizonepeta > Schizonepeta tenuifolia. Next base: position 10,005,819 of record CM055956.1, read on the forward strand.
TGAAGAAATCATCCCTCCTAACCTAATTGATATTACTAAAATTTTAGGAAATTTTAGGGGTTTTGGCTAGTTCGATTTTCTTGATGTTTAATTGATGGATTAGTGTTCTATATGATGTTAGATGACTACATGAATTAATTTAGAATTTTCTAAAAATAAAAGTAGAAGTGTAAGAGAGAAAGAATTGATGATTTGGTGTAGTATATGTTATGGTTTGCATGATTTGATAATAGAAATGGTATGTAGTATGTTGGAGGATGAATCTATAATTATTTGGAATTTTTCTAAAAATAAAATGAAAATCGTAAGAGACGAAAATCCATCGATAATTCAAGATTCGTTAATGATATGAGTATATGGTTTGCATATTAGTGATTCTTGATAGATAATGATCGATGTTGTAAAGTTTGAACGAAATCGGAGAACGTAGGATTTTCGCTAAGAGACGAAGAATCGTCGATAAGTCGAGAATGAATAATGATTTAGGTCTATGATTCGGATATATGATAATCTTGATAGTTAATGATCGTAACCGTAAAATTTGAACGAATTCTAAGAAGATTGAAATTTTGTTAAGAGACGAAGAAACAAGATTTAACGTCGATAGAAAAGTCGAATAAGGAAAACCAATTTGATATTAATGATTGTTGTCGCTTGACGAACGATATTGTAGTTGACGATATTTCCATCCGAGATACGAGATAATAAGAGTTATAGTTAATAAACGAGAAGTTGTTGAATGAAATAGAAATTGAAATTTGATTTGGTTTAGTAATTGGTTAGTTAAAAAGGACGAGGAAATGCTCGTCGTTTGTTTAATCAAAAGACGTGAATGTGAACCCGATTAAGGGGCATGCATGTAGACTACCTTAAGATGGAATTTTCGTGAAAATAAAAGTGGAATAGCATTGATCGAACCTAGGGAATTGTGCGTCGAGTTTTATCGAGCATTAGGGTTTCGCGCGGACTGTTTTGCGACGTTGCACGGAAACTGTCATAACTCCTAGCTCGCTTAACGAAATCGAGATCCGTAAATTGGAGAGTAAACTAGACATCTTTGGCTTTCTTTTGATATAAATTACATCCCCTATTTTGAAGTGCTCTGTTCTGTGCGAACTCCAGATCCACTGCCTTGTGCAGAAAGTTTCCAAAAAACTTAAATTCTTAAGTTGAATCCTTTTCAACTCGTTCCTTGTGAACTTTTAAGTCGTTATAAGTTATCGACATCCATTATCTACTGACCTAAGTGTCGAGTAATGAGCCGAGTCAGTTTATAAACGAGAGTTGATCGAAGTCTCGTTTATTAATTAATCAAAAGGAAGTAGTAAAGTGCAAAAGCCTAAAAGACTAAAACCGATTTTGATTTCCTGTTTCTTTTATCGTTGCGATCAAGTTATTTAAGTTTGTTTATTTACGATAAAAGGAGGAAGTCAGCGCCAAGGATAGGACGGAAGACCAGAGACGGAAGCTCGTATTATAGTTCTGTAATCAGTAAGGCGGGTTTTTCTATATACGAAATAAAATGAGCGATGCTCGAAAATCTTTATTTACAGCTTTGATAATTGTATTTTCAACGTGATAATCAGAGCATGAAATATTTTTTTTTATGTGAGTTCTCTTGTACCCTTCTGAGTTAGCCGACCTGCCATCCAGAATTATTAGTTAGCCGACTTGCTAACTAAAATGATCGGACTTTGAGTTAGCCGACCTGCTATCCAAAGTTAGTGTACACAGTAGCCATTGTGTGTGGAACCCTGTTGAGGGGTGACCAACCACGGTGATAATTATTAGGCAAGATTGAACGTAACATCAGTCAGAAAATGCTTGCGCGAGTGATTTATGAGAAAAGAAAATGTTTAGTAGACACGGGTATTTATTGAAAAACCCCGATGTGCTACAGAAATGAGATGCCTGATTTATCCCTACTTATTATATGTTTTCGGCAACGTGCCCACTGAGTATGTTTATACTTAGCCCTGCATATGTTTTATAAAATGTGCAGGTTGAGTGACGGGAGCGGCGGTGGTTGATGTTGAGTTAAGAAGTCGTAATTAGAATAAGGAACTTATATCAAGCTTTACGCTTTCCGCTGCCAATCTTTTTGAAGTTAATATATCTATCTGTTGAGTCTAAGCCCGTACAATGAACTCAGTTCCTTTTTGAACAACTTGTCGAGTGATCCTTCGAGATCAACTCTTTCTTTTAATGAAGTCTTGTTCATAGAAGTTATTCTGTTATTAATGTCTGTTTATTCGTTCATTCTTATTCATCCTCCTTCTTCCCCGCTTCTTTAATCCAACTCCTAGTCGGGATTTGGGGCTGTGACACTTGTGATACGACTTGGGTTAGCTAATCGCACTACACATGACCTTGTTCTCTTGCGAGCAACTTTTAGGTGTACTTTTAGTTGATTGAGTAAACATTTAGTGTGGTTTTGTGTACAAATCGAAGAGTATGTATTGAAATTTGAACAAGAGAAATTGAGAATGAAGAATTTATGAACAAATTATAAAAGAAGTCAAAGTTGGAAGTCAATTGGATGGGCCTATTTTTAGTATTTGTAATAGCCAATTTAATTTCTCATTATCGAGATTTTAAATTAATGGTTATATTAGGCCCATTATAAGTAGGGGTGGATTTAGATTTTAGAGGAATGAATTCCTATTTTATGGACCGTAGCTGCCACACGTAGAGGGAAATTTTCATTCCACAAGGCAGTAACTTTTTTCCTTCTTAGATTAGATTAAGGTTTAGAGATCTGAGAATCAACTTTTGGATTTAAGCATCGATTTCCTGGCGTTTTTCTTGTTTTACTCTAATTTCTTCTATTATTATTATGTTTGCTTTTCATTATTTCATTGTGTTTATTTTTAATAGCATGAATAGCTAATCATTTCTTAATTCAGCCAGAATAAAGAAGCACTGGTCTAATTTCGTAAGAGCTAGTCGTATACTTAATTTTTTTAGGGTTTCAATTTAATTCTTGTGTTTAAAATCAATTCCGATTTGTTTAAGTCTGATCAATTTAGATTTAATTGGATCAAAGTCAATTAATTCTCATAATCCGTCATTGTTGGAATAGCACTATTCAGTGATAAAAGCTACCATGTTCATAGTAGAAATAAATTGGTAAACGAGTTATTACTTGTGTTCTTGGTTAATTCATCTAAATGGGTTCCTTCAAGTTTAAAAGCTACTAGAACTTATCTAGATCCGACCTTTCCAGTTATGTTGTGTTTTAATAAAAGAAATAGCTAGGTTGGCGTCTACAACTATCTTAATTAATCTTTGACGTCGATGACCAGAACCATAGACCAGTATGGATTTTTTCTTGCCCGAATCACTTTTCTCTTAATTAATTACTCGTTGCAATTTTAATTAATTTAATAATTTTCTTAGTTTTCATATTAAAAAAAAAATCTCCCAATTTAAGGTATGAGGTAGCAACACCAAAACAGTCCTTAGGAAAATAAATTATTTTTCTATTTTCTCTGTGATTCGACTCAGACGTAATTTAATCTTATTAGGATTAAAAAATTTATTGCATTGTTGCGTATAATAATATGATTATTTATTACAAAAGTACAATATAATTTATTGTCCTCATGGTTCAATTTTTGTCTTTGCATGCCAATATTTGTTGACGGACTTGCGCTTCATTAGCAAGGAAAAATTAAGAAGTCAAATATTCGAATGTTGTGCATTTTTTGATACAGCCTCCCACCGGATGTGATATATGTACTAGTTATTCTTGACTATTATCATGCCTGTGAAAATATATTTTATACGAGAAAGTGAGAATAATAATGCATTCTAATAAAATAATGTATAAATATTTCAATCAATAATATTAGCCAAGGCTATGCCGAGAAACCATTTTTGTGACCCTTGTTAATATTTCCTCGTTTTCACAGAGCAACATTCCCTCCGTCCCGTTCAACTTAACTCATTTTTTTCGACACGGAAATTATGAATAAGGGAATTAGATGTAAAGAGTGTGTTTAGTGTATTCTGTATTGAATATTTAATTATTAATGGTAAAGTAGTTGTGAGTGTCTTTTTACTGTTCATAAAAGTAGACTATTGTACACAGAGTACTTAAACACTAAAATATTGTCTGATCTTTACTAAAAAATGAGTCAAGTTGATTGGGACACTAAAAAAAAAAGCGAGTCAAGTTGAACGGGATGGAGAGAATATTTTTTTTGATTGTACTCATAGATAAATAAATTAATAATTTAGGAATAATGAGATAGATTAAAAGGAATAGGGTGACATTTATGTACCGGTTCTTTAAAAAAAAATTATGTACCAGTGGGCACAAATTTCTTGTTTAATGGGATTTCATACATGTCGTTAATTTAGCAACATTTTATACCATAGGGCATGGCCCCAATTATACCTTTAACTAATGTGTAGCTCGCTGAAAATCGACGGGAAATTATTCTTTAATAAAATAATAAGAAAATATTGTTCGTTAATTATTTTAGAGCTTTCGAAAGTAAATTATTACGTAATTTTATAGAAAGTGTTTTTTTTAATTTGAACATGCACTTTTATAAATAATTTAAGAGCTCTCTTTCTTCTTAAAATCAATGTGGGACAAAAGTATATTTGGCTCTCAAATAGATTGTCTCACGTTCGATTTTGTGTGAAAATTATGGTGGATCATTTTGACAATAAATGTCTCTTTGTCCCATATTAATTTTGAGAAGAAAAATAATTATGAAAATTATCTATAACAATGAAGTGACATAAATATCCTACATTATGAAATTAAAATAAGATTAAAAAAACTAAAGTTGAATCACTTGCCTGGAATCGGCCGGTCCACCCCCTCGGTTCGAGCTCGGATCAGCCCACCGACCACAGTTTTGATTTTTGTGGCACCTCTAGTATAAATAATAAAATATATAAAATTAAATTTCAGGTCACCCAATTCTATCAATGATTTTTCAAAGATCTCTTTCTTCTCAAAATCAATATGGGACAAAGGCATATTTAGCTTTGAAAAAGATTATTCTACATCGATTTTGTATGAGAATCAAAGTTAATCCTTTTGATAATAAATATTATTTAGTCTCACATTAATTTAGAGAAGAAAAATAATATTAAAGGTTGACTACAACAACGAATGCGACTATAAATATAGAAAAAAATGTCTCCATCTTTGCCACTTTTCGATGTGACACCTTCCAAATAGGGATGACAATTTACCTGGAGGTAACCGTTACCCGCGGGTACCGACCCTAATAAGTGCGGGTTTGAGAGGCATTTGGTATCCACGGGTATCTTCGTGATTAGAATTCACTATCTATTTAGTTCGTGGGTATGGGTTTGGATAGTTATTATCCGTACCTGCGAAAAATACCCGCGAGATACCCGCAAAAAATATCCGCTAAATACCCACTAAATACCTGTGATATTAATTATGGATTTGAACTTTGTGATTTATGAATTTGAACTTTGATGAAATATGTGGATTTGAACAATGTGATTTGTGGTGAAATTTTGATTTGTGTTAAATTTGTCATTAATTTAGATTTAAATTCTAGTTCGCGGTTGACGGGTATCCGATGGGTAAAAGCCAATCTCGGATCTTCTTTTGCTCAGGCTAAATTTATTCTTCATATTGATTCTATGTACTTATGGATTTTTTAATAGGTTGAATTTCACTGAAAAAGTAATGTGGACTAAAAAATTTAATTACTCCCTCTGTCCAGCGAAAGATGAGCAATTTTCTTTTTTGGACTGTCCCACGAAAGATGAGCCATTTCTATTTTGAGAAATAATTAATTGCATTCACACTACTTTTACATTCTTTATTATTTATTCATACTACTTTTACATTCATTATTAATAAAATACTCCACTAAATACACCACTACTATTTCTTCTTAGTCTCCGTGCTCAAACCAAAGGGCTCATCTTTAGTGGGACAGAAGGAGTATAAAAAAGGTTAATTACATAAAACTTGTTTTTGAAAGTATACTCCCAAAATTTTAACTAATTCTTGTAGGGCAATGTGTACTCTCAAAAAATGAAATGTGAACACAAATATAATACTCCCATCTTAAATATTTTTTGTTGGTTTGAGATATCATATTAAAGTAATTAAGATTTAAAATTACTATTAAATAGGAATTGAACAATAATGGTCTCGTAAATAATTTTTGTTGGTTTGAGATATCATATTAAAGTAATTAAGATTTAAAATCACTATTTAATAGGAATTGAACAATAATGGTCTCGTATATATCAGTTGGAAGTTTTGTAATTTAAAATATCAATTTACATATTTCAACGTTATTTAAGTTGAGTCCCATCTTTTCTATATCAAATTTGAAATATTTAGGAACAAAATTTGAAAATTTAATATTTTTAATCTATAATATATATATATATATATATATTAAAATATGATAGATATTGATTTTAAAGATTTGATCTTAATTGTTAAGATTTTGTTTCCATATCATATATAATATATAGAATATAATAAATATGATAAATATTAATTTATATTCAGAAAATTGAAAATTTAGATAAATATGAATGGAGGAATATGAAGGGTGCCACATATCATTTTTTTACGTAGAGTCGTTTTCGTTTATATAATAGATAGATTTTTTAAAGACTTGCCGTGGATAAGCCCATTCTAATATTTGTGGCCGTTTTTCGAGCCCAAATTTAACAAAAAAAAAAAAGGAAAAAAAGTTAATCGATGAATCTGCTAAGTGCTAACGATGATACAACTCATGGTTTATTATCGGGAAATAATCATAGTTTGCAAAAATGTTTTATCATTTGTCAATGAAAATGATATATTTAGTTGTTAATAATCTAATATACATATGTTTTTTTTAAATACTTTTTCAATAATGTCACGAGGTTCAAATTCAGTTATACATGTGTAATAGACAAAAAAATATGTTGAATCTTCTCAAATTTGGCGTTGTTTTATGCCCAAATTTGAGCATCATGACGTAATTAAAAAGATAATAAATGTCGCATACCAATTAGCTTAAACTTGGTATTTGAGAAAAAGAATGCAAATACTGTGACAAAATATGGATATTTTACGTTTGTTGTTCAACTATGGGTATAGAATGTCTACATCCGGTTAGAGATGGCAATAGGTTGAACTTTCGCGGGTATCTGTGCCTCCCAAACCCTGATGGGGCGGGTTTGAAAAATATTAAATGGTTTTGAGACGGGTTTGGGTAGAAACATGTAAACTCGCGACAGGTTTGGACAACTACCTCCGGGTACTCGCTACCCAAACCCAATTATATATATACGATAAAAAAATAGTATATGTAAATATATAGTTTAATTATAAATATTAGTATAAATATTAATTTTTTAATAATTTATTCAAATACTGCATGAGATATTGACTATTTAATCATTTTTTTTTTATTTTAGGATCTCATTCAACTGGAAATTTTAGTACTTTGCGTACGATGGAGGAATATGTTGATTGATTATCGTAGATTTTGTTACTAAGTAGTACTTTGTTTTGATATTTATTTTAGAATTTTCTATTTATACTTATGTTTTAAAATTTGTTTAGTACGTAGTACTTTGTTTGAAATTAATTTTAGTGAAATTTTCTATTGTATTTATGTTTTTATTCTATATATAATATTGTGTGATTTGATATTTACTTTTTAATATTCGGATTTTTAACGGGTAATAAATGGGTATTACCCAAGAGATTTGGGTCGAACACGAATTTTAAAACTATTTTTTAATCGGGTTTAGAACGGATTTAGGTGTAAAAAATTTCACAGATTTAATTTTGAAAAATCTTAATGGGTGAATACCCGATCCATTGTCATCCCTACATTCGATCCACATAATATGTGTTCTGCCAGAATAAAAGTACTTTCATATTTCAATTCTTCCAAGAAATTATGAACTCTTTGTTCTCTTTTCTCAAAGTTGGATTAGTCACGAGTATAATTTATTTTAGAAATTTTATATAAGGATTATATATGGTTTCGCCCATTCCAGCAGCCTTAAGAATCAACTGGGCCGAAGTAGAAAAGCCCATACAATAAAGAGGGAAATAGGTTGATTCCAAATTAGATCCCAACATTTCAATCTTGTTGCAAATTAAACTTAGTTTTTATAACGGTTGATTATATACAAACTTGATTCGTAAAAAATCGTCTGCTCAATTATTTTTCCAGACATTTAAAAAAAGAGGGGATAGTTAGCCCCATCTAATAGTTTTTTGAAAAAAAACACCATCGTCGCTGCCTCCGATGGTCACAAAAAAAATTGTGACTCACAATTTTTTTTTTTTAAATCTCGACTTCCTCTACCTGCCGCCACCGCTGTCGTTGCCAGTGATCGCAAAATTTTTTTAGACTCATAAAAAAAAAATCCGCATCCTCTTTGTCGCTGCTATAGGTGGTCACAAATTTTTTTGCAACTCACCAGAAAAATAAATACAACTCCGCCTCCTCTCTGCCTCCGCCTCCGGTGGTAACATATTTTTTTTTTGCGACTCACCAAAAAAAAAAATCCGCCTCCTCTTTGTCGTTTCCACCGCCACCAGTGGTCAAAACATTTTTTTGCGAAAAAAAATTCTCTGCCTCCTTTTCGATGGATGTTTTTTTTTTTTGGTGAAGCAACACCAATTATTTTTTGTAAATCATCAAAACAAGAAAAAAGTTGCTTCAATCTTTAATAAATTTTTAAATTTTTTTTTGGTTGATTCACAAAAAAAATTTGTGAATGGCTGCAGAGGCAGAAAAACTTTTTTATTTTAGGATTCACAAAAAGAATTGTGAACGGCGGGAAGCAATTTTTTTTTTGATGGTTCATAATTTTTTTTATGATTCACAAAAAAAAATTGTGACCACCAACAAACGCGGTGGTGGCAAATAGGTGGTAGAGATTTTTTTTATTTGTAATTTTGTGACTACCAACGGCGCGGCACAAGGGCGATGGCGGTGACGGCAACAGAAAGAAGGCGAAGATTTTTTTTTTGTGCGTCACAAAAAAAAATTATGACGACCGGTGGCGGCAGGTAGGAAGGGGTTATTTTTTTTGGGGGTGCAGTTTTTTTAGATGAGTCAAAAAAAAAATAAAAAATTGTAACCGCGGCGGCGCAGAGAAGAAGCAATTTTTGTTTTTTTGGTGAGTCACAAAATTCTTTTTGTGATCACCGGCTGTTCGACAGCGGTGACGGAGATAGAGGGTGAAGGCTAGGGATTTGAAAATGGGACGTTGAGGAAGATGGTGTAGGAGAGAGAAGAAGAAAGAAAAAGATGGGAAATTGATGAAGAAGGGTAACAATGTCAAGAAGGGTTAGAATTTAAAAATATTAAAAGTGAGGCTAGAATTTCGAAAAACTATTAGAAAAGGGCTCGTTTAGGGTTATTTCTCTTTAAAAAATATGTAGCAACTGTGATGAGGTAGTAAAATTTTCCTTAAGATCGCTGAAAAAAAATAGAGAAGACGAATATACTACAAATTAAAATGTGAGAATTTAACTAGTCCGTCTAATTGGTAATAATTCTAAGAAGAGAATATACGTTGGGATTCAATTAGCAACTAATCCTTTATTATAATGGTTTTATGGAGTTTAATTAAGTTAATTGATACACGAAGTTCAAATTAAAATCTTATTATGTTTATCAAAAGTTATAGCTAAAAATAGCAGGAATTTTTATCATTTAGCGAACAAAAACTTTAGCTTAGACTAACTTTGATTTTTTAAACAATTAATTAGCTTGAATGGAGTATTTACGATAATCTTGTAAACTTAAATTTTGTTATCGAACTTCTATGCAGGAATCTTGATTATGCAAATTAATAGACCGATCAGTCAAATCGATAAAAATAGATCGAAATTTAAGGAAAAAAAATATGAGTATAGCTAATTTAAAAGATTAAGTTTATTGTTGGGAAAATTAGTAAAGGTTTTGATTTATCTCAAAATCCAACTGATCTTAACCAAGTAGACGAAGCCATCAGTCTGAATTTAGCTAGAGCTCACTGTTTGAGCATAGAGATTTTTCTTTGCACAAACAAACAGAAGAAGTCAACCAGACTGAAGAAGACAGTTCGATAAGAACTTGGTCAGTTAGACCACAACTCAGTTGACTCCATAACTCAACCATGTATCTCATGCATGTCGAACAGTTGTGTTTAAGTAAGACGTCACAAAACTGAGAAAAGAAGACTTTGAAGATGTTGAAGGCAGAAGAGTTGAATTTTGAATTCGAATCTACTCGGAAGTACAAGATAGGCTGGAACTAACTATAAATGCACCGACCACAGAGACACGGAAAAAGCTATGGCTGCAGTTTCCATTTTAGGAAAGTTTGCAGTGGAGTAGTTAGAGTGTCATGCTTTTGGCAGAGACCAAACAACTCTTTCCAACGGCTAAATTGATCTCCCTCTCTATGAATAGAGGTCTTCTCATCGAAGAACCGAGAAAGCGGAACCAAAAGAGTGAGCAGACCATTCACGTGTATAGCAGCAGAAAAAGAATTCAAGAAGAATTAAGCTCTCTCAGCAAGAACAAGTCAACTGAAGAACCAATCAAAGTAGAGTGTCCATTCCTCCTCATGTTCTTCCATCTAGCCTCTCAGAATTCCATTCTTTGATCGAGTCTAGATTTCTTAGGTTCTCGCATAGTTTCTAAGCAGACTCTTTGTACCAAATCTGAGTCTTTAAGCCTTAGGAAGAAGCCTCCATTTTTATAAGTGTAGAAGGCTTCATAGTTGGAAAAACCCCCAACCCCAAATCCCCAGGTCTTTCTTTGAACCCGCAATCAAAGAAACTAGGTCCCTTAGAACCCGCAATCTAAGCTAGGCTATACACTTGCCCGCAAAAGTGTTGTAAGATTTTGTTCGAACCTGTAATCGAACCGGTTAGGCTGTTTGGTGCCTGCAAACCAAACTAAACGTTCGATAAGCATGCGTAAGCTTATCTAGTGAATTACTTCCCCGAAAAGGAAGTCGTGGACGTAGGACACCAATCTGTGAAAGTAATGGTTCAAAAGACTGCTGAGTTTGGTTCATTAGATGTGAGTCGAGATTTTTTAGTGGTCAACTGAACAGATCTTTTAAAAACCCCTTAGTGCATTCTGCTGCATATTTGTGTGTTTCTTCTTGTTGTGCAGGAACCATGAATCCGACCCTACTCGGAAGCTTACCAGACTTCTCCGTGGATGACTACCCCATGTGGAGATTTCAACTAAAGATGGCGCTAACTACTCGACATCACAGGATGTGGTAGACCATTACAAATGGTCTCATTCGTGTGACTCAGTCTATCACAGTTCCTTCGTCAACTCCTGGAGATGGAACTGTCACCACAAAGACGGAGCTGAAGGATCCTGAGGGATACACGAAGGAAAAACGAGACATAACGTAGTTCTAGACATCGCAAAGAGTGTAATCTCAGCCACCGTCGGCAAAGACTACCTGCCGAAGATCATCTCTTGCGAAACAACCAAAGAGATGTGGTATGCTTTAGCATCACTCTGTGAAGGAACTGACGAGATCAAGGAGAATAAGTTCACCTTAGCATGTCAGAAGTACGAGAACATCGCTCAGCTCACCAACGAGTCCATTGACAAAATGAAGCTGAGATTCACAGAGGTAATAATGGACATCGAGAGTATAAGGAAAGACAAATACCCTCAGCATGAGTTGAATTTAAAATTACTCTCCGCACTAGGCAAAGATTGGGCGGTTTATAGAGTCTTCCATCAGAATCGGAGTGATCTTAGTTCGATGAAGACTGAGAAGTTGTTCTCTATGCTCAAGGTGAATGAGTATGACATTCTCCGACTGAAGTAAGCCAAGATTCAGAAATCAGAATAGACAGAGCAAAGCTCAGTGACCAAGCCAGTGGCAGTTCGAGTTGACTCAGAACGATCAAAGTTCGTAAGACCCTCAGAGTGTGTTGACTCATTAGCTAGGGATCGACTGAGTAGGTCTGAACTTCAGAAGAAGGTCGAAGAAATGACCAAGCAACTCGAGGACATGAACTCCAAGATCGAGAAGTATAGAAGGATCAACAAGAGTAGGTGGATCTCAAATGAAACCTCCTCGAAGAATCAAAACGATGGATGCTTTGAATGCGGGAAGCCAAGACACTTCAAGATCGACTGTCCTGATCTCTCCAAGAAGGATCAAGATGCCCTCCGAGCGAAGGCCAAGGAGAAGACCAAGGCCATGATCATTGAGGATGAAGTCGACGACACCAACGTGTTCACTGACTTAGAAGGAGAGGAAGATGACTCTCCATCTAGCTCTAGAGGAAATGACAAAAGTTTCATGGTACTGCTTGAAGAATCTACATGTGAGGTAAACTCCTCTCTCTATCCCTCTCAAACTATTCTTGTTGTTAACCCATGTGCAGGAGAATTAGACGAAGTCGTTGAACCGTCTTGGGACGAGATAGAGGAACTGAGAAAACTATCCAATGCTCAAGTTAACCAGTGCAAAGTCCTCCAATCTGAATGCGACATCATGAGCAACGAGCTAATCATGAAGGATCATGACATCAAAAAATTCTTGGAAGAAAATAGAAAGCTCCATGAAGAAGTTTCTCAGTCAACCAACATCCAGGTCATCAACTTGACTAATATGATGAGGACACATGCTGAATACATCTCTCAGTTGCAAATAGAGCTGAAGCATGCAAATGAGAAGATCGTGTCACTTCATGCCTCGAACGCAGTTTTATAGAGCATGATTAGCAATTAAAGACCTCCCAACTGCGTCGAAGGTCTTAGATATAATCTTGAGATGGACACTGGATCACAGCCAAGACAGTTCGTCAAGGCCAGTCAGAGTTTAACTGAGATACCTCAAGTTCAGCCTGACTCGGTTGATAACACAGTTCACAAGACTCCAGTTATTCCTCAGACTGTTGAGACTCCTGTGACTGACAAAGGCAAGAAGGTTCAAGAAGAGGAACCTAAGAAACATGAAGCTGGTACTTCAAAGAATGCTGAGAAATCATCAAGGAAGTCTAGACCCCGAGGTCGCAGAGCGAGAGGGAACAGACAAGTTGGACCTTCGCAGCCAAGGCAGAATCAACCCAGGCCTAGGCCACACAACCAAACTCAACATCAATCTCAGAGGCATCAGAACTGGAATAATCTGAACTTCTATCATCAGACATATCCAGTTCCACCGCAACACCAGCTAACATATCAAGGACATGGAAACTTCAGTGATCAGTATCATGGTCCGGGTTATCCACAGTATGGGTATGCTCCAGAAGCTAAATAGTTTGGGTACCCTCCCAAACAATTCTCATCTTAGAAAAGTCGACCAAGTCAGCAAGGTCCTAACCAAGCTCTACAGAGAAAATGATATCCACCAAAGAACTGGACAACTTGTGCTCCCAAGCCAATTCATTCAGCCGTCTACATCAATGAAGAAGGGAAAGTGATTCGAACTGATAACACAGTTCGAGTCTTCAAGGAATCTTCTATCACTAATCCCTCTGGACCCAACTGAGCTTGGGTAGCAAAATTTTATCTTGTGTTTTGCAGGTACAAGATAAGCTAGAATAATGAAAAACCCCACAGAGTCGGAATGCATTGTTGAGAAAATTCATGTTGAGTTTCAGAGTTAAAGACAAGATGGAGATCACAAGTTGAAGGGGAACTGTGCAAAGTCAGGCCTCCTTGTCAGTTCGAAGGAAAGACAGAGTCAAACCTCGACTGAACTGACGACTTGAGTTAGTCGAGTGTAAACAGAGCTGAGGTGATAGTCGAGTTTTCACGCCGAATGTGAGGAACACTCTTGGATCAGTTCATTCCTTAGTCCTTAAAGCAGGTGTTTTGAAATTAATTCAAACATCCTCTGACGATAATGATCACAAATTAACTTGCCCTGCGGTTGCATTTAATGCAAAACTAGTTCTAATCAATAGGCTATGCTTTTGAGACCATGAGTGGGCTGACATGGCTACTCGAACACGCCTCAACCGCGCATACCTGATACAGCCGGACCCACATCCCATGCCACATTCTTTAAGGTGAACTGTCTCCAATCACAACCATTGATCTGAAAAAAGCGGGAATCATCTTCCACCATTGGTTCCATGCATTGTCTTCATATATAAGGGATCTCATAAATCCTTATTCCTATTTTCATACTCTGAATTCTCATATCCCTTCGGCAAGAATTGCATTATTCTACTCTTGCCTGAGTTTAAACTACATCTCTTCAACCAATCCTTAAAGAATCTTATTTTCAGAATTCATTCATCAATGACTGTTTCCCGCACCCCAAGCCCCTTACATTCAATGTGTTGAGTGTCTCTAGCGAGTTGATAGGAGTTAAAAATGTCGTTATTTTCGAAAACGTCCTATCTCTTGCTCACAAGGATCATGAAGTCATGAAGAAAGTTATTTCTCATATTCAATCTGTGAACTTGAAGAAATGGATTACTCTGGAACCAAGGTATCTTCTTCCATCGGCGATAACAGAATTCTTCCTCAATCTGCGTGAAGATCATCAGGAAAACCTCTCAACAAATGTTTATCTCCGTGTTGTTGATGGAGATAAAGGAAGCTTCAAGGCATTAGAAGAGTCTATTGATGTGGACAAATTTTTGGATGAAGTGTTTCGTCTACCCTCTGGAGGACAATCTATCTCATACCTTTTGGATTCAGATGTGGAAAACTATATTTAGAGCATCACAGTCAAAGGAGCTAAGTTCAGAGCTCGAATGCAGCGCTTTTTGATAGAACCAAAGCCCAGACTTCTCTATGATGTTGTGGTTAACCGTGCTCATGTCTTATTTGGATCCAAAGCAGACATCAACAGACCGAAGATGCGAACTGCGATGGCAATTGTCAGCCATAGCAAAGTGAACGGGATAGCCTTCATGAAGAACCTCCTGCTAACAGATGCTGCAAAGATTGAGAAGGGAGAAAAAGTATACAAAGTCTCCAACAAGCTCATGTATGGAACCAAGGCGAGCTGCATAATTCTACATGTAGTCAAGAATCAGAAGATTGATATAGTCTGGATCCACATTGACAAAGAAACAATGACAGACAATGAATGGTTATTCAGTTCGAAAGACAGAATCAACACAGTCCTCGCAATGACTTTCTGTAACACCCCCGATCTTTTATGAGTCTTTAAGTTCTTCTTGATTAAATTAATGTGCCTTGAATTATTTGTAAATGTGCTTTCGTGTAATAAAAATTTCCGAGAAAATAAATTTTCGCGCGAAGTTACCAAAATACCCTTGAGTGTCCTTATGTGATTTTACTCATTTTGGTTATCTGAATTGAAGATGTAATGAGTTATTTGAGCATGATTATATGAGTTTGCATTCGAGTATGAATTTCAGAAAATTTGGAGAAGTTTCATTTTTTGATAAATAGTTACTTTTCCCGAGTTTTCAATATTCGTCAACTTTTTCTAAATTTAGTCTAATTAGTGTCTTTTGAGTGTAAAATTTCTTTTAAAACCTTCGAGATATGTTTGAAAGTCATTTGAGATCATTTAAGAAAAGATTTGAGTTTATTTTCAAAAACCCTAATATAAATAGTGATTTCCGAGATTTTCTTCGTTGTTCGAAATTTTATTTTGAAAACTGGATTTCTAGCATTCTTGATTTATTTGGTGAGGTATGAGACAAAGTAGAGAGCTTTTGGACATTGAGAAAGCGTCGTGGTGAGTTTTGAATCGTTTGAGAATTAATCGTTAAAGTGGGGATGTTTCGCACCGAAAAACTTTTTCTTTCCGGAGAATTTTATCTGACCGGAAACTTAATTCCACCTTTAAAATCTCTCCCCCACTCTCATACTCTCTCACACTCCCTCACTCTCTCCCTCTCCACCGACCTCTCTCACTCTCTCTCCCATCTCTTTCTCTCTCACGCTCTCTTCTCTCTCTTCTCTCCATCTCCATCGATTACACACACACACACACAAACACACACACACACACACACACACACACAAACCGCCATTGAAGCTCCATGGATGAATCTTACGAAAGCTTGAAAGTTGTGTGGAATCGAGCCCTGATCAACCTCCTTCCCAAAGACAAGTAAGCTTGTCGATCTCTACCACCCTGTGATCGAAACTAGCCAAGATAATTTCTATTTCTTCCCTATTTTTGTTCGATCAACTTCATGATCTTGGGAGGAAATTGTGATCTCTTGTGCTAACCATGATTTTCTTGTTCTTGATTTGAATTCATGCATAAAAACTTGAAGTGGAAATTTCGATCATCTCCATCTCTTCAATACCAAAAAATTTGGTTAGCAATAGGATATTCATGTCTTGAATTTGATCTTTATATTTTCTAGTTTAACTCCTTGTTCTTTGTATGGATACATGCATTAAAATGAAGAAGAAAAACATTGATCGTCCTATTTTTATGAGTACCGAAAATCTTATAGAAATTAGGGATTTTCATGTTCGAATCTTGATCTTGGTTTTGATGATAAATTTGAACTCCATAAACTAATCTATTGTGATGTGAATGATCAATTTTGAAAGAAGAAACCGATTCATCTGTTTGCCCTAAATTTTCGATAGTTTTAAGAGTAGAAAATTTGATTTTGAGCTTTGATGTTCTTGATGATGAATTGATGTTGTATTTGATGAATTTGAGTAGTATGATGCATGTTTGAGTGATCAAAATTAAAAGAGCATGAGTTGTCTCTTTAATCTCAAAAATTTCGAAAGTTTTCAAGTATAGAGATTTGTGATTTTTGTGATTTTGAGTCTTGATTGTTAAATTGAAGATGGATTGATGAAATTGAGTATATAATGAGCTTGTATGCAAGATGAATCAAATAAATAAGTTGTTATGCTTAAGAAATCAAATTTTTTGAAGGGTATATGTGTGATAACTTGTGATTTTTGATGATCTTAAGTTTTAATTGATAAATTGATGATAGATTATCGAAATTGAAATTATTTGATGCATAATGGAGCTTTGAATCGTTGAAATCGAACACCTAGGCAAAAAGCCCCAAAAATATCGAAGAAATTGGCCTTAAGTATAAGATTTTTTATGTTTGATGTTATTTGTCGAAATTGATTGAAGAATCGATCAATTAGAATTTTTCTAAGTATAATAGGATCTCGAATTTTCGAATTCAGATAAGTTTTGAGAAAAAACTCAAAAATTTCAAAAGTTATCAAATTTTTTATTTAGGAATTTTTGATTTTTGACATCGTATGGTTTAATTGATGTTATATCTACGAAATTAGATTTATTTCAAGCATGATAAGACTTGAAATTTTCGAAATCAAGCATGCATAAGTGAATGTGTAAAAATTTCGAAACTTACAGGAAGTTTGAGCATGAAATGTTGAGTTCTTGATGTTATTTGATGCATGTGATGATTCGATGTTGATACCATTATCATATTATGTAAGTTTTAAATTAATTGACTTGCTAGTATTTGAGATTTTTATGTATGTTGCCATCTACTTGAGGAAGATGAATTCGGTCTTATGCAAGACGGGAAATCTTTGTATACATGTTAGTGATCGTGTGCTTTCCTTTGGGTGAGTCGGTCGCAGTGTTTGAGAAGGAGGCCTATTTCTCGACACACTTACTTGATTGTAGAACTGGTACATACTTGATATATATTACTGTCTGCAGACACTTACAAGAGTAACATGATTTTTTTGCATGCACAAGTAAAATGTTTATTTATTCTAACGCTTGTGATGCAGTGGCAAGACAAGTTAAATTATATAGCTCTATCGAGCAAGTTTTCAATTATTTTGGCATGTGTTCACTGAGTACAAAGTACTCAGCCCTACGTGTTATTTCTAAAATGTTCAGGTTAGGAATGATGGGATTGGTGCAGTGTCCTCGGTGATGCGTTAGTTAGTTTGAGTCGAGTCTCCTGTTTAAGCTTGCAGTTATGTGTCTCTATACATGTAAGTGTGGGACTTGAGTTTAATATTCGGCTGCCATACTGCTATATTATTTATGTTCAAGAATTATACTCTGATGTTGTTACAGTGAGCTGCTATACTCGATACATTACTCCCTATGTTTTATGATTTCTACTTGACATCAATAACTTATAAGTATTATAACTCGAATTGTGTACTTTGAGTTTGCGAGCATGCTTAATTTGTTATTGCTTTCACTTGATATTTCCCCCTGTACCCGAGTATGTTCCCTTGAGAGTCATGTTTATTTAGTTGTTCTATCTTCACTGTCCAATGGATTTTAGTCATTCCTACACACTAGAATTCATGTTGTAACACTTTCCAATGAGCATATCCCTCAAAGCAGACTAAGAAACGAGGTAGAGGCGCTCAGTCAAAACCATCACAGTCAAGCTGCAATAAAAAAAGGACTTACTTGCCGACAGACTCTGGGCGAACTCCCTCCCCCAAGAAAAAGAAGCTTTCAAAGAAATCTAAGAAGGTGGGTCCCTCAAAAGTTCCCTCCGGAGATGTGGAACAAGAGGAAGAGTCTCAAGGTGAACCTTTGATGTCAAAGAGGCACATAGTCCAAAAGTCAGGAGAAACTCTGCTTAAAGAAACAGAATTCAACCAATACAGTTCTCTAACTAGGAGTAAAACTATTCAAGCTGAAGACGATCGGATAGCAGCAGAGAGACAATCTATCTCTTTAGCTGGTCAGAGACAAACTATCATCTCATCCAGTTCATCCTTAACAGCTACCAAGAGTTTCGAGAAAGATCTGGAGAATACTGCTCAGCGAGACTTTGAATCACAATTTGACAATCAGCCACTGTCAAGTGTACTTTCCTCTGAGAAAGTCAGTGCTCATCTTAAGAACGGAAATGGACCTACTGAAGCGACCGAAGGAACTAAGCAGACACTAGAGGAACCAAAGGAGACTGGTTCCCCTCTCATAGTCAATATTGCTTCGTCTGCTGACCAAGAAGAGCCAATCATTGAAGATGTCAATGCATCTGATGAAGAATCTCAAGATAAAGAACCTGCAATAAATGCAGATTGTGAGGAAAGACAAGATAATGAAGAACGGGTGATTATAGTTATCCCTGACGAATCGACTTCTGGAGATCCTCACATCCTTTCCGCCCTTCAAAACATGGTTGTAACGATAGTTGGTGAGAATCAGTCCAATCAGGCATCAACTGAACAAGACGTTGATCTAGACTTTCTCCTATTCGCTGATGGTGATGACAGTGGTCTACTCTTGACTGCAACTAAAACTGAGAAGATGGCTCTCAACCAATCATTCGCGAGGGTCCAATTGGCAGGCTACAAAAAGGCCTTGACCCTGCATCCGAAATTGAGAAACCATCTCAAAACTCTAAGTTCCTTGGTTGAGTTGTTCATGTATATTTTGGTAAGTCTTGGGGATTATTATGTTCTAGTAGATTTCCTCAAGCTGCAAAAGATCTCTGACCTTCAGACTTCTGAGGGAATTCTGAAAGAAGCATTCAACTTTGGGACAAAGCTTGAGTTAATTTAGAAGGAAGAAGAACTGGTCCGAGCATTTCTCAACTTTCGCTCTGCAGCCAGATTAGAAAACCCGCAGTGTGAAGAAGTTGATCCAAATTGTGCAAGGTTCCACCTTAAGAACATTGAAGAATGTGGGTGGGTACCTCCATCTGAAGATGTTGAAATGAATGTCGCTGAAGAGCAGCCGACTGAAAATAATCCTTCTCCAATATTGGGCCATTCTGAGGAGCCCCAAATTGTTGAGACTGCAAATAAAGATTGCCAACTGGTTAATTATGAGGCATCTAAATCCAAATATCAAGTTGAAAATCCTCCAAGTCTAGTAATTGAAATTGCTTCTACCCCTGCCTCTACTGACCCCTCCACATCAGCTCAAGGAGAACTCCAGGCTTTGACTCAGAATGTTGCTGGTTTAGAAAGTCTGTTGAAGAACTGAGTGCACATCGAACTGAAGTTAAGGAGGACCTTGACTCATTCAAAGCTGAAGTTCTGAAGGACTTTGATGAGAAGATTGTTACTCTCCTGAAGCTCAAGGATCTGCTTGAGAACATTAGGGATCAGTCGATTAACCTCATCAACAAGACAACTGCTAACATGACTGCAAGTCACAATAAATTTTTTGAGGATATGGACGTAAGAATATGCAACTCAAATGTCCATCATCATGATTGAAATCAAGTCCAGTCAAGAGAAGTTCCTGACCAGACAAGACTTCCATGGTCTCTCTGCAAAAATCCAGGACAACAAGCTTACCTTAAAAGACCATGATGACAGAATGGCCCGAATGGAAAAGGAAATTGCCATTTTGCAACAAGAATTGCAGGAGCATAAGACTCAGAACTCCTCTGTCCAAGCTGATCGACAAACTTCTCTTCAGCTCATTCAAGACATGGCTACCTCAAACTCTCGGCTTGTTACTAAAGTTGGTTACCTCAAAGATTCTGTTGTCTCCCTTATTGATGTTGCCAAAAGGGAGAAGAGCTAGAACTGACAAAAAAGCGGAAGCAGAAATCGAGAAAAACGAACAGGTTGCCAGAGAGCTGGACGCATCCTTTAAGACCGGCAAAAGAAGAAAAGATCAAATCTTGAAGGAAATTACTTCAATGCAAGAGGAGGCCACTGATATTGCAGCTGCACTCTTCGTTGCCGAATATGCCGAGGAACTTGGTTTGAATTTAGATGATGGTGAAGAAGTGGACTAGGATGCCCCTCCAACAACCGAGAAAATCGTTGATCTGGAAAGACTAGCTAGAGCAACTGAAAAGAAATTGGGTAACCCCAAGTGGCTGAAAGGGTTTGAGAAAAAACAGTCCACTCTTCTGGAAAAGTTCAAACTGGGCATCGACACAGTCTGAGAACCCGGAAGATTTCAAATGGAAAGAGAGCACTTCTACGAGAAGTATGGACTGACCATCCAAGAAGATCAAGACACGTGCTGCTGAAAAGAGAAGACAAGACAACTGATGTATCTTGTTATTAATGTTTTAAATTCCCAAAATCAGTTGTAATGTAATCTCTCAAACTTGTTATCTTGAATAATAAGTTATGATTTTTGAAAGAAAAAATCTTGAATCATTAACTTTGCTTGACGAATACTAGCTCGTGGTCCAAGTTTGGAGTTACTTTATATTTTTGTCTTGTGTTAACCTTTTGCTTCTTATAGACTAGAACTTAGTTGAATTAAGCTCTCCAAGCAAGAACAAGTCAGTTGAAGAACCAGTCGAAGTAAAGTGTCCATTCCTCCTCATGTTCTTCCATCTAGCCTCTCAGAATCTCATTCTTTAATTAATCTAGATTTATTAGGTTCTCGCATAGTTTCTAAGCAGACTCTTTGTACCAGATTTGAGCCTCTAATCCTTAGGAAAAAACCCTCCACTTTTATAAGTGTAGAAGACTTCATAGTTGGAAAAACCCCCAATCCCAAATCCCCAGGTCTTTCTTTGGACCTGCAATAAAAAAAACTAGGTCCCTTAGAACCTGCAATCTAAGGGAGTCGTGGACGTAGGAAGATTACTTCCCCGAAAAGGAAGTCATGGACGTAGGAGGTCAATCTCCGAACCACGTAAAAATATTGTGTTCTTTGCTTTCAGTATTTACTTTCAGTTAACTAAGAAATTGGCCCTTGCCCGAAAAAAAACTTAGTATTTGCACTAAACAGTTTAGAAAACTTGACCTTCCCTCAAAATATTTTATGTTTTGTAACGAGGCTTAAACCCACCAACTTTCGCAAAGTTATCAACTCTGTTAAAAACCTCAGTCAGCTTTTATCCTGACTGAGTGAATCGCTCTAACTGTCCTTTACAGTTGTCGAGCTAACTGAACTGTAAAGTTCTTGAAGAGATAAAAATCGATTTTTGTTCAAAAATCCTTACTGTTGTATTCCCCCCCCCCCCCCACCCCCACCCCTATACACCAGTTACTCATTAACGGGACCATAACTTATAAAGGCTCCAGCTAACACTATCACAAGAAGTAAATGCTTGCAAACTTTCACTATCATATACTCAAATGAAGAGTACTTCATCTGTCCCATTTAATATTGACCTATTTCTTTTCATCACGAAACTAAGAAAAGCGAAAAATAGAATTATTTATGATAAAGTGTAAATAAATTATCTTTTTAGTCAATAAAGTATTTATGAGTCAAAATAAAGTCTTTTTTTAGCCTAAAGTAAGTCATAATTCTTTTCATAAAAGAAAACATGTCATATTCAATAGGGCAACCCAAAATGAAAATAGACCATATTTGAACGGGTCGGAGTAAATGATAACTTCCGGTATTTGAATGAATTGAATCTCATTTACATTATGCACCTCAAAGATGGGAAATTTTGCATTTTACATTATGTAATTGTACTATTTTTGGCAATGCACACTTCATAATGTAATTTGGCAATTACATAAGCTTCTTTAATTAAACGGTCAATGGCATGTAAATTTCAAAATTGTTTGAGTTGTCGCGTTTTGCACCTTAGAAAAAAATTGTCTGACAATTTCCAAACTTTTAATATCGTCTAATTTTGCAACCTGACTCGATTTCCAGCGAACTTCGAGCTGACATGACAGCTGGGATGTAGGCATTGACATAATTGGAACGACATCGTTTTAGAGCTATACTAACGACGTCGTATTGAGCATAATTGAAGCATTATTCGATTCATCTTATAAAATGAATTGAGGGGTACGATTGTTTAGCCAAAAGGCAAAGACACAACACTCGTCGATCGAAAGAAGAGAACCCACAAAGTTTATGGCTAGTTCGTCGTCGAATCTTCGATTTAACCTGAAGGATGTATGAATTAGTCAAGGGTTTGTACGTGAGCAAAAAAATCCTGCAATATTGTAGACTTCCCACACTCTCGAAAATCCTAAGAGAAGATACTATTGATGTAAATGCCAAGCGATAAGTCGCATAAATATGTCTAAGACTGCTTTCCAGTTGTCATGTCAGTTCGAAATTCGCCGGAAATTGAGTTGGGTTACAAAATCATAAAAACCTAAAAGTTTGGAAATTGTGAAGCGGATTTTTTTTTCTAAGGTGCAAAACGCGAAAACTCAAAGAATTTAGAAATTTATAAGCCATTAACCCTTAATTAAACGAGTAAACTTGAGCTTTAGAAAAAATTCATAACCGTTTATCCAAAAAGAAAAAGAAAAAGAAAATTTATAACACCTATTTGCTAGTTCATGAACAAGTTGCTAAAAGCATTACTATATGAAAATAGTTACTTTAAGTATTTACGCATCATCACCACCATTATTGTCAATTATGAATATTATAAAATTATGTTCACATTCCGATAGTAGTTATCAGTCTATTCCTCTATTTCTCTCTTTCCTTTTCAATTCCATTTGTCTTATATATATTTATGATATTAGATATATTTACACTTCATAAATATATTAAAAAAATTATTTGTATTAATTTAATTGTATCTGCTTAACTTGTATTTCCATTTCCCTAACTTTAGTTATTTTATTATGTTATTTTGTTAAGTTCTAGTAATATTTTATAATTTCAATTCGTATTTTAAGTTGATTTGTTTATGCAATTTTGTTGGGATCAATCAATTTTAAATTTTTATTATATTATTTTAATATTCTTCAACGTGAAACTAAATGTCATATAAAAAACAAAAAACAAAAAACAAAAAGCAAAAAGAAAATAATAGAGCAACTAATAGTATTGCTCTAATAGATCAATGCTATTTATTAATATGATTAAGTTACTAAATCTCTTTACATTATTTCTTTCTTTTCTTCTCTTTATATTGCCTTAAATTATATACAATGAAACTGACGTGTCATCTGCATAATGTTTTTCCTTTTTTTTTTTGCTTCTTGTGGATGAAATCCTGCATAAAAACTATTATTATTAGTGATACGAAATGTTTGGATCGAGCCCAAAAATGTGATTTTGGACTTTTTCACAATGTGATTGAGGCTTGAGGGATTGAAACCTTGTTATAAATAGACGTTTCATCTAGGGTTCTTATATTATTTCAAGTTACTAATTGTAACCCTATTATCAACATATAGTGAATTCTTGTTCTCTGCCCATAGTTTTCTCCCAATTTAGGTTTTTCACGTAAAATCCGTGTTCATTTTGTTTTTGCTTTTTGTTTCTACTTGTCTATATTCATAACAAAACAACATGATCATTGTAGATTATTTTGTGAAAAATTGTACGACCTAAATAGATTTCTCCATCATTTTAAAGCAAGTATCCCTATGTTAAAAGATACTACACATACTTTGATATCCACTTTAAATTGACCTTTTCTCTTTATACATAATACATACCTTTCCTGCCCAGCCCTAAATGTGGATTTTCATAAGGAGCAAGCATGGATATGACATTTGACAGAAAGGAAATTTATGTCCTTGTGATGCAAAGAAACATTTCTTTCTTTCTTTTTTTCCTCTTTTTTGTTTTGTTTTGTAATGAACCCTAGGCTACGATTTAAGCTTTATAAAGCTTAGTAATTACGTTGTGCTATTTACAATGCTTTTAATTAGATGGATAGTATCATCTTATTACTTGCTAATATAGATTAGATCGATGGACTCTATATCACAAATATTGGTGGTTATATCTTATATTCTGACTCATGACGATGCAGAAGACAAATGTCCTTGGTACGGAAGATTTTTTTTCTTAAAATAATTAAATAAAAGTAAAGTTTGCCTTTTAATACAACAAGAAAGTGTACTTGAGAGCCTCTAGAAACAAACCCTAAAATCTAAAGAAATTAAAATACTAATAAAAAACTTAAAATATTTAACTAAAATAGAAAAAATGCCAAGCCGCGAAAAAATGGTGGAATTTAGACCCACGACCACTTATATCATTGCACGTTGCACGCTGTATTCAATTCGTCTTAATGTTCAGCTTTTTCAAAATGTGAATACATTGGTAATGTTAAGCCCGACTTCAAGAATTACGTCTATTTTGATTAATGACGGCGATCATTTTTCATCTGATCCTCGACCACCAAGTAGTTACAACAATTTGTTCCACGTCATATGTCGCCATTAATATAACAAGGTGATGATGATCTAAATACCACATATAGGGCTGTCAAAGTCATCGGGCCGGGCCAACCCGGCCCGGCCGGGCCAAACGGTAGATTTCGGGTCGGGTCGGGCCAGCCCGAAAATTTTGCGGGCCACCAAAATTGGTGGCCCAGCCCGGCCCCATGCGGGCTGCCGGGCCAATCGGGCCAGCCCGGCCCGTACCTGGACATATTTAGAAATTCATATATTCTTAGTTTCTCACTGTATAACTACACCCAAAACAGAAAAATCACAATACATCCATAATTAAATCCATGTAACATGTTTAATAAGTGATAAAAAAATCCAACAAAAACAATAATCAACATGACAACATCCAACAAGTTTTAAGAACGCTAAATCAACAAAGTCACGTAAATAAACTAAATTACTAAACAAACATCAACAAAGCAAGTCGCGTAGACTAAATCAAACACCATTTGAATCTTCTTTGGACACACATATTTCCTCCACGTCCTCTTCCGTTTCTACAATTAAAAGAAACATGTAAAGAAAAATAAGTTAGTAGGCAATAGATATTTCTATAATAAATATTCCGAGTGCAAATATAATTGTATAAACGTATCATTACCCGATGTTTTCACTTCTTTGAAACCATGCAACCAATTGCGAGTGAAAATGAGTGCTTGAACGGTACCGGGAAGCATACAACTTCTATACTTGTGCAAGATGCGACCACCAATGCTAAATGTAGATTCCGAAGCAACCGTGGTGATTGGAATGCTTAAGATATCTTTAGCCATCCTTGCAAGTCGAGGGTACCGATTAGCATTCAATTTCCAATATTCTAAAACGCTTACCTTTGGAAAGGGTTTGAAACGCTCTTCCAAGTACAAATCAACTTCATTCTTGCCAATAAATGAATCATCTTCACTCAACTCTTGATTATACTCCTACAAGAGCAAGACAAAAAATATTTATATAACAAATATTAAATCTAAAAATTATTTAAAAAAAATATGAAACTTTAACAATTGATAAACAAGCATACTTACATCCATGATGGAGCCACGACTTGTGCCGGCATGTGGTTGAGATTGGGGAGGAATTTCTCTTGGATGGAAAGTAGCACTTGAGATTGATGCACCACTATCAAGTTTTTCATATTCACTAAAGAGCTTATAAAACAAATCCTTGATTTTCTTCACTTTGGCCTCATAACCCTTTGGGTCAAGTCTTTTGTAACAAAACGTCAAGAATTTCAACTTTGAATTGGGATCAAGAATACTTCCAAACACGAGAGTGGCACAATAGTCATCCCAATACTTATCGAATTTAACCTTCATTCTTGACGCCATATCATTAATCACCTCATCATCCGAATCAACAAGTTCATTCAACTTCATCTCAATTTGTGCAACTTGCGTGAAATACAAGCTAGAGGTAGGATATGATGACCCCGAGATCTCATTAGTGATGGTGTTAAAAGGTTCTAAGAAATCACAAATCTTTTGACCTCTTTCCCACTCTTCATTAGTTGGGCAAAACTTGTAGTTAGTATCATTGTAGCTCAAACAAGTGAATGCTCGACGAAACTTAATAGCACTTTCAAGCATTAAATAGGTAGAATTCCATCTAGTTGATACATCTAACTTCAAGAAACCCCCACTAACATCAATCAAGTTAACCTCCTCGATACACTTTTGGAACTCTCTCAACCTCGCATCATTATGCTTCACATATAGCACACTTTTTCTAATTCTTTTCAATGCATCTTCCAAACACTTTAAGCCTTCTTGAACAATCAAATTCAAAATGTGTGCACAACACCTTACATGAAAAAATTCACCCCCACACAACAAGCTATTCTGCAAATTAAGTCTTTCCTTCAAGAATCTAACCATGCTGTCATTGTTAGAAGCATTATCCAAAGTCAATGAAAAAACTTTGGATTCAATACCCCAATCCTTAAGGACATCAAGCAGCTTAGTAGACAATTCAAGGCCAGTATGTGCAGTGTCCAATTTTCATCCACAAAATGCGCAGTTACACTCATATAGCCTGCTGTTGTCACAGCAGTCCACACATCGGAAGTCAAACAAATTCTTCCACAATGATTAGCTAACAACTTCTTCAAATTATTCTTCTCCAATTCAAACACTTTCATACAATCATTTCTAGCTGTGTTTCTAGTGATAGGTTGGAACTCAGGATTCAAGCTTGCATTCAAGTCATTAATTCCATCATACTCAGCATAAGAAAATGGAAGATCATGCTTAATAATAGCTCTAGCCAACTTATCCCTATACTCCTTAGCATCAAATTTCCATTTTGACAAAAATGCAGCTCGATTATCAAACATAGCACTCACATTTTGAAACATAGGAGGTTTAAAACATTTATTGATGTGACGCTTCAAATGAGTGGTGCCATTCTTAGGGTGACAAGTGTAATAAGTACCACAACGCTTGCATTTACACTTTAATTGACCATCTATCATGCAAGATTTCTCATAAAATGGCCATACATCAGATTTTTGTCTTTTAGAACTACCCGAGTCATTAATTTCCACATCCGACCTCTTATTACTACAATCCACAAAAGAAGACGAGTTACCTGGAGCACTCTTAGGAGGAGAAGACTCCAATAATTGCACTTCATCCTCGTCATCATTCCCTTTATCCATAATCATATCATTGGTATCAATATCATCGCTTTCGATATCCATTCCTAGTTTCCTACACATCGATAAACAAGCTGAAATTAGTCCAAGAATTCGACAGTTAGCCCATATATGTAATCTTAAAATTTCTGATGAACTAAAAGTATAAATTGTAAAAACCATAGGATCAAAGAAATATTACAAGATCCTAATAGATTATTAGGCTGTAAGATTGTCCTCATTTTCTCTTCTCTATATTTTATTCAAAGAAATATTACAAGATCGAGATTTGCAACCAAAAAAAAAAAAAAAACACTCCAGCCATTAACACAATATTTTCGTATAACTAATATTCTCACTTTGGCTCTATGCCTCTATGTAATGTCACCCAAATTCAAGTTAGTCATCTGTATATTTAAAAAATAAAAATAAAAACTTAAGCCAACATAAGCCAATCCCATTGTTGCACATCAGTACATCATTAAAAGAATTCGTATTAATTTTTCCCCAAATGCAGTTTGATAAAGCTCCACTTCCCTTCATGATGGACTTTTGGCTACTAAATTTAAGTAATATTATTAGATATATATCTATCTCAAACAACTACTAAAATCGGCCCAAGAAAAATCAAGTTACAGAATATTTAAGTAACTCATATCTTAGAAATTTTATCAGATATGAAGAACATGTTGTAAGAGAAAGATAAAGTTGAAGCAGCAAGAAAATAGTTCTAGCAGGCTAGCAACCATTTCCAATAGATTGTTTTGCGAGAGAGAGAGAGAGAGTGAGAGAGAGAGAGAGAGAAAGAGAGAGAGAGAGAGAGAGAGGAAACCTGGAGGCTGACGACGGGCGTGACCGGTGGCGGTGGGACGGCGGATGTTGGTGATCGAATGGAGAAATGAAGGAGGTAGAGTTTTTGAGAAGTTGGCTGGCGAGTGGCAACTGTCCAGGAGGTAGGGTTTTTTAGAAATAAACACATAAAATGTAATTTGTGTTAAATGATAGTCTCGGGTCGGGTTGGCCCGGTGGCCCGCCGGGCTATTTTGGCCCGTGCCCGACTGGCCCGTCGGGCCGCTCGGGTCGGGCCAGGTAGGCCCGGGTTTTTTCGGGCCTTCAAAAATAGCAGCCCAGCCCAATCCATACTACGGGCGGGTCGGGTTGGCCCGTCGGGCCGGGCCTATTCGGGCCGATTTTGACACCCCTAACCACATATGTATATGCGTGTGTACGACAAATAGATCCGAAATATGAATATAATTAAAATATCATTTAATAATAGAGGATCTCGTCTGAGTGTTTACCTTCTGTCGAGGATATTGCAGTTTGAAGAAGTGTTAAGGTGATTTTTATAAAGATGAGTGGGCATGAAGATGGCCCTAATGTTCAATTTCTTACCCAAATAGATTAAATCCATGTTTGGTTGGTCATTTTTTGGCATCCCTTACTTCTTGTTTGGTTTGGGCAGTGGATTAACCACCCTTACTTGAAGGTAACCTAAACCCTCAAAATGTTACCTTCCAAATTAGAGGAGTAACAAAATTATTTCCATTGTTGAACCAAACACCCTATAAAAATAACTATTATTGTTACAGTTCCTCTCCTTGACTTGATTATGTTCCCTTTCCATTCTTCCACTCGAACTAAACGAAGCAATAAGAAAGCATATGTTCTCCTACTCCTATGCCTTGTCTTCTTCTAAGACACCTTTTTATGTCCCGCACACTTTAGACCTCCTTTTAAGGGTTTTGCCAAATTTATGTGACTTTAAGATATTCATATATAATAATCAATACCATCTTAAATTTTAACATTAGATGAGTACTCAAAAGGGATTCCTTTTCTTTATCAAAAGAAAAATTAAATCACTTAGTGGGATGTGTTTCCTCCTTGATTCAAGAGACATGGAACAAACATAAATTGGGGATGATGGTTAGAAAATTCTTTTTCACCTCTTTTTCACCTGAGATTTCTTAATAAAGTTGCTTTTCACCTAAATGAAAATGAAATATTTACATCTCAGTTACCAAGTCCACACGCAATGATGAGTGAAATAAGATAGGATTTAAAATCATTGTTAAGAAGTAAAGAACTTTTTGTCATTGTCATATGGTTAATTATTGTACTTTACTTCAATATATTGTAGACCACAAACTTTAGACCTATATATGATTATACAATGGTATCCTTTTCAATTCCTTTTGATGAGTTTGCGATTCAAATCTCTCTATACTTGATAAATTTATGAGGCTTATATTTCTAGATAAAATTCATTATGAAAAAGAAGAAGTGGATGTGGATTAATTAATCTAATCAATCAAACAAAAAAGGAGGATATCTGTAAAGTTAGGAGACGTGGGGGTTTGACTTTGAAATTGACTGGTTAATTCTTCCAATGAAAAGAAGGTTATAATTTATTTATGTAAATAAATGATCCCTAATTTCTTTATCACGTCAAATTGTAGGGTTAAGCTCCTTTAATTCTTTTCTTTCGATTACTTTTTTCATTAAAAAATCACAAGCCCAAAGAATATGCTCTTGATGACTACTTTGCATTATTTTACATCAATTATATTTTTATGCCTACTGTCTAGTAACTGATTTAAAATTTCTTATATATGTTAATGTACTTGTTTCCAGGCCAAAGTTGTACACCCTTTTTTAGTTATAAACAATGTCTAAATGGGTATTGATAAATTATAATCGGTTCTTTTTAGGTGAAATGATTTTTTTATTCGGGGGCCTATTATTCGGTTATGATGAATTGCTTTTATAGTGATATATATAATCAAGTTATTAAACACAACGTTTATTTATTTAAATAACATCATGCATAAGAATAATGCGTCGAATGAAAAATGACTGTTGAAACGATGGAAAATAAATTATTGGGGATATTTTCATTATACCTACATTACTTCCCAAATTTCTCATGTTGTTTACTCTCTGTGTTCACGATAAGTGTAGTTTGGAGAGAGTAGTACGGATTTTAAGAGTAGGAAAGTGAGTGATAGTGGGTTATATACATATATTGTAACTGAAGAATGAGACTCATGGTGGTTATAGTAAGTACAAAGGGGTATAAAATATCATATTATTATGACATATGACCGATCAAGTGTTATAAAAAATCAATCATAGTGCTTTCAAAAAATAAGAATCAATCATAGTGAAAAATAATTAAATGAATAAAGCAACATGAGGTATGCAATAATTGCATTTCCTTGCAATTTCTTGAACTCTTAAAATGAAATTATGAAAAATACTAAAATTTTATCAACGTAAATAATTAATTCAACTTAATACCGACAATGTAATACTGCTTAAATCAAAATATGAGAATACAATAATAATAATAATAATAATAATAATAATAATAATAATAATAATAATAATAATAATAATAATAATAATAATAATAATAATAATATCATCTCAAATTACAATATAAAATTTATTGCGTTCTTTTATTGGATCAAGGATCGATAAGTATCTAACTTAAATAACAAAAACAGAAATGACATTTATAAACCTGAAAAACTGAGGAATCCCAATTTGAGCAGACATATACAAAGAATTAAACATGTTTGGCTGTGGTACAAACATTTATTGAATTGAATTGAATTCGCCGATCCCTGTGAGAGCTAATGTATGTATTTCATTATTTTGAATTTTAATTTCATGGAAGTAGATTTTCTTTATTTTTTGACATAATTGAGATTAGCGACCGTGCATGCCCATAATTGAAAGAGGATATATGATTAAAAAAATAAAAAAGTTGTGTAAAAATATTGAATTTGACACCACCATATTACGATAACAACATGAGTTTTTAAAGTTAGCAAGTAAAATACCAACTTTTATTTAATTTTTACAATTACTCAAAAAAATTTCCCGCAACTAAAATAATACCTGACGCTCGAGGTAGAATTACGGATTGATCGTACACAAGGCACGAACAAGGAGCGGCTCCGATAAAACTTTCAAGCGAAAGGGGCAGGAATGAATTGGAACACACTCGGACGAGAGAGATTCCAAGAATATGTCGGAATGAGACTACATATTCAAGGAGAGCTTAAGGAATTGATATGTGCTACTCATACGATTAAGATACATCTTCTTTTCTGGTGCCCATTGTGGAAGAACTTTGAGGTTAAGCGTGCTTGACCTGGAGAAATTCTATGATGGTTGACCTCCTGAGAAATTTTCCTACGAAGTGTGCGAGTAAGAATAAAGTACGCTAGAAAAAATTTGTTGTAGCTTGTGGGGTCAGCCGTTAATCGGAAAGACTAGCTCTTGTAGTACATAATTGATTAAAGTCTATTTACATCAATATGCCAAGTCAAGCGACATCATGTAACGTTTAACAGAATTTTGGGAGTTTAATGCACAAATGTACAATGTCAACTCATGAGTTGTTGGTGATTAATTCTTAAGTTGTTTGACTCATAACATGTTGGTGTAGACATGTTAACTTTACATCGGACACCTTAGTTCTTACTCATCGGAAATAAATAGCAGGAGATGCTATAATTGCAACAAAAAAAAAAAAAAATTAAAATTTTATTTTCAAATTCAAGCAAAGATTGTGTTAATTTTGATAAAATAACTTTAATGATTAACACAATATATTGAAATATTAGAACATTGTCAAATAAGCTCTTAATGTTTATCCTAAGGTACAACTAAACATTTTATGTTTGTTTGGGTACAAATTAATACACCCTTAGCATTAGTTATTTAATAATATTCATGCGCCCCTCCTAACAATAATTAAGTAAATCTTAATATTTTCATTAAGTTGAATGTTTTGTGTCTAATATAATATTATTTAGGTGGTGATTGGTACGATGGAATGGAGGGTGGAATGGAATGATCATTCTTACTTTCATTCCATTCCTTTGCTTGGTATGTTTTATGATCAAGAATCATCATATTCCATTCGGAATGATTATTTCATTCTCCAAGGGATTAGCTATTCCTTACTCAAACCATATTTTTTTTAGTTAAATAGAATTTTATTTCAACCAATGAAGAAAGAGTACAGCTCAACACAAAGCACCCTACAAACTCACTCTCGCTCCAAACAAAATAGAACCACTGTCACTAACTCTTGAAATAATGCATGAGTTTTCTATTTCTAGCGCATCTTATAGCTACATGGAGCTGACACTGATGCAGGACCTCAACCACAGTATGTTCTTGCCCTTAGAATCTTCTTGCATTCCTCTCCTTCCGGATAAAGTAGCTAGCCACGGACACAACAACTATATATATGGCTTGCTTCCCTCCATTAGATGTACACCGAGTGAGCAGGTATTCATATTCCTGATTCTAGTTTTTGTCCCATTCTCTAAATACTACTCCAATCAGTCAGTTACTGCCACAATGATATTCGATTTTGTGCAGAGATGCACTCATCAGCACAGAATGGCTTGCCCAAAACACTACCTATCCTACTAAGTGAGTCAACCCCCCAACATGATAATGGAAGATTTGATAGTTTTACCCACAGAAGAATTTCCTTTAGTATTTCATCTTTCAAGCAGAAATCATCTCTCCATTCCTTCATTATAACTGGTCTATTGCCCATGGTGTGAGGGCCAAAGTAGAACACAACATTATCCTCAATTGACTGAAATCTCACTACAGAATACCCTACTCCATGAAAAAAAAAAAATTCAAGAGCATGAACATGACAATTTTTTTTTTCCAGAAAAAACCGCAGAAAGCTAATTGTTGGTGCCTCACCAATCACATACAAAATAATAGCATGCTTCCACTTACTAGCTTCAAGCTCTAGGGAAGATTGATCAAGGCACGGTACAGGAACTCCATGCCTTAACGTAGGGGCGATAAAATTGAGTGACATACCTTTAACTGCTTGATGTGATTATGTTCGCTCATCTTCAACTGTCTAAGCTTGCTCCATATCCAATTTCCTGTTAGTTCCAGCTCGATTACTAGCCGTCTGAGAAGATTCCAACACATCGTTGTGTTGAGCAACTAGCATAAGATTTGCTCATGCTCAGTGCCTCCTCAAACTCCTGCGATTGTTGGATGAAATCGGTCAAATCCTCTCGGATTTCATCCTGAATCTCTCTCTCCAGTGGATTCTGACTGATCTTCTTCCTTAGACGATCTCTATTCCCCGTTTTCCGGTACGTGCGCACGTTAGCTATGTTACGCTATCTTGCGCCGGGAGAAAACCTCAGCTCCAAGAAAGTACGGCCATCAAACCATGGTATTATTCATTCCTAATGCTCTATTTTTATTTTTTGACTATCTTATCCTCACATAATTTACAATTTGTCAAATTTACCCAAAAAAATCAAGGAATTATTTCCATCAATTTTAACTTATATACACACACTGCATACACACTTACACACACACTGCACGCACACTCACAC
This sequence comes from Schizonepeta tenuifolia, assembly GCA_029490685.1. NCBI lineage: Eukaryota > Viridiplantae > Streptophyta > Magnoliopsida > Lamiales > Lamiaceae > Schizonepeta > Schizonepeta tenuifolia. The sequence continues at coordinate 10,039,852 of CM055956.1, forward strand.
TGGAGACACACAGACATACAAATACACACACATATATATACACACACTGCACACACACACTGGACACACACACACACACACATGCATATACACATGCTGGAGATACACACACACACACACACACACATGCATATACACATGCTGGACACACACACACACACACACACACACACATATTTACACACACACTGAACACAACACATATATATACACACACTGCACACATACTGCACACACACACATATATATACACACACACACACACATATACACATATTGCGCGCGCACACACACATATATATTCACACACTGCACACATACTGCACACACATACACTACACACGCGCACACACATACACATATACACAATGTATAAAAGAATATCGATTTTATTCCTTTATTTATTCCTTGTGCATACCAAGCATAGGAATCAACTTACTCATTTCATTCAATTCCTAGACTTATTCCATTCCATCAAACTAATCACCTCCTTAATATTTAAGTATTAATTTATCTATATAAACTAGCAAATGATTATAACTAAATGTCAACGTATAAATATAATGTACTAAATAATATGGCTCGTCGAAACAGTCCAAAATTAATTTACTAATTGACTAAATTTCAAGTCCATTTGTATTGACTAAGGATTTTTCTCCTCAACAAGTAAGCACTTGGGCCACTAAAATCCTACCTAATGGGGAGATAGTTGGAGAGGCGACAACAAAAGCAATCGATATTTCACGATCAAGGGGCATTAGCTCATTGGTTTAGCTACAGAGGCCTAGCTACTACACAGGAAGCAAGAAAGACAGGCCTCGGACAAAGTCAGGGAAAACCTCTGAAATATTTTCAATATTGAACCTTGATCTGGAATCTGTCTTCTGGTGCAAGTGACGAATTGGATAGTGATGAGATAGAACAAGCCAACTACTTATTAGCGTATGCGAACGAAGCACTAGGATGTGTTTTATTAGTTAATGAAGCTATTATTGCTCAACCTGTTGCCTGGCTGCCGGGTGTGGGGCGGGCCCCACGTGTCAGTGGAGCTCGTCATCTAAAAGTTCAGGGAACATAGCCGGTGGAAATCGTTTCCTCTGATATCTCTTGATAATATTAATGCATGTTTCCTTTCAACAAAAAAAATACTATAAAGTATAAGGGATATAATGGTAAATACAATAAAGTTTAAAAAATCTTAATTTGGGAACCTAAATAGGGATAATATTCCTTGTGCTTTTTATTACGAGAATATCATGTGATATCCCTAATTAACATTAAAATATAAATTTTGGTCCACCTTCTTCATGAATATAAATTATGACCATTTTTTGAACTTAGGATCTAACTACCTCTTTCCCTCTTCTATTTTTTATCTATCACTCCTTGACTCGTTTTATTAACAATTGCTTCCCATTCAAAGTTTTTTTTTATCTTTTTTTTTTTTCAGTTTTTTTCAGTTTTTTTCTTTTTTTCTATCTTTTTTTTCTTATTTTCCAGATTTCTTTTTCTTATTTTTTCTGTTTTTTTTTTCAGATTTGTTTTCTTTTTTTTTTTTTTTCCAATTTTCTTTTTATTCTGTTTTTTTTTCAAGATTTTTTTTCCTTTTTTATATTTTCTAGATTTTTTTGTTAATTTCCAAATTTTTGTTTGGCTCTTCGTTTTTTATTTCGTTCTTCGTTTTTTTGTTTGCCGCTTTTTTTCTGATCAAGATTCGAGCGAGGGGAGCCGAAGGCCTTGAAGCGAGCCGAAGAAATCTAAATTATTATCCGACGTTTATCCTTATATTAGTAATCAGAGCAAAGGCGGAGCCGTAAAATCGGAGCCGAAGACGGAGCCGCAAAATAGGAGCAATATAACTTGGAATAATTGGAATATTCACCCCAAGAGTACCACGTCATAACTTGGAACATTTTGAACTAATTCGACAATTCGTTCCAAATGTACCAAATCTAGAATAATTGGCACTAATAAGGCTAAATTTGTACCAGATTTACTAGAACAGTTGGTACTAATAAGACTAAATTTGTATCAGATGTACCAAATGCCTCATACCCAGCCCGAACCGACTCGCGCCCGACCGCTTTGGACCCGACCTGTTCCGCATTTCATTAAGGGTATTTTTGTCCCAAACTGAAAAAATGGCCAAATTTTATATGGGTGGACCGGTACGACATGCCGAAAAATTTTCATACCGTATACCATACCGAAACTTTCGGTATGGAAAAAATCATATCGTTACCATATCGTACCTTTCGGTATACCGCTTTTCGACATACCAGAAATTTTGGTATGGAAAAAATCATACCGTTACCATATTGTATGTCAGTATATTGTATCCTGGTTTGGTATACCGAAATTAAATAATATACTAAAAATTAAATAATATATCGAAAAAATTAAATAATTGACATAAATGTTAGGTATTAATTTAGTTTTATTTATAAATTATACTCCCTCCGACCCCCATATTAATGCATAGTTTTGATGGACACGAGTTTTAAGAAAATCCTGGAAAGTGAGATGTAAGTGAAGAAAAAGTGGATGTAAGTGGATGGGGTCCCACATTATAAGGGTAATAAGTGAAAATGTTATTTCCTAAAATGGACTATGCATAATTATAGGGGACAGACGAAAAAGGAAAACTATGCATAATTATGGGGGTCGGAGGGAGTAATAATTATAATGTATTTTATATATATTATGAGATATATTAATTTACGATATGTACCGTTTCGATATATACCAACTTTTTGGTATGTACCGAATCTTCGGTATGGTACGGTAATATGACCAGAAATGACACATTATGGAAAATTGCGATGAAAAACAAGTGTGCTCAAATAGCTACCTGAGCTGCTCTCTTCTTCCTCTTCGTATTATTGGAACTACGTCCTGCATGTGCGTATCTCCCGTGGAATTCTGCAAGAAGAGGAATGCCGGGGGTGTTTTCCGACGAACCACCTCCGACGTCCAAGTTAGTTTTCTAGGTTTGTTTTTTAGAAGAAGGGAGTGAATGTAACAGCAAACAAGTAAGAGTAGAATCTGTCTGTAAAGTGGATATTTCTGATATATATATATACTCGTGGAATTGCTTGAGGGTGAAGCTATCTCATTATCGTATTTTCTGCTATGGTCTTTACACGCGCTATTCTTCCATTGGTTGAGGCGAAATGTACCTTCTGACAACACTGAACATGCATTAATTAAAGTGTCTTTTTTCGTCAGATGTGTAGCCAAGGAAGGGAGACCTCAGTGGGAGACCTCAGCACAAGATCTTATTGGAGCCCTCGCCACAGACCTACCGTGAGAGCTCATGAGAGACCTCGGGTAAGACTTTAACATAGAATTGCTGAGGATCTTCTTAATATTGTATTAAGGATAGCTTTCTCAGGTCTCTACGAGACCTGAGACGTTTTAAAGCTATATCATCTACTCCACCCTACTCTAGATTTCAGAGATCTTCTTTTGAAATTTAGAGTAAAATTCAGTAGCATCTTTAATAGCCAAGGTGTTATGGAGGAGACCTTCTTGTTTTGAATAAAATAACTGTCTTCTGTGACGTCAGCCATCAATCAAACATTATTTTATTGCTATTTTTGGGAAGTAGTGGGGGACTCTTCGGTTTTACCTTTTTTAACCCCCCCCCCCCCCTTTTCTTTCAACTCTTTTAATCTTATCTTCACTATTCTTTTTACTTTTACTTCACCTTCTTTCTACTATTGTGTGCAAATGGCAAAATCATCCTCCCGCTCAGATGAAGATACTGTTTCAGATCACCCAGAAACTCAAACCACCGTCGTGCCTCCTCACTCTCCATCTCACGCTGATTCTCATTCTGGGGCATTCTCTTATGCTCTAGAAGGAGGAGACTGCCACCAATCCACTCGCCGTTTGATGAACCCATAATTGTGTCCATCTTTTCTTGTGTTTTTCTTATGTTTTTAGTCTTTATCGAGTCAATATGTGTCTGGGAGGACACGCAAGTCGAGAGATAATGTGCAGAGAAGAACAGGTGGATGCTGGGCAAATCTGATGGAAAATCTGTTGTTGAGATGGCGATACAATGCGAATGGGCATAGGGCTGGAAGCTTGTAGCTGAGCAACATCAGAATATCCAATCTACAAGTCAGGAAGCACCTCTCCATATCCTTAAGCCAACAGATAGAGTACTCGGAGGAGTCAGGATCTTGGTCAAGACCGGAGGTAATTCAGGATGCAGACGATGAAGGGCAGGATGCGAGTCGGACCAGCAGTAGCAGGTTTTTCTTTTCCTTCAAGGAAGAGGATAAGGATTGGATCTTTCTTTCCTTATCCTAGCCGAGCCTAATCAAAGAAGATATCCTCCATGCAAGGAAAAAAGTATCGTGCATGCATGAAGAGAGAGGGCGGATGAGATACGCATGGAAGAGACCTTCATCAACAAGGAAACTTCCCTAAACCTTAATTTCCATCGCCTATATATATGGCCGACTCCATTGTGTATTACACGTTGATTTTATTATTAGTTCTGCATTCTAGGTTGAGAGAAAGGGAGGAAGAAACAAGTCCTACGAGCAATTTACTTTTATTTCGTATTTTTACTGCTTTAAGTTTAGTTTTTGGCGTGAAGCCAAGACCCTAGTTGCTGACTACGCTTTTGGGCAGCAACCCGTTTCCAGATTTATGATAAGTATATTTTTCTTTATTTGCTTTGTATTCTTATTTGCTATTATGTCTAGCTAAGTTTATCGTTTGGGTTGGATGTAGATGAAGTGATTCTAAATTACTCGTTCAAACTTGTGAGGTCTAATTGTGTTAGTTCGTTAATTGATTTTGTTCCCGAAACACTTAGGATTAATTCTAGACTTAATTGATATTGAAGTTGATTGATCACCATCTAGATATTGAGATTAAGTCATTAACAGAAATTAGGATTAACACGAGAGTGTCTTTCATGCCTAAGAAGGTAAAGGGTGTTGGAGAGCAGTCGGTATTGACCTACCTCTTGGCTGTCTTGGGTCTGTTTATTCTTAATGCCTGTTGGGAAGCATCGTTACTGAAGTGTCTTCGTGACTTTGCTGATCAAGAGAGGAGATCTAGCCTTCTGGTCAAGATCTGTAAAATTGATTAGACATAGGTTAAGTGTGTTAGCATTGTGACTTCGTGACCTGAGGGTGTTAACTAATCTTTGCCTTAAACCAAGTGATAAAATAAGTTAATTGAATATCTTTGCACCAATGAACGAGTAATGAGTAATTAGGATCATGAATTCGAAACCCAATCCATACTCTTTTGTTATTTGATATTGTTATTTGTTGAGTACAGGTTATTTAGATACTTTGTGACCAAAACCCTTTTGTTGAGCAACATCGGAAAAAACATATTACACCAGGTCCCTTGAGCAACATCGAGCAGAACAATGCAAGAAGAAGAGAGATCTGGAGGAAGGCGTCAACGAACCTTCAGAGTCACAGAGCTTGACAGACTATCAGGATACTGAGCAAGAAGTCGAATCTTGCTCAACAGCCAGTACATACAGTGAGAAGTCAACATCTAGTTTAGAAGCAAAAACATCAACAATCATGGCAGGAACACCGGAGAGAACCATCCGTCAGATCATGTTCCCTGACGACAAGGGAATCCGACCCTCAAGTATCCTGTTGCCCACCATCAGTGGCAATTGGGAGCTCAAGCACTTGCTGATACACATACTGCCCAAGTTCAGTGACCATCCTGGAGAAGACCCCCAAACTTATCTTCAAAACTTTGAAATGGCGATTAGCACAGTAAGGAACAATGCCACTACTACCAGGAACAATGGGGATAGACAAGTTGTTATGAACGATGCTGAAGTTATGAGGAATCAAGATGCTTCCCAAGACACCTTTCCTGACTACGTAAGGTTGCTCACGTTCCCGTTCTCACTTCTTGATGGGGCACGTGGGTGGCTTTACACCTTGCCAGAGGGAAGCATTGATACATGGAGAAAGATGCAGCAGGCCTTTCTTGACAAATACATACCCGTTGGCCGGATACAAAGTGGGAGGAATGCTATTTCATCGATCAATATGGGGGGAAATGAGTCATTATATGACTATTATGAAAGGTTCAAGAAGCTGTTGGCAAGATGTCCTCAACATCGGATTGAGAATATTGATTTGATCGAATATTTCTTGAAGGGATTAAGGGCATCAGAGAGGAAATATATAATTGCAGCGTGTGGAGGAGCCATAGTCGATCAACTACCATCTGAAGTGTTCAAAAAAATAGCCGCTATGGCTGAACAATCACGAGATGAAGATGATATCCCAAGAGGGGGGTATGAAGGCAGCAAAGGAAACCAAGACAACTTGGTCAGCACAATGAAAGACTTCATGACCAAGATGTCTGGCCAAATGGAGGATTTGAAGAAGAAGGTAGATGGCAAGGAAGTTCAAAGAGCTGTGAAGAGATGTGAAGTATGCCAGGCAACATATGTCACCTCAGAATGTCTTAGTTGGTTTGTGGAAGAAGGAAATGAGGTGAAGGCAATAGGTCAAAACCAGCAAGGTGGTGGGCAACAAAGGTTCCAGTATGGCAATAACAACAACTATGGCAACAACTACGGCTATAGACAGAATCAGCACGAGAACCTGAGGTATGGCAACAACCACTATCAAATGCCTCCTGCCCACCAACAACCGCAGCAGCCTGTTCAGCAGCAATATGTGCCTCCACCTCAACAACAGCCTCAACAGCAAAATAATTATGTGCCTCCACATCGAGAACCAGCAAAGACGGAGTTCATGAAGGAGACCATTGATAGGTTTACCAACGAGAACCAAAGGTTGAGGAGAGACTTCGAGAACTTCCAACTAGAAAGTCGAGGACAATCCAACAACCTTCAAGCTCAATTGACTCATATCAACCAAACCTTGTCGAGGTTGGTAGATGACAAGCCAGGAAGACTTCCTGCCCAGGTAGAGGTCAACAAGGAGCAAGTCAATGCTGTAACGTTGCGCAGCGGGAAGAATTTGCCAGAGATGTTGCCCAGGACCCAACCTAAGGAACCAACTCGAGTAGAGGAAACTAAAATGAGTTTAGGAGATATCAATGACATCTACGAGGAGTTGAAGGCAAAGCGTGAAGAAGGGATAAAGGCTAACAAGAACCCACTCTTTGATAATGAGGAGGATGAAGCCTTGTTTGATTACGTGAAGATAGAGAGATCTAAGCTGGGATTTGACAAAGATGACGTGAAGCTGGAATCTTTGAAGGCTGAGAAAGAAGCAGAGGCTTTGGCCAAGAGGACCGTTCCTCGCACTACTAAGGCCAAGATCCCATATCCAAGACGTTTTGCCCGCGATCGTGATCAGAAGAAGTTGGAGGCCATGATGGAGGTGTTCAAGAAAGTGGAGATCAACCTGCCATTGTTGATGGCATTACAATCTATGCCAAAGTGTGCAAAATTTTTGCGAGAGATGTGCTTAAAGAAGACTAAGTACCCAGATAATGCCCATTTCCATGTGGAGAATGTGTCAGCACTAATGAATTCCCATATCCCGACCAAGAAGAGGGATCCAGGCATGTTCGCTATCCCATGCACGATTGGTACTACGTCAATACCCAAGGTGATGCTTGATCTTGGAGCTTCGATAAATGTGATGCCAAGAGCCATGTTCGACGAGATGAGATTTGGACTTCTTTCTCCTACACGTGTTGCCATTCTATTACCAGATTTATCCACAGTCTACCCGGATGGAGTGTTGGAGGATGTGTTGGTCAAAGTGGGAGATCTTCTATTCCCAGCCGACTTCTATGTTCTTGACATGGGAAAGAAAGCAATTAAGAATCCAGTGATCTTGCTCGGGAGGCCATTCTTGAGGACAACATGTACCAAGATTGATTGCGATACTGGAAAAGTTGAAAGTCCAAGTAGCAGGAGAAGTAGTAGAGTTCGACTCTTACAGGCAAAATCAGGATGATGCCCTGGAACACCTCAACACCCTAAGTGCATGTGGAAAGCAAGTGAAGACATTGAATAGCTTAAGTTGTTTCGTAGAAGACAATGAAGATGCAATCCAGGCGGAATTCAACCTAGTTCAGGATCTTGACCAGGATCCTGATCAGCATGAGGATAATGAGGAAGAAGGTGCTCTGGTGCAATTCTAGGAAGGAGATGAGTACAAGAGTGAAGAAGATTTTTGGGAAGAATCAGTCTATGGACATAGTTTTGATACCACCGACCTGGACTACTCCACGGATAAAGATGAGGACCAAAATTTAGGGAACCAAGAACCCATTGATGAGTTTGATGAAGAACTTGAGGAGTTACCCCATGATGCGACTGAAGAGTTAGTAGAGGAATTTTGGCAACAAACAGTTATTGAGGAGGATGCCAGCTTACAAATTGAAGAAGATCTTGCCCAGAACGGAGAACCAGCAGATATGGAGGAATGTAGTTATGCAAGGATTCCGGGCAACATGCAGCCTCAGGGGTTCGAACCACTCAACATTCCTGAGTTGAAACCGAAGGGTAGATTGATGCATCCTTACAAAAAGCCCCTACATTGGATTTGAAACCTTTGCCCAAGCACCTGAAGTACATATATCTTGGTAAGAATGAGACCTTGCCCGTGATCATATCATCAGAGTTATCAAGCATGGAGGAGGTCAGAGTTGGAGAGGTGCTGAGCAAGTACAAGGAGGCATTAGGGTGGATGTTGGCTGACATCAAGGGCATTAACCCTTTAGACTGTGTTCATCACATTTTGCTTGAGGAGGATGCTGACCCCGTACGAGATCCACAAAGAAGATTGAATCCAGCCATAAAAGAAATAGCGATGAAAGAGATACTCAAGCTTCTTGACTTGGGGATCATCTACCCCGTGTCTGACAGCTGGTGGATGAGCCCTGTGCACGTGATGCCCAAGAAGTCAGGAATTCAAGTTGTTGAGAATGACAAGAACGAGATGGTGGCCACGAGACTACAAACCGGATGGCAAGTGTGTATAGACTACCGAAAGCTCAACCAAAAGACGAAGAAGGATCATTTTCCTTTGCCCTTTATCGACGAGATGCTTGAGAGGTTAGCCGGTAATGACTACTACTGCTTTCTTGACAGTTATTCTGGTTACATGCAGATCTGGGTTGCTGACGAGGATCAAGGCAAGACCACATTCACGTGCCCGTTTGGCACTTTTGCATATAGGAGGATGCCGTTCGGATTATGCAATGCACCAGGGACATTCCAAAGGTGTATGATGCACATTTCTCAGACCTTCTTGAAGAGTGTATCGAAGTCTTCATGGACGACTTTACTGTCTACGGCAAGACCTTCGAATCATGCCTCAACAACTTGGATCGAGTCTTGAAGAGATGTGTTGAGAAGAGCCTTGTGTTGAACTATGAGAAATGCCACTTCATGGTAAGAGAAGGAATCGTTTTGGGGCATGTTATTTCAGGAAAAGGTATTGAGGTGGATAAGGCCAAGATCGACATTATTGCTAAGTTTCCCTACCCAAGATCGGTGAAGGAATTAAGAGGATTCCTTGGGCATGCTGGATTCTATAGAAGATTTGTCAAGGACTTTGCCAAGATCGCCCAACCAATGACGAGATTACTTCAAAATGAAATACCTTGGGAGTTCGATGAGGATTGTAAGAAGGCATTCCATGCCTTGAAGGAGAACTTGATCACTGCCCCCATCATCCAACCTCCGGATTGGGGGATGCCTTTTGAGTTAATGTGTGATGCCAGTGGTTATGCCGTAGGAGCAGTTCTTGGGCAAAAGCGCGGAAAGGAGAGCTATGTCATCTATTACGCATCCAAGACGTTGAACCCAACCCAATGCAACTATGCCACCACGGAGAAGGAGTTGTTGGCCATTGTCTTTGCCTTTGAGAAGTTCAGATCCTACTTGCTTGGAGGCAAGACCATAGTGTATACGGACCACGCGGCGCTGAAGTACTTATTAAGCAAGAAGGAGTCCAAGCCAAGATTGATTAGATGGATTCTTTTGTTGCAAGAATTTGACATCGAGATCAAAGACAAGAGTGGTGCCCAGAATCAAGTTGCCGACCACCTAAGTTGAATTCTCCAGCCAGACGATGGGGTGCCGATCAAGGAGACCTTTCCCGACGAGCATCTGTGTCTTGCCCAAGATGAACCATGGTATGCTGATATCGTGAATTACTTGGTGACTGGAGAAATTCCCTCAGATCTTGGGCGTTAGCAGAGGAACAAGCTTAAACACGAGAGTCATTTTTAAATTTGGGACGAACCATATTTATGGAGGGAATGTGCAGATAAGATAATAAGGAGGTGTGTCGAAGATAAAGAGCAAAGAAGCATTAATGAGCATTGCCACAACAAGGAGTGTGGAGGACACTTTGGGCACCAACGTACTGCAAGGAAGATTTTGGAGTGTGGTTTTTATTGGCCAACATTGTTTAAAGACTGTTACGAGTGGGTCAAGATGTGCGAGAAATGCCAAAGGGAAGGCAACATCACAAGAAGGAACGAGATGCCCATGATCCCGATCTTGCCCGTGGAAGTGTTCGATATATGGGGGATGGATTTTATGGGACCATTGCCGAGTTCCAAGAGCAACAAGTACATCATATTGGCAGTGGATTATGTCTCAAAGTGGGTAGATGCACGTGCTTCATACAAGGATGATTCAAAGGTGGTTTCTCATTTTTTGAGAACTCAAATTTTCAATAGGTTTGGTGTACCTCGAGCTATCATTAGTGATCAAGGTTCTCATTTTTGCAACGCGACTGTGACCGCCTTGTTCAAGAAATATGGAGTTACCCATCGCGTATCAACAGCTTACCACCCACAAGCCAATGGACAAGCGGAGTTGTCCAATAGAATAATCAAGACGATCTTGAGGAAGACTGTGGGCACAACAAGAAAGGATTAGAGTATGTGCTTGGATGATGCCTTATGGGTGTATAGGACTGCCTTCAAAACACCTTTTGGCATGTCTCTTTATCGCATGGTCTATGGCAAGAGATGTCACTTGCCCGTGGAGCTGGAACATCGAGCACATTGGGCTGTTGCCCAACTTAACCTCGACTGGAATGAAGCAGGTGAATCAAGGAAGCTCGAGATCCAGGAACTCGACGAGATTAGACTCCAAGCCTATGATAATGCCGGTCTATACAAGGAAAGGATAAAGAAGACCCACGACCTCTTGATTAAAGAAAAGGAGTTCCATTTTGGACAACAAGTGCTGCTCTATCAAACTCGGTTCAGGCTATCTTCAGGGAAGCTCTCGACCAAGTAGGCAGGACCTTATGAAGTACAAGCTCAATTCCCAAATGGAGCTGTTGAGATCAAGCCCAAGAACGGGAAGATTTTTAAAGTTAATGGCCAGCGCTTGAAGGCCTATCTTGGGCAAGAACAATTTGTTGAGGGGGAACCATCTGGATTTCCTGTCTAGGAGGACCTCTGACTTTTAAAGAGGGGGGTGTTGTGCCCAAGACCTTAAACCAGGCACTGTCCAAGAGGCAACCTGGTTAGTTTTAAATTTCTCGTTATTTCTTTTCTTTTATTCTTTATTTTCGAAAAAATATGAAAATTCAAAAAATAAAAAATAAAAAATTATGAGAAATCCAAAAAAATTAGTGTAGATTAGCTAGTTTATGTTTTAAGTATTTTATTTTACACATTTTATGATCGAGTCTAACCATAAGGGGAAGTTTGTTTCCGGAGTGTATTTGTGTTTTTAAGTGTGCAGGAGATGTTAAGCAAGATGCAGGTTGTAGATCAGGATCCACTCTAAGGGAAGGAACTGTGGGAATGGAGCAAGGTTTTTTTGGGCAAGAGCTAAGATGTTGGTCAACAACGGTTGAGGCGGTTACTGTACCCCTAAAACTACGCGCCCTTTAAAACCACCCTACCACGTCTATACCCCCACTACCCTATTTCAAATTCAAGTCTGCAACCTCTCATCTTCTCACTTCTCTCTCTCCATCAAAACTCCCAAATTTCCTACAATGGTGTCTACTCGTCCCAAAAATAAACTCAACAAGATCCCTGCTGGAACCAACATCGACCTCACCACTGAACACCCCACTACCACCACTACAAAGCCCAAAATCACCACCAAGAGAAAACTACCTATGGAACCCGCCAACCCTTCTGCCGACCAACACCCAGAAATCACAATCGGAACTACCGTACCTAAAAGCTCGCCGGTCGACGCCACGCTTCTGATGAGCGACGAAAACCCTAGCTTGATGGAAGAGGCGGAGAAGCAGCAGGAGGAGGAGACGCAATCGAAGCAGGTTTTCGAGAAAGAGGAGTTAGAGGAAGAAGCAGAAGAGGAGGAACATGATGGCGAGGATGAAGAAGAAGAGAAAGGTGATGAGGGAGAAGGCGACAACGATGATATGAATGAAGCCATTGACGCAGTGGCGGCGACGCTGGCAGCGGAGACGTTGGTGGAGGCGAAGACCAAGGCTAAGGAAAGTCCGGCGAAGAATAAGGAAGCCAAGGTGGCTAAGAAACGCCCTCACGGTGGCGAGGGGACGCCGCGAAGAAGCACAAGTCTGCTGCTTTGGACGCCGGGTCTTTTCAGCCGTTGATTTCGAAGGGGACGGCTGTCAGCGAACGAGAGGATGAAGGGGACGATGTTGAGAAGGAAGGGGACGATGAGCAGTCTACCCCAGCAAGTGGAAAGAGCAGGAAGAAGATGAGGGGTCCTACAGTGATGATGTGTAGGAAGCCCAGAGAGTGGAAGGTGACTGCGCCCAGGGTTCTCGACTTCAAACTCTACAAGAACCTGGGTGTTGCCCAGGAAGTTAGGAAGCTGTTTGAAGGGATAAGCTGGAGCAAGTTCTTGGAGTGGCCTGTGGAGGTTTATGAGGAGCAGGTTAAGTAGGTGTACAGCACGGTGGCAATAACAAGTGATCCAGAGAATGGGGTGAGCATGATCTCCTTCTCGCTGTTGGGCGAGAAGTATGACTTTCAAGTTAGTGCCCTTAATCAGATTCTGGGAATGGTGAGTTTGAGAGACTTGGCCAAAAAGGAGTTCATGGAGGCCAAGACTAAGGTGCCACCCCCAGGAGATGTGGCTTATGAGGAGCAGTGGAAGGAGACCGGGAATGGAACGCCGTACTATGGGGTCAACAACAAGGGAACCGAGCTGAAGACTCACGCCCTTAGGCTTTGCCATCGCATCCTGGCCTACAACTTGTATGGCAAGAGCGATAGTGGCAACATCTTGAGCAACAAGGAGCAGTATTTACTGTGGTGTATGCACACCAAGACCAGGGTCAACTTTGCGGCGTTCCTTGGTGAGCAGCTCAAGACGATTCTAGTGAAGCAATCTCTGGGATGCACTTGTGGCCATGTTGTGACAGCCTTTGCGCATGGAGTCGGGGTCTACGGTGAGCTGAAAGGGAAGCCGTTGATGGTGGTCAGCAAGCTGGGAGAAGCTACCTTGAAGAAGATGAACGACATTGAGATAAGGAATGGCAGATACGTGTTTGTTGAGCACGATAAACCAAAATCCACTAGGCTACCACCCTTGGGCAAGAAAGAGGAGGCAAGCACCAGCGCAGCGGTGCTGCCCAACAATGGGATCGAGACCAGACTGGCCAATGTGGAGAGGTTGTTGACCGAGATCAGGGATGCCCAGCTGGCATTCTTTGCACACCAAGGATTCAGGTATCCACCTGAATCTTCTCTTTGATTTGTGTTCCTCCCCTTTTATGTTAGTTTAGGTTTTTATTTTTCGTTTTTGTGTTTTATTGTTGAGTCTTGTTTTGTGTTATTTAGTATCTTGTTGTTCGAGAGGGCGATTTTACTGTCTTCACCCACAATTTGCCCAGCAAATTGTGTGGTGAAGACCTTATTTCTTTCTCAGTTGTGTGAGTTAATATTTGTTGAGTCAGTTTGTTTTATGTTTGTTTGTTGCCCAACATTTCACCCACTTTGCCTAAGGCAAAGTGTGTGGGTGTTGGGGTGTCAGTTTGTGTTTCTAAAGTGTGTTTGTGTTATTGATCAGCATGTTAGCATGAAAGTTGAAATAGGTTTATAGATGATGCCGTATGTAAGTAGGTAGGACGGAATGAGATATTGGGCATTAACTGTGAGGATTTGAGCTTTTGAAATGCTTTATACATATGCAGCATTATTCTTTCTTGTGTGATAATGATCAGTTAACATGTGTTGATCTAGAACTTGCCTGCATCTCTTAATTAAAGCTTTATGTAACTTAGTTGAACTACTTAGATGAATTAGGCAATTTTTGTTTAAAGAAGCCCATAGCCTAAAAATTCCCTACCTTGACTTTTATCCTTTGACTAGCCCCCTTGAGCTTGATGATAATTCTTTCTAATCACTTATAGAGCCTGAATTTTAAGCCGTCCCAGTCAAGAACTCCGGTTTAGAAGAATAAGGGATGAAAGGAAATGTTGGGAAGCACTTACTGGGCATTATCACCTATTATAGAAATGTTGGGTTAAAAAAAAAAGGAAAGAAAAAAAAAGAAAAAATAATAAATAAGGAAAAAATAAATCCAGAAAAGAACAAGTGTGCTAGATGAGGAGGAGTAAGAAATTAAGGGCAGTGTGTTGCTCGAGAACCTAGTTCTTGACTTAGCAAGTTCCTAAATCTTCCTACCTTTTTGCCTTAAAGCCGTATTACAACCCGTTAAAGACCTAAGGATAAGTAGTTTGGTTTTGTTCAAAGAGGTAGAGATGTAGAGGGTAGGCAAGCCTACGGAGAAACTTTGTTGATGTTGATCAAGAGCGTATACACTTAACCTTATACACTTGAGAGATGAGTGCTGGTAAGGATATCCATGTTGCCCAATAACTTTATCTTGACCTTTTTGATGGCAATATCTGTTTACATATCCTGTTTTGACTAACATGTTGATGAGCTGATCTTTTGAGTCTGTGTTTTCTGTTTTGTCTTTTCTGTGTTTGAGTCTTGGGTAAGTTGCAACCATACGCTTGAGGGCAAGTGTAATTCAAGTGTGTGGGTGTGATGAACCCATATTTGTGTCCATCTTTTCTAGTGTTTTTCTTGCATTTTTAGTCTTTATCGAGTCAATATGTGTCTAAGAGGACATGCAAGTCAAGAGATAATGTGCAGAGAAGAACAGGTGGATGCTGGGCAAATTCGATGGAAAATCTGTTGTTAAGATGCGATACGATGCGAATAGGCATAGGGCTGGACACTTGTAGCTCGGCAACATCAGAATATCCAATCTACAAGTCAGGAAGCACCTCCCCATATCCTTAAGCCAACAGATAGAGTACTCGGAGGAGCCAGGATCTTGGTCAAGACCGGAGGCAATTCAGGATGCAGACGATGAAGAGCAGGATGCGAGTCGGACCAGCAGTAGCAGGTTTTTCTTTTCCTTCAAGGAAGAGGATAAGGATTGGATCTTTCTTTCCTTATCCTAGCCGAACCTAATCAAATGAGATATCCACCATGCAAGGAAAGAAGTATCGTGCATGCATGAAGAGAGAGAGAGCGAATGAGATATGCATGGAAGTGACCTTCATCAATAAGGAAACTTCCCTAAACCTTAATTTCCATCGCCTATATATATGGCCGACTCCATTGTGTATTACACGTTGATTTATTATTAGTTCTGCATTCTAGGTTGAGAGAAAGGGAGGAAGAAACAAGTCCTACGGGCAATTTACTTTTATTTCGTATTTTTACTGCTTTAAGTTTAGTTGTTGGCGTGAAGCCAAGACCCTAGTTGCTGACTACGCTTTTGGGCAGCAGCAACCCGTTTCCAGATTTATGCTAAGTATGTTTTTCTTTATTTGCTTTGTGTTCTTATTTGCTATTATGTCTAGCTAAGTTTATCGTTTGGGTTGGATGTAGATGAAGTGATTCTAAATTACTCGTTCAAACTTGTGAGCTCTAATTGTGTTAGTTCGTTAATTGATTTTGTTCCCGAAACACTTAGGATTAATTCTAGACTTAATTGATATTGAAGTTGATTGATCACCATCTAGATATTGAGATTAAGTCATTAACAGAAATTGGGATTAATACGAGAGTGTCTTTCGTGCCCAAGAAGGTAAAGGGTGTTGGAGAGCAGTCGGTATTGACCTACCTCTTGGCTGTCTTGGGTCTGTTTATTCTTAATGCCTGTTGGGCAGCATCGTTACTGAAGTGTCTTCATGACTTTGCTGATCAAGAGAGGAGATCTTGCCTTCTGGTCAAGATCTGTAAAATTGATTAGACATAGGTTAAGTGTGTTATATTGTGACTTCGTGACCTTAGGGTGTTAACTAATCTTTGCCTTAAACCAAGTGATAAAATAAGTTAATTGAATATCTTTGCACCAATGAACGAGTAAAGAGTAATTAGGATCATGGATTCAAAACCCAATCCAAACTCTTTTGTTATTTGATATTATTATTTGTTGAGTGCAGGTTATTTATATACTTTGTGACCAAAACCCTTTTGTTGAGCAACATCGGAAGAATAGATTACACCAAGTCCCTTGGGTACGATCCCACTTGCCTCTGACTACTACCTTGTTGGGCAAGAGGAGTTTATAAATATTATTTGTACGAAGTGTGTGACAACAATGCTTCGTCACCGCTCTCATCGCATTGCCCTATAAAATCCTCCTTCCCCGACACATACATCTGGGCCGAAGATAGTGGTGGATATAGTGGAGGAATCTGCCTCTCCTCAGAAAAGCATCAGGATCCTGGGTCCCAACCCCCAGAGGTTGCCACTTCTTTTCAAACGGAGGATCATACCCCTCGTCTTTACGCTCCCGATGCCATTACAGGTGAATCCTCTTTAACTGATGATGAACTATCCTTAGTGAAATCTTGGTTACAATGTGATGACTCCTTCGAAGTAAGACTACCCGAAGTATATGAGCGACCACACTTATTAGATTATCCCGTTGTAGCCTTTTGGTACCACTAAATAGAAGCTGGTTTGCAATTTCCTCTGCCAGAATTTGTTGTTAAAGTCTTTGACCTTCATAGTCTGTGGCCTAACCGCCTTCTCCCCTCTTCCATCAATATACTTCTTACTTTTTATATACTACTTCGAGGAAATGGAGGTCATCCCACTCCATCCCTATTCCAGGCTGTTTACAACATGAAACATTTTGACAATTTCTACTACATAAGTGCCAGACCAAAGGGTCCCGCTCAGCACTTATGTGTGCCCCGTAGTTTAGGGAAAGAGTGGAAGAGCAAATACTTCATTGTTACACCCAAGAGTGGGCAATAGCCTTTTTCATATGGCCAATGGCAAGAACTCCGGCTGAAAAAACCTCGTCCGGTCATCAAAGACATATCTACTATTGAACGCAAGGCGCTAATTAAGTTGTCCGAGAAGGCTCAGTTGAATGCCTTCAAATTCAACTCCTTTCTGACTAATTTCTCAGTTTTTTTTTTCTTTGAACTGGCCCCTCGCGGAGGGTGCTTCTTTAAGCTCGAGGGTGGGTTACACATGTCCCCCTTCTACCTCTCATTTGACTGTTTTGTTTTACTTTTTTACTTATACATCCTTCATTTTTTCTACAGAAATGCCCTGGATACAAGATGTGAAACTCTCCGGTGATGATGAGTTTGACTTCGACATTCTACTACAAGAACAAGCCAGTAAAGAGTTACAAGGTACCAATCCTGTGGATATCCCTACTTTTGCGCCTCCACCTCCTCCGCCTGCTCCTCATGCCCAGAGTGTTGCCCTTGTTCCCCCAGGCAATCATTCCAAGCTAAAAGCGGGGAAAACTGCTGCTAAAGGGATTTCCTTCAAAGACTGCAGCCTTGAAGAGCTCCCTCTCACTGAGCTCCCTTTTACTGGGGGCAAAGGCAAAGAAAAAATGGATCAGAGTACTAAACGCAAGAGACCTTTCCCTACTAAACCTCCCACTGGAGCGTTCAAAAAAACCAAGCAGACTCCCAGCCTTGAGGGCTCTCCACCTCCATCCACTGACTCTCTCGGATATGTGTTCAAGGGTCAAACTTCCAGCTCTCTGCGCCAGCTTCCTGTCCCAGAGTGCCTCTCTGTAATACCCCGATCTTTTATAAGTCTTTAAGTTCATCTTAATTGAGTTTATGAGCTTAAATGTGTGCTCTTGTATGATAAAATTTCCAAGAAAATAAATTTTCTTGCAAAATTACCAAAATACCCTTGAGCGTTGTTACGTGATTTCGCTTGTTTCGGTTATCCGAATTGAATGTGTGAAAAATTGATTGAGCATGAGTATGTGAGTTTGAGCTTGAGTTCGAATTTCGGAAAGTTCTGAGGAAATTCATTTTTCAGTGAATAGTAACCGACGACGAGAATTCACTATTCACTGACTATTTCTGAATTTCATCAAATTAGTGTATTTTGAATCTAGAATTTATTCTAAGACCATTGGTGCACATTTGAGAATTTTCTGAGTTTGTTTGAATCGAGTTTGAATTTTATTTCTTTGTGGAAACGAATATGAATAGTAACTTTTTACATTTTCTTCGTTATTTGGAATTTTGATCCGAAACTTGGATTCCTAGTATCCTTGATTTATTTAGTGATTTTAGAGACGAAGTAGAGAGAATTCCGATGTCGACGTGAGTTTTAAATTGTTTGAGAGTTTAATGAGAAATTAGGGTTAAATTGCACCGGATAACTTTTTCTTTCGGAGAAAATTATATCGCGTTTTTGACCACCGGGTGCAACTAAAATTTCAAAGATTCCCTATTACTCTCTCTAATAAATCTTGCCGACATCCCTCTCTCTCTCATTCTCTCTCGTTTAATTATCTCTCTCTTAATCATTTCTCTATTGGAAATATCTTTCCAAATAATCTCTCCACACACTCTCTCTCTACTCTCTCTCCCACCCATCTCTCTCATCTCTCTCTCTCGGCATTATACACACACACACACACACACTCCATTGAAGAACAAGCTTCAAGCTTCAAGATCTCCAAGAAGATCACTTCCGAGCATCCATCGATTGATTCGTTAAGGTATTTGTAATCCTCTCGTCTTGATGATCAATTTAAGACTAGGATTCATCCATTTCATTTCTTATTGAATATCAGAAGCTTTGTGCCATTAGAGGAGCTCGATTTTTAGCTTGATTCGGAGCTTCAAATTATGTGGATTGAAGCCCTTTGATCGATCCACCTTTCAAGAGTTAGTAAGTTCTCTTAATTCTTGCAAGAAATCCCTTTTTTCTTCCCTCTTTTAATCGATCAAAATGATCTTCCCTTCAAGGAAATCGAAGCCTCTCTTTCTAGCTTGAATCTTTGATCATTTGAGTGACTTTTATGCAAGAAAATAGGAGATAAAAATCAATTTAATCTTCCCCTATAAATCTGCCGAAATTTATGATTTAGGGTGGAGTTTTGATTTTTGTTTTTGTTTTGAGCATGATCAATATGTGTTCATACCGAGAATTTATCTAAATCTAAGAAAATCTAAGAAATACATATATGTATGAGAATTTAAGGAGAAAATCTAAGAAATACATATATGTATTCATACCGAGAATTTTGAGGAAAATTAGGTGTTTTATGTTAATGATTCAAGCATGATTTGAGTGATGGATTTGTGTTTTTGATTATGATCTAAGAGTTTTGATGCATGAGATTGGATGAAGAAAATAATGAAGTTTATATACATGTGAGGACCGAAAATTTTGATGAAGAATTTAAGAATTTGTTGTTAATGTTTTTAGTTAGATTTGAAGATGGAAATTTAGATAAATGATGATAAGAAATAAAGAAAAGGAAGAAAGAAATTAATTGTTATAACTTTCTTAAGAAAAACCAAAAATTTAGTAAGGATGAAGATATGGTGTTCTTGAAGAAAGTATGATGTTCTTGATGAAGTTCTTGATGTTCTTCATGATATTCTTAAGGAAGAAGATGATAATTTGATGATATGTGGATAGATGATGCATGATTTGATGGAATAGAAAGTATTAAAATAAAAAGAAATAGAAAAATGAATTTTTAATGAATTTTAGGAATTTTCATTAATTAATTTCTAAATTAAAAGTGATGATCAAGTTTCATAGTTCTTGATAATTCATATTAGATTTGATGAAAGTGATGAATCGATGATGAAGATGAAGTTAAATCAATTGGAGTTTCTTCTCGAAATTTTTGAATTCGAGTTAAAACGAAGAAGTTGTCGAAAATCGAGTCGTTAATGGAAAAATCGAGTTTAAATAATAAGAAATGAGAAATAATGTAAAGAAATTAAAATGAGAAGAATAATCGAGTTAATTAAAAATAATTAGACGTCATTAGAATCTTTTTATCGAGTTAATAAGCTTCCGAGCAATGGCACATTTTACGAGAAAAAGACGAAAACTTTATTTAGTAAAATTAATATTGAATTTTAATTTACTATTAAATGATGAGAGTTATGAATTATTAAAAGAGAAATGAAATTAATTTCATAAAAGTTTAATAATTTATATTTTCTAGAAATCGAGCAGAGTCGAGTTAGTATAATTGAATAACCGAGTCTTGAATGATTAACCGAGTTTATAATTATGATTAAATAATTAATTTAATCTTCTAGAATTTTCTAGAATATAGTATTATTATATTTGGAAAATCTTTCTTTTTCCAAATAATTATTGAAGTTGATAGTTTACGTGTTTGTGAATGTTCGATTCTTGATCTGAAAGCTTGTTTGTGAATGATTTGAGAAGTTAGAACTCGAGAATTAATTTCATAATTATCTGAGTTCGTTTAACTTGAGAAATCGAGAAAAACGAGACGTGTGATGTGAATAGTAACTTTCTGTCTTATGTGAAATATTTTTTTAATAAAATATTAATAAAATATTTAGATATATATATATTTTTTTAAAAAGTCAAGTACTTGAGTTCAGAGTGTGTTGGTTTAGTACTTGAATAGAATCGAGAAGCTGAGAAGAATCGAGTTAGATAAGTCGAGATAAGTTGAGAAACCCGAGTCATTTATAAGTCCTTCAGCCAAGCGTTATAATTCGTTTATCGTTTCCGAGAAATAGAACTCGTCCTTACAAGACTGTTAACCTTGAAGGAACGAGTGAAATTCGATAGTAAGAAGTGAGTGGAGTCCAGAAGTAAGAAGCGAGACGAACCGAGGTATTCCGAGCCAAATCACCGGATGTCAGGTGGGCTTTCTAAACCAAAACTCAACAATGAATGCACAATTTATTTTTAAATGTGCGCTTTTATTTAAAGTTAATTGACTTGCCTGTGTTTTTATATTTTGGTATGTAATCCTCTACGTGTTAAAGTTATTACAAGTCCTGTGGACGCACGGGATAAAAGGTCCTGTGGACGCACGGGATAAAGGTCCTATAAGATATGGAATAATGCATGCATTAGTTTAGGTGACCGTGAGCCTTGTTACAGTCTAGCCGGTCGTAAAGTAACTGTGAGCCATGCTTCGGTTGGGCCAGTTATGTAAAGACTGTGAGCTTTGCTTTGATTGGGCCGGTCACGGTATTCGAGAAGAAGGCCTACTTCTCGACACCAAAAGAATATGAGATGTGTAGAAGGATTCGTACCCGAGGAAATGGCTAGCCGATTTCAGAAAAACAAACGAAAAATGTTTTAAGCTGCCACAAGTTGAAAATTCTTTTAAACAATTATACCTAACGCTTGTGGTGCAGCTCAGGAGGCAAGTTCAATTATATAGCTCTATCGAGCGAGTTTTCAAAATATTTTGGCATGTGTTCACTGAGTACGAAGTACTCACGCCCTGCATGTTATTTCTAAAATGTGCAGGTTAGCTCGGATGAGGAAGGATGCGGTGTGCTTGGGGTGACTCGTTGCGATCCGCCTTCTAATTAAATGTTTAAGTTTGAGGTTATGTGTCTTCACACATATAATCTTGGGATTTTGAGTCGATGATTATAGTCCGCTGCAACTCATCATTTTAAAATAACTTAGCCTTGCATGCCCGGTCCCTAAAAGATGAAAGAGCCCGTGAGCTCAAGTAATTTCTTAAATTCTTTCTGAATTCCACCTAAAATTCGCTGGAATCATCTAACGTTTCATCGTATTCCTTTCACCACCACTTGACGATTAAAAGTTAAAATTTGGCCCACTTACTTTGTGAACGCAACATTTATTGATGACCAAACCTAATCCTTTGAATGGTTCGATTCCAAAATCTTGACAAAAGTCCGTTTCTTGAGAAATCATTAATTGATATTCTACATTATTTGTGAACATGTTTGGTTATTGATGTTAATCTTAAATTGTCGAGCATGTATCTTTGAGTAAAAGATCGTTGATCCACCTCACTGCCCCTTGTATTCTAGTAGTTTCAATACCCTAGGATTCGAGCTGTGACACTCTCTCTGCTGCAAGCACTTCCTCCATCTGAAGAAGATGCCAGGAGCAAACCTCCTTCTTTGACACAGCTCCAGGAGGATAGTGCTCACTGCCTGATACAGGTATTCTTTTTTGACCTTGCTTTACCAGCACTGTTTGCTTTTGTTCTTCTTTTAACCATCTATTTTTCCTTACCCCTAGCTGATTGGTGCCCATGGAAGGCTATTGCAATTTAAGGATGATTCCCGGGAGTAAGAGCTTGAAAAGCTGAGGAACGCTCTAGTGTCCTACAAAGTGCAACTGCAAGAGCTGTCCAAATCGCATGAAGAACTACAATTGCAGAATCATGACATACTCAAAGCTAGCCATCAATTGTCTCTGGCCAATGAAGATTTGAAGAAGAAAAGCCACGAGCTATCTCAATCCTTGGAGAAGATGTCATCCTTCACAGAAGAAAATGCTTCCCTAAGCTCCGTAAATGCAGATCTCAGTCATCAACTTAACCACACTACTCGAAAGCTCACTGAGGTTGAGAATCTTCTTCATGCTGCTAACCTCTCATACGAGTCGGGCTATGCTGATGGGCTTTAAGAATGCCGCAACCTGATACTGCGAACCTCTATGGGTCAACGAGCCTTGCAAATCCTCCACGAGGGTATCCTGGAAGCTTACAAAACTTCTCCCGAATACCTGATGACCATTCGCCAGGATATTGCCTTTTTGGCTAAGAGATGTGGTATCACTATACTCGTTAAAGCTCGCACCATGGGTTTTCAAGATCCTCTTGATGTGGATCCTATAGTGAAGCATTTACCTTTACCTCCTTCGTTCAAAGGTGATCCTACCATTCCTCTTGGCAATCAATGGTGGCTCCCCGTGATGCGTACAGCTTTTGAGGCTCTCGCTGCCTCTTGTGACCTCACTGAGGCTTTCTCTAATCCTCCTAAGCCCCTCTATGACTGATTTCCCAGGGACTTCAGCCTGCCTACTACTTATCAGGGTACATTCTTTTACATACCTTCCACAATCGCTTTTGAGAGTACATAATGTTAACAATTCCCTTTCCACTTTAGATGCTCCTCCTATTGGTGAGACCTCTCAAGCACCTAGTACTACCTCAAAAAATGCTGACAATCCCTCCAAGGCTATGGATGAAGATCCCACCGATTATCTGGCCTAATTTCTATTCTTATGTTAATTTCCAAACATTGTTACTTTGTGTATAACTGCTAGAGCTTGACTCTTTTACTCTGCCTATTCTTTAGACAATTAGTACTCCATCTGCTACTATTTGCCTGTTTTTGGCAATCTTTTGCTATTACCTGCTTCTGACAATTTCCATTTTGTTTTGCATTTTCATGCCATTTTATTTTGCATTTTCATGAGGCTGAGACCCCCTTAGGGGTGTAGAGTACGCCCCTACTCCCCCCTGCTCTATATGGTTTCACTTTTCTTGTTAAACCATTTAGAGTACTTTATTTATTTATTCCATTTCATAACCACGAGCATAACCAGGTTTTCTGTTTTAAATCATTCATAAAAAAATTCTTCTTCTTTTTCTAGTTAGAATTAAACAAAACTTGCTCTAAGCAAGCTCCAACTCTAATAACACATATGTCTTAAAAATAGAAAAACAACTTCTCAGCCTTTATTTACTTGCAACTAGTTCTTTGCGTGCTCTTACAAGAATACTTGTCTAGTTGTACAAGTTTTCTATAAAAATGAGGGTATAGAGACCTGGCACATAGGTTCTTCCCCTTACGACAAACTTTCAAAAACCTCACTATTAAAAAATAGATAAGGAATAAAATCGTAGCACTAAACATAGTACTTTTTCAGATTGCTTATATTCCATGGCCTAGGCTCCATTTTTCCCTTGTGATCCATTAGTTCATACGCACCACCAGCCAGGACTTTAGTCACTACAAAAGGTCCCACCAAATTCGGCTCGAATTTCTTTATAGGGTACATTGTGTCAGCTTTCTTAAGCACGAGGTCCCCCTCTTCAAGCTTTCTGGGTCTCACCTTTCTATCATATACAGCCTTTATTCGAGCTTTATAGTCAAGAGTTCTGTGGTGAGCTCTCTTTTGAGCTTCTTCAATCAGGTCCAAACTTTCCATTCTTAGTTCTCCATTTACCTCCTCATATAAGTTAAGACTCTGTGCGTTGGGACCTCCATTTCCACTAGCATGACAATATCTGCACCATATACCAGATAGAAAGGTGACTGCCCCGTGTCTATCCTTTGGCCAGTTCTATATGCCCACTGTACCGAATTCAATTCTTCCACCCACTGAGACCTTTCTTTCTCTAGTCTTGCTTTTATGCCATTCACTATGGTCCTATTAGTGACCTCCACCTGTCCGCAGGTCTCTGGACGGACTACAGGAGCAAACCTTTGCTCGATCCCTCTAGTTTTGCACCACGCCCGGGTTTTCTTACCAAAGAATTGTGTGCCATTATCTGATACCAGCACCTTTGGTAAACCGAATCTGCAGCAAATGTTCTTCTATAATAACTTTATGATGCCTTCTTCCATTATTGAGGATAGGGGCTCTGCTTCCACCCATTTACTGAAATAATCTATAGCCACTATGATATGGCATTTCTTCCCTACTGCTATTGGCAGCTTCCTTACCAGATCGATGCCCCATTTATCAAAGGAGCACTCAGAGTACTGAACTCCTAATTCTTCTACTGGCCTATGGATCAGCAATCCATGTCTCTAACACTTTGGGCATTTCCTCACAAACGCTTCCGCATCCTTTTTCAAATGGGGCCATTAGTACCCGGCTCTCAGCACGCGTCTAATTAGGTCTCGATATCCTGAGTGACACCCTGCTCTACCTTGGTGTATCCCTTCAATCATCTGGAGGCCTTCCTCTTCAGTCACACATCTAAGCAGCGGTTGTGAGAGAGCTCTTTTAAACAGGCATCCTCCTACTATGCAGTACTTTGCATATATTCTTCTTTTTGCAGCTCCCACTCCCTCCTTCAGCTCTCATGTCCTCAGGAAGTGTAGAATAGGAGCTCTCCAATCACCCCTTTCTTCTATCTTCTTAACGTTTCCTGCTGTTTACTTGGATGCTATCCTCAACAACGTTATCCTATCAGGGATCACTTCTCCCACCGAGCTTGCTAATCTGGCTAAGTGGTCTGCCTGAGTATTGAGATCTCTAGACACTTGCTCTACTTTCAAACTTTGCAAGCTCCTTCTCAGCTTCTTTACTCTTTCCACATATTCGATCATCCTTTCTTCTTTTACCTTGTAATTTCCCAAGACTTGCTGAGCAACCAGTTGTGAGTCGGAGTAGATAGTGACCTTCTGAGCTCCCAGCTCAACTACCATTTCCAATCCTCTCACAAATACCTTATACTCAGCTTCATTATTAGATGTCTTAAATTCAAACTTTAGGGCATAGCTTAATTCATTCTGATCCGGCGTTGTTATAACAATTCTCGCACTGCATCATTCAGTTGTTACTGACCCATCTACATTGACCTTCCACTTAGGCCATTGCACAGGTCGCATGGTTTCTTGGATGAAATCCGCGAGAGCTTGTGCCTTAATAATTGTCCGAGGCTTAAACTCCACATCATATTCACCTAACTCTACACTCCACTTTACCATCCTTTCTGAGAGGTCGGGTTTACTCAGCACCTGCCTGAAAGGAAAATTAGTTCTCACAATCACTTTATGAGACAGAAAATACAATCCTAGCCTCTTTGCCGCTACCATAACAGCTAATGCAGCTCTCTCAACATCCGAGTATCTGTATTCAGCTCCCTACAAGGCTTTACTGATATAACAAATGGGTTTCTGAGAGGAATTTTCTTCCCTTATAAGAACCGCACTTAACGAATGATCCCCCACAAAAATGTAGAGATACAAGACCTTCTCCGCAATAGGCTTCGTCAGTATTGGGAGACCTGCCAGATGCTTTTTTAGCTCAACAAAGGCTCTCTGACAATTTTCGTCCCATTCGAACTTGTTGGCTTTCTTCAATATTTTAAAGAACGAGAAACTTCTTTCAGCAGAAGCTGATATAAATCTGCTTAAGGCTGTTATTCTCCCATTCAACCATTGTACTTCCCTGATATTCGCAGGGGCAGCCATTTCCAAGACAGCCTTCACCTTATCTTCATTTACTTCAATTCCTCTTGGGGTCACCATGTAACCGAGGAACTTTCCCGACTTGACTCCAAAAGTACACTTTGCCGGATTTAGTCTCAAATTATATTTTCCTATTACCGCCATCACTTCCTCCAAGTCTCTGGCATGATGCTCAGCTTTCAAACTCTTCACTAGAATATCATCCACATAAACTTCCAATATCCTTCCTATCTGGTTGTCGAATATTGCATCCATCATTCTTTGGTATGTAGCTCTCGTATTTTTCAGGCCAAAAGGCATCCTTATATAGGCAAACGTACCACATACCGTTACAAAAGCCGTTTTAATCACATTCTCAGGGGCTAACTGTATTTGGTGATACCCCTGGTACGCGTCCAACATGGACAGTAGTTCACACCACGAGGTCGAATCTACCAACTGATCAATACATGGTAATGGATAATGGTCTTTGGGACATGTTTGATTCAGGTCTCTGAAGTCAATACACATTCGCCAGCTTCCGTTATTCTTTTCCACCATTACCGTATTTGATAGCCACTCAGAATACTGAATTCTAAAAATGTGACCAGCATCCAGCAACCGTCTAATCTCTTCTCTTATTACCTTCTCTTTCTCAGGTCCAAAAGCTCTCTTTTTCTGCCTTACGGGCTTTGCTTTGGGATTCATGTTCAAATGATGCATTGCCACTGCTGGATCTATTCCTTCCATGTCTCCAGGGTGGAATGCAAACAAATCCGCATTTCTCCTTAAGCATTGGATGACAGCTCCCTTCTGCTCTTCTGTCATTAATTTTCCTATCTTCGTGGAAAAACCAGTTTTTCCTAAGAACAACTCTACCATCATCTGCTCCTCCTCTACTGGCTGCATACGAGGTTCGAGATCATGCTTTGCTCCCTCTTTCATTGCATCTTTACCCTGCACAGAGCATCCCCTTTCTGGAGCTCCCCTCACATTTCGTTTAGCATGTTTAATGGACTTTACGTAAGATTCTTTTGAGATCTCCTAAACTCCAGTAACTTTTCCTACCATGCCCTCTTTCTGAGCAAGGAATTTCATTTTCATGTGGTATGTGGAGACCACTACCTGAAAGTCATTTAATGCAGGTCTTCCCAAGATTATATTATAGGCTGATGGTGTTTCTACCACAAGAAACTTCACTATTCGAGTTCTGGAGGCCTCCCCTCCTCCTAGAGTTACCTAGAGGGTCACTTCTCCCTTAGGTTGTATTTCTCCTCCAGCAAAACTATACAACGCAGTATTCACCGGTACCAAGTCAACATTAATTTTCATTTTCTGGAAGCAATCCCAGAAGAGCACATCAACTGCACTTCCTGTATCCACGAAGATACGCGCCACTTTCCAATTAGCTACCTCTATGCTAATTACCAAGGCATCATTATGAGGTTCCGTGCTAATCAGGTCTTCAGGTCGAAAGCTCACACATGCCTTTGGACTCAATTCCTCTCCTGGGAATGAGTCCACAACATCAATTTCCATTCCCACTGCTTGTGCTAGCTCCTGGACCTCCTTACTCACTTGAGCTTTGGCAGCTCTCACATGGGCTTTGCGAGCTCGCCTTGAATCCCCATTAACATTTTCACCCATAATCATACTAATGTTTCCTCTCTTAAGGGGAGGATTTTCTCGTCGTGGAGGGGTACTCTCCCTTTGATCTGTCTTTCTTTGTTCTGGTTCCTTTCTCTTGTATCCTTTCTCTCTCTCCTTCTTGACAAATTGGAGCAAGGTATCATCCTTCTTTAGCAAACGCTCAATAGCATCCTTGAGATATATAAGTGCTCGGAAACTTGAAGTGAGGGGACCTAGCTGCAACCTCCATAACCTCCACCAAAGATGTATTGAGGGGTGTATACTGGTCGAATCACTTGAGGATGACCTTTTCTCTGAGGTCTCCCCTTTTTGGAACGAGAGATTGTTCTTTCACCCTTCGAGCTTCCTGAGCCTCTTCGAGATTAACATATTTATCAGCTCTCTGTAGCAACTCCTCGAAGTATAGCGGAGCTCTCTTGTTCAGCGAATTAAAGAATAACCCATATGCCAGCCCTTGTATAAGTGCTTGCACTTTCACATCATCTGAAGCCAAGGGAACTTGCAAATGTGACGAGGCCGTCGTTAGCACTTGCAAAATAAATTTATAGCCTATGCCCACAGCTATATAGATAGCGATAAGAACAGGGTCGATCCACGAGGAGTTGATAGTATCTTTCTCTTGCCTCCTTCCACCGGTCTTGCAAAAAGGTTTTGGTTTTGGTCACAATACCCTTCTTCGGCAATACGCTGTAAACTAAATAACTGAAACTAAATAGAAGAATTGATCAATAGACAAAAGTAACCTGGCCTGGACTTGACTCATTAAATATGAACGCTTACTCAGTCATCGGTGCAAATATATTTATCACATGCATGCATTGTTGGTCATAGGACTTGAATGTTGAGATCCCTTTTTTACTCGTCATGCTCTCAACAAACCCTTCCCTGACCTATCCTTACTTAGTTGGCGATGCACCGCCGGCTCCCTACTCTGGGCAATACCTCTGTCGGAGTTATCATTCAGTTTCTTTCCCAAAGAGCATTAAAATCTAGAAAGGCCCAACAATGAATCATCACGTCTTGTCCAACAGGGTAGACACCTTCCTCTAATGCTAATCGATCTTAACTAAGATATGGAAAACACTCCTACCTCTTAATTGATTTGTGATCTATTATGTCTTAAGTGATTAACGGCCTATTAACCCCTTAATCGTATTAAACCATATTGGAACAAGCTCATTAACATATCGGGAACACATGCATGCAATTATCAAGTTCAACTTAGACTTCTCGAGTCTATTGGTTCATATTTAATTCATCGTTGTCCAGACAAGGTTAGAGAAACTTAGCTAGACATAACTAAATAAATAAAAACAAAAGAGATAAAAGAAAATATACTTGAATTGAAATAAAACATAATCTGAACGTCTTGGGCAATGGTGGATGATGAGTCCATATTTCGTATCTTTCTAGTGCCTGTTTTAGGTAGTTTAGATCGAGTCTTTGTGTGTGTTTTGTCTTGTTTCTATGTCTGAGAGGACATATACTAGACAGGAGGATGTCTGCTGCCTTGTAGGTGGAAGTTGGGCAAAACATGGAAAAAAAACAGCATTTCTGGAAGCAGGTCAGAGAGAACCATATTGGCCAAGACAGATAGGAGGAGTGCCGTGGTCAACAGGCGAAGTTTCTCTCCTAGGTCTAGAAGGATAAGGAAAAGATGATCTAACTTAAATATCTTTCCTTATCCGACTAGATTTAGGATCTGCAAGGGATCTCTTGGAGATAGATGTGACTTTCCTTGTTGGGGTCGAGCTTATCAAGTATTACTTGCATCCCAAGATAGCTCATGGACTCCTTCTATGTTAAGGACTACGAGGCCCAAATCCTAAGCACTCTCCTATAAATATCGAAGCCCTGCTGCTGCATGAGACGCCGCCTTTATGCTTTATTTTTCCTGTAATTATTTGAGAGTTGGTGAGGAGAAAAACAAGTCTTAAGGGCATACTTTATTTTGTATTTTGTCGATCGACACTTTTGACCGAGTTTATTTTGCTGCACCGACTTCGTGAGTTTTAATATAGTGTTTATTATGTTCTTCAATTCATGTGTTTGTTATTTTATGATTATGTCTAGCTAAGTTTTTATACTTGGTCTGGGCAAGACGAGTTAAGTGTTAACCAATGCTTGAGAGGTCTAAATTGTGCTAGATAGTTGCATGCACGTGTTCCCATAATGTTAATGAGCTTGTTCTAATATGAGATAATACGAATAGGGGGTTAATAGGTCGTTAATCACTTAGGAAATATTAGATCACCAATCAATTGGGGAGTAGGAGTGTTTTCCAACATCTCCTTGATTTAGATCGATTAACATTAGAGGAAGGTGTCTACCCTATTGGATTAGACGTGATGATTCCTTGTTAGGCCTTTCTAGAGATAAATGCTCCTTGGAAAAGAAACTGGACAATGACTCCGACAGAGGTATTGCCCAAGGTAGGGAGCCGGCGGAGCGTCGCCGATTAAGTAAGGATTGGTAAGGGAAGGGTTTGTTGAGAGCGTGGCGAGTAAAAAAGGATCTCAGCATTCAAGTCCTATAACTAACGATGCATGCATGTGATGAATATATTTGCACCAATGACCAAGCTAGAGTTTTCACTTAACAATGTCTAGATCCAGACCAAGTCCTTTTTATTATTGGTCAAGTTCTTTGTTTACTTTTCAGTGTTTAATCGAGTTCTCAAATTGGGCAAGAGAGCCCTAGTGACCAAGATAGCAAAACCAACTTTTTTGAACAGGTAGAGGAGGTTTCAAGAGATAGTGACATTCAACTCCTTGTGGATCGACCCTGTACTTACTTGTTAACTATATATAGCTGTGAGGATAGGCTACAAATTCATTTTGAGAGTGCGAACGACTGCCTCATCAAAATTAGCGCCGTTGCCGGGGAGCTGATTTTGTAACTGTCTCTTGAGGGAGAGACCCGATACATGTTTGGCTCCGACCCTGTTTGCATCATTGATTAATTGAAGTACCATCCTGACCCCGAGAAGTACATCAAGAAGCAAAAGAAACTAAAGAGGAAAGTTGAAAAGCGAGCACGAGCGGAGGAACTGGCGAGTGACGAGGAGAGGTCACCACCAAATTCAGATTGCGAACAATCTGAAGAAGAAGAGATGCCACCTCGAGTGGATCCTGAGAGGACTCTGAAGGAAATCATGTTTCCAACAGAAGTCAATCTGAACCCAGCAGGCATCACTTTGCCTACCATCACTGACAGCTGGGAGTTGAAGCACTCGCTGATACAGATCTTGCCCAAGTTCAGCGACATGCCTGGAGAACATCCGCAACGCCACTTGCAAGATTTTGAGATGGCAATACGTACGGTGCACACAACCGCTGCAGAGAATACATTGAGGGAGTACATCCGTCTCCTAACGTTTCCATTTTCACTACAAGATGGAGCTAGGGAATGGCTGTACCAATTACCGGAAGGCAGTGTGACATCTTGGCAGCAGATGCAACAGAAGTTTCTTGAACAGTATTATCCCTTTGCCCGAATCCAGAATGCAAGAGCTGCAATCCAAAATATAAAAATGGGCAATGGAGAGTCTATATATGACTATCACTCGAGGTACAAGAAGCTGATTGCTAGATGTCCTCAGCATGGGTTGGGAGATAAGGATTTGGTCAACGCTTTCATGAATGGACTGAGGCAATCTGAGAGAGACTGGATCGATGCAGCGTGTGGAGGCAATGTTATCAACAAACAACCCAGAGAGATCTTTAAGTTGTTCGCTGAGATGGCAGATAGAAAGAGGAATCAAGATGAAACCATCGTGCCCAGGACGCATGAGCCGACCAGCAGTGACCCTAAATTCGATATCCTAGTGTCTATGATGAAGGAAATGATGAACCAGAACAAGAATAATGCCAATGGGAATGACAACCCTGGACAAATCTTGAGGAAGAGAGTTATGAAGTGTGAACTTTGTGCTGCCAACACTCATCCCACTGACCGATGTCCAACACTATATGAGGATGAAGAAGTAAATGCAGTTGGACAACCATACCAACAATGAGATGTTGGGCAGCGAAGGAACTTCAACAATGGACCTTGGAGGCCGAATAACAATCTGAGATACGGGAACAACAATTACTTGAATGCACCTCAACAAGGGCAACCACCGCAGCAACCTTATGTACCTCTACACAATTGCGATCAACCAAAGGATACCCTAAGAAGTGAAGTGGAGAGACTTGCAGCTGAACAAAGAAAAGGGTATCAGGAACTGGATAGTTTTCATATGGAGACGAGGAGAGACATGCGAGATATCAATGGCACCTTGAGCCATCTAGTGGAATCCATCTCCCAGATTAAGTCAATGTTGAATGGAGGAAAAGGGGAATTACCCTCCCAAGTTGAGATAACAAAGGCTCAAGTAAATGCTATTACACTACGGAGTGGAGCCAAGTTGCCTGAAGCGAAAGTGTCTGACCACTACGAGCTCCAGAAAAAACTATCTGGTCAACGTCAGTCTCTTGGGCAAGATGTCAATCTGGAGCAAGAGGGGGAAGCTGAACCAGAAAAATAGGAAGAGGTACCCATGGGATCAGGTGATGTTGAGGAGCTCTGGCAAGAATTGTCAGTGGAAAAAAAGGCACAGGTTAAAAGGGAGGCACCAGACATAAGGAGAAAGGCAGAGCAAGATGCAGCTGAAATCAGAGTTAAGGCAATGAAGGATGCTGAGAACGTGATAAAGTCCAAGCCTTATGAACCAAAAGCTCCTTACCCAAGACAGTTCACAAAGGTAAAGGAAGCACAGGAGATAAAGGAATTGACCAAGATGTTTCAAAAGGTCGAGGTCAATATACCCCTCTTGACTGCCCTACAATCTATGCCCAAGTGTGCTAAGTTTCTTAAGGAACTATGCACGAGGAAGGTTAAGTATACAGACGATGCAAGATTTCAAGTGAGTGAGAACGTCTCGATAGTATTACAAGATACTCCCATGCCGACTAAGTGCACTGACCCAGGGATGTTCTACATTCCATGCATCATTGGAGATATGAAGATAGAGAAAGCTATGTTGGATCTTGGGGCGTCAATTAATGTCATGCCCAAGTCAATGTATGATAACTTGCGAATGGGACCGCTCAAACCCACCAGGGTAGCTATCCAACTAGCGGATAGATCAACTGTTTGGCCAGAAGGAATTCTAGAGGACGTTTTGGTTAGGGTAAGAGATTTAATCTTTCCAGCTGATTTCTACATTTTGGATATGGGAAGATCGTCGCAAAAGGCACCAGTAATATTGCTAGGAAGACCGTTCTTAAAGACAGCCCGTACCAGGATCAATTGTGATACGAGCAAGTTAACATGTGAGTTCGGGGGAGAAGTAGTATCATTCGACATCTACAACACAATGAAGCAGCCTAGCGACGGAGAGATGGTGCATAGCATCGACCATATTGATCAGACGGTGGAAGAAGCCTGGCCAAAAATAGCAATTGAAGATAGGTTGGATGTGGCTCTACAAATTGGCCTAACGGAGGTTGTTGCCCAAGACGGATCTGTTGAGCTCGTTGAAGTAGTCCACTACCTGAGAGGAGAGGCAGAACAAACAAGGAGAGTGGAACAACTGGTGATTCCAACACTAAGCCAAGAAGACAGATTGATGCCTTCGATCGAGAAGGCGCCCAAGTTGGAATTAAAGACCCTACCTAGTCACTTGAAGTACATCTACTTGGGGGAGAAAGAGACACTACCGGTAATCATAAGTGCAGAGTTATCTATTGAGGAAGAGGAGCGTGTTAAAGAAGTGTTGATGGAGTACAAGTTAGCCATTGGCTGGACATTGCCCGACATAAGGGGCATAAACCCTACTGTGTGCAGACATCACATCCTGCTCGAGGAAGACGCCGTGCCCATAAGAGATCCTCAAAGAAGATTGAATCCAGCAATGAAGGAGGTAGTGATGAAAGAAATCTTAAAGCTGTTGGACCTGGGAATTATCTACCCGGTCTCTGATAGTAGATGGGTTAGTCCAGTACACGTCGTGCCCAAGAAGTCTGGAATTCAAGTGGTGGAGAACGAGCAAAGAGAAATGGTAGCAACCAGACTACAAACAGGATGGCGAGTATGTATTGACTACAGAAAGCTGAATCAGAAGACCAAGAAGGATCATTTTCCGTTACCATTCATTGATGAGATGCTTGAACGGTTGGCAGGCAACAAGTACTTTTGTTTTCTTGACGGGTACTTGGGCTATATGCAGATCTGGGTCGCGGAGGAAGACCAGGGCAAGACAACGTTTACGCACCCATTTGGTACATTTGCCTATAGAAGAATGACGTTTGGTCTATGCAACGCTTCTGGAACATTCCAAAGATGCATGATGAGTATATTCTCAGATTTGCTCGAGACATGTATAGAAGTGTTCATGGACGACTTTACTGTTTATGGATTAGATTTTGATAAGTGCCTACAAAATTTGGAGATGGTGCTTAAAAGGTGTGTGGATAAGAGCTTAGTTTTGAACTATGAAAAGTGTCACTTCATGGTCAAAGAGGGGATAGTCCTTGGACACATCATATCCGAGCACGGGATAGAGGTCGACAAAGCCAAGATTGACATCATAGGCAAGTTGCCCTACCTGAGCAATGTGAAGCAGTTGCGAGGTTTCCTTGGACATGCAGGATTCTACAGGAGGTTCGTCAAGGATTTTGCTAAGATTGCACAGCCCATGACCAAACTACTACAAGGAGAAGTGGAGTGGAACTTTGATGAAGATTGCCAGAAGGCCTTTCACACACTAAAGGAGATCTTAGTGTCGGCACCAATAATCCAGCCACCAGACTGGAAGATGCCATTTGAAGTAATGTGTGATGCAAGCGACTATGCCGTAGGAGCAGTTCTTGGGCAAAAGAAAGGAAGAGAGAATCATGTCATATACTATGCATCCAGAACCCTGAACCCTGCCCAATGTAATTACTCCACGACAGAAAAAGAGTTACTAGCTGTGGTATTCGCCGTTGAGAAGTTTCGATCATATCTGCTCGGGGGCAAGACCATAGTGTACACCGATCATTCAGCTCTGAAGTTTCTCATGGTCAGGAAGGAAACCAAGCCTAGATTGATAAGGTGGATTCTATTGCTTCAGGAATTTGATTTGGAGATCAAGGATAAAGCTGGAACTCAGAACTTGGTGGCTGATCACCTAAGTCGCATCATTCAAGAAGAAGAGATCGAGCCAATCAATGAGACATTTCCTGACGAGCATCTGGCTCTTGCCCAAGACAACCCAGAACTGTGGTATGCCGACCTTTGCAACTATATTGTTTTAGGAAAGCTTCCAGGTGATCTCAACCCTTACCAGAGGAACAAGCTGAAGGTGGAAAGTAGATACTACATATGGGATGAACCATACCTATGGAAGATGTGTACTGACCAAGTCATCCGCAGATGCGTTGATGAGAAGGAACAAGCAAGCATTCTAGCCCATTGCCATTCCAAGGTGTGTGGTGGACATTTTGGACCTAAGAGGACGGCAAGGAAAATCTTAGATTGTGGGTTTTATTGGCCCAACAAATTTAAGGATAGCTTCGAATGGTGTAAAAGCTGTGCCCAATGCCAGAAGGAGGGCAACATTGGCAAGAGGAACAAGATGCCCATGACACATGTAATGCCCGTGGAAGTATTTGACATATGGGGCATGGATTTCATGGGGCCATTGCCCAACTCAAGAGGAAATCTCTATATACTGCTGGCGGTAGACTACGTGTCTAAATGGGTGGAGGCCAAAGCAACAACAACCAATAACTCGAGGGTGGTGGTGGAATTCCTTAAGAGCAATATTTTTAGCAGGTTTGGTGTGCCAAGAGTAATAATTAGTGACCAAAGAACGCATTTTTGCAATGGAGCTGTCAAAGGATTGATGAGTAGATATGGAGTACACCACAGGATCTCAAATGCTTATCATCCTTAAGCAAATGGTCAAGCTGAATTGTCTAATCGCATTGTGAAGGCTGTCTTGAGGAAGACAGTTAGTCCAACAGGGAAGGATTGGAGTTTGCGTCTTGAAGATGCATTGTGGGCATATAGGACAACATTCAGAACCCCATTTGGCATATCACCGTACAGAATGGTCTTTGGCAAGATGTGCCACTTTCCCGTGGAGATAGAGCATCGAGCGTATTGGGTAGTCCAGAAGATGAACTATGATTGGGATGAAGCTGGCTAAGCCAGGAAGCTTCAATTGCAGGAACTTGAGGAGATCAGACTCAACTCATATGACAGTGCTGTGTTGTATAAGGAGCGGATGAAGAAGGCTCATGATGCCTTGATCAAGGTTAAGAAGTTTGAACCTGGGCAACAAGTGCGTCTTTATCAGTCCAAATTTAAGCTTATATCGGGAAAACTATCCACTAAATGGGTTGGTCCGTTCGAAGTTCAAACCACATACCCTAATGGAGCTATTGAAGTGAGAAACACTAAATCAGGAAAACTTTTCAATTGAGTTTACCTTGAATGGGTAGCCATATGTGGCTGGGTTAAATGATGTGAACCAGATCTTGGGGTTCGCCACCATGGTGGAGCTGCAAAGGACGGAATACCGAAGGGCAGTCAAGAAGGTGCCGGTGGACGTGCCCAAGGAGGAGTGGATCCGGATGTGGAAGGAAGTCAGTGTGGGGACGGAGTTCAAGTCTGGGGACAACAAAGCTTCTGATCTCAAGACGCCAGCCTTGCGTATTGCCCATAGGATCCTTGCATACAACATGTTTGGCAAGGGAGACAGCGGGAATTCGCTGGCCAACAAGGAGATATACATACTGTATTGTATGTTGACCAAGAAGAGGCTAAACTTTGCAGCCTTCTTGATGGAGCAGCTGAGGGCAGTGGTGGCCAAGGCGAGTCAGAAGTGTTCATGTGGGCAATTTGTGACTGCCTACATTGATGGATTGGAGCTACATGATGAGGTGAAGGAGTTCGAGGTGACGCCAGCGGACGTGCTCAACATGGAGAGGCTGAGCAGAATGAAGGAGGTGGTGAAGCACGGCAAGGGATGGCGCCTGTTGGAGGCTCATGAGAAGGATCAACCAGCTTCAACTCGCCTGCCGCCCAAGAAGTCAGCCAGATTGGCCAAAAAGTCCGCGATCGAGGAGGATGAGGAAGAAGAAGATGAGGAGGAGATCGAATCTCCTTCTGCCCAGATCAAGGAGGTACTGGAGAGGTTGGGCAAGACAGAGAAGTTGCTCAAGGAGCTATGCGATGGGCAACTTACCATGCAAGCCACTCTTAACAGCCTTGCCCGCCACCTGAAATTGGGGTCAGCTTCTGGTCCCTCTGCTTAACTATGTCCTCCTATTTTGCTTAGTCTTGGTTTTAGTTTTTTTTGTGTTTTTGTTTCTTTGTTTTGTGTCTTATGTTATTTGAGTCAGTAGAGTTATTTGAATACCTCACCCACAATTTGCCTTGCAAATTGTGTGGTGAGGCAGGCGAATGGCTCATGTTTGTTAGTGTCTTGACCTTCTTACGTCCATTACTTTGCTATAAGAAAAGTGTGTGCTTGGGAAGGCCATCTGTTTAACAGAGTTTGTGTTGAGTCCAAGGTTGAGGCCTCTATGGATAGACTTTGCTATAAGCAAAGTGTGTGCGTGGGGTGTCTGTGCCGTATGTTTTTATTTTAAGTGTTTGTATTGATCAGCATGGAGTTGTTGGGCGAGATGATATGATGATCTGTGAGCTTAATTGATGTTTGTTGAACAGTGTTGAGTTTTTGCATGCTAGAAGATGACTTGTATGATGGATTGAGTTGTGAACATACCCTGTGAGGATTTTGAGCTTAATTGAATTCATTCTTGTGTGATAAAGAACATCTTGATTAGGAGGAACTATAACTTGCCTGTATTTTGATTTATGATCTCTGAACTTAGATGATTTAGGCCATTCTTTCATTAGCCCATTTTGAGTTGAATTGACTACCTTTAATCATTGTCCTTTGATAATCCTTTTGAGCCAAATTAATTCTTTCTAACACTTGGATACTGCCTGTTAAAAAGATGTTTATCTTGTTTTGGGAACCTGGGCAGTGTAAGAAGTTAGGGGCAGGGATGAGATGATTGGGGGTGTATTCTGGGCAGGTTTTGTGTTGATAGTTGGGTTGTTTCTCAACTAAGTAAAAATGAAAGAAATAAGGGGAACAGAAAAAACAAGAAATGAAAAAAATAAATTAATAAGTTCCCCAGAGAAAAAAAGAGTTAAAGCTTGAGCTTAGAAAATAAAGGCTAAGGATTGAAAAAGAGTTGGGAAACCCTGTTGCCCAATATGAGTTTAAGTTGCCCTTAGCCGAGACCTGAATATTTTCTCTTTTGTTTCAAGCTTAAAACCTAAAAAGCCCTACTGATGAGTTCTGAGATTTGAGATAAGTGCTTAGATGTAAAGGACAGGCAAGCCTATGGTGATACCGAAGTCAAGATGGTTTATGAGTGTGAAAAAGAGCCAAAACACTTGAGTGATGAGTGTGGAAAGGAGATCCTAAAAGTTCACAATTCTTTCTTGACTCGTTTCATAGTATTGCATTCTCTTTTCCCTTCACTTGCAGATTTTTATGAAATGATTGTTGTATTGCTTTAACTAACTCTTCTGTGTTGATTGTGTCTTGAGTCTTTTATTTTTTTTTGTGTCTTGGGCAAGTTGTTTGTGCACACTTGAGGGCAAGTGTGGGTTAAGTGTGTGCGCATGATGAGTCCATATTTCGTGTCTTTCTAGTGCCTGTTTTAGGTAGTTTAGATCGAGTCTTAGTGTGTGTTTTGTCTTGTTTCTATGTCTGGGAGGACATATACTGGGCAGGAGGATGTTTGCTGCCTTGTAGGTGGAAGTTGGGCAAAACAGGGAAAAGAAGCAGTATTTCTGGAAGCAGGTCAGGGAGAACCATATTGGCAAAGACAGATAGGAGGAGTGTCGTGGTCAACAGGCGAAGTTTCTCTCCTAGGTCTAGAAGGATAAGGAAAAGATGATCTAACTTAAATATCTTTCCTTATCCGACTAGATTTAGGATCCGCAAGGGATCTCTTGGAGATAGATGTGACTTTTCTTGTTGGGGTCGAGCTTATCAAGTATTACTTGCATCCCAAGGTAGCTCGTGGATTCCTTCCATGTTAAGGACTAGGGGGCCCAAACCCTAAGCACTCTCCTATAAATATCGAAGCCATGCTGCTGCATGAGACGCCGCCTTTATGCTTTATTTTCCCTGTAATTATTCGAGAGTTGATGAGGAGAAAAACAAGTCCTAAGGGCATACTTTATTTCGTATTTTGTCGATCGGCACTTTTGGCCGAGTTTATTTTGCTGCACAGACTTCATGAGTTTTAATATAGTGTTTATTATGTTCTTCAATTCATGTGTTTGTTATTTTATGATTATGTCTAGCTAAGTTTTTATACTTGGTCTGGGCAAGACGAGTTAAGTGTTAACCAATGTTTGAGAGGTCTAAATTGTGCTAGATAGTTGCATACATGTGTTCCTATAATGTTAATGAGCTTGTTCTAATATGAGATAATACGAATAGGGGGTTAATAGGCCGTTAATCACTTAGGAAATATTAGATCACCAATCAATTGGGGAGTAAGAGTGTTTTCCAACATCTCTTTGATTTAGATCGATTAACATTAGAGGAAGGTGTCTACCCTATTGGGTTAGACGTGATGATTTCTTGTTAGGCCTTTCTAGAGATAAATGCTCATTGGGCAAGAAATTGGACGATGACTCCGACAGAGGTATTACCTAAGGTAGGGAGCCGGCGGAGCGTCACCGATTAAGTAAGGATTGGTAAGGGAAGGGTTTGTTGGGAGCGTGACGAGTAAAAAGGGATCTCAGCATTCAAGTCCTATAACTAACGATGCATGCATGTGATGAATATATTTGCACCAATGACCAAGCTAGAGTTTTCACTTAACAATGTCTAGATCCAGACCAAGTCCTTTTTATTATTGATCAAGTTCTTTGTTTACTTTTCAGTGTTTAATTGAGTTCTCGAATTAGGCAAGAGAGCCCTAGTGACCAAGATAGCAAAACCAACTTTTCTGAACAGGTGGAGGAGGTTTCAAGAGATAGTGACATTCAACTCCTTGTTTAAGGTACGCTTTTAAGGCTCCTTGGGCAAATGAGAGAAACTGCCTAAATCATGTCAAGCTTCTAAGCTTAGTTTAGAAATCATTAACAAAAGTACAAGCAAGTTCTAGTTCTTCCTAATTGAGATGTCATTATTCACACAAGAAAAGAATTCATGTATTGGTCAATACATTAATTAAGCTCAAATCCTCACAGGGTATGCTCACAATTCATTCCATCATACAAGTCATCTTCTAGCATGCATAAACTCAACACTATTCAACAAGCATCAATTAAGCACAAAGAATCTATCAAACTATCTTGACCAACTCCTAACATGTTGACCAATTAACTCACAAACATAAACATATAAAAATAACAATGACCCCCACCCACACACTTTACCTTTAGCAAAGTGGGTGAAATGGTGGTCAAGACACTACTAAAACAAAACTGACTCAACAACGACCCCTACCCACACACTTTGTGTTGAGCAAAGTGGGTAAAGTAAAGGTCAAGACTCGAAAAAACTTGACAAAAACAAAAACAAAAGAAAAGACAGAAAATAATAGACTCAACTAACTAAACCACAAAGCACTTGGGAGGAAACAATTATAATGAAGGCATAGCAAAACAGCTGGATGTGTTGTGGGTAGAGTCCCATTGAGGGCAAAGTTAGTGGCATGGAGTATCTCCATACGTGCAACAAAAACTTCTTCCAAACTGGTCAACGCTCTCAAAGTTTGCAACTCCTTGCTTCTCGGATTAGGCACGTGTACATCTTGCCCACCACTGATGATTCTAAAATGGCACGTTGAGCAAGCAAATTGTTCCACAATGTGCAACAAGATTCTCCTTCAGCTAGCCCAGGCCGCTAACCTCGATGCCTTTCAGTACAGAGGTAGCAGACTTCCTCTTGCCCATTTACGAATGGTACTGGGCAAGAAAGCCATACTGGTGGTTGTGCCTTCACTTTTGAATGTCATTCCAAACTTATTGTTTTGCTCAAACTCCTAAATCTGATGTAGGCAAAGTAAGCTCGTTGATCAGCCTGGATGTCAGCAACCATTTCCTCCATATTGCCCAGACGCTACAACAGTACCTTGTCTTGGGCAACGAGAGAACTTATTTCCTGCATGTTCCTCACCCCTCTACTTCTGAACACAAAAAACAAAAACACCATGCAAGAAAAAACAACTACCTATCCTACGGTTATTATTAAAACTAAATTTATTAAAAGAAAATTACAAAATTCAAATAACATACCAGGTTGCCTCCTGGTCAGCACCCTATTTTGCATCCTAGGCATGATGTGGGACTCATTCAGTGTTCCTCAAGGTCAAGGAGATCTAGAGCCTCCTTCTGACCGTAGTAGTGCCCATAGCAAAATTTCTTTTCCCAAATGCTTACGTCTCGAACTTTCCTTCTCCATTGGCTAAACTTCCGGTAGTCAATACGTCTTCTCCGATCACTTTAGGGTCTCATGTCCACCATCTTCTTGTTCTTATCTTTAACAACTTGACTATCAGACTTCTTGGGCACAATATGCGCTTTGGGCAACGAACGATCTTCAAATTTTGGATAGATTCTGCCCAAACCCAAGAGTTTTAGGATCTCCTTCATCACTTGGTTCAGCTCTCCTTGATATTCCATTCTGGGCACAATTTCTTCTTCCATCAAAGGGTGATGCATACAAATGGTTGGACTCTTGCCCTGGATATCGGCCAAAGTCC
The DNA here is from genome assembly GCA_029490685.1 of Schizonepeta tenuifolia. NCBI lineage: Eukaryota > Viridiplantae > Streptophyta > Magnoliopsida > Lamiales > Lamiaceae > Schizonepeta > Schizonepeta tenuifolia. The sequence continues at coordinate 10,081,631 of CM055956.1, forward strand.
TATCAATTGCCTCTTTGTTCATGTCCAAGACACTCCTTATCTTTTCTTCTTCCTTAATGGTTAACTCACCACTTGTGATCATGGGCAGAGTCTCATCTTGCCCTGGATATATGTATTTCAGATGTCTGGGAAATGACCTATCCAACTTTGGTGCTTGCTCAATAAATGGAACCAATCTGTCCTATGGGCTCAACAAGGGTATGTTGAGTGCCTCAGTTGTGTGTTGCATGTGAACCACAGTACTTAAACAGTTGACCACTTGGACAACCTTCAAATCACCATCTTGGGCGTAGTCCTCAATTATGCCCTCTTTAACAGGATTATCAATACTGGTCCATTGCCCAAGCTCCTTCTCTTTTCTTAATCTGCCTGGAAATGGTATTCTGGGCACATAGGCAGGTACCTCCACCTTCTTGGGCATAACAACATTCTTCTTTTTAGCTTCTATTTCTTGGGCAAGTTCTTCTTCATCTGCTGACCCCATGTTAACCTCTTCTTGGGCCAAAAGTTCCCCTTGCTTCTTTTTCATTCCGGCCATCGCGTGCACAACTTGAGAAAGTTGACTATTCATGCCAGTCATCAACGAGTCGCCTCTATTCTGATCATGGTGGTGAGGCAAACCATATTGATGTTGTTGAGTTGCATGCTGCCCAATTGTTTCAATTCTATCCAGGTTGTTGCCCAATAACAGTTACTTCTTCATCCTCGAACTAATATGGACATTGCTCAGTAGCGTGTGTAGTGGCTGAACACACTTCACACTTTTTAATTGTCTTCTTAAGCGTTAGGCAAATAAGAGTGCTCATTTTGGCCATAAACTTCTCCATCATACTGCACAATCTCTCAATCTTATCATCTTCTTGGTCAATTGCAGGCGTTCTTTGCATCTCTTCTTGATCCCTTCGATTGTCTGCTATTATAGCAAACAATTTGAAAGCTTCACTAGGGTACTTATTCAAAATAGATCCTCCACATGTTGCGTAAATCCAATCCCTATCTCCTGGCCTTAATCCATCCATGAAAGCTTGAATAAGGTCTTGGTCAGGAATCCCGTGTTGTGGGCATCTGACCAACATCTGCTTGAATATCCGGTGATATTCATAAAGTGACTTCTCTATGCTCATCTTAATTGTAGTGATGTTCTTTCTTTCTTTCTGAATTCGGGCAATAGGGTAGTACCTCTCAGGAAATTGTTGTTGCAGTTGTTTCCATGTAGTGACACTTCCAGCAAGCAACGTGTAAGGCCATTCACGTGCTTCATCTTGAAGAGAGAATGAGAATGTCAACAACCTCACCTAGTCCGCAAAGTGGGGGTTGATGGGCGTCACATCTCGTATTGTCCAACACACCATCTCGAAATCTCGACTATGACATATGGTATCTTCTCCGGGCATATCACTGAAGTTGGGCAATAACTGAATCAAAGGTGCTTGAACTCCCAATCTCCAGTGATTTTGGGCAATATAATGCCCATGGGCTCAGACTCAGATTGTTCAGGAACAACATGGCCCCCCAAAGTTTTCTCCTCAACTTGTGCCTCCATCATAGGTTCCGCCTATAGATGATTTTCTTGACCAGAGTGGTCGTCCTCTCAAAGGTTAATTTCTGGAAAGCTATTGCCCTCAGCTTTCAGACTTTTTATTGCTCGTGCTTCTCGCCCCAAGAGAAAGTTACTGAAATCAACTCCCCGAAAACGGCGCCAATTTTTGAACGGGAGATTGTTCTTCGACCCTTCGAGCTTCCTGAGCCTCTTCGAGATTAACATATTTATCAGCTCTCTGTAGCAACTCCTCGAAGTATAGGGGAGCTCTCTTGTTCAGCGAATTAAAGAATAACCCAAATGCTAGCCCTTGTATGAGTGCTTGCACTTTCACATCATTTGAAGCCAATGGAACTTGCAATGTGACGAGGCCATCGTTAGCATTCACAAAATAAATTTGTAACCTATGCCCAAAACTATATAGATAGCAATAAGAACAGGGTCGATCCACGAGGAGTTGACAGTATCTTTCTCTTGCCTCCTTCCACCGGTCTTGCAAAAAGGTTTTGGTTTCGGTCACAGTACCCTTCTTTGGCAATACACTGTAAACTAAATAACTGAAACTAAACAGAAGAATTGATCAATAGATAAAAGTAACCTGGCCTGGACTTGACTCATTAAATATGAACGCTTACTTGGTCATCGGTGCAAATATATCTATCACATGCATGCATCGTTGGTTATAGGACTTGAATGCTGAGATCCCTTTTTACTCGTCACGCTCTCAACAAACCCTACTCTGACCTATCCTTACTTAGTTGGCGATGCACCACCGGCTCCCTACTCTGAGCAATACCTCTGTCGGAGTCATCGTTCAGTTTCTTGCCTAGAGAGCATTAAAATCTAGAAAGGCCCAACAAGGAATCATCACATCTTGCCCAGCAGGGTAGACACCTTCCTCTAATGCTAATCGATCTTAACTAAGATAAGTTATAGAAAACACTCCTACCTCTTAATTGATTTGTAATCTAATATGTTTTAAGTGATTAACGGCCTATTAACCCCTTAATCGTATTAAACCATATTGGAACAAGCTTATTAACATATCGGGAACACATACATGTAATTATCAAGCTCAACTTAGACCTCTTGAGTTTATTGGTTTATATTTAATTCATTGTTGTCCAGACCAGGTTAGAGAAACTTAGCTAGACATAATTAAATAAACAAAAACAAAAGAGATAAAAGAAAACATACTTGAATTGAAATAAAACATAATCTGAACGTCTTGGGCAACGACGGACTTCGATGTTGCCGGAAAGAACATAAATGAAAATATAAAAATACTAAAGTAAAAGTGAGTCGAAGCTCCTAACTAAGAATGAGTAAAATCTAATCTATCGGGAGTAGTAAAAAGTAGAAATCCGTTTATGCATGATTTAAAGTAGTATTATAGAGGCATGTGTAGGATTTCTAATGGGCCTAGCCCAGAGTCGTGGGCTTGGCCAAGGGTTGTCTTCTTCTGCAAGACTTTCCTTCTGTAGCTGTTGCCCAGATATACTTTCCTTCTTGGGCAGCTGTCCAGATTCTTCTTTCCTTGTTAAGTGCTGCCCAGATTCGTCCATCCTTATCTTCAAGAGATTTGATGCGATCCGAATCTATATGGATAAGGAAAGATTGACTTGGTTGATTTTTGTCCTTATCTTCTTCTTTGGATAAGATGCATTCATCCATTGCCCAAATGCAAGCTCTGGACGGTCAACGGACTTCCTCTAGGCAAAGTGCTTGTAGTGGGCAAAGCGACCCCATTGAGCATTGATACATTTGATGCTAACTATGTTGTTCAAGTTGGAGTTTCTTCAGCTGCTCAGTGCCTTGTATCTGCAACCTTCGCCTTTTTCATGGAATATATCACTGTATTGTCCAAATGCACCTGCTCTGCCCAAAACGCACCTGTTGTCCAAATTGTGCCCTCCTAGACACGAAAAGACACAAAAGACTAGACAAAGACTCGATCTAGACACCTTAAATACACACAAAATAATCACAAAATATGGACACATCACAATGCCTCAGCGTTAAAGCATCGCACAACTGACGCAAACTCTCTGAAGGTCCTTGCCTTAATGCCATGAGTGAAGAGGACATTTTCACATGCGTTCTTGCACTAGCAAATTGGTGCAGAAACATAGATCTAAACTCATTGAACGAGCTTATACTATTAGGTGGTAATTGAGAAAACCACTATTGAGCCACTCGTGATAGAGTCGTGACAAAGACTCTGCACTTAACCCCCTTAGTGTACTGGAGCAACATTGCTCCATTTTCAAATCGCATCACATGTTATGCAGATCTGTAGAACCATCATATTCTAGTGTCAACGTTTTGAAATTTGAGGGCAATTGATCCTCTCGGATGTCTCTAGAAAAAGGAGACTGGCTATCACTTATCCTAATAGACTTTTTAGAAAACTTCTTTGGTGAGGAGACCTTTTTCTGAAGGTCCTTAAGCTGCTGCTTGAGAGCTGCGATTTCAGCTGTTGCAACTTTATCTCGGGATTTTACTATCCCCTCTCCTCCTTCTGCACATTTTCGAAACGAAAATAGGAAAGAACAAGTTAAAGATCATCAACTCGATTGTTATTACTACCACTCATACATTTTATTAACATTATTGACCATTTTCTGATTCAATTCGAGGACTTTCATATCCTTCACTTTCATAATGATTTTCGTATTCAGGTTCTCCCTGTCATCAACTACATGGCATTTAGGTTACAAATCATCATTCATTATTTAAGCAAGGCTTATCTTGCTTCATTACTAGCTCGCCACTATTATAATTAGGCCAGATATATTTGTACCTCTCTCGGTTTTTCTTTAGTTGTACTGCTAATTTTCTTATTCTGGCTCTCAGGTGAAACCATAGCCTTAGATACTGCTTGGTTCACCATGGCACTAATTTAATCCATTGAGATTGCACAAGTGACATTCTGCTGTGAGGGAGTTTGAAACTCCTCTTGTTGGCTTTCTGCGCCTTTGCGAGCTCCTTCTTTGCGAGGGCTCAGGGATTTAGAAGACCCCTCTTTCTAAAGCGTAGTGGGTTTCTGCGGAACCACCTTCAAAGCATCATGATTTTCTTCCTCGCTATGCCCTTCTGAAGAGCTGTCATCATGCACAGCTCCTTCAAAGGGAGGTCCCAAGTCTCGGACTACCGTGTCATCCATGACTACAACACAAAATCATCAATGGTCAGCCAACCATCGGAGAAAATTATTATGATAACAATAAGTGTTCAACACTATGCTTTTTTCAGATAAGCTATGACTAAGCTTTCCTTAGGACCAGGAGAATCAGAGAACATGGTTCACCATGCTCTCTCTCATGGTATTATTTCCTCAGCTTCCATCGAGGCTATGTGAAATCCACTTCAGGAGCTTCACACTTTTCTACACTTTCCTTTCTCATACCATGAGATTCTTCAAAGTCTTCATTTAAAGATCATTGAGTTCTTTACAATGTCACTGAGGGATAGATTTAGAATCAGAATCCGTACCCCCACAGAGCCTTTGAAGGGAGACCAAAAAAGCGAAAATCAAGGGAAACCAAAAAAACCATATCTACCATAAAACCCGAATATTTTACACCAAATAGAAAGAATTTTGGAAATTGAAAATGAATTTCAAAGAGCTTTCACATCTCTCATTTTTCTATTTCGAAATATGCTAAATAGAAAACTGTTTGTGAAGAACCCGAAAACTTTTTCTTCCACTGATACGGCTCAAAAAAGACAGCATCAGAAAATAATTGGGATAACAGCTGAACTATGCAAATATTTACCTATCCCTTCTGGATTTCTTCCTTGCAACTTGATCAACCACCACCACGAGCAGAAATATCTCTACAACCTTCAACAAGAATGGAGACCGGAAGGTTTTCATGGCGAACCACCTCTGATGCTAAAGTCAGATCTTAACAAAGATCAGCCATGTATTTGCAGGTGCTCATGTGTATGTGTAATTTGTGCTTGTGCTGAAAAAATCTGGCTAGAATGGAAATAAAACTCGTATATATACCCCTTCCTGACTTGAAGAAAAAGTATGAGCGTCGGACAAATCCTCCAATACCGTTTGGACGCGTGCCTTTTCCTTATTTGTTGTGTCGGGTGTACCTTTCTGTAACTCTAGAAAAGTGTAAGATAAAGTAATTTTCCTATCAGAGGTGTGCCAGCTCTTTTGAGACCTATTTCCAAGACCACACGAGTTCTCTCCTATTTTTGAATTCTATTTAGCTCATCTTTAGGTATCACCTCCTTCCAGTTGGCTCATACCCCATAACTATTCAGGTCTCTTCCGGATTTAGCTCCCAGATAGTTGAGATAATAAGGCCTCACAATGACTTACTTGACTCCTTTCTTTATTGTACAGATCAGGTCTCTAGGGTAGAGACCTGGTTGTTTTTGGACCACATCATCTACTCCCCCCTACTCTATATATTTAAAGGAGAAAGAGTTCATTTAAATATAAAGAGTAAATTTTTACTAATTTTTATCCATTCAGAATAAAGAGGCGAGGTCTTCCTTCACTTCTCAAAGGGAGACCTGCATATTTTAAAAGATGGTGACGTCATCTTCTCACGAGATTTGACATGTCATCAATTTATGGCAGCATCATTCGCCTTATTTCTTTTTGGGTTTTGGAAAACTTTTCAGCTTCCGCCTTTTCCCAACCACCTTGTCATTTCTTTCTATCATTTTTCATTTTCCATTCTCCATTTCACTTACCCTAGTCATTCATTACTTTCTAGCTTTTTCTTTTCCATGGCAAACTCTGCTTCCCGATCCGACGAGAAACTTTTTCTGGCCATCAAGCAACCCATTCCGCGGGAGGACGTCTGGTTTTCTCCTCCCATGGCGATTCTCAGTCCGAAACCTCTTCCTGCATTCGAGGGGAAGGCCCTTCGCTAAGGACGAGGCATTCTCGCCGCTTGTCCCATCAAGAAGCACTAGCTGCTAAACCCTCTTCCAACTTGAAGGAGATAGTAGATTAGAGAGATGATTCAACACCTTCTCATCCAGACGAAGCAGAAAACCCAGAAGCGGTGGTTACCAGTACCCTTAAATCTTCCTACGATGTGGATTCTGCCGTTCCCCCCTCAGCGTTTCACGAGAATACAGGTGAATCCCTCTTGACCTCTGAGGAACTAGCATTGGTGAAATCTTGGTTGAATTGTGATGATTACTTTGATATTCGCATGCCTAGATCCCATGAACAGCCTTACTCTTTACAATATCCCTCTGTAGCTTTTTGGTATAGCCAAATCGAAGCAGGTTTAAGATTGTCTTTTCCTGAATTTATTATTGGAGTGTGTGATCTCCATAATCTGTGGCCCAACCAGTTTCATCCTTCTTCTATTAAGGTCATTTTGGCCTTTTTCATTCTAATGCACGGCAACGGTAGATTCTCCACTCCTACTTTATTTCAAACAATTTATGACATAAAACCTATGGACGACTTTTACTATGCTAGTGCTAGACCCAAGGGTCCAGCCAACCCAACATCTATGCGTGCCCCGTAGTTCAGGAAAGGAGTGGAAAGACAAGTATTTCGTGGTTATGCCCAAACAGGGGGACTGGCCTTTCTCCTATGGCCCTTGGCAAAAACTCCAACTGAAGCAGCCCCGTCCTGCTATAAAACCTATTTCTCCTATTGATCGTAAGGTGCTAAACAAGCTTACTGGAAAGGCTAGGCTCAGCCACTTCAAATTTGGTTCTTTCCTGACTAACGTCTTTGTGCTCTCGTTTTTCGAGATAGCTCCTCTCGGGGGGTGCTCTTTCTCTCGTAAGGGTGGGTTCTACACACCCTTTATTTATTTGTTATCCTTTTAATATTGACTTTCTTCTTATCTTACACAACCTTCTTGTTCTTTCCTTCTTGCAGAGATGTGTTGGATTCAGGATGTGAAGCTCCCGAACGATGATGAATTTGACTTTGAGATCCTTCTTCAAGAATAGGCTAGCAAGGAATCACAAGGCTTAGCTACCACCAGGGCCCATACGACTCGCTCTTCAGCCGCTAGCATAGGAGAGACACATCCTACTTCTCATACTGCTATAGTCAAGACCAAAACTCATTCAGCGACTCGTGTTGGCACTTCCTCTTCCCTTCCTCCACCTTTTCTGAGGTAGAGGGGAAGAAAACTGGTGAAACTGTTTGAAAGGATAAGAGGCCCCTGCCTACTCGTCCTCCACTTAATACCTCCAAGAAAAGAAAGATTGTTGCCCACCTTGTGGATTATCCCTCTATACTTCCAGACTCTTCCGGATATGTTTTTCAAGGACAGACCTTCAGCTCCCTTCGTGAGCTTCCTCCTTCAGAGTGTCTTTCACTTTTACAGTCTATCCCTCTTTCTAAAGATGAGGCTCGAACTGGGCCTTCTTCCCTCCTCCAGCTCCAAGAGGAAAGTGCCCATTGCCTAGTCCAGGTATGATCATTATCCACTTGCTCATTGCTTTAATATTGCCTCTGCTTATTATTTTCTGATATCTACTTTTCATATGTGTATTTTTCTATCTCCCGACAACTTATTAATGCTCATGGCCGACTGCTTCAATTTAAAGATAATTCTGAAGAGGAAGAAGTTAAGAGACTGCTAGAAAATTTAACCTCCAGCCGATCTCAGCTGAATGACTTGACTAAGTCCTATGAGAAATTGCAACTGCACAACCGGGATATTCTGGAGGCCAACAACCAGCTTTCTTTGGCCAATGACGATTTGAAAAAGCAAAACCATGATTTGGCTAAATCACTCAGCAAGATGTCTGCTTTGGCTGAAGAAAATGCGTCTCTAAGTGCTACAAATGCTGACCTCAGTCGTCACTTAGTTCAAGTGAGCAAAGAGCTTTCAGAAATGAAGAACTTTCTTCATGGCATCGATTTGTCTTACAACTCAGGGTATGCTGATGGAATCCGGGGATGCCGCAGCCTCATTCTCCACACTCCCATGGGACAACAAGCCCTTCAGATTCTCCACGAGGGACTTCTCGAAGCTTTCCAAGCTTCCCCCGAATACCTTGTCTTAATTCATCAAGATATAGCTTCTTTGGCCAATAGATGTAGCATGACAGTGGTGGCAAAGGCCCACAATCTCGGATTCACAGAGCCCATTGATGTTGACCCCATGGTGAAGCATTTGCCTCTACCTCGTTCTTTCAAAGGAGATCCCAAAATCCCCTTGGCACTCCTTGGTGGCTTCCGGTGATGCACAAGGCCTTTGAAGCTTTGACTGCTCCATGCGACCTTCGCTCAGCTTTCTCTTGTTCACTAGCTCTCACCTACGACATCTTCCTTCAGATTTAATTCAGGTGGTTGAGCGGTGTGGTACCTACTTATCTCAAGTTCCTCATGAAGCAGCTCAATGCCATGTATCCTCCCTCAGATTTTTTTTTTTTAGGTGCTAACAAAGTTTTTCACTCATGCACTTATCTTTCTTGTAGGGGGTCCCTCAGCTCCCACTGCAACTCATGAAGGTCTTCAAGGAGAAGCTGGCTCCTCTCCTCCTCATAATCATACCTCTCCCCACTTTGCTGACGATGAGGCACATACTACGGATGCAGATGCTGCTAACTTCCTTTCCTAACTTGTCCTTTGTCATCTGAACAATTGTTATCTTTTACTATGTAATTCCGGTTTTAACAGACAACCTTTATTTTGTCTTTGCTGTGTTTACTTAGTAGCTTTTGGATGATCAACTTTGTTTTGCTCATGTTGCCGTTACGTTTGGCAGCTTTAAACAGATTAAACTTGGGTTGCTTATTGTTTGTTTGTCTGTTAATTTCGTATTCTTACGCATATGTTTCTTACATCTCATTATTTTTGAATTTTCATGAGGTATTTCAGGACCCCCTAGGGGTGTAGGGTACACCCCTACTCCCCCTACTCTAGATGGTTTGATCCTCTTATTCAACCATTTAGAGTATTTATCTATTCAAATCAGATATTAAAAACATTTTCTCAATATTACTGATTTTCTTTATCATACGAAAGGCGTGATTTGAACACAAAATGCTTCTTAGCTTTTATTTATGCGCAACAAGTTCTCTTCGTGCCATTACAGGAATACTTGTCTAGCTGATCAAGTATTCTACCAAAAAGAGATGAGATAAGAGACCTGGCACGTAGGCTCCTTCACATTCGACAAAAATTCAGAAAAAGAAACACTTAAACATAGTATTTCTTCAGATTACTCACGTTCTACGGTCTGGGTTCCACATAACCTTCATGGCTTATCAGCTCATATGCTCCTCCAGGGAGTACCTTAGTAACCACAAAGCGGCCCTCCCAATTCGACTCAAATTTTCTTACTGGGTGCATTGCATCAGCTCTCTTAAGAACCAGGTCTCCTTCCTTAAACTTCCTGACCTTGACTTTCTGATCATTTACTGCTTTGATGCGAGCTTTGTAAGTGAAAGCTCTCTGCTGAGCCCTCTCTCCCACTTCATCGATCAAATCCAAACTTTCAGCCCTCAGCTCTCTATTAGTTTCTTCATTATAAACCATCATTCTGTGCGTCAGGATTTCTGCTTCCACTAGCATGACAACATCTGCACCATACACCAAGTAAAAAAGAGACTGTCCTGTGGCTGTTTTCTGCCCAGTTCTATACGCCCATAACACTGAGCTCAACTCCTCCACCCATTGAGATCTTTCCTTCTCTAACCTCGCTTTAATACCATTAACTATGGTTCGATTGGTAACTTCTACCTGACCGCAGGTCTTAGGGTGAGCTACAGCAGCGAATCTCTGTTCTATTCCTCTAGCTTTGCACCAGGCCTGCGTTTTCTTGCCAAAGAACTACGTCCCGTTATCAGATACCAGCACTCTAGGTAATCCATACCTGCAGCATAAGTTCTTCCATATAAACTTTATAATGCTTTCTTCAGTTATCGAGGACAAGGGCTCCGCTTCTACCTATTTACTGAAAAAATCGACTACCACTATGAGATGAGTCTTCTTCCCTGTTGCCATAGGCAGCTTTCCAACCAGATCTATGCCCCATTTATCAAAAGGGCATTCCACATATTGGACCCCCAATTTCTCCACGGGCCTGTGGATTAATGGGGCATGCTTCTGGCAACTAGGGCACTTTCTCACAAAGGACTCAGCATCCTTTTTCAAAGAAGGCCAGTAATATCCAGCCCTCAACACTCGTCTGATCAGATCACGGTGTCCTAAATGACATCCTACCCTGCCTTGGTGTATTTCCTTGAGTGTTTGGAGACCTTCTTCTTCAGTTATACACCTAAGTAGAGGCTGTGACATGGCTCTCTTGAACAGTTGACTCCCAATCATGCAGTATTTAGCATATACACACTTTTTGGAAGCTCTCATCCCTTCCAGCAGCTCTCCTATCTTTAGAAAATGTAAAATGGGTGCTCTCCAATCGTCCCTTTCCCCTATTTCACTGATAGTTTTCTCTATGCACTTGGCCATCAATTTTATCAGGGTTACTTTATTAGGGATCAGCTCTTCCACTGAACTTGCTATTGTAGCAAGGCGATCTGCTTGAGTGTTGAGATCTCTGGATATCTGTTCCACGTTCAAACTTTGGAATTCCCTCCTCAGTTTACTGATTCACTCCACATACTTGATCATCCTTTCATCTTTTGTTTCGTATTGCCTTGAAACCTGTTGGACCACCAATTGTGAATCATAATAGATATTAACTTTTTGAGCTCCCAGTTTAGCTACCATTTCTAGGCCTCTAACAAATGCTTCGTACTCAGCCTCATTATTAGATGCCTTGAAGTTAAATCTCAACGCGTAATGTATCTCTTCTTGATCTGGTATTATTATAACAATTCCTGCACCACATCTTTCAGCTATCGCTGACCCATCTATGTAAACTTTCCACTTCGGCCACTGCACATGCTGAGTAGTTTCTTGGATGAAATCCGCTAGGGCTTGCACCTTAATAGCTGTTCTCGGCTCAAACTCCACATCGTACTCACCTAACTCTACACTCCACTTCACCATCCTTCCTGAGAGATCTAGTCTACTGAGCACTTGCTTAAAAAGGAAGTTAGTTCTGACTATTATTGTATGAGACAAGAAATACAATCTCAATCTTCTTGCTGTCGTCATCACTACCAAAGCAGCCCTCTCAAGCTCCGTGTACCTGTATTCAGCTCCTTGCAAAGCTTTGCTGACGTAATAAATAGGTTTCTGCAGAGTGACTCCCCACAGAGACATATAAGTACAAGGCTTCCCCGGTACCGGTTTGGTCAACACAGGTAATTCTGCTAAATGTCTTTTCAGCTCTTCAAAGACTTTCTGACAGTTCTCATTCCACTCGAATTTGCTAGCTTTCTTCAACGCCCTGAAAAATAAAAAACACTTCTCTGCAGAGGTTGATATGAACTGACTGAGTGTTGTGATTCTTCCATTTAACTGCTGGACCTCCTTAATATTAGATGGGGCAGTCATCTCCATAACAGCCCTCACTTTTTCTTTGTTCACTTCCTTTTGGAGTCACCATATAACCAAGAAATTTTCCCGATTTGACTCCAAAAGTACACTTCACTGGGTTTAACCTCAAATTATATTTCCTTATCACTACCATTACTTCCTCCAGGTCTTTGGCATGATGCTCCGCTTTCACGCTTTTCACAAGGATGTCATCCACATAAACTTCCAAAATTTGTCATATTTGGTTTTCAAAGATCGCGTCCATCATTCTCTAATATGTAGCTCCCGCGTTCTTAAGGCCAAAGGGTATTCTTACATATGCATATGTGCCACATACAGTCATGAAGGTTGTCTTTACCACGTCTTTAGGTGCCGGCTGTATCTGGTGATACCCCTGATACGCGTCTAGCATGGATAGCAATTCACACCCCGAAGTTGAGTCCATTAACTGATCGATACAGGACAACGGGTAGTGATCTTTTAGGCAAGCTTTGTTTAGATCTCTGAAATCTATACACATTCGCTAACTACCATTACTCTTGGCTACCATCACAGCGTTTGACAACCATTCAGAATACTGTATCCTCACAATATTACCAGCATCCGACAACCGCTTAATTTCTTCTCTTATCACCTTCTCCTTTTCTGGACCAAAAGCTCTCTTCTTTTGTCTTACAGGTTTTGCTCTAGGATCTACATTCAAGCGATGCACTGCTATTGCTGGGTCTATCCCTACCATATCTTCTGGGCAAAATGCAAACAAATCTGTATTTATCCTTAAGCACGAAATTATGGCTTATTTCTGCTCGTCAGTCATAAGCTTTTCCATTTTCGAAGAAAAACCAGTTTTCTCTGGGAATAGTTCTACCATCATCAGCTCTTCCTCAACTGGTTGCATTCGAGGTTCAAGACCTTGCTCCACTTCTTCCGTTTTTGCTTTTATGCCCTGCAATGAGCTTGCTACTCCCAGAGCTCCCTTCACGTTCTTCTTAGCATGCTTGATGGATTTTACATAGGATTTCTTTGATATCTCTTGGTCTCCAGTGACCTCTTCCACCAACCCCTCCTTTTAAGCAGGGAATTTTATTTTCATGTGGTATGTAGAGACCGCTACTTGAAAGTCGTTCAACGCAGGTAGTCCCAAAATTATGTTATAAGCTGATGGAGTATCTACTATTAAGAATTTCACCATCTGAGTGTTGGATGCTTCTCCACTTCCCAAGGTTACCTGGAGAGTTACCTCTCCTTTAGGTTGTATCTCTCTTCCAGCAAAACCATATAATGCCGTATTTACTGATGACAACTCAGCGTTAATTTTCATTTTCTGGAAGCAGTCCCAGAAGAGCACATTCACAGCACTTCCCGTGTCCACAAATATTCGCATTACTCTCCAATTAGCCACTTCAGCGCTAATCACCAGAGCATCATTATGAGGTTCTGTACTTACTAGATCCCTTGGGCCAAAGCTCACACATGCTCTCAGACTTGTCTCCTTTCCACGAAATGAGTCCACTACATCAATTTCCATCCCAACTGCTTCTGCCAGCTCTTGTACCTCCTTGGTTACATGAGCCTTGGTAGCTCTCGCATGAGCTTTACGAGCTCAACCTGAATCTCCATTAACATTTCCCCCCATAATCATGCTAATGTTTCCCCTTTTAGGGGGAGGATCTTCACATCGTGGATGGGTTCTCTCCCTCTTTGATCTGACTTTCTCTGCTCTGGTTCCTTTCTCTTGTACCCTTTCTCCCTTTCTTTCTTGACAAATTGAAGCAGGGTATCATCTTTCTTCAACAATCTTTCAATAGCATCCTTGAGGTATCTGCAGGAGTTTGTGTCATGTCCATAATCGTTGTGATATTTGCAGTACAACTCAGATCTGGGGTTGTGAGGAGCATCCTTATAAGTGCTTGGAAATTTGAAGTGAGGAGATCTGGCTGCAGCTTCCATGACCTCCACCAAAGATGCGTTGAGGGGAGTATACTGATCGAATCTCTCTGAAGCTCTCTTGAGCTTCTGCCCTTCTCTATCCTTTTCAGCTCTCGGTGCTGCGGAAGACCTTTTTTCTGAGGTATCCTTTTTGGGAACGGGGGATTGTTCTTTTACCTTTCGAGCTTCCTGAGCTTCCTCGAGATTAACATATTTCTCAGTTCTTTGCAGCAACTCCTCGAAGAACAGGGGGGCTCTTTTGTTCAGCGAATTAAAGAATAACCCAGGTGTCAACCCTTGTATGAGTGCTTGCATTTTCACATCATCTGAAACCAGAGGGACTTGCAACGCCTCAGTGTTAAAGCGTCTCACATATTCTCGTAAGCTCTCTGAGGGTCCTTTCCTCAATGCCATGAGTGAGGAGGACGTCTTTATATGCCCCCTCACACTAGCAAATTGGTGGGGGAACATAGACTTGAATTTGATGAATGAGCTTATACTGTTGGGAGGAAGCTGAGAAAACCACTATTGAGCCACTTTCGATAGAGTCGTAAGGAAAACTCTACATTTAACCCTTTCTGTGTATTGGTGCAGCGTTGCACCATTCTCAAATCTCATCATATGCTCATATGGATTCGTGGAACCGTCATGCTCCAGTGTCAATGTTTTGAAGTTTGCGGGTAACTGATCTTCTCCAATGTCTCTAGAGAAAGGAAACTGATTATCACTTATCCTAACAGATTTCTTAGGGGACTTCTTTAGTGAGGAGGTCTTTTTTCTGAAGGTCTTTGAGCTGCTGCTTGAGAGCTGCGATTTCAGCTGCTGCGGCTTTATCTCGGGATCTTACTGTTCTCTCTCCCCCCTCTACACATTTTCAGAACAAAAATAGGAAGGAACAAGTTAAAGATTACCAACTCGATCATCATTAATACTGTTCATACGTTTTATCAACATCACTGACCATTCTCAGATTCAGTTCGCGGACTTTCATATCCTTCACCCTCAGGGTGATTTTCATCTTCATGTTCTTCCTGTCATCAGTTACATGGTATTTAGATTATGAATCATTATTTGTTGTTTAAGCAAGGCTTAGCTTGTTCTCATGATTAACTCGTCGTTATTATAATCAAGCCAGATATATTTGTACCTCTCTTGATTTTTCTTTAGCTATATTGCTATTTTTTTTGCTTTGACCTTCAGGCAAAACCATAGCTTTAGATACTGCTTGGTTTACCATGGCACTAATTTGATCCATCGAGATCACACAAATGGCATTCTGCTGTGAGCGAATTTGAAATTCGTCCCTATGATCTTCTGCTCCTCGGCGAGCTCTTTCTTTATGAGGGCTCAGTGATTTAGAGGACCCTTCTTTCTGAGGTGTAGTGAGTTTCTGCACAACTACCCTCGAAGCGTCATGATTCTTTTCCTCGCTATGCCCCTTAGGAGAGCTATCTTCATGCACAACTCCATCAAAGGGAGGTCTCAGGTCTCGGACAACAGCGTCATCCATGACTACAGCACAGAGTTATCAAGGTTAGCTGATTATTAAATGGAACTACCAAAATAATAATCACAAGTGTTCAACACTATGCACCTTTCGAAAAAGCTACAACGAAGCTTTCCTCAAGTTCGGGAGAACCAGAGAGCACGATTCATCATGCTCTCCCTCCCCATATCATTTCCTCAGCTTCTACTGAAGGTATGTGAAACTCACTTCAGGAGCTTCACGCTTTTCTATATTTTCTTTTCTCGTATCGCGAGATTCCTCAAAGTCCCCATCTCAGGACCATTAAACTTTTCGAACCTGCAGAGGGACGGATTCGAGCCTTGAATTCCTATCCCTCTGAAGTCTTAGAAATAAAGGTAAAAGAGCAAAAAATAAGGAAAACCAGAAAAGGCCAAATTTACTACAACACTGGGGTATTTCAGATCTAGCAGAAGAAACTTTGTAAAAATGACAGTAACTTTCAAAAGGCTTTCGGATTCCTTACTTTCCTTTTTCAAAATATGCCAAAAAAAAACACGTCAAATACAAAACTGTTTATGAAGAACCCAGAAACTTTTTCTCTCACCAAGTCCAGCCGATTTCCAAAGATAAAAATAGAACGAAATTTGTTCGAGGTTGTCATAATTCTTTTCAAAAATATTTTAAAGAAAGAGAATCTTAAAGGAAACGTCGTTCCCACAGATGGCGCTAGATGATGCGATTCAAAAAAGACAGCATCAGAAAATAATTGGGATAACAGCTGAACTATGCAAATGCTAACCTATCCCTTCTGGATTTCTTCCTTGCAACTTGATCAACCACCACCACGAGCAGAAATATCTCTACAACCTACAACAAGAATGGAGACCGGGAGATTTTCATGGCAAACCACCTCCGATGCTAAAGTCAGATCTTAACAAAGATCAGCCATGTATTTGCAGGTGCTCATGTGTATGTGTAATTTGTGCATATGCGGAAAAAATCTGGCTAGAATGGAAATAAAACTCGTATATACCCCTTTCTGACTTGAAGACAAAGTATGAGCGTCGGACAAATCCTCCAATACCATTTGGGCACGTGCCTTTTCCTTATTCGCTGTGTCGGGTGTACCTTTCTGTAACTCTGGAAATATGTAAGATAAAGTAATTTCCTGTCAGAGGTGTGCCAGCTCTTTTGAGATCTATTTCCGAGACCTCACGAGTTCTCTCCTATTTTTAAATTCTACTTAGCTCATCTTTAGGTATCACCTCCTTCCAGTTAGCTCATGCCGCATAACTATTCAAGTCTCTTCAAGATTTAGCTCCCGGATAGTTGAGATAATAAGGCCTCACAATGACTTACTTGACTCATTTATTTATTGTACAAATCAGGTCTCTGAGGTAGAGACCTGGTTGTTTTGGACCACATCATCACTAATTTCAACTGATTTCCAGAGAAAAGGTGTTGAACGAAACTTGTTCAAAGTCATTGTAATCTTTCCCAATAACGTTTTAAGGAAAAATAGTTTTAAAGGAAACGTCGTTTTCCACATACGGCGCCAGATAATATGACCAGAAATGACACAATATGGAAAATTGGGATGAAAAAAAAGTGTGCTCAAATAGCTACCTGAGCTACTCTCTTCTTTCTCTTCGTATTATTGGAATTACGTCCTGCGTGCGCGTGTCTCCTGTGGAATTCTGCAAGAAAAGGAAAGTCGGGGGTGTTTTTCCGGTGAACCACCTCCGACCCCCAAGTTAGTTTTCTGGGTTTATTTTTTAGAAGAAGAGAGTGAATGTAACAGCAAACAAGTAAGAGTAGAATCTGTCTGTAAAGTGGATATTTCTAATATATATATACTCGTGGAATTGCTTGAGGGTGAAGTTATCTAATTATCGTATTTTCTGTTATGGTCTTTGCACGTGCTATTCTTCCATTAGTTGAGGTGAAATGTACATTCTGACAACACTGGACTTGCATGAATTAAAGTATCTTTGTTCGTTCGGTGTGCAGCCAAGGAAGGGAGACCTCAGTGGGAGACCTCAACAGGAGATCATATTGGAGCCTTCGCTAGAGACCTACCGTGAGAGCTCATGAGAGACCTCAGGTGAGACTTTAACATAGGATTACTGAGGATCTTCTTAATATTGCATTATGGATAGCTTTCTCAGGTCTCTATGAGACGTGAGACGTTTTAAGCTATATCATACGGTATACCGCCTAATACATCTCAAAATTAACATATTATGAAACTGATACAGTAAATAAAGAGATAAACTCAAATGAAGCGTATTCTTGGTGGATCGGAGACTTGGGCCTTGGGAGCGAGACCTGAAATCTTGTGCTACTTCGTAACGGCCATGAGATCTGCAAAAGAAGGTTCACCAGTGGGTTTTTCGGCGAACCACTGTTGGATTCTAAACCAATACTTTATGCATATAAAATGAAGATTGTTACTGCAACAGTAAGCACAGTTAATAGCACAGAGAATATAAACTGAGCAAAGTAAAGAACACACGATATGGTAACCCAGTTCAGTTAAACAACCTACGTCTGGGGGGCCACGCCCAAGAAAGAACGAATCCACTATTAGAAGTTGTGATTACAGAGGATCTTACACATATAGGTCATCCACCTTATGCTACCTTTTCACTCACTCTTTCCTAACACCACGTGAATTTGTGATTGTTCAAGCTACACTCTCACAATCTAAGTTTGAGCCACGCTCAACACCTAACTCTCTTTACAAAAGTGTTAATATGAACTCTCAAGAACGTGCACACAATGAAAATACCCTCAAAGAAAGTATATGCACGAAATAATAAATCATCGACGGCCGACCCTCACACTTAATGATGTCGAATATATATACGTTTAAAACCTTAGATCTCTTCGCCATCATGTATATCTCTTTAGATCTTCTTTCCTTGTGAGGATAAGGCTTGAGGAACACGTTTAATATCTGGTTGATATGTATCTTGTCCGTATCTATCACAATCATGGAAAAGATCCCGCAAAATCCGCGTCGATAAGATAAGTCTCTGGCAGACTGTTCCAGGTTCCCTTAGCACAGATTGAAGCACACATAATAGAGTTTGTTCTACGCAGTGGCTTCGACACTTTAGCTGTACTTTTGGCTACATAAACTTTGCCAACATATTTGAGCAGTATCACCTCTTGAGCAGAAACACCTCAAAATCCAACAATCTCCCCCTTTGGCATTTATGTAGACAAAACCAATCATCAAGAAAATAATCAATCATAAGAATCTTCATACTTCCAAATCCTCCAAGACCGAACTTGTATGAAGTATGCCAAAGCTCCCCCTCCAACTAGCAATTGGAGAAATCTATGTTGAACTCCCCCTTAAGCAAAGCATGGAGTAAACTGATCACCAAGTAAATCTTCAATCATCGAGCGGATGATCTTCAACACAGCACCAAAGAAAACTATTAAAATAATATGTTACGAACTGGGAGCTTACATATATGTTCATCAAAAACATCAAGGAGCAAAGGGATTAACTCCTTGGCACCAAAAACTAAGTCTGCGCAAAAGCTGGCACAGACACTAAAACACCAAAACAGAAAAACCAGAAAACCAAAATAAATACAAAAACTTCTAATTTTCTTCTACTCCCCTTTTTTGTCTGGCAGAAACGACAAAGTAGGGGGGTTGATCAACCAATCTTTAGAAAGACTGGAATCCCTTTGGCTTGACAGCTCAAGCAGATGCTTGAAGGTCATCTTCATCCTCCTCGGTTTGGGTATCTTCATCACTCTAGTCCTCCTCAGCATCCTCAGCATCGTCATCAGCTTTTTCTTCATTATCTACGTCATCATCATCATCATCATCATCATCATCATCGCATGGCACAGACCCTGCATCACGTGGCGCCGATTCAGATGGCACAACTTCTCCTCCAGCAAAGACTGCTTTGGCATCATTGAGTAATGCCGCAATCTCATTCTTGCACATACGAAGACTCTTCATCTGGAACAGGATGGAATTGTATTCATGCTCCAACTCGCGCAGCATTCTTGTAGAAATAGCCCAAAGATTAGGCTCATTCAGCACAGGAGCTGGCACAGTGGATGTCGGCTTCTTCCTCTCCACAGTGCGGACAAAGGGACTCTCAATGTCCTTAGGATGAACAACTTCGTTGAATAGATTGTCTTGGATGACAATGCTCTTTGGAGTGCACTCGAACTGCTCTCCTACATAAACCACTACGGGGAATTGAGATGTAACGATTCCAAAAATCAGACAAGGATAGCCTAACGCCTTAGGCTTCTTCAAGTTTTTAGCATGTTGAGTGATGTGGTCGAAGACCAAACGTACAAAGTCAAAGAGCTTGAAACACCCAATCCCATACAACACTCTTGTTGTTTCTTGACTCACTGTGGCAGTGTGCGTGGTAGAGCACCAATTCCTTACAACAATCTTGTGCAAGATTGCATACTTCTGTGACATCATCGATGAACTAATAGTCATGTTCCTCCTCCAAGTCCGGTACACACCATGGGTAATTTCACTAGCAATTGTGTCAAGAGACATCTTTCTCTTCTACACCAAAATCGTCACGTCCAACAAAAATAGAGATAACAGCTGGAAAGAAATTGATATAGCTTCCACGAGTATAAGACTTGTAGTGATTGCGAGAGGAAGGATCAACAATACACTTTGACTAGTTGCAATAAAATTCCAGCACAACTGCTCGAACATACTTTCGAACAGGATAGATAGTATGATCCCACTTAGCATCTTCCAGCAACTTGTCCAATCCAGTACCCTTCAAATCTTGCTCCTTCAAAGGTTGCTCGTACACTAGCTTCATGTGGATAATAATGTTCTAAGCTTCAGCATGTTCATCAGATTTGAACTTGAAAGCAACTTGAATTGCCTTTGTTCTTTAAAAAGCATCGATAGAAAGCAAATGTCTCCTTAGTGATGCAGACGAGGCTCCATGATGAGCAGCAGATGAAGCTCCATGATAAGAAGCTTCATGCTCGGAATTTCCAGCATCACTGTGCAAATGATCTTCTGGTACAGACTCAACATCACTAGGTTAATCTCGTTCTATTCCTCCTTTAGGCTTAGCAGCAGCTTTCTTTTTCTACTTGGAAAACTCACCAATCTTCCTTTTGCCCTTAGCAGCATGAGCAGCATCAGCAACATTCTTCATCTTTGCCAATTGACCTCTTGTTCGAATAGTAGGGGTCACGACAAGTTCATTGATAGTCAAAGGAGATTTCTCTATTCTAACCCTCTTTTTAGGTAGATCAAAAAGCTTTCTGAGACGCCTCTTGGATTACTTCATCTTGTCCGATGGCACAGACTCTAGAACAGTTGTAGATGGTTGTTTCTGCTTCATAATTCGTACATCTTGACCTTCGATGTTCGTTGGATGTTTTTCCTCGTTGAACAACTTGTCATGGATGGTAAGGAGCCTTGGAGCACACTCATATCTTTCTCCATAAGTCATACATAACATCCAAGAATATGAAAGCGATGATCCCATATATCAATTCGAAAATATCCAAAGCTTTAAGACGAGTCAACTTCCCTCTATGTTTGGTGACAAGGTCAAAGACCAAACATGCAATATCGAACTCCTTGAACCAACCGATCACATATGTAACTAGCCCGATATGTTCCTCAAATATGGGACTTGACGATGTAAGGGGTATTCTGCAATGCTCTTCGACAGGTTACAGTAGAATTCAAGCACAACCCAGTGCACAGGGTAGATCATCTATTCTTAGATAGCCTCGTGCAAAAATACATCAAGGAAAATGCTTTTCAGATACTTCTTTCTTATAGATTGCTCTACCACCAGCCTCAGACTTATCAGCGTCCTTTTTTTTTGTCCATTTGCAGATTGGACAACAACATCACAAACATCAAACTTCTTGGCTGCTTGCAAGTGACTCTATTTTAGGTTAGATTAAAACCTGACACAAACTCTGAGTTGACGTATGTTCTACTTGCTATCAGATACGAAGACTTCCGAACATGCTTCTGTACAGCCATATGTTCCCATTCTAGTTCAACGAATATTTGCAATACCAAACTTCTTCATTAGTCCTCATGCATACTCCTTAATTGAGTCATAAATATTTCCCCCCTCGAATTGCTTAATTTTACGCCCCAGAAAATAATGCAATTCAGCAAAAAGACTCATATTAAACTTATTCTTCTCATCTTTAGACTCGGTGTCGTCATCACACAAGTCCATCTCAACAGACTTCACACCACTTAATACAAACCTCCAAACAGAATAGATAGTATGACCCCAGCTTCCAAAATTTCACAATACACCAAGTTCCAAACAACAAAGAGATAATTAACTCCCCCTTGACTCCAAACTTCTCTCCAATTTTCATTTAAACAAAGCATCAAGGGGCTACGGGAAAAAATCTATCTAACAAGAGAGCGATGTGCTCTTTTGTAAGAACATCTTGAAAAACATGTTCCGGAGAAATACTTTGATGACGGGATCAATAATCTTGTGAACGACGAGAGGAGTAACTTCTGGAACAGTTGTTGAGACAAGTTCTTCAGGGGCAACGACAACACTTGCATGATCAATGACAGTAGAAACAGAATCAGTTGTTGGCACAATAACTTCTGAAGTAGAAACATCTCTTGGAACATGTGCAGAAACATCATTGAAGGTAGGGGCATCTTTATCCAAAAGTTGAGAAACTTTATCATCATACTTGGATTCTGAAATCGGAACATCAACAACAACAGGATCATACTGAGATGAAGTTTCTCCAAGTGTTCCGACATTATCAGGAACGGATGCAGAAACAGAGGTCTGCTTTCGTACCCAGTGCTTCTTTTCACCTCTTGGTTTTCTTTTATCCCATTTATCCTTATGATATAATCTGCAATATGATCTTATATGACCTGCTTTGTCACAAAAGTGACATGTTGAATGCCATGTACTTGCAGATCTTCTATGAGATTGAGACTTTCTGACCTCGAAGTAATCACGTCTGCGAACAGACTCTGACTTCTGAGATGCATATTGTACTTCATCTTTGTACTTTCCAGCAGGTCTTCTAGAAATAAGAATTTTATTTGACTGATTATAAGTTCTTGTATTCGCCAACTTCTTTCTATCATCAAGATAAAATCTGCAATGAGGTCTGATGTGTCCAGGACGATCACAATAATGACAAGTAGGAACAAATGCATTATTCCCTTGACGAGAAGAGCATTGAACATGTCGTGTTGACACGGACCGTGAATTCTGTGTGTGAGTCTGTGCCTGCTTCTTGCTATTAGAATGTTTAACAAATTTATGATTCTGACCCTCAAGTTCGACTTCATCTTGCTTGTCTTTTTCTTCTTCTTTGGCAGGAACAAACGTACTCTCTTTGTTGGGAACCATAAGTTTCCATTGATAACCAAGACCAGCCTTGTTGTTGGAACATTGACCAATTTTCAAAACTTGATCAAGTTTCTCCGTTCCATTGTTCATCATCTTGATCATCTTGTTCAACTGCTCCAATTTGTTTACAAGTACTTCATTTTCTTCCTTGAGAGCAAAATTTGAAGACTTAAGACTATCTCTATCTTAACATGTTTCCTCAAATTGAGCTATTAGTACTTCATTAGTGTGGCCAACTTCGTCTCATTTGTCAATAAGAATTTGATACTTCGTGATCATATAGTCTTCGTCCGGCACATCAGAATCACTTTCATGTGTAGAATCCCGATCCAGCTTCTGTCCCCCTACAGTTGCAATATGAGCTACTAAATCTTCCTTTTTCTTTTTACTTCTTTCTTGTAAAGAAGTGGATGAAGAACTATTTGAAGATTTTCTAGTGATTTCTTTCTTCTCAAACCGATCAATGGCTGCTTCAGCGATTCTTGAGATCATCGTCAAGAATTTCCCAAATAATTCAGAACTGTTTGACACAGATTCTAACTCAGACTCTGGCACCTGATCTACAACATCTGCTGCAAAAGGAACATTCTTTCACTTTTCAGGCTTGTCATAATTCTTTCCCATCTCGAAAACTCGCAACGAACCAATTAATTCAGTCAACTTCATAGTGGACAAGTCCTTTGCTTCTTCAATTGCTGTAACTTTAAAGTTAAACCTTTTCGGAAGAGACCTTATAACTTTTCTCACCAATTCTTCTTCACTAATTCTTTTCCCCAAAGAAAAACTCTCACTAGAAATTATGAGAAGCTTGGAATGAAACTCACCAATAATTTCATATTCTTCCATTTTCAACATCTCAAATCTGGACATGAGTTGTTGAAGTCGATGTCCCTTCACACGATCATCACCTTCAAAAGTACTTTGAAGAGTATCCCATGCTTCTTTTGCAGTCTCACATGTTGATATAAGAGAGAATATTTCCATAGTAATAGCTGATTGAATAATATTAATGGCTTTTTGATTTATACATGAAGCATTCGATTCTCTTACAAGCCATTTATCTCTTAGTTTCTCAGTCCCATCGGCTGTTACAGGGGCACTCCAACCATTCTCCACAGTAGTTCATGCACCCTCATCAATAGACCTGATATAAGACCTGAGACAAATCTTCCAAAACAATAATTAGATCCATCTAAAATTGGGGGTTGCACAATACAATCTCCATTCGAAGTCATCATAGCACAGATGCATCAACAGGTTTAGAAATCTGTCCCCGGATCAACACCTGTAAGTCCGGTGTACCGCTCTGGTACCAATTATTGGATTCTAAACCAATACTTTATGCATATAAAATGAAGATTGTTACTGCAACACTAAGCACAGTTAATAGCACAGAGAATATAAACTGAGCAAAGTAAAGAACACACGATATGGTAACCCAGTTCAGTTAAACAACTTACGCATGGGGGGCCACGCCCAAGAGAGAATGAATCCACTATTAGAAGTTGTGATTACAGAGGATCTTACACATATAGGTTATCCACCTTATGCTATCTTTTCACTCACTCCTTCCTAACACCACGTGAATTTGTGATTGTTCAAGCTACACTCTCACAATCTAAGTTTGAGCCACGCTCAACACCTAACTCTCTTTACAAAAGTGTTTATATGAAATAAACTCTCAAGAATGTGCACACAATGAAAATACCCTCAAAGAAAGCATATGCACGAAATAATAAATCATCGACGGCCGATCCTTACAATTGATGATGTCAAATATATATAGGTTTAAAACCTTAGATCTCTTTGCCATCATGTATACCTCTTTAGATCTTCTTTCCTTGTAAGGATAAGGCTTGAGGAACATGTTTAATATCTGCTTGATATGTATCTTGTCCGCATCTATCACAATCATGGAAAAGAACCCGTAAAATCCGCGCCAATAAGGTAAGTCTCTGCCAGACTGTTCCAGGTTCCTTTAGCACAGACTGAAGCACACATAACAGAGTTTGTTCTATGCAGGGGCTTTGACACTTCAGTTGTACTTTTGGCTGCATAAACTTTGCCAACATATTTGAGCAGTATCACCTCTTGACCAGCAACACCTCAAAATCCAACAACCACCTTCGATGCCAAAGTCAGTATTTGTTTACTCAAAGGAGAGTGAGTGAGTGTTTCAGTAAAAGTAGTAGAACGTGAGAGTAAATATGAATGAGGATGGGTATTTATAGGAGAAATGAATGGCTTGGAGAATAAGCTATATTTCCAGCTGTCTGTACTTACTCCAATGCCAGCCAGGTCTCTAAACAAGTGTACTAAGTTGTTTATCTTAACGAATTGTATCTTTCTCGGGTCTCTAATTGAGGCCGGTTGCATTTATACTCTCTTACTTTCTGTGTGTGATCCCTTTATCATGTCTTTAATCGAGACCTGATAATTTTGTGCCACATCATCTACTCCTCCCTACTCCGTGATTCTTCATCCAGAAGAAAGTCGAAGTAGTTGTTTCTAGTTCGTGGAATCACACTTCATTTATTCTTTAGATCTTGGTGAACCAACTTTACAAATCTAGGAGCCTTGATTTTTAAGACTCGCATCATTCGGCTTATGTTCAAAGCTATTTCACTAAGCGCGTCCTTAAACTTACTTCACTCAGCATGCATGTCCGACAGCATGCTGAAAACTATTCCTTATTTCCAAAGTTTGGATTTTGCTAAACCTTATCCTTCAAATTATGGATTTAAGTCTCTTTGTGATCTTAATCCAAATTTAGAAGTCAGCTCTCACTAAATAATATTTCATTGACCTTAATCAAAATTCAGAATCCAGCTCGCGCTAAGTATTACTTCATTAAATTTTTACTTCAGCTCATGCTAAGGTTTTTCTTACAAATTCTGGATTCAGGTCTCTTGCTAGTCTTAATCCAAATTCAGAATTCAGCTCTCGCTGATACCTAACCTTAACTTTTACGGATCAGCCTTTTATGAGGCTTGCTTCTAAATTTCATGGCACTTCGTCACAATTCAGCACGCTTCTCTTAGCTTACGCAAAGTCGATGCTCGTGTTACCTCATGTTGAACCTCAGGCTAATGGCTCAGTATGCAGCTATTCCTTATCTTGTAGAAGTTCATTCTAACATGAATTTTTACTAAGACTCCTCTCTTAGGCATGGAACTCAAGTTTGAGTTCATCCCATGTTCAACTCACCGGTCTTCAATATTCAGAATTCAGCTTGCACAAAAACTCACTTTTTAGATTGAGAACTTATACTCTTATCGACTTCTCTCAAAGTTCAGCTCTTGCTGACACTTGATTTCAATATTCAGGGTTCAACTTGTGCTGGAACTCATTTCTCAGACTAGGAACTTAGGCTCATGCCGAGTTCTCTCAAAGGTTAGATCACGATGAGACTTCTTTCATAGGTCAAGAGCTCAAGTTTTTGCTGGTATCTTTCGAAGTTAAGCTCATGCTGATAGTTTGATTTTGATACTCAGAGCCTGGCTCACGATGGAGCTCGTATCTTAAGCAGATAGCTCAGGCGC
Source organism: Schizonepeta tenuifolia (assembly GCA_029490685.1). Classification (NCBI taxonomy): domain Eukaryota; kingdom Viridiplantae; phylum Streptophyta; class Magnoliopsida; order Lamiales; family Lamiaceae; genus Schizonepeta; species Schizonepeta tenuifolia. Next base: position 10,107,914 of record CM055956.1, read on the forward strand.
CTACTGAGATCTCTCAGATCTCAGCCCACACTCGAGCTAGATTAATAGGCTAAGGGCTCAATCTCATGCCTAGCTTAGTCAATGTTCAACTTACGCTGGAGCTTTTTCTGCGGGCTGAGAGCTCGGGCTCTTGCCGAGTTCTCTCCGCGTTCAACTCATGCTAAAATATCATTTCAATTTCTAAATTTAGGTCTCTTCTCGACTATTTTTCAGCTTCAGAGTCTAGCTTATGCTACACCCTAATTCATCAATCTTTTGCTAAGCTCATGTTGAAGCTCTTCTTTTCGAATTGTGGATTCAGGTCTCTATCCGACCTTAATCCAAAAATCAGAATTCAACTTTCGTCGAACTTTCATTCAACTTTAAGCTCAACTCATGCTGAAAATTATCCTTTAAATTCTAAAGGGGTCCAACTTTTTAAATACCAAAACATAAAAGAGTGTTGTTTTATACCCCTTGTTTAAAACACACTCTTTTATATACCAAAATCTCTTAAAAGACTAATATACCCCCAACTTAAACAAAAAGAAATAAAAATATATAAAAAATAACAAAAAAACAAAACTAAACCCTACCCCCCACCACCGCCGTCCCCATCTCTCTCTCTCCCCACATCGGTCCCCCCACCGACAGCCCCCTCTCTCTCTCCCAATCGGTCCCCCACCGCCAAAAACAGTTCTCTCTCTCCATCTTCATCGTGAATTTCCTCCTCACAATCGATTGATCGTCGTGAACGGAAGAACATGAGCAACCGCCGCCAAAACTGCCGCCCCAATGAGTCGCCGTCGACGTCCTCCGGCGAAGAGGAGGAAAATTCGAATTTTCGAGTCCCAATTCCACCGGTTAGTGCCTTTTCTTTTTTCGAAATTCATGCTTAAGTCTTCGATTGAGAATGCATGTATTTTAGTTTTTACGTGTTAGAAATTGTTATATGTTAGAGTTAGGATTTAAATGTTGAAGATTTCGACAATGTTTTTGGTGTAATAGAGTTGGAGATTTTTGAATTTGTTCGTGTTGGGTAGTTCGACATTTGCTGTGTTGGTTTTGGTATTCTTACGGGGTCGATGGAGGTGGGGAAGACGACGGCGAAAGAGCTCAGGCGTGCTCACGATGGGGCTTCCCATCGTGAGGTCACGTTGAGGTTTCCATCGCCCGAGCACGATGACACTCTATCGTGAGCTCACGATGGAAACCTCAGCGTGACCTCACGATGGGAAGCACATCGTGAGGTCACCCGAGAGCTCTTTCTCTTATCCTTCATCTTCTTGTGTTTATGTTGGTTTGTTGAATTATAACACGTTACCATGCACTTATACTTGGTTTTATTGATTTTGTAGGAACATTATGAATTTATTAGACCCGCCATGTTGTACTCGTCTCCTAAAGTAAATCTTTACATGAGGGTAGACGTGTTTGATGAGATTAGATGAGTTCTATTTGAAATATCCGGTGATCATCAAGCCGAGAATTTTCTAAGAACCGGTGTTGTTGGGCGGTTGATTGATGCTAGAAGAAATCAGAGTGCAAGTAATGGGCTAAATCTAACAATAGCCAGACAGTTGCAAGGGGTTGGTGCTAATCGGGTACCAGAGAATGAGCTTTGGTTTTATCTTGGTCATACGACCCTTCGTATGACGGCAGTGGAATATGCTCTCATCACCGGCCTTCACTTTGGAAACTCTACATTTAATCCTTATACAGTTCATGTACCTCCTAGAACTGGCATTCACTACAGATTTTTCAACGGCCGAGAGATAAAGACAAATGAGTTGCGCGACGCCTTCAACAGAAAACAACTTGGGAGAGACATCGATGACTATTTGAAGGCGGCCAACTTGCTTATTTACTATTATTTCCTCCTATGTCGGGATAAACCCACCATAGAGGATTGGGCATGGACTTTAGTTGAAGACTTCGAGGCTTGGGATGCCTTTCCATGGGGCTCGTACACCTGGGGAGCACTATGTCACTATGTGTACAACGCCCAGACAGTCCCCAAGGACTACCACCTCTATGGTCCGGTTTGGGCTCTACAGATTTGGACTTATGAGATGATTCCGGTGTTGGGAGGTCGATGTGGAATCAAAGATCACATCGAGAGAGTGCCCCGGTGCTTGATGTGGGCCACAAGAGTGATGAAAGTTGATTTCAGTCAATTCTTCGATAATATACGGGTACATTTATAATCTTATAATGTTTTTCATTCATTCAATGATGCACTCTATATTAGTTTCTAAAATTCTAATATTACCTTTTCATTACCTTTGCAGCTTCAGGTATTGGAAAATTTTGAAGCTACGGAAGCAGAGCGTTATGAGTATTACATGCTGAGCTTTGAAAATGGAGACCCTTTTGATGTTCGATATATACCTCCCAAACAAATTGCTTCCAGAAATAACCCGACTACAAAGAATGCCAAACAGAAGACTATGGGAAAGTTGAAGCAGTTAGCAGCACGGGTGGTTCGTGGTGACCCGGCACGACAGATGTCGAAGCGTCGTCGGGAGGGTACCCCACCACCTCGCAGTTCACCACCACCTCCTAGTTCACCACCTCGCAGTTCACCACCTCCTACTTCACAGTGGGGGCCCTCGGGAGAGCCAGACAGGGTTTGTTGTTTGCACGGACGACCATGCCCCCTCCATGATGAAGGCACTAGCAGCAGGGGGGACGAGATTGAGCGCCGGTTGAGGAGTGTTCTGGACGACGAATCTGACAACGGCTTCCTTGCTAAACTGACTCGGAAAATGAGTCAGTTTTTTGTTATGAGGCGCCCAGACAATCCTCCACAACAGTCCAATAGGAGTCGTAGGACGGCATTGGACGCGGCCCGTCACTCTACCTCGGCATTTGACGCTCAGATGCGGACTGGTAGGATCGACCGGGACTGGGATCCGGCCCGTCACTCTAGTGCTGCAGGTTTTGGTCACATGCAGACCTCTCCAGTTCAGCCCCAGCACTCTCCAATGCGGTCACACCATTCTGCAGTTGGGTCCCACCACGACGAGAGGCAGACTTCCCGCCACTCTGAGCCGGTGCCTTTCCAGTACTCTTACCGGCAGACTTCCCAACACTCTGAGCCGGTGCCTTCCCGTTACTCTCGCCGGCAGACTTTCGACCACTCTGCGCCGATCCCTCTTCACGACTTTACGGCTCCTTCTCGGCAACCTCAAATCGGTGTTACAGTCCGTGATGAGCCGTTTCAGCAATTTGGGCCGTTCCAAGCCGATCAGGAGACGCAGTCCTCACAGCAGATTGGTCAGGACTTGTTTGCCCAGCTCTTTCGCCCGATGCCGATGTCGACCCCTTACGAGACAGTGCAGCAGCCCATTCTAGAGACACCGCAGCAGCCTATTCACCAGACGACGCAGCTGCTCCCTTACCATACACCTTTGCAGTTGACCTATGGTCCGAGTGAGCATCAAGGTTCCAGCTCACACACTCCCCAGCAGTGCGTTGTAGATGATCCGGTTAATGAGGATGATGCTCAATATGAGGAGCCGGATCAGGAGGGTGGTGGTGAGGTAGTAGGTGATGTTGCATTGGGTCCTCGGGAACGTAGACCGTCTGCTGCTCTCCGCACCCCTTTTCAGGGTGCAAGACAAAGTAGAATGGAGAGGTTGAGGATGATGTATAGTGACTTTAGGCGGCAGGGATATGAGTGTTATGTGCCTGTGCTTGAGACGGGTTATCGTCTAACAAACCAATTCTTTGATCGGGTGGAGGATCCGAAGGAGGACTTCCATCAAGATGTAATGGACCTCTACGTGCTTTCGGTTCGCACGAGGATCCGAGTGCATAACCGGACTGCTCCAAATATTGGGCCAACTAACACGATCATTATCGGCACTCAGTTACTTGTAAGTTTTTAATATATATTCTTTATATTCTACTATAAATATTTAAAAATGATATTAATCTTGTATGTTGTCAATTTGATAGCAAGTTTTGCGTGCGGAGCTGCAACTCCTACATCCAAAGGATACAGAATTCAAGCATATTAAGGGGAAGCCCACATATAAGGGTTGGGAGATGCATCCGGGATTACATGACATTGTGCACGGGTTAGACTATCCAAATGCCGTTCCATGGTCGAATTGCAAACATGTAAGTGTTTATGGTGATATATATTTCAAGTTTCTAACCATTCATTATTGATTTAAATTATTCTATTTTTGTATTGAAACAGATCTGCGCTGTGTGTAATGTCTTTAAGAATCATTGGGTCACGATTCGGATAAGTATTGCTGATTGGACGGTTGAGTTGTATGACTCAATGTCACACGAATATGATCAGGAAAGGGTCGCGCCTATTGATTATGAGCTCAAGCCCATTACTCGTCTCGTTCCTCGTCTACTAGCTCTCTCAGGCTATTGGACTAACAATGCAACAATGACGAAATGAGATACTGAAATGAAGCTTTTGAAGATGCCGATCAAAGACCAGTTTGCCCAGACAGACAGTCACAGTTGCGGCCCCTTTGCATGCATGTATTTGGATCGTTTGATTAGTAGTAAGCCGAGACACTGGGGGAACATCACCGAACGCTACATTCAAAGATATCGGTGGCTCGTAGCGACTAGGATTTATTGGCTTGCTGTACTTGACAACGTCTAGTTTTATTAGTTTATTGAGTTTATGATGTTTGAAACATGTATTTGGATCTTATTTTTATGTTAGTTCCTAGTTTATTGACTACATGAATGAAACAGTAGTTTTGAGCAGGTAAACCCCTAAACTCTCGGGTCTGGTCACGATGATAATGCCATCGTGACCTCACGATGACAACACCATCGTGAGCTCACGAAGGTGTTGTCATCGTGAGGTCACGATGCCAGGGCAGTCGTGAGGTCACGATTAATACAACCGTGAGCTCACGATGAGGAAGCTAAACCCCTTCGTGATGTTAGGATTTTTGACTAATTATGGTGTTTTAACCTGTTATATTATTTTGGTACGTGTTAAATATGTTCTACTTAACATTGAAATACATCAACAAATGAAAAATTTCACATTTAAACACACACTTATAGTGTTGGCGAGGTGTGTGACACAATAATGAATACATTACTATATGTTACATATACAATGACTCTTGCATTTGATAAACAATACACCTCTAACAATAACCCATTTAGTGTTTCTTTGATATAAAACCGCAAAATATGATGTGCAAATGTTTGTTAAGACATAATATAAACATTACAACACTAATTAATCATTATTTTAGACGTAATTGTTCCTGTTTATTAGTTCACGACAAGATAAAAATATCATCGTGAACCCGGTCGTGAGAATGTCATCGTGATCACGATGTACTCATCAACGCGACCACACGATGGCATTGTCATCGTGACCTCACGATGGAATCGTCATCGTGAGCTCACGATGATAATGCCATCGTGAGGTCACGATGATAAAGCCATCGTGTGGTCACTTTGGCGTGGTCATCGTGACCTGTCCAGAAACTCGAAAACAATTAACATTCAAATTCAAGTTACCATCGCATAAAACGAAACATCAAATTCAACACAAATTTTAGTACAAATTCATACAGAACCAAATCACCAAATAAAGTCACCAAATAGGTCTAGTAGTTCAAACATAACTTTAAAACAAATCTAAACTATAACCAACACACTAGTCGACATCTAGAGCCGTGGAGGGTGACGCACCATCGTCCGCTACTTTATTTCGGGCCTCAAGTTCTGGCGGCAACCAAGCAGTGTCCCTTAGGATCAGCACTCGGCATCTAATAATTTCCCGTGTCGACTCCATCACCTCAAAGATCACGGCATCATCTACTTTGAGGTCGAAAGTGCGTGTGAATTGTTTCCACCCTGCATACTCAAACTTCGGTTTCTTCAAAGATCCAAGGTACATCAACTGACATTCGGTTCCATTATGATTGGCAACCAGTGGCACATCCGCAGGAGGAAGTTTACCGACAATATGTGCTGGTATATGCTATATTGCACACAAAGCATTGATTAAAAGTCATACCAAACAAATTAATTGTTTGTTTAGTGGTACAAATTCTTACCAAATGCCAAGGGGCCGAAACATGTGACTTGGCTAGGATAACATCAAAAAAGGGCTTGTCTCCTGATAGGCAGTTCAAGTTTGAATCAGATAGGTTGGTCGACATCTACAACCATCCAAATGCGACAAAACATAAAGTGAAGACAAACATCAACATCAACATCAACCAATTAAATTCAATAATTTACCACATTTTACATAAATCGAACATCATTATCAACATCAACATCTCCAACCAACTTCAACAATTGACACATAAAACAACATCTTCGAAATTCAACATAGCAAACCGAATTAAAAAACAACATATATCGGACATAAAACAAAAGATAATTTCATAACTTCGAAGAAACGTACCTCTAATCGGAAACGAGCGGTGGGGGCGGCGGCGGCGGCGGTGGACAAGAGAAGCGGAGGTATTGAAAAGAGGGAAGAGGGAGATAGGAATGAGATAATAATGATATATGTTGGATATTGGTGGAAAAGAAGGTAATGTACGTATGGTTGAAATAAAAAGTTTGAGATTCTGTAGTACTTTATAAGGAAATCTGGATTCATCACGATGGGATCACCATTGTGAGGTCACGATAGGAGTGACCATCGTGAGGTCACGGCTGTTCCTTCATCGTGACTTCACGATGGCTCGTCGTGACCTCACGTTGCATATACCATCGTGAGGTCACGATGGTTTTGTCATCGTGATCAAGACAGAGACACACCAAAAATCATCCATGTATGCAAATAATACCTGTCTCAAAAATTCTGAACATAATAACAGATATTAAAGGTTTAAAAAGGTCAATACAATGCCATAAACTCAACAAGTTCTGTTACTCCTATATTTCATCTTCAATTGGGTTAGGACATCCTCTAATATCATGACCCTCACGACGACAATTGCTACATCTTTTTTTCCTCCGGCGTCGTTGACTTGATTCTACACCCCCAAAATCATGAAAATTTTGTTCATCCTCTGTTTGTTGGAGAGGGATATTCAAATCGACTCCACCAGAGGGAATAGATGTCGTGCATTTTTTTCTGTTGTGCCCAGATCCACCACACCTTGAGCAAACTTGAGGACGGCGTGCTCTCGTGCCTTCAACTGCTGACCGAGCACGACTCGTTCTTGGACGACCGGCCTGACGTACATCTTCTGGAGGATAAACCCTAATTGATTTGATCTCCGGCGGCACATTCCACTCATCGGGGTGTGGTATTTGATTGATATGCTCAGCATAAGTCTGTCTTAGGCCGTCTTGTTTGAAATATCTATGTACGAAATCGTACACGTTCAAACCAATGCCGGCCCGCCTGTTAAAATAGGAAAAATAGAATTACTTACATACAAAATGAATATAAAAATACTAGAAAATTATAACAAATAATATAGATTTTACCTTATAGCGGCAGCAGCATGCTTACATGGAATCCTATCCTCATCGAAGACACGACAATCACACGTCCAATTTTGAAGATCCACTTCATATTGTTGATTATCTTCGTCTACTTTATAAACATGGTCGGTGATTGCTCGAACAGGAAGATGGAGACTCGCTTGCACGGATAGAGAAAGCTTGTTGAATGTAGTGAAAGTCAACACATGATCTCTCGATTCAGCATCAGTACGCCGCTCGTCAAACCAATCCTCCAATGTGTGGCAAAATGTTTCAAGTAATGAGCACACTGGTAAACGCCTTCCCCACCACAAAACATTGTTCACGGATTCAACAGCATTGGATGTCAGTAATCCATAGCGCCGCACAGGACACTTTGGCCTAGCCCACCTCTCTGGTCCAATTTGAGAAAGTCTTCTGTGAGCACCATTAGGACTTATAGTGTACAACAATTCAAAAAAGTTTTCAAACACTTCGTGGCGATAACTAAATGCTGCTTCATAAAAGAGTGTGGCCACAGTTTTGCTGTATGGGGTCAAATTTTTCTGCAGATGGTGATAGCACAATCCGTGGAACGCATTTGGATAGACGGTTCGAACTGCATTCCTAATGCTCTTATGTTGGTCGCTCACTATCAACAAATCTTCGGGTGGATTGAAGCATTTGCGTAGGTTATAGAGAAAATAAGTCCACGACTCATCGTTCTCTATCGGACCAAGGCCAATTACAAGCGGAAACACTTGCTCGTTCCCATCCTTCGTGCAGGCAACAAATAAGGTTCCTTTGTTTCTACCCTTAAGATGAGTCCCGTCTACTATGAGCACAGGGCGAAGACACTGCTCAAATGCTCTAATACACTGTCCAAGGGCAAGGAACATGTGACAAAATATTCCTTCACTAGTCATCTGCAAGTCGTATACAGTCCCAGGATTACGTTGTTTCAACAAATACAAATACGACGGAATCTTCTGATATGACGAGGGGAAGTCACCGTACATTCTCTCTATCGCTAGTTGCCTTGTTCGAACGGCAAAGTTGTATAACATTTGAACGCCGTATCGCATGCGCATCTCTGCCATCATCTCCTTAGGCCTCAGAACGACCTTCTCATCTATCAATTTCTTAGAAAAATAAAATGCGGCCACCTCGCTACTCACCGACCTTGCACGTGCATCACGGTTCAAATCTGATCGGCAACTGTGCTCCAATATCAACTTAGTAATCCGAAAAAGAGTTGCACATTCCGTAGCACACAACCTAAACGTGCAATTCTTTCTACCACTCCTACATAGGTACACTGCACGGTTCGAAGCGGAGCGATCGGTCTTACACTCCACAAAGTGCTCCAAATGATACATTCCTACAGCTATCCTCAACTCTTGCACTGATCGAAATATCGATCCTACCTCGAGACTACCATTGATGACGATAGGCCGCTCAACCCACGCCAACGGTATTGTGCTTTCAATGTCAGGATGTGGAATGATCCAATTGCGCTGTGTACGCTCATGCTCAACCTCATTTTCTGATTGATGGTCCGATGAAAAGTGTCGCTGCCCCATGAGCCTATCCATATGTGCCGGCTGTCCAATCCAAGCATAAAACTCTTCTTTCAATGATTCAAGCAAATCTTTACGACGATCTTCCTCTTCATCTTCGGATGTAGACACCGCTTCATCCTCCTCATAATCTTCATCATATTCATCATCATCACCATCGTCACTATCATCTTGTGCACCCGAGGTGCTACCTCTCACATTAACTTCGGGGGCGGAGTTCCCGCGGTTTTCAATCACATAAACTTCAGGATCTTCTTTAGGGTCCGCTAACCATCGAAGTAATTCTAAATCGCCCCGCAATAGCACTTTTGCTTTCATGCCGTTAATGGTTGTGAGGTACCATAACACATATTCGGTCTCCTTCCCACCATTCAAACCCTCTCTAATGAGTTCCACAAGGTTAGCACGATTAATCGTGCCGGGGTCGATGTAGACAACAAATAAATCCCCGTCCATATATGTCGATCGCTCCCAATGACCGCCGTGATATATAATAATACGGCGTAAAGACATCTGAAATTAAGAAAATATACAAAAATGAAGTGTAAACAATCAATGAAAATACTTGTTTAGCACACATCTGTGCTGGTCACGATGGTGATCACCATCGTGAGGTCACGATTCGTGAGCTCACGGTGGCAATTGTCAACATGACCTCACGATCGTGATCTCACGATGGCAGTTGTCACTGTGACCTCACGATTCGTGACCTCACGATGGTGATCACCATCGTGAACACGGTGAACTTGTCCATCGTGACCATAGCAGAATTCGTGTGCTTAGCTTAGAACTAGGTATTTCAACTTCTTTTAACCACATGATACCATGAAGTTTTTAATTTAAGACACCATTATATGAACAAAATAACATATTTCATGACATAAGATGAAACATATCTTGTATTATACTTTCAAAAACCCTAATTTCACCCTAACAATAACCCTAATTTCAGCAGCAACTTATATCAAATGAACAAACATTATACATATTATGCTTACCTTTGTATGAAGTAAGGAACACCACGGAGCCCCCGTTGATGCTTTCGTTCTTCTTGGGCGAGATCTTGGATGCTTGGTTTTTTTTTGTTTTTTGGGTGTATGTTTGTTGATTGTGTTTTGAATGTGAGGTTATGAGTTTGAATGAGGATTATTCTTCCCCATTACTACCACCACCAATCTCAGTGGCTTCATTTATTACCTAGTACACCCGAAAATATTCACCAAATCGAATGTGCAGATACATTAATGAGTTTCGCATGCATCAGTCGTGGTCACGATGGAAGTGCCATCGTGACCACACGATGGGACTGCACCGTGACCTCACGATGGGATTTCCATCGTGAACAACCCATCGTGACATTCCCATCGTGACCACGTGCGCAGTCAAAAGTATGACACGGTTGACTTTGAAAACTAAGGGTATTTTAGTACTTTTACAGGATTTTGGTATACAAAAGAGTGTGTTTTAAAGATAGGCTATAAAAGAAGTGTTTTTTATATTTTGGTATTTTTTTTGTTAGTTTCCTCAATTCTAAATATAGGTCTCTTAATTCTCGACCTTATTCTCAAGTCCACAATTCAACACTCATTGAATCTTCTTCATTTAATTCTTTACTTATGATAAAGCTCACTCAAATTTCAGCTAGTGTAATGGTTAATATGAGAGTTGTTACTTATGAGTTTCACTCTCTATAAGCAATATGTTATTCATTCTCTAGACTTGTCTTCCTGAAATTCATCTTTTGAATTTTTCAATTTAGGACTCCATGGACCTCATATCTCGAATGATGAGCTTTGGCTCTTGTGAAAATTTATTTAGCCATGCTAGAGTTAGCTTTTACTGAAGCTTATCCCTCATATTTTCACTTTTCATTGAATTTTACTTCATTTAATATTTAGCTCAGCTCATGCTGAAGCTCATCTTTGAATTTCGAATTCAGGTCTCATCTTGACTTTATTCCACGTTCACAATTCAGTTCTCATTGATTCTCATTTTATCCAATATTTAGCTCAGCTACTGCTGCAGCTCATCTTTCAAATTCTTGATTCAGGTTGCTTCAGAACCTTAATCTAAATTTCAAATTTAGCTCTCGCTGGATTTTACTTCATTCAATTTTTATATCAGCTCATGTTGAGGTTCATTTTATAAATTTTGGATTCAGGTCTCTTCGTGACCTTAATCGAAATTTAGAATTCAGCTTTCGTTGAATATTATTTCATTCAATTTAAACCCTAGCTAATGCTGAAGTTTTTCTTACTAACTATGGATTGAGGTCTCTTTCTGACCTTAATCCATATTAAGAATTCACCTCTTGTTGTAGTTCATTTTTCAGGATGAGGACTCAAGCTTCTGTTGAGTTCTCGTGAAGTTTATCTTTAGCAAGAAGGTATCTACCTGTATCTGCACGCGTTATGCTTTTTATTTTTTATTTATTTATTTATTTTTTACTAGGATTCTAAATTCGGTAGTGGTCATTTTTCAAAAAATTTCATTTTTACGAGGTATTTTGGGCACCCCTACTCCCCCCTACTCCGAGTGACTGGAGCTTTTTCTTGTCATTAGGAGTAAAATTAATTTCACATGTATTCGTCAACATTTGTCCTAACGTATAGCTGATGACTTAGAGTCAGATTGCTGAAACAATGAGCCTCCATGGGCTAAAAGAGCAACATCAATCTCGAATTATTGAAAGTACTGTCCTTGCTATGGCTAGAGTAATCTAGAGAGCGCACAATTTGGCCATGACAGCCTGGGCAAGTATGCGCTTGAGAGCTCTCTTCTGCACTTGAGGTATGGTGATAATAATATTTTTTATATCGTGAAATAATCATGTCTCCTACTCTCTCAGGCGCTTTGAGATAGCTGTTTTACAGTGAGTAATCATGTAACATGCCATCTGCTGCAATTTCTATAGGCTGACGGCTCCTCGTGAAGTAGTCGCGCATTCTACCCTCTCATGAGCTGAAAGGCTCGTACTTCATCACGAGTAAACATGCTCTCTCTTGTGAGAGGCTTTTCAATGTGAGTAATCACATAACATGCTCTTTGTTGCGATTCGTGCAAGGTAAGAGGCTTTTCAATGTGAGTAATCACATAACATGCTCTTTCACATGCTTCTGACGAGAGACCTGATTTTCAATGTGACAGATCACGTATCGTGCTCTCTCCTGCGCACATGCTTTTAATGGTCTCGTTCATATTTAAAAATTAAAATCTGCTCAATCAATGAAGTAGGTAACAAAATCATCATTCAAGTCATCTAGAAACATCAATCATCCTGAATTTATTGTGCAGAAGTGTAGATGGACATCTTACTCTCACTTACCCCGATTGACTTCATTCTTAAGTTGTCATTCAGAGTAAGGTTGGTTTTACATTCCTTTCATAGGAGCTTGAGCTTGCCATGCGATAGACGTGAGGGCTGGAGCTCAAGTTGCTGAAGTGAGAACCCATCACGCGCCAGGCTGCTACACTCAAGATTGCCGAAGTTTTATTGGCATGTCTCCGTAGTCCTCAGGATCTCTTCGTGACCCCTGGATTCGACCTTGATACTTAGTTTTTGAATTTACTTCTGATTGCTGCTATCTGCAAAATGTGTTAGTATTCTCCAAGGAACTATCATTTTCACTTCTCCCATATGTTTCACCAAATATTTGGAACAATTCTTGGCATACCAAATACACAAGAGCATAAACAACACAATTTATTCTCAAGGCATTAAGTAAGCTAGTGATTTTAGATTTGCTCGTATTATTCCTCATCATAGGATTCAAGAATTCCATAATAGTGCATATAGCAAGTGCAATTACCGCAAATTAACATATACTAAAAGTGTACCCAGATATATTATTCCTCAAATAGTCAACTGACTATTTCGCCTATCCTAGCTTTAACCCAAGTAAGGACATACTCAGACAAACAACTATAGAATTACTATTGAATAAACTATGAAAGCTCCTTCATGAACATTTCATTATAATAGTCAAAGTTCCAACAATGCCAGACAAGTAAGTTTCTCTCCTTCCTTTTTTTTTAGAGCAGAATATGAATCAATAGGACCAGATTCCCACATCTATTGTCAAGCTCGCTAATGATGGTCATATTCAGAACAATGCCAAAAAGTCCTACTAACCAACTAGCCAATAGTTATGATTTCTTATAATCCATTAACGTACTTCAGAAGCATGCGCACGTAATCATGATAATCATATTTAGAATAGATATATTGCCAAATTCATTTTTGTCAAACAAGTTAAATTTGACTCTCAAGCTAAGAGTTCAAACCTTATAAATGAAGTATGTTGAAATGTCCTGCTCTTAATTTCATTTTTAGGTGCCTGCTTTTGGGTCTTGGCCGTGGAGGCGCCTAGTCCATTGTAGGAGTTGTTGATCTCATCCTTAATCGCCTGATCCCTCTCGGTGCTTGTTGTCACCAAAATGGGTACAATAATTGCGTTGTCTCTTAGCTCTTTGTGCTTTATATCATCACAAACCAGCCACACTAGAAAACTAGGAATGGTGATCAGATTTTGTGAAATGGAGGAAAATTTGGAACAATCAACCACAATTAGTTCATTGATTTAACTAGGCATTTTCGACATATTAATACCTCAAACATGTGATTAACTTGACGAATAGCAACACAAGTTCATGCCAAAAAATTGTGAAGTAAAGACAATGTCGGCAAAATAGGTGCAACTATATCCACAAAGTAGCAATAACAAAATATTACTATGATAACCAAGATTTTAAGGAAAATATGCAGGGCTGACATTTCCTCAAATGGTTGGTGCTCAATAGAAACAACCAGCAAAGATTCAGATTTCAAATTCATCGCATCAACCAAAACCACCTTACTTATGGTGAATTAATAAAAAACATATAGTAATCCATCAGGACAACAACTCTACATTTGAATAAAACTCAATTTGTTATTAGCCTTATACTAGCCCTTAGCATAATCAAAGCTTAAAATTTCGCAAAAAGTTCAAATGCCACAATCAACACTTATGGCTCTCGTATCCACACTTAGAATTCATATACAAAATTACAAAACCAATGCAATCAAGAACATCAAATGTCAATCGGTCACATATCACATGATATTCCAAAATCGGATCAAGAGAGACTTTATAATTAATCCTAATTTAAATTACGAGCACTTATGAATGCAAATACGAAATTTTTCTCAAATTCAACCGCATACAACTCACACATTTGCCAACAATTATCCGCAAACTGACAGCAAATGAAAACTGAAATCGTTGCTCCAAGTTTTTCCAAAATAGCTGAAACTCTTATGGGCCTTTTCACAAGCACTTGGTGTTCGGTCATGATTCTGCAAAATTCATAAATAATCCAAGCTAAAAATCAACCAACAACAAGAATATTGACAATTAGCACAACAAAACAGTAGGTAGTTATGGATATCACGAGATTCGAACCAAGAAATCAGAATTGTGTGAACATAAATATTCAAATTCTACCAGCAACACAATGCTAAAATATGTCCAGCTAACATTGAGAAAAATATGCAAGGGATTTTCCTCAAACAGTTGGTGTGCTACAAATCTCAAACACCATATTCACATGCACCAAAGATAGAAGCATAATATCAATCATATCAGTAGCAAATAAGTTCTGGAAAGCCTCACTTAATGTAGAAAATTAAGAGAAGTGATAGAATGTTCAAACCGAAATTAGAGAGAATCAATTTTTCTACTTCTGTCATCGATTTTGAGTTTAGCGGCTGCAATTGAAAAGGACTGCCCCGACATCCGTACCAGCTACAGTGGCGTTGATTCAGGGCTGTATATGGCGTCGGTCAGTTCCGCCAAATATAGATGTAAACTTAGCTTGAGAAGTTTCTCATTCACAATGAATTTTCTCTGCTGGATCGGTAGTTTTCCTCCTCGATTTGGCTTTCGAAATTTAAGCAAGTTGTGTTAACTCAGATCTGAAATCATCTAAACTTCTTACGAAGAAACCAATGCTATTTCTAGCAGCAACAACACGAACATAGGGTTGCCACACACAATGTCGGAAGGAAGCAAAAATATTTACCGAAAGGAAAGAGAAAATGAATTTCGTGATTTCCAAACTGACTTCAGGGGCTCATTCTTCAATTTCTATAATGAGAAGGATTTCTGGGTTTTTACTTTTAGAAGGGTGGAGGAAATCATTTTACACGAAAAAAGAGATTTGGAGAGAGATGAGATTGAGACTCATCAACCTTCGTAAATGCTTTTATAGATCTAGAAACCTCGCGTCTCATCTTAGTTTCCCACAGACGGCGCCAGATAATACATCTCAAAATTAACGTATTATGAAACTGATACATTGAATAAAGGGATAAACTCAAATGCAACATATTCTTGGTGGATCGGAGACTTGGGCCTTTAGAGTGAGACCTAAATTCTTGGGCTGCTTCGTGACGGCCATGAGATCTGCAAAAGAAGGTTCACCGGTGGGTTTTCTGGGGAACCACCTCCGATGCCAAAGTCAATATTTGTTTACTCAAAGGAGAGTGAGTGAGTGTTTCAGTAAAAGTAGTAGAACCTGAGAGTAAATATGAATGAGGGTAGGTATTTATAGGAGTAAATGTGATTGTATGTGGTGTCAGGCTGGCAGGAAAGGGCACGGGAGACCTGATCAGGTCTCACTTGATCAGGTCTCTCGCGCTACTTGATGCTAGTCAGGTCTCTAAACAAGTGTGCTAAGTTGTTTCTCTATATCTTAACGAATTGTATCTTTCTCAGGTCTCTAATTGAGGCCGGTTGCATTTATACTCTCTTACTTTCTGTGTGTGATCCCTTTATCAGGTCTCTAACCGAGACCTGATAATTTTGTGCCACATCACCGCCGGTATAAGAAAATTTGTATTGTTATTGTACCATAAATATTTAGTACGGTATCATACCGTATTGAGACTTTCGGTATATTGATATTTTTGATATATTTTCGGTACAATAACTTCAGTATACGGCAGATTCTGTATTTCTGTCCACCTCAATTTTTGAAAAAAGTGGGCCAAAATTTATATTTTAAAGATCATGATGACTATTTCAAAATTTGTCTCTTTTATTAATAGGTGGACTTTTTTTTGGATTTTTGAATAAATGTGTTGTTTTAATTTCTAGTAGTTTGCATGTATTTAGGCAAATGTTTTTTAAAGAGTATATTTAGACAAATGTTGAGAGTACCCGATTTCAAACGATACCAAAACGAAAATAATCTTCTTAATATATATTTATACATTAGCATTGAAATCATTATCATTTTGCTTTTTTATTTATAGAAGATAGTCAGCTCAGCTTCCTCTCTCCTTCGTGCATGCACGCTGACATGGAGCTCTTGCTGATGTGTCTTGTTTCTATTGGTTTATTTTCCTCCTCACGGGTCACTGTTCCATTGCTAGTATAGATGAGTTGTATAAGTAGCTAGCTCTTTTCTCATTTTGCATGTACTGAAACCTTTTGTACAATAATGGAAATTATTTTGCTTTCTTCGTTTCTTAGCTCTACTGCTCAAAGCTTAATATTTATAAAGACAAATCAGTCACATACTAATATTCAACTTAATGGTAATTCTTTTTCTTTTTGAAATAACTAAATGAAATCCTAACTATTTACTTAATTAAGGTTAGTAGGGACATAGAAAATGAATGATTTAATTGTAAACATTAATATTAATTATCAATTTTTTTTCGATTTAATTTTAGAGGAAAAATACTAGTCAACCAAAAAGTGGCCAGCCCTTACCTGCATACTAAGTTCCTCGAACATAATAATTAAACTCTTTGTATATTCTTTCCCAATTCGTCTTCGTTAGTGTTTGACAAAATTATGCACGCCTAGAATTTATCGATCTAGTCTGAGGCGAAAATCAACCTACGACAACATAAATATATAGAAATAATTAGGAGTCAACTTTTTATATAGTTATATTGAACAATGAAATATAAATTTTAACTCACTTTTCTCAAAAACATAAATTTTAGTCATTTTTTTGAATTTGTGATAAAAATACCCTTAATAAAAGGCGTTAGTCGGGTCAGGGTGCGGGTCGGGTCGGATTCGGGTACAAGGGGTTGGGTACTTATGACACTAATATGATCATTAGTGCCAAAGTACTAAATTACTTACTCCCTCCGTCTACGAAATAGTTGTCACTTTTGTCATTTAAATTCGTCCACGAAATAGTTGTCACTTCCATTTATAGTAGTTGGACCCACATAATACATTATTTTTAACCTTATATTTCACATTACTTCACTCACATTTATTGTGGGAACCTTAGTCCACTTACAATAATACCCACTATTATTCCGACTACTATTATTTACTACTACCTATCATTTTCTTAAAATCTGTGTCGTCCACAATATTGCAAACATTTTGTGGACATAGGGAGTATTTTTTTTTTTTGTACTTTATGTTGGTACTTTGGGCACTAATATGGCCATTAGTGCCAAAGTACCAAATTACCTAGTATTTTTCTTTGTGCTTTCTGTTGGCACTTTTGATACTAATATTGTCATTAGTGCCAAAGTACCAAATTACTTTTTTGTGTGCTTTATGTTTGTACTAATATGGTCATTAGTGTCAAAGTACCGAACTATTTATTTTTCATTATGCTTTCTGTTGGCTCTTTTGACATTAATATTGTCATTAGTGCGAAAGTATCAAATTACTAGTATTTTTTTTGTGTTTTTTGTTGGTACTTTTAGCACTAATAAGGTCATTCGTCCCAAAGTACCGAATTTTCACAGTCATTACATTTCGTCGACAATGTCTACTTTTAAACATGACAAGTTATACTGCTTCGATTTTGCGGCTCCGCCTACGCTCCGATTACTAATATAAGGATAATCGTAGGGCAACAATTTGGATTTCTTCGGCTTGCTCCGAGGCCTTCTGCTTCCCTCGCTCGAATCTTGATCAAAGAAGAAACAGCAAATAAAAAACGAAGAGGCAAACAAAAAAAAAGACTGAAAAAAATTTGGAAATTAAAAAAAATAGAAAAAAAAATCTGAAAAATAAAAAAGAAAATAGAAACCAAAATCTGGAAAATATATAAAAACTGGAAAAAAAGAAAACAAAAACTGGAAAATAAAAAAAATAGAAAAAAAGAAAGAAAGAAAAAACATGGGTGGGTCAGTTGAAATGGAGTGAGTTTGACATTGAATTCGGGTTAATGAGGGTAGTCTAGTCCTAAAATACAAATAATGACTATAATTTGTATTTTTAAAAAGGATGGACTATATATTGGATTTTAATCCCCATTTTGACTATTTCACTATATATTCTCAATAATTAATAGTCTCTAAGGTCAACCAACATGAGATAGAGTACTTAATGTTCAATTTTGATATTCTAAAATAGTCGACTTTACTCTAAAATTTGAAAAATAATCTGTTGATAAAATTAGTAAAGGTTTTGATTTATCCCAAAACTCAACTGACTTCAACCGAGTAGATAAAAGCCATCAGTCTGAACTTAGCTAGAGGTCACTGTTTGAACGTACGAATTTTTATCTTTACATGATTCAGGCAGAAGAAGTCAGTCAGATTGAAGAAGTCAGTTCGCGAGGAACTTGTTCAGTTGGACTACAACTCAGTTGACTCCATAACTGAACCGTGCAACTCAAGCATGAAGAGAAGTTGTGTTGAAGTCAGACGTCACAAAATTGAGAAGAGATGACTTTGAAGACGTTGAAGGTAGAGGAGTTGAAGTCCAAATTCAACTTTACTTGGAAGCACAAGTCAGCTGAAAACTTAATATAAATGGACCGACAACAAAGACGCGCAAAAAGCGAATGTCGCAGTTCCATTTTAGAAAAGTTTGCAGTGAAGCAGCGAAGTGTCATACTTTTGACAAAGATCAAACGGCTCTTTCGAACGACTAATTAGATCTCTTTCTATAAATAACAGGTCTCCCCAAGAGAGAGATAGAGAGAGAGTAGAGAGATAGAAAATTCAAGCAAAGCAGCAAACAACCACTCTCTCTAGAGCAAGAACAACCAAGTTGAAGAATTAGTAGAAGTCGAGTGTCCACACCTCTTCCTAGTCTTTCATCTAGCCTCTCAAAAAGCTCTTTCTTTGATTGAGTCTAGAACTTAGGTTCTTGCTTATTTATTTCTGAGCAGACTCTCTCCCAAAAGATCGAGTCTCTAAGCCTTAGGAAAAAGTCTCCACTTCTTTCTGTGTAGAAGGCTTCATAGTTGGAAAACCCCCAACCCCCAAACCTCAGGTATGTCCTTGAACCCACAATCAAAGACACTAGATCCCTTAGAACCCGCAATCTAAGATTAGGTCCCTTAGAATCCGTAATCTAAGCTAGGTCCCTTAGAACCCGAAATCTAAGACCATGTTGTACATTTGCCCGCAAAAGTGTTGTAAGGTTTGGTTCGAACCCATAATCGAACTGCTTAGGTTGCTTGGTACCCGCAAACTAAGTGGAACGTTTGATAAGCACGCGTAAACTTATCTTGTGGATTACTTCCTCGAAAAGGAAGTGGTGGATATAGGAGATCAATCTCTGAACCACGTAAAAATAATGTGTCTGGGTAAGGAATATTTAAAATAATGTTCTGGGTAAGGAATAGCTAAAATAATTTCCTCAAATTTATTATGACAATCCTCTATATTCTACATATTTGAGTTTATATTCTTTTTACATACACTGTAAAAATGGAAAATATAGCTTATAAAAATATTGGTACACATCTAGCTATGACCTTTTAGGATGGTAATTCTATTCATAGCACATCTTTCTCTCTTCATAGCCACTTTATGAAAATTACAGTAAAAATATTTATGATTTTACTATTCTACCCCATAACTTCTAATTAAATTTTAGTAAATTTATCACTGTTAAAATACAAAACTTCAACCCTATCAAGAACATATATAGTTGGTCGTCCATACTTTTCCAAAAAAAAGAATTCTTCAGGTACATAAATAAATACTTTTCTAATTCCATCATCATCATCATCTAATTTGCTGTAAAATCCCATGATTTTCATCTCAAATCCAGAAATAAGTCAATTATTCTACTTACAATACAATATAGTAATCCAAATCATCACTTTATATACACACAGATTTACATATAACCCAATAATCTATCACGAAACCAATAAAAACAGATCGACCTTTATTATAAAATTAATAGTAATAACTCGAATTAAGCCCCCTCAACCACCGATCATATTTATTTATTTTTTGAGGGCCTCCACCACTAATCGTTATAGCATCTTTCCCTAACAAAAAAATTATAGATGATGACAAGAGGAGAGAGAGACCAAAGCAGCAAGGAAATTAATAGGTAACAATTTAAAAATGATAGTGGAGATTCTGGAGAAGAAACACAAATGAGCCACATGCCTCTTGAAGAAAACATATCCTCTCCAAATACCTTCAAAAGTCAAATCAGAGAGCTCTTCGACGCCGACCCGTTTAATTTACTCCAAATAAGACATATTCAATTCTCGAACGTTTGTTTTCATTTTTCATTGTTATTGTCATCTCTTGTTTTAATCCATTGGAACTCTCATTGAAGTTTACAGTGATAAATTGGTATTAATTGGGTTTTAGTGATGTTCAATTGCACATTATTATGGTATTCTGACGGGGATTATAAAGAAGCCATGGGTGGGGGTTATACGTGAATTTGAGAGGGTTTTAGTTTTTTTATTTTTGTTTGGATTTGCGAAAACTGTGGATTATATCATTATAGGATAAAAATGTCCATAAAAATATTTATATTTTTAATTATGAGTAATGATATTTGGACACACTGTGGCCAGTCACACGCGTGAAAAAAAAATTAACTGTAAAAATTGAAATAATCACATTTCTTGCCTAGGGTTTATGCTTCTCAATTAGGGTATATTTCTATTTTCAAAACTTATATTACAATTTTTAGCGCGTGTAACTGATTACAATGTGTTTGAATATCATTACCCTTTGATTATATATTAAAGGCTACAAATAAAAAAAAATGGGGCTATCAGTAAAATTATCCATGTAGATATTGTTTTCTAAAGTTGGATTTTATCAGTTGAGGGTTGAAAAAGTGATTTAGAATTGAAAAGAAGTCGATAATGGATGCATATATATGCTCCCATTTTGTAATCAGACTCGTCTTGATTCTTTCTAGAATTTAGACAAACGTTGTATACAAAAATGGATATATATGCTCCCATTTTGTAATCAGACTCGTCTTGATTCTTTCTAGATTTAACGTTGCATACAAAAATTAGCGTAAACCCAAAAATCGATGAAAAATTATGATTTTATAAAATAAATAAAATGTAATATAAAAAAATCATTTGTTATCTATTTTTTTTATTTTAAATTTTTCAAAGAAAATTATTTATATATAAATCCATTAAAAAAAATTAAATTGAATTCACCTTATTTTTATAGATAATTTTCAAATTTTCTTAATTTCTTCTCAAAATTGATGTGAGACAAAAATATATTTGACTCTCAAAGAGATTGTCTTACGTTGATTTCATACGAGAATTGTTGTAGATTCTTTTGACATCAAATATCTCTTTGTCCCATATTGATTTAGAGAAGATTTTTTTTTTCTTTTTTTTCAATACTATTTATAGGATAAATGTGACGCTAAATATCCTACATCATGATATTAACATAAAACTAAAAAAGAATTTAGTTTAACTGACCGCTTTGGAATCAATCCGTTTATCCCCAAGGTTTCAGGTCAGAATCGATCAATCTATCCCCAAGATTTCGGGTCATAATCGGCTCGTCGTCGACCATTTCTATAAGCACCTCTAGTATAAATAAGATACAAAATAAAATAGTATATATAAAATTTAATAATTTATAAAACTCATTTAATTTCATAATTATTTAAATAATCAAATATATGTAATGATAATTAGCTATGTCTTAATTGTGAAATATATCCAATTTCACTTTTTCTAAATTAGTTATATCCACTTGTTGTAAATCAAATTAGTTATGTCCATGTTTGGTATGAAGAGACTAATTTACCCTTGATGGTGTATTGTTTATATTATATCTCTTACACATTAGGTACGATTTGACTTGTTTCATACTTTTACTCTCATTAACCGAAAATGATTGTGATGTTAGGGTATGGAAGTTAGCAAAAGTGGTCAATAATTAGATAATTAGTGTTGCAATGATTAGTTTGTCTAGGGTTTACTCAAAACAGATTTTCCGATACTATATGTAAACCATAAAAAACAACCAAAATTATATGAAATAAAAACAAAAAAATATTTAAACATTACCAAAATAACCAAAATTATATGAATTGCTAAATCTATTTAAACCCGCTCGGCTAAATGTATAATATTGAAAGATCCCACTCGAGATTATTGAAGATCCCACTCGAGCGGGATCTTCTAAATTTCGAGCGGGATCATTCCATGTTGAAGGATAAATATTATTTCGAATAAATTCTTAATTAATTACGCAATTTTTAATAAATTAATTATATAATAATATTGAATACGTAATAACTAATTAACTTATTAAAATAAAAACAGTAAAATATGTATAATATATAAAATTAAATATAATTATATCAATTTGACAACTTTTGAGAAATCCCGCTCGGTTAATTCATATATATTGGAAGATCCCACTCGAGATTATTGAAGATCCCACTAGAGCGGGATCTTCTAATTTTCGAGCGGGATCATTCCAAGGTCAAGGATAAATATTATTTCGAATAAATTTGTAATTAATTACGCAATTTTTAATTATATTAATTATATAATAATATTGAATACGTAATAACTAATTAAATTATTAAAATGAAATTACTAAAATATATAATATATAACATTAAATATAATTATAGCAATCTGACAACTCAACTTAAATCCTGCTCGGTTAGTTCATAAATTTTGGAAGATCCCACTCGAGGTTTTTGAAGATCCCACTCGAGCGGGATCTTCGAATTCTCGAGCGGGATCTTCTGTTTCTTAAATCTAAATATTATTAGAAACTAATTATTAATTAATTACTCTATTTTTAATTAAATTAATAATATAATAAAATTGACTAACTATTAAGTGATTTAAATTAAAATGAAAATATATGTAAACTATATTAGAATAAGCAATTAAAATGAAAATATATGTAAACTATAGCAATTAAATTGAACAATAATCCCGCTCGTGTGTTCTAACAAGAAATGAAGATCCCACTCGATATTATTGAAGATCCCACTCGAGTGGGATCTTCATTTTTGTTAAGTTTGTACGAGCGGGATATATAATTATTTTGGAACTAATAACATTATTTAATTTTTTATATAGTTTACATATTTTTTGGATTGTATTGGTATATTAATTCGTAGATTTTAATAATTTGTATACAGTATGTGATAATAATTGTACTATACAACTGAGTGTGATAGTAATCGACACTGGTGGATGTGAAAATTCATCTGTAAATATTCACGTGAATGGTATTTCACCATTGATGTAACAATTTTACTTTCACGTGAATTTGTACAATTTCACTCACCCAATTGAATGAATGAATGAATGAATGAATTCTATAAAAGTGTAGCAGAGATGAATTTTCAAACACCACAACCATCAAAATATTTTGTACTCCTCGTAAAAAATTATCACAATATGGAAGAATGGAAATATTTCAACATCAAATATGGTGGAGAATGGCACGATTGTGAGTATGTGGGCGGTTCAGAATCGGTCACTCAAGTTCTTGCTGCCACTCCAGCTCTTATCAATTTGAAATATAACATCGATGTGCTGATGCGTCGAAATTCGATGAGCACTCGGTACGAGATTTATTATTTATCTCATGCTCGAAGTGGTCGCACTGTGAAGATTCTCTTGAGCACAGATCAACAATTTGCTCAATTGTGCATGGAGTCCCGTCCAACCGTATATCTCATCCACAGCCAAATAGATGTGTATGTTCCATATTTCGAAGAACCTGGGGCGTCATCCTTTCAATACGACCAAGGGCAGCCGTCGTCATTTCAATACGACCAAGGGCAGTCGTCATCATTTCAATACGACCAAGGGCACACGTATTCTGATGAAATGGAGCGTATCCAACAACAAATCAATTCCCAGGATTTCTTTTCCAACTTATATCCTAGTGGGTATAATTACGAAGCGACGTCCACGTATCACGTACCTGTTGTTCCGGATTGTCATTTTCCAGACAACGAAGATGATGAACCACAATGCACTGTCGAGTTGGATTCAGACGATGAAGATGTTGACAGTGCTGATCTCCAAACTGATAGTGAAGCATCTGAAGACTGGACTGAGGAAGGTTTACGCGATTTTACTATGGTGGAGCACAGTGCATGGATTCGTCCCAGTGCAACGACGGACGCGTGCGATCTAACCAACTGGTTAGTTCCGATGATTCTGCCCGATGCAACGATTTCTCTCATAGCACGTGATCCTGACCTGACAGATGATGATGAGTTGCGTGTTGGTGCTGTTTTTCACAGCAAAAAAGAGATAAATATTGCAGTCGGAACGTGGCACATGGAGAGAGGACTTGAATTCAAAACTCCGAAATCAGATTATATTAGAATGAAGTTCTTATGCAAGTATCCGAATTGTCCATTTGAGTTGCGTGCAGCCTCACGTGGGACGAATACTTGGATAATACACAAGTTCATTCCTGAGCATTCATGCATCCGTCAGCTACGACGTGCCGCTCCGAGGAAAATCAAGATGGATGTTGTTGCAACTTACGTGGAGCGAAAAATCAGAACCAACTGTAAAATCATGGAGCCAAAGGCCATTATGGAGGAGATGTTACGCGAGTTCGGTATCACCATCCGTTATGATTTGGCGTTGCGAGCACGGCATTACGCAATACAAAGTATATACGGAGGGTATGTTGAATCCTTCCAGTTGTTGTCTGGCTATCTTCACATGCTCAAAGAATCAAATCCCGGCACGCTGACTGATCTTGAAGTTGGAAATGATGGGAGATTTGAGCATTTGTTCGTGGCTCTCGGCACCTGCAGACTCGCGTATCCATTCAATATGAGACCTGTGATAGTTTTAGATGGCACTCATTTGAAGTGCAAGAATAGAGGTATTTTATTTGTCGCTATGACGAAGGATGCCAACGAGCATGTTTTTCCACTGGCGATAGGCGTTGGCCCAATCGAGAATGATATATCTTGGAGATGGTTTCTAACCCGTTTGAAAATGGCTTATGGCGAGCTTAGAGATACATTGATTGTCTCTGACGCACATGTCTCCATAGCGAACGCTGTCAATGAGGTGTTTCCAAATGCAGTTCACGGTCTTTGCTACTATCACTTGTTGAATAAGTTGACGTGTTATGGGAAAGTTGTTGTAAGGTTGTACGAACGAGCTGCTTTTGCATATCGCACTTCAATTTATGATAAGGCAATGGCCTCTATTCAACAAGAAAGCCAAGGCGCATACGACAAACTAATGAGAGTTGGACCAGAGAAGTGGGCTCGATGCAAGTGTCCATTGCCGCGTTATAGTCATCTCACTTCAAATGCAGCAGAAGTGTGGAATCATAGAGTAAAATGGGCTCGTGGTCTCCCTATATGCTCAATGCTTGACGCTATAAGGTATATCATCTAGCAATGGTTCGATGAGAGACGAAATTTGCCCAAAGGGGACGATAAAGTTGTCACTCAAGAGGCGGCTAAGAAGATGACAGAATCAATGAATAAGTCATTTAGGTACGATACGAGTGGTGGAATCGGCTTGGTGTTCAACGTGGGTGATGGTAGAAGAAATTGGAAAGTTGATCTCAATTTACACACTTGCACATGTTGTGAATTTCAAGATGATGGATTGCCGTGTTCGCATGCTTTTGCTGCTATCCGGTATGTTTTATTGCTTCAATTTGCATAACCATACGAAATTATAATTACAATTATTAAAAAGTTATAATTAACATTATTGTTAAAAAATGTAGAAAAAATGCCGATGATGTATACCAATATGTGCAATAGTACTACAAACGAGAAGCTTGGGACGAAGCTTATCAATATCCTATACATCGTGTTCCACATGTAGAGGATTGGGATATTCCAGTTCAAGTGGCCAATATCTTGGTCTTGCCTCCCGTAATCACTTCACAGGCAGGACGGCCGAGAACTAATCGGCGAACATCTGCATTAGAGAGAACTAGCCGGAGACAAACCACAAGGCAAGAAGCAGAATCATCGACAAATCAACGTCGGAGGAGATGTGGTAATTGTCGTGAAGAAGGTCATACGCGTAGACATTGTAATCGGCTTTAACAATCTACCATTAATCGTAACTATGTTGTTTGAATTTATATAATTTATTTGTCTTGGAAAATGTATTTTTTATTACTAGAAGATTAAATTTAATGAATTTTAAAAAAATGCATAACTTATACGGTTAAAAAAATCATAACTTAATATTTATATAATAAATTTAAATAACAATTATATTTATTTTTACATCTTCTATATCCCACTCGTGAAAACCGATATCCCGCCCGGAAATAGTGGAATTATTTTTAGATCCCGCTCGAGTGGGATCTACATAGCTCGAGCGGGATCTATGTTTTTTGCATTTATATAATTTATTTGAGTTCGATAATGTATTTTCTATTACTAAAAAATGAAATTTAACGAATTTTAAAAAATGAATACATTATACAATTAAAAAAATAATAACTTAATATATATATAATAAATTGAAAGCAAAATAATATTTCTATTTACAATGTTTAAATCCCACTCGTGTACCCATAAATCCCGCTCGACAACCCTAAAAATGTTAGAGATCCCGCTCGAGTGGGATCTCTATAAAATTCGAGCGGGATCTTCTACTATTCAATTTATATTATTTATATGAGGTGGAAAATGATATATTTACTACTATTATGTTAAATTTCATCACATTTTAAAAATGCATGTGTTATTTGATTAAAAAAAATCGTAACTAAATATATATAACTTTAATTTCACAAACAAATATATTTTGGACTGCAAAATTAAAATCCCACTCGTTTAGGTTTAGATCCCGCTCGGTCTCCTTGAATATTATTTGAGATCCCGCTCGAGTGGGATCTCTATACAACTCGAGCGGGATCTTTTTCTATTCATTTTATATAATTTATTGAAGTGGAAAATGAATTATTTACTACTATTATGTTAAATTTCATCACATTTAAAACAATAAAATGCATGGATTATATGATGAAAAAAATCTAAAATTACTAAATCAAACTAAATCATAACATAAATATAGTCTAAAGCTCGAAATTCATTACAATAAATATTGTTCCAATTCTAAAAAAAAAGAAAAGTGGTACAAAGCTCTTAAGCTGGTCAACAAAGTTCATATATAGCACATGCCATCCTTAGTCTATATGCTGTAGTGCGAGCTTGCCCCCATGGTATGAATGGACGCCCAGTAATCATTCTTTCAACTTGCATCAGTGCAAATGGAGCGCAACTGTGACTGTCTCTTTGCTTAAATTGATGATCAATGTCAGCCACTACCAATTGCAATGGATCATGGATAGCGGTGCGCCCAATACGATTATGTTTCCAATAGAAGGCATGGCTAAGCACTACAGACCATAAAACTAGCAGTGGCTTCAACCTATCAAATCGCATTTGTTGCACTGCTGGATCAAGATTGTAGTACATGGAGTCGTACAGGGTCGCCGTCCATGACAACATGTCGATACTAACCACCACGAAGTGTGTACTTACACAACACACTAGTATGACCTTCACAAAATGTACATGGAAGCAGAACTCAATTAAATCTACTACATTATAACAAATAGTTTTCAACAAATTACCCAAAAATCTAAATTCACTTACTTGTGTTGCATCAAACATTGAGGTATGTGACGCTCCAGCGTCTTCTCTTCCGTGGATGGTAAATAGTATGCTTGGGGCAGGCTGGTACTGCAAGTCACTGGTTCTTCCCAAATCCCAGTCATGTTCGAGCGAACCCTGTTTCATCAATAATATTAAAACCAATTTATCACTCAAGACAGTGTTGTTGAAATTAATAGTAAAAAGCTACTTACGAAGACACTCGTGTCTAAGATGATTGTGTTCCTAAAATTCACACCAGGCTTCATCCCATCATCTGCCTTCAATCGCAGGCGCAGATTCAATAAGTACAAATCAACGGCCTACAAAAGATGGTTAGATATTATATTAAATTAGTAACAGAAATTAATGATAGCCATCTAACAGAGTACAAATTTACTTACCCCGGCAAGGACATCAATTTTTGGATTTAAAAGCTCCATAAACCATGCGTGATCAAGTTCTACACCACTATCTTCAATAATCATCTTGCCACTCGACGGACCGTTGCAAAATTTTTGGAATTCTTCAACCAGGTCATCTGCCAGTGGGATCGGTGCAACTTCGGCTTGAAATGGCGTAGAAACTGAGGCTGCAAGCTTTTTCTTTCTAACCCCTTTCCGTTTAGGCTGTTTAACGGCCGCCTCTTCTGGTTGATGGCGATCAAGTGGGACAGCAGGGATAGCACTGATTGGCACTTCTTGTGAATGTTGCATTTGGGAACGATCTTGAGCGAGTGATTGTTGAAACGAGCTTCCAATAATCTACAAGGACAAAGTATTAGAATAATTCAAACATAATTAAAAAAACTGATTTGATAATAAAATCTTTACATTACCTCTCCCAAGTGACTCCACATATCCATCTGATGACCACTTCCGAACATGGAATGCCGAGGCGGATCATGATGCGTACTACCGAACTGTCCTTGCGGCCGATATGCCGTACCAAATTCAGGCATAGAAAATCGGGCCGAAGTGAATGGCTCAGTAGTGTATGGGATGGAACTGGGCGGGGTAGTGCAGGGCACAGTGAATGGTTCAGTACTGTATGGGATGGAAGTAGAGGGCAAAGAGGATGGTTCATAAGTGCATGGGATGGAACTGGGCGCCGTACTAAAAGGCACGGTGGTGGGCTCTGGTGGTGGTGAGTCGAAGATGGGCTCCTGCCGAGGCCGAGTTGTAGGTTCATATGCAGGTGAACGTCGGGATGTTCCACATCGCATTTGATCCATCAAGTCCCCAAACCACTTGGCAAACCGAGGTACCCATCTCTTGTCCATCTTGTCCAGGAGCCGATCCTCAGATTTTTCCAGTTCCTCTCTCATCCAACGACGATCATTGTATCGGCGGTGGTGCTCGCCCCCACTGCTGGAAGATGATGATGCAGCTTGTTGGGATGCAGCTTTTGCAGTTTTGCGAGTACGCTTCCCCTTATCTTGTGGCTGAATTTGAGGCTCCTCGTCTGAATTGTCTGCCTCAACATAGCTAGCACCCGCTCCATGTGATCGTCTGGGCCTTGAAGCTTCATGTGTCGGGTTAGCCTCTTCATCAAAAATTGCTTCCGTACAGGGACGAGAAGGAAACTGGTCACCATCCCTTAGCGGATTGCTGGGCGGGACAAAACCAATATTGAGAGCATTTGGATATTGAGTCGACTGCCAGTAAAACGTCATCGACTCGTCGTCAGAAACAGCAATCGGTGTCAAATTGGGCTCCTGTACAAAAACAAAATGGATATTAGATATGGCGTATTGTATAAGAACAGCAAAGTATTAAGAGATAAAAAAATTAATTTATTACCAGTTAAGAAAAAAGTGGTCCAAGATCTGTTGTAGGTCTGCTTCTAAACCTCCATTTAAGGCATCTCGGAGCCCCGGTCGGGTCATCAAGTCTTGCAGCGGCTTCCGCTAAATCTGGCATGACTTCTAGAGACCACACATGAAATGCCCACACTGCACCATAGAAGTGATATTTCTTTGTATTCTGCACATTGGTGATGTAGTGCTTTAAATTCAAGTATGAATATGCTCCCCATGGAAAATTATTGAACAGATTCAAATCATCAACCAATTTCCAAATCCACTGCGGAACCAATTTCTTCATGTCTCTACCGAGTATTACCGCGTACGCCACTATAACATGAGCCGCGCCGAGGTACAAATCAACACATACATCACCATTTCGATCGGTAATGGGCGCTCGCGTGTTCTTAAATCGCTCCAGTAAGGCATTCCCAGTGATAGGCATACCGTTACAGAACCGTCGATAAACCTCCACATCCGATAAATCGTGGTCATCTGCCGGATTAAAGCTCGACTCGCCAAAGCTCAAACCAGTCACCAAAGCATATTCTTTAATAGAAAATCGGAGGTTTACGCCGTTGATATGGAACCACATCTCGTGAGGCTGAGAACATGGATAGTTGATCTCACGTGACAGTACGTGATGCACAGCCATCCCGCATTTCTGCCCAGGCTCCCAATAGACAAAATGCCCGAAGCATCCATTTATAAATCTCTCGACCAACTCTTGACCACCGACCTCATACAAAATCCTTCTGACATCTTCCAAAACACCAATCCTATAATACGTGCTAATAGTAGAACTACGGTTGATAGAGTCGGGCCTCTTGTATGTAATCTATGCACAAAATCAAAATAACAATTCATTACAAATAAAATAAAAAATAATTCGATACATAATCCAAAAAAAAATTACACAACTTCTTATAATAATCCACAAATAAAAATTGATTACATTTAAATACGCATATTTTTTTAATCCAATTATTCGACTAAAATAATTTAAAACTAAAGCAAATTGACAATTTTCTACGCAAATGGAAACTATTTTTTTTAACCATCAAATTATTCGAGTAAAATAATAATTATTATATATTGTTCATTTTAAATTAATTTCATCCAAGAAAAACAAAGATCCCGCTCGGACATGGGTCCCACAGAAAATTCCGCCCGAGCGGGATATACAACCCACCGAGCGGGATCTTCTTCACGGCGAGCGGGATTTCATATACGAGTGTGATTTCATATAATTATATTAATATGGGATAAACTACACTACAAACCTAAAACATATGATTTTAATTTTGTACGCACAAAATCGAAACGCAAAAAATAAACAACAAATCAATCAACAATTAATTCAACAAATAATTCAACTAATAATTTAACTAATAATTTAACTAATAATTCAACAATTATTAATTAATATAAAAAAATCGACTAACCTCTAAAGACATTTTGACGGTGGAGTGGAGGTGAGGAACGAAGATCCCGCTCGCCGCCGCTTGTTTTCTCTTTATTTGGAAGTAGAGGTGGGAGGTTTTTCGACGGTGAACAACGGAAGATTTTTGCACGGTGAAGGGTGGAGGCGGTGGAGTAAGATGAATTGTATATAGGGCGGGATTTATTAGGGTGTTTAATGTCGCGTGCGTGATGGGCGGGATTTGTGATAGAATTGAAGATATATATAGATGATATATATTGGCGTGATGGGCGGGATTTGATGATAGCAAATTTAAGATATATATAGATGATATATATCGAATATTGAGTAATACAAAGATATGAGACAAAAATTTGAGTCAACCCATATTCTTCAACCAGTGCATGTGATGCAATGTCATATCTCACAAGCATGCGCGAATATTTTTGGAAAATTTGAATTAATACCTTATACGATTAAAAAATTCATAACATAATATATATATAATAATTTTGAAAACAAAAAATATATATTTTTACGAATTCTAAATCCCGCTCGTGAAAACCTTGATCCCGCCCGGAAATATTGGAATTATTTTGAGATCCCGCTCGAGTGGGATCTACATAACTCGAGCGGGATCTATATTTTTTGAATTTATATAATTTATTTGAGTTGAAAAATATTTTTTTATTACTATAAAATTAAATTTAATAAAATTTAAAAAATAATACCTTATACGATAAAAAAAATTATAACTTAATATATATATATATAATATTAAAAATAAATATATTTTTTTTATGTCTTCTACATCCCACTCGTGAAAAATTAGATCCCGCCCGCAAATGATGGATGTATTTTGAGATCCCGCTCGAGTGAGATCTACATAACTCGAGCGGGATCTATGTTTTTTAAATTTATATAATTTATTTGCGTTGAAAAATGTTCTTTTTATCACTAGAACATTAAATTTAATGAAACTTATAAAATTAATACCTTATACGATTAAAAAAATCATAACTTAAAATATATAAAATAAATTTCACAAAATAATATATTTCTGTCCACTTATTTTTAATCCCACTCGTCAAACACTAAATCCCGCTCACATATTATTGAATTATTTTCAGATCCCGCTCGAGTGGGATCTACATAACTCGAGCGGGATCATTTTTGTTCAAATTTATATAATTGTTAAAATATACTTTGTTCTTACTATAATGCTATTATTATCAATTAAATAAAAAATTAATATCAAATTACATTAAATACCTAACGAAAAAAAATAATAATATCAGAGTTTTAACTCTTTAACCTGAACATGTGGGCGGGATTAGGGTTTTAACTCTACTCTCACCTACCTCTCCAATCTAACTTAATTAATTCATAAAGTAGCAACAGAATCTTTGTCTTTCCAATTCCCCATGCAACACACGGTTGAAGTGATGTTTTTTTTGTCATGTTTCAATTATTTTAAGGGTATTTAGGTAAAATTGGATATAACTAATTTGGTTTTCAATAAGTGGATATAACTAATTTCAATATATACTAAGTGGATATAACTAATTTTTACTCATTAGCTATTCGTCTCAATAAAAACTCTAACATGTGTCATTTTATTAAGTTCTTTAATAGTTTTTTTATAAATAAAAGATGAAAGAAAACATAAAGGATGAATGACTATTAATGAGACTGGCCAACTAAAAAAATCAACGGGAAATTATTAGTTCATAAAATTAATAAAATTTAATATGTGATAGTATAAGAAAAATATTATTTATTAATTATTTTTTTATTTTTATAAGTAATACCAATAAAAATTCTAATCTAATTCACTCCTATTTTTATAGATAATTTTCAAATCCCTCTATTTCATAAAAGATGTGGGACACAAACTACTTACTTCTTAAACAGATTGTCTTGTGTTAATTTTGTATGAGAATTAAGGTGATTCTTTTTTATATATCAAATATCTATTTATTCCACATTGATTTAATCATGTTTTTTAAGATTGTTTATAAGAATAAAGGTGACCGTAAATGTAACACCCTATTTTTAAATAACTAGAGTATTACAATAAAGCTAATAATATGAATAATACAGCGGACCATGCAAACTTGTATATATGAATAGATCAAAATACATTAACTAAATAGCTTTTAAATACTTGACACTATATATTATTATTATTTATCAATTAGAAAGCTAACCAATTATTAATTAAACATGAAATCTGACTTAGTAAAATAAGCACAACCAATTGAAACTAATATAACATATAATTATCTAATTACAAGTCATAATGATTTATAACTTTCACACCACAAATACGTAATTATATAAATAGCTTATTTTAGAAATCAATCATCCACATAATTTCTATTACTTACTAAATTCACCTTGCAAACAAGAGGTCTCATATAAGTATAACAGTGGAAGTAAACAACCATACTCAATTTCTACACGAAATAGTAACGGATGGAAGAAAAAAATAATTTGATCAATCTTGAAATCAATATGAATTCCAATAGACCCGAATTATTATCAAATAACAATCTCATATACTTAAGCTACATCAAATCATGCAACTACATAATAAAAACCGATCTAAAGTACTAAATATTAAAATCTGAATCTAATTATAAAAACTAGAATAAATCGCTTAGTATCTTGAGATCCTAAATTCTCGAACTAGTCATTCTTGGCCCCCACGACTGCTTCGACTCCAAACACTGTAAAGAGAAAGAATCTAGAAAGGAGTGAGTGTGTGAGTGTATATCAAAATATACTCGGTGAGAAAACATGCAATTATCCATATACCTTTAAATATGTAAATAAATCACATCGTCATAAACATACGAAACATGTTGTATGAGATTTTAATCTCAACTTGAACGTATAGGGTTGTATCCCTTTAACATGAACATATATGTGTAGGGTTGCATCCCTTTGACTTAAATATATAGGGTTGTATCCTTTTAACTTGAACATATAGGGTTGTATCCCTTTAACGTGAACATATACGTGCAGGGCTGTATCCAATTGACGTAAACATATAGGGCTGTATCTCTGTATCCCTTTAACTTAAACGTGTAGGCATGTATCCCTTTAACGTGTGAACATATAGGATTGTATCCATTTAACTTTAAAATATAGGGTTGTATCCTTTTAACGCTAACATATAGGGTTGTATCCCTCTAACTTAAACATGAGCACACGTTAATTAAATATAAAATATAAACACATTAAAACATACATAGATTAATAGATAATTATCAACATGCATAAATTCTCTTACCTTAAATCTGGACTTGAACACACTTGACGAGAATTCGATTAAATCCAAGAGCATCGTCTAAATTCCTAAACCTCAATACTTTTCAAAGTCCTTTACTCATTCAATGAAATTTGACCCCAATTTATATATGTAAAAAGGTGATATGGATAACTAAAGGTATAGAGAAAACTATCACTAATGCATACATATAAACAAAGTAGTTAATAAAACTATATTAAAGTGATATTCCCATGTAAATCCATTCGCTGCCTAATAATATATTTAAATATATGAAATTTCATCCTTAAAGAAAACTCTTATCTGAAAGAGATCAACTTTGGTTAAAGAAAAAATAAAAAAAAAAGGAAATTATTTTAATATTTTATAATGAATCTCATTGGACTGTAGATTTAAGTGACGATATTTCTCTAACCCTTATTAGAAATTCTTTGGAACAAGCAGAGACTTATTAAGTAAATCCAAGAACTTAAATCAGTTGATATTTCGTTTTTTGAAGATCTAGTGTGTAGCCCGTCGAGGAAAATTATTATTTAATGAAATTATTTAAATTTAATATTCCATGTAATAATATAAGAAAAATATTGTTTGTTAATTATTTTTTTATTAAGTAATACCCATTAAAAATTCAAATATAATTTGCACCTGATGTGAGACAAAAACTATTTACTGTCAAATAGATTGTTTTGTGTTGATTTTGTTTGAGAATTGAGATAGTTTTTTTTATAGCAAATATCTATTTGTCTCCATAAATTATAAAAAAATGAAAGTTGCAAGAAATTGTTAAGAAGACTTAATCCTGTGATGCAAGAAATTGTTAAGAAATAGTTGTTAAAGTGGCTTGATGCGGGCATAATTTTTCCTATTTCGGATAGTGAATGGGTTAGTCCAACCCAAGTTGTGTCTAAAAAGGGGGAGTCACTGTAGTTGAAGATGAAAATAAGGAATTAATAGCTACTAGGTTAATTGCGGGTTGGATATTGTGTATTGATTAGAGGATGTTGAATGCAGCCACTCGTAAAGATCACTTTTCCCTTCCCTTCATTGACCAAATGCTAGATAGGTTGGCCGGGTTTGAGTACGTTTTCTAGATGGATACTCCGATTATAATCAAATTCCTATAGCCCCGGAGGATCAAGAGAAAACCGCCTTTACTTGTCCATTGGAATTTTGCCTTTCGATTCATGTCTTTTGATTTGTGTAATGCTCCTGCTACTTTTCAAAGATGCATGATGGCAATTTTTCATGATTTGATCGAAAAAGTGATGGAGGTTTTCATGGATGACTTTTCTGTGTTTGATACTTCTTTTGATAATTGTCTTGATCATCTCTCTAGGGTTTTACAATGATGTGAAGAAACTAACCTTGTTCTCAATTAGGAGAAGTGTCATTTTATAGTTCGTGAATGTATAGTTCTTGGGCACAAAGTTTCTTGAGCAGATTTGGAGGTTGATCGAGCCAAGATCGTTGCTATAGAAAAATTGCCACCTCCGACTAGTGAGAAGTTGGTGAGGAGTTTCTTGGGTCATGCCGGATTTTATAGGAGGTTCATCAAGGATTTCTCCAAGATAGCCAAGTCCTTGTGCAAGTTGTTAGAGAAGGAAAACAAATTTGTCTTTGATGGAGCTTGTTTGGAGGCATTCGTGACGCTCAAGAAAGCTTTGGTTAAGGCTCCTATTTTGGTGGTGCTGGATTGGTCGTAGCCATTCGAATTGATGTGTGATGCTAGTGACATAGCCGTTGGAGCCATTTTGGGTCAAAAGAGAGACAAAATATTTCGAGTGATCTACTATGCTAGTAGGACTCTTGACAAGGCTCAATCTAACTACACCACGACGGAGAAGGAGATGTTGGCCTTGGTTTATGCTTTTGACAAGTTTTGATCGTATTTGATTGGAACGAAATCAATTGTGTACACCGACCATGCGGCTATTCGCTACTTGTTTGAGAAGAAAGATGCCAAGCCAAGGTTGATTCGGTGGATTCTTTTGCTCCAAGAGTTTGATGTGGAGATTCGAGATTGCAAAGTGATGGTCCCGATACGAGTTCTGGTGTATGGGGGGGGGAATACACCAGGAAGGAATTTTAAAATCAACCCCCTGAGAATTATCACAACCGAGTAAGAGGACTCAGCTAGAATTACAAATGAGTAGAAAAACTCAGCTGAAAGAGTGGTGTTGTGCGGAATGTGGTGGAAATAACAATAACTCGTAAAATTAACTCACGCTCAGATGCAAGATCGGTCAATAACCAAATCAGTTGAGATGTAAAATTGCAGTTTTGAGTGCTGGTTAGTTGGTCAGTTGGATATGCAAAAATTAACTGAACAGAAAACACAAACACACAAAGGATTTACGTGGTTCGGAGAACTCCTACGTCCACGGGGAGTTGTGAGTCCACACAACTCAGTCCAATTTCTTTAGGACTGGACCACAAAGCTTATGCGGGCTTTGCAACCGTTCAGATAAGTTTGCGGGTACTTATCAACCTTACAGATAAGTTTACGGGTACTTATCAACCTATCTACTCAATTTCGGGAAGAGTAAGATCCTAACAACCTTTTTAAGGGATGTGTATAAGGGTGGGTTTTCCAACAACTAGCTCGAACAAAGAAGTGAGCTAGGATCTAAGCTTGAACAAATAAAGACTCAAACTAAGATCGAAAACACCAAGACAGATTCTAACACTCTATGAACTCTCAACTAGTGATGTTCTTAGAGAATAAATTCAGTTTAGCTTGTGTGCTGTTTTTCGTTGTTCTTTTGCTCTTTAGTCTTTTCTCGCACTTGTCTGTCTTCTAGGTAGTCTTGATGAATGAATGAAGGCCTCTATTTATAGGCGGAGAGAATCAACTAGCCGTTGGAGGAGCCGTTGATCCCTATTCTGTGAAAGCGATGGCTTGTCTCTCATCTCTGCAGATTTTCCTGATTTGGCAACTGTGAACTTCTGCTTTCCATCTGAGACAGCCTTGTGTTGGGCCAAATGAGGTAATGACAGAACGTCAAACCTTCACGTGACTTCCTTTTCGAATTTCAAATTTCAACCTCAGTCTTTCAACCTTGTTTAGTCGGTTGAGAAGTTTTGGTCTTCATCCGATTGATCTTCAGCTGATGTTCCATCTGATTGATATCTTCATCTGACCTTCTGTCTGAATAGGAACAGTTGAACCCTCAGCTGCTTTGAACTTCATGTTGTCGATCCATCGGATTGAGTCTTGCAACTGATGTTCCATCTGAATAGTTGGCTTGAATGCTCAGTTGTCTTTCTTACATCTGATGTTCTGTATCTTGAACGCTCAGTTGTCTTTCTTACAACTAATGTTCTGTATCTTGAACGCTCAGTTGTCTTTCTTACAACTGATGTTCTGTATCTTGAACGCTAAGTTGTCTTTCTTACAATTGATGTTCTGTATCTTGAACGCTCAGTTATCTTTCTTACAACTGATGTTATTCATCCGAATTTCCATCTGTAGCTCTATCCAAGTAATGCCATGTTGTCGTCTTCAGCTGGAGACCTGTAAAGATAAAATCTCAACATTGCTCAAACAGCGAGCCTAAATACTAACATTAGGATCTGGCAACATCTACTCGATTGGGGTTAGTTGGTTTTGGAATCAGTCAAAACTTTACTAAATCTCCCAACAATTTTCCCCTTTTTGATGATGCCAAAACCCTACTGATCTAAACCCTACTGACCTATCTAAAATCTCAGCTGAAATTCTAGACAGTCTATAAGATTAAACATCAAAGGGTTAGCACAGTTATAACATGGTATTGAAATAACTTTGCGATTCAGAACTTAGACAACTAGAGATTGTACGTCAAGGTGAATCGGATATAAGATGAAAGTTTTCATTACAACTGATGTGTTTACACAGATAAGCATAGAAGTCAAAATACATCAGTTGCTCAAAAACTCTAACTAGGCTAATACTTCAGCCCATACTTCCCAAAAATTCTGACAAAAATTTCTCTTTTTGCATCTGACTCCTTTGAGATATCTATCCCATGTTCCTGACACACTCTTCTGGCTTCAGCTGCAATCTTCGTCTTGTTGGGATTTCTTGTGTCTAGAATAAAAGGAGGGAGATATGTGACCTTCTGAGGGATGGGGACAGTGTTCATATCCAGCTTTGCATCTATCATCGCTCGTCTGAACTGGTTGAACATGCCCGGATCCCCAGAGTGTAGCTCAGTCAGGGCTTCTTTGAAGGCTTTCCTCGGATCCTCTGTTGTGTACACCTTCCTATAGTAGAAATCATTCACAAACTCTTGCTTGAATGATTCCCAATCGTCATTCCATTCTGCAGGCATCCACTTATCCACATGGTTAAAGCGTCACTGGAGCTTGATCTTCTCTGGCAATCTCTGTTGCTTCAACCTTGCTTCAGCCTTCACTTGATGTTTTTCAATTCGTCGTCAGCTACGAGAGGCAATATTTCTGTCCAAGTTGTTGGTAACATTGGCAAGCTCTTCTTCAAACTTGTTGACTCTCGAAGCTTGGTTGGCTGCAAACTTCTTGATCCATTCAGGATTCATATAGTCTTTCTCTGGAACATCTATAGCCTTAACAGCAGCAACACACTCTTCGGTTGTGATACCGTCGAGTTCAGCATCGAGCTCGGCTGCAATCTCGGCTATGGAGTTGTAGAAAACTCCATACTCCTTGGCTTGTTCCATGTCCTTCGCCATTTCATCTCCTCCGACAACAATTGATTTCAGCTGTTAGGTCTTCTTGTCGGTTGGCTTCAGAGCGGACTTCTTTTTCGGAGCTTTCTTCTTCTTCAGCTGAGATTCCTTCCCAGCTGGCATTTCTTCTTGAGTCTCATCTTTCCCAATCTCATCTTCCCCTTTTTTGGCATCAGCAACAAGGCTTGCGACTGAGCCATCTAGAGAAGTGAGTTGCTGTTCAGCTTGCTGAATCCGGTTGAAGAGTTCATCGACAGCGCATTCCACTTCAACCTTCTTTGCCAGTTCCTTATCATGGCGCTCTTCATCAGCTTTCTTCATGGCGGCGAAGGTTTCAGAGACTTCGGTTTGGAAAGCGACGAACTCAGCCCATCTGGATTCGAACCGAGAATCCCATTCTTCGTCTTGCGTTTGTTGAGATTTGGCAAGATTTGATTCAGAAATGGACTTGAGCACGTTCAGTTCGGATTTTATTCCCAGAACTGATGTCTTCAGATTGGTTATGTCCTTGCTGGTTGATGTTGAAAGATCATCCAACTTTATCTTCAGCGCATCACTCTCTTCTTGCAGCTTCTTGTGCTTTTCCTCCTGAGCTTCCATCATCCTCAGCTGATCTTCTTTGTTGAGCTGGATGTTGGCAAGCATCTCCTTCCTCAGCTGATTGACCCTCTCAGCTATCAGCTCGCAAATTTCATCTGTGGAGGGAGCTGGCTGATCAGCTGGAGCTTGTTGTTCAGCTGGTGCTGGCTGTTCAACAGTAATCATGGCTTGGCGATTGGCCAGGTACTGTTGAAGTTCTTCCTCTTCCTGCTTGGCTGCTGCTGCAGCTGCATCAAGATCATCTACAAAATCAGCAGACTTGGTCAGCATGTTGTCCAGGAAATTGACACAGTCTTGTTCAGCTGTCTCCCTTGTGTCTCTTCCTTCTGCCTTGCTGATGTCCAGTCGGCGAGTCAGTAGTGCAACCTTGTTGTTGTACGCAACTTCAAGATTGGTGTAGTTGAAGTAGTCCCTTATACGCGACTCATCCACCTTGAGCTGGTTCCAGCTGTGTATGCGGATGGTATCTTCCTTGACATACCAGTGGCTGAAGATTATGTTGAACTGATACAACGGCTCAGTTCTGAGCGTGGCAAATGTGGGCATGTCGCGCACTTCTGGAAACATTCCAATCAGCTTCTTAAAGCAGTAGGCCAGCTTGCCTTCATGTTCCAACGCAACAGCTCGACGATCAGCTTCTTCGTCGATGGGGGAGGGAGATAGATTTTCGTAAGGAATTGGTTCAAGAGTTTCCTCAACATTGGCCAAAGAAGTGGTCTCAATGTTGGCATCGAGCGGAGAGCTCGGAATTTCTGACTGATGGTCGGTTGGGATAACCTGTTTGGGCTGTACGGCATCAGCTTCTGCCGTGGGGGAGGTTGGAACATCTTCGGAGTCCGTGGATGAAGAGGAAGTATCCGAGGACATGTTCGGCTCGTCTTCTGGATCGATTTCCACCCCTTCCATCTCATCTGTTCTACCTGCGCGAGGAACAATCTCGAACGCATCCTTGTCAACTGAGTGACTCGTCTCAGATGGCTCCTCAGTTGGTGCTTCCTCAGCTGGTGCCTCCTCAGCTGGTGTCTCCTCAGCTGGTATTGCAACTGACTTCTTGATCCGAACCCTCAATTTCTTTTTAACTGGCTCATCTTCTTTATCCTGATCTGACTCATCCCTGAGTCGGCGTGCTGCTGTTGACTTGGAAGTGCGGCCGGCAGCTGGAGGCAGCTCCTCAGCCGTATCTTTCTCCACAGCTATTTTCACAGCTTCCCTTTTGTCTTTCGGAGTATAGACACTCCGTATCACATCCTGAGCTTTCTTGGCTGTTGGAAACAGCATCTGCCTCTTGACTGGATTCTCCTCACAGTCTTCCCAAACCATGTTCTGATCCTTCGTGGCGAGACGGATCAGGGCAGATATCTTGACTCTGAAGTTGAGAGTTCCCTTAACACTCAACAACTTCTCTCCAGAGTCAGCTGTGGTTTCTGTAATCTTCTGCTTCTCCATTATCAACTGGTGTTCGAAGTATTTGAACCAGTTGACGTTGTGCTTGTGCTTGTGCTCCAAGGCAATCAACTGCTTGAGCTTTGGTCGACTGATGTCTCCGAAGGCTCCGCTGTATCCGAAGATAACCTTGGATACAACATCGAACAGAAGTCGATGCTCGGGTTTCAACTTCGTTCACTGCATGTTGCTCCTCAATTTTTCTAGGGTGATGAGAGCATTCTCCAGAAATTGATCGGCATATGCATCGGTGATGTTCTCTACGGTGTCCGTGGCGGTCAGATTTGGTGGAATAATGGAGCGTAGTAAATCTGAAACTGGAATGGAGGCGGTGACAAGGCGGATCGTTCTGGCAGGAACGTCGCGTTGTCGACAATATACTTCTGACACGAGGCCATCTCGGCTGTTGATGGGAGATTTCAGGTTCAGATAGAATTCCCCGACCTGTCTCCTGAGAAGATGAGTGGGGAAGAGCGTCGCCCACTCAAGAAGGCCGTTCTACCTGAGAAGTTCGGCGATGGGAGAAAGCACCGGCGACTCCAGTGCATCTTCCGACAGAATTTGCTCGAAGTGGATTTTGGAGAGCATCAACTCAAAA
This sequence comes from Schizonepeta tenuifolia, assembly GCA_029490685.1. Lineage (NCBI taxonomy): Eukaryota > Viridiplantae > Streptophyta > Magnoliopsida > Lamiales > Lamiaceae > Schizonepeta > Schizonepeta tenuifolia. Next base: position 10,149,624 of record CM055956.1, read on the forward strand.
GATTCCTCGTATGACGACGGGACAAGGGCTGGTCCAGAAGATGCCATCTTCTTTCCTTGAGTAGAAGCTTTTGGTGCCATTTAGTATTGCTGTGAAGATTATATAGAGAGAAGAGAACAAGAACTTGCAGAAAATGGTGAGACAAAATCAGAGACGATGATGAACAGTTACTGCAGATAAACACAAATGTAGAAGGTAAGAAATCACTTCCTGATTTTCTGCCTTTTATAGGTTTGTGGGTCGTTTGAAATCGACGGCCAGGGTTGAATGGCACGAAACCATCAACGGCTGAGATCTCGCGACTGTTGACTAGCTTTGACTTGATGTTGAATTCCGAGTTTCAATACGCGCGAGTGAGAAGGTGAACTATTTTTATGTCAGCCCAGTCGCACTATAAAGTAAGGTTATTGATGTTCAGCCGTACTTTACATTAAATGTGCTATGATGGCTATTTTAATCTAACTGACATGCTCAGGAATGTTTGAATTTATTTCAAAAATTCTCATTTAAGACACAAACACCTTCAGCTATAAATGATACTTGCCAGCTGATGTCGGAATTAGCTGTGTTCCTGCCAGCTGATGTCGGAATCAGCTGTGTTCCAATGTTGCGGCATACCATCAGCTGATTTGAGTTCGTCTGTTCAGCTGACATCTAATGTCTTCGGTTGGCGATCCGCATCTGAGATTCCCCCTTCATCGGAGCTTTCCCCTCAGATGGATATCTATCTCTTCACCTAGGCTGATTCCTCATCTGATGGATCCAACAATCCAAGGAGATTGCATAATATTTTGAACCGTGCTTCGGCTAGAGGTTTGATGAAGATATCTGCTCTCTGAATCTCAGTTGGAATTTTCTCCACAGATACATCCTTCTTCTCAATATGATTTTGGATAAAATGATGTCGGATGTCAATGTGCTTCGTCCGAGAATGGTGAACAGGATTCAAAGAGATAGCAATGGCACTTGAGCTATCACAATGGATGGAAACATGTCCAGTTGCGACTTCATAATCTCTCAGCTGTTGCTTGAGCCACAACACTTGCATGCAACAACTACCAGCAGCCATGTACTCTAACTCGGTTGTAGAAGTGGCAACACATGCTTGTTTCTTGGAGAACCATGAGACTAATTTGCTTCCCATGAACTGACAGTGTCCAGATGTGGACTTCCTGTCCAACCGATCTTCGGCTAGATCCGCATCTGAGTATCCGGTCAGTTGGATATTGTCGTCGGTTGGGTACCACAACCCAACATTAACAGTGCCCTTCAGATACTTAATGATGTTCTTTGTTGCCAACATGTGTGCTTCCCTTGGCTGAACTTGGAACCGAGCACACACTCCAACCGCGTAAGATATATCTGGCCGACTGGCGGTTAGATATAGCAAAGAACCAATAATCCCTCTATACTTACTGGCATCCACGAGTTTTTCCTCAGATCCGGGTTCAATCTTCCAGTTAGTATTCATCGGGATCCGTGTGGTTTTACTTGACTGCAAACCGAACTTTACGATGAGCTCCTTTGTATATTTAGACTGATTAATGAAAATCCCTTTTGATGACTGCTTCACCTGTAGCCCAAGAAAATAATTCATCTCGCTCATCATCGACATCTCGAATTTCTCCTTCATGAGAGTTGAGAATTTCTCACACAGCTCCTCCGACTTGGAACCGAATATGATGTCGTCAACATAGATTTGCACGACAAGTATGTCTTCTCCAACTTTTATGGTGAACAGTGTTTTGTCAACTGACCCTCGTTTGAACCCCGAGTTCAGAAGAAAACCACAGAGAGTGTCATACCATGCCCTAGGTGCTTGCTTTAAGCCATAGATAGCTTTCTTCAACTTATACACTCTTCCATCTCCAGTCTCAAAACTGGGTGGTTGTTCAACATAAACATCTTCCTTAATATCACCGTTGAGGAAGGCACACTTCACATCCATCTGATAAACCTTGAATTTGTGAAATGCGGCATAGGCTAGAAATATCCGGATGGCTTCCAACCTTGCAACAGGTGCGAAGAAATCCTCGAAATCAATTCCTTCTTGTTGGCAATATCCCTGAGCTACCAACCTTGCCTTATTTCTCACTATGAATCCAATGGCGTCTCTCTTGTTCTTGAAAATCCATTTTAATCCAATAACTTTGACACCATTTGGTCTTTCTACCAACTCCCATACACAGTTGCGTAGAAATTCATTCAGCTCTTCTTGCATGGCTGTTGTCCAATGAACACAGTTGAGAGCTTCCACAACATTCTTCGGTTCTGGCACATCAGCTACGAAACATGAAATCATGGCAACATCTCCTGCCTGTTCGAACTCCTCAAGAATTGCCAACTCCTCAGCATATTGGGTGTAAGTATTGGAATCTTTCTCGGCTGAGTCTGGATTTGCAACTCTGCTTCTAGTACGCACACCTTTGGCTGGATCTCCGATGATGTTGTCTTTGGAATGATCTTCATACCATCTCTTGTTGCGTCTTCCTTCTTCTTCCAACAGTGGCTGTTCCGTGATCTGAGATGTGGGAGATGCTGGGATCTTCAGAACTGGTGATTTATCTGCTGTTGAGTCTGGATCCTCAACATGGACAATATTTTGAACCGGGCTCGATTGGGCTTCGGATGCTGATGCAGTTGGAGTAACATCAACTGGAGTTCCCCCTTGAGATGAGCTGGGGTCCTCACATTCATCTTCAGAGGAACAAGGATCATCATCCTCAGTTGCCCATACCAATGGTTCAGCTAGATTCTTTTGCCTTAGAACCTGCGATTTGGTGAGAGCTGGTGGAACATGTGGATCTGCTTGTGGTCCTTTAGCCTGTTCCCTGCACTCAAAAGTAGATTCATCAAAACTAACATGAGGTGTTATCTCCACAACACGAGAGCTGTTGTTGAAAACTCTATAAGCCTTGATCCGAGCGGCATATCCGAGAAATATGCCCTTCAAAGCTTTGGCGTCAAAAGTTTTCAACTGAGTCTTCCCATTGTTGTGAACATAACACTTAGAACCAAAAACGCGAAAATATGAAATATCAGGCTTCTTGCGTCTCCATAGCTCATATGGAGTTTTTTCCAACCGCTTGGTTAGAAGAGACCGGTTCTGGGTATAACAAGTTGTGTTGATTGCCTCAGCCCAAAATCTCTTTGGCAGAGCTGAGCTTGTCAACATGGATGTTGCAGCATCCTTCAGCGTTCGGTTCCTTCGCTCGGCTACTCCATTTTGTTGTGGAGTACGTGCAGCTGATGTTTGATGAGTGATTCCATGCTTCTCACAGTATTCGATGATGGTTTCATTGAGAAACTCGGTTCCACGGTCTGATCGGATAGAAATGATTTTCATCTCTTGTTGGTTCGATACCGATCCATCAGCTTGGGTAGCTCATCTCGGGTTTCACTCTTGTGACGCATGAAAATGGTCCACATGTACCTGGAGAAATCATCAGTAACAACAAGTGTATACTCGTTACCATTCATGCTTTTGGGAGTAACAGGCCCGAAGAGATCCATATGGATCAGCTGTAATACTCGGTCGGTTGAGGGAATCGTTTTCAACCGAAAGGAGGATCTAGCGAGCTTTCCCAACTGACATGCACTGCAGATATGTGTTGTTGAAAATACACGGTTCGGAATGCTCTTTGCATGTTCCTGTCTCACAAGTCGGTTCATTGTCTTGAAATTCAGATGGTTGAGCCTTTTGTGCCACAGCCAGCTCACATCTGAACTGCTCTTTGATAAAAGACAGGTGTCAGGAGGACTACTATTCCAATCTGCATAGTAGACATTCCCGGTTGGGGATCGATTTCCCAATAATATAACTTGTTTTGTTCTAATATTTTTGACCCTGCAGCCCTGTGCATCAAACTTGACAGAGAAACCATTATCACAGAATTGGCTGATGGAGAGCAAGTTATGCTTCAATCCATCAACATATGAAACATTGGGAATAGATACGAGATTGGTTTCAAGGGTACCGTAGCCTTTGGTGTGACCTTTGAGTTGTCACCAAAGGTAACTGATGGTCCTTCCTTCTCCACGAAACTTCCAAGCAAATCCCTCAGATTTGTCATGTGTTTCGAGCATCCACTGTCCATCACCCACATGGTATGTGATGCTTTATTCTTCCTCAGTTGTTCCTCCTGCTCCTGCACAGAGAAACACGCTTAGGTCCCCAATTTTAGTTGGGTCCTGGAGGGTTAGAACCAGTTCCCCCTTGAACTGTGGGCCGTTTTTCCCTGTAAATTCGAATAGATTTATCATTCCAAATTATCTTTCATTCTCCATCAACTATAACAACACCTCGATCATCCTTAGGGTTGTTGTTATTATTGACGTTCTGGTTCTTGGGAGGAGATTGATTTCTCCCATTGTGAGCTTTAGGAGGAAAAGCGTTCCCCCTGTTTTGTTGACGAGGTCGGACACCATTTTGGAATCTGTGTGGCTGAGTCTGATTCCATTTTCCTGACTGTCGACGACAGCTGTTCATGCCCTATTGTTGATTCATGTTCTGGCATGAATATCTCCAGCTGTTGGAACAGTTCCACATTGGTTGACTCTGATTGAACCTTTGGTTGTTCTGATGATGGAACCGATGTTGATTCTGATGGTTGAATCCCTGTCGGTTCTGTTGATTCCATCCTTTCTGAGGTCGGTTTAGAGGTCGGTTCTGAGGTCGGTTCTGAGGTTGGTTCTGGGGTTGGTTCTGATTGTATCTCCGACGTCTCCGATTCCTCTTCTGAGTCCTGGAACATTCCCCCTCGGTTGTTGTCCCAACTGATGAATTCTTCAGTTCTCCAACCACAGCTCCCTTTCCTTTGTCAGCTGCAGTTTCCTTAGCTGGTTGTGCTTGTTGTGACGTGGAGGTTGGATTAATTTGGGGAGTTGCAGACTCAACCGGATTTGGTTTGGCAACCGTGACATCCACAGCTTTGATAAAGGTTGCGGGTGGAATTCCAGTGTCCTTGACCATGTCGTAACTAAGTCCAGACACGTCATCCATCTGTCCTTGGTAACTGATAAGATTCTCGATGATTTTGGATGATTGATATAGCTTTATCAGGTTGTCCCTCTCAGTTTGTAGATCCTTGAGAAGAACAGCTATATGCTCGGTCTGTGCGTCTGACTTCTTCATCAGCTGGTCGATCTGAGTCTCTTGCTTGTTCAACTGATCGTGTTGCTCCTTGATCTGCTCCTTCAACTCCTCATCGGTTGGAGCTTTAGTTTGATTGGCCTCATTCAGTTGACTTTTGAGATTATCAACCTCTTCGGTTTGATTTTTGATCAGATCATCCTTTTCGGTTAAGGATTCTTCAAGTCTGGCAAACTGTTCTTGAAGATTCTTAAACTCAACCGATTACTGATGCAATTCCTCACTGAGTTCTAGGAAGTCACCCCAAGAGGGTTCCAACTCTTCCTCTACTGTTTCCTACATGTTAGAAACATTGGAAAAATTTAAATTAATTGGACTAGAATGTACCTCAGCATCATCCTGGTCAGTTCCAAATGCCATGAGACATTGATCCTGTCTGATAGCGTTGTTGGTGGAAGTCAGCTCGTCCTCATCTTCAGTGTCGGTGAAGATGTCCATGTCGTCAGCTGCTTCTTCTGCAACCATGGCCTTGTTCTTTGCATTTTGCTTGGCCCTCAACGCTTCTCTATCTTTCTTTGAAAGATCTGGACAATCAGCTTTAAAGTTTCCCTCTTTGCCGCATTCAAAGCAACCGTTGGTCACAGGCTTTGAGTTATCTCGAGTTCGGTTGGATTTATAGAACCGCTTATATTTTCCGAACCAAGTATCCATGTCAGCTAGCTTCTTTGACAAGGCGGCTATACTCTGTTGCAGCTCTTCTCTGCTCGGCTCCTTCGAAGTTGTGTCCGCAGATCTTGTTGCCCTTGATGTTCGCGGCTTGGAATAGTCAGCTCGAAGTGCTACTGTCTTTGTTCCGGAACCAACATCCTCAAGTCGACTCGTCTACCCCGAGGACTGAGTTGATCTTCGTCGGTTCACCTTGTATTCATTTTCTTTCAGGATTGAGAATCTCCAAGATCAGCTCGGCTTTCATGAATGTTGGTGAAGGTTAGGGCTTGTAATACTTTAAGATTGATTTCTCTCAAGGTATATTTTCCTCGTTGGATAGACTGAATCCTTCGGATGATATCCATGAACCGAAGCTCCAACTGATCAATGGTTTCATCAACTCTTAGACAGAAGTTGTCAAAATCTTGACAAGCATGGGAGAACTTGTTCTCCTTGGTTTCATCACTCCCTTCACTAAGAGATGCCAAAATGTCCCACATCTCCTTAGCTGTGTTGCACTCTTCTATCCATGGAAGATAGTCTTGTCCAACTGTGGACATGATAGTGCTCTGAGCCCAGATATCCAGCTGGCTCACTTTCGCTTCCTCAGGAGTGAAGTCTTCTGGCTTTTTCTCAACCATCACCTCAGTTGCATCCCCATCATTGGGATTTGTAGGAGTGCGAATAACTTTTTCCATGATGGTGATAGGTCCGGATGTAATCACTTGTTGCATTCGATGATGCTTGGAAAGTAGGATCTTCTTCATCCGAGTCTTCCAGGATGTATAGTTCACAACCGAGAACATGACAACAATCTTGTCTTTAACATCCATCTGCACACAACAAACAGAAAACAGATGCAAGCAGATATGCACTAGCGTGAAAAAGATCTATTCAGTTGACCACTGAAGAAAAACACCTCGATTCACACCTCATGAAACAGAGTCAGTAGTCTTTTGAACCACTGCTCTGATACCACTTGATGGTCCTGATACGAGTTCTGGTTTATGGGGGGGGAATACACCAGAAAGGAATTTTAAAATCAACCCCCTGAGAATTATCACAACCGAGTAAGAGGACTCAGCTGGAATTACAACTGAGTAGGAAAACTCAGCTGTAAGAGTGGTGCTGTGCGGAATGTGGTGGAAATAACAATAACTCGTAAAAATAACTCACGCTCAGATGCAAGGTCGGTCAATAAGCAAATCAGTTGAGATGTAAAATTGCAGTCTTGAGTGCTGGTTAGTTGGTCAGTTGGATATGCAAAAATTAACTGAACAGAAAACACAAACACACAAAGGATTTATGTGGTTCGGAGAGAACTCCTACGTCCACGGGGAGTTGTGAGTCCACCCAACTCAGTCCAATTTCTTTAGGACTGGAACCACAAAGCTTACGCGGGCTTTGCAACCGTTCAGATAAGTTTGTGGGTACTTATCAACCTTACAGATAAGTTTACGGGTACTTATCAACCTATCTACTCAATTTCGGGAAGAGTAGGATCCTAACAACCTTTTTAGGAGATGTGTATAAGGGTGGGTTTTCCAACAACTAGCTCGAACAAAAAAGTGAGCTAGGATCTAAGCTTGAACAAATAAAGACTCAAACTAAGATCGAAAACACCAAGACAGATTCTAACACTCTATGAACTCTCAACTAGTGATGTTCTTAGAGAATAAATTCAGTTTAGCTTGTGTGCTGTTTTTCGTTGTTCTTTTGCTCTTTAGTCTTTTCTCGCACTTGTCTGTCTTCTAGGTAGTCTTGATGAATGAATGAAGGCCTCTATTTATAGGCGGAGAGAATCAACTAGCCATTGGAGGAGTCGTTGATCCCTGTTCTGTGAAAGCGATGGCTTGTCTCTCATCTCTGCAGATTTTCCTGATTTGGCAACTGTGAACTTCTGCTTTCCATCTGAGACAGCCTTGTGTTGGGCCAAATGAGGTAATGACAGAACGTCAAGCCTTCACGTGACTTCCTTTTCGAATTTCAAATTTCAACCTTAGTCTTTCAACCTTGTTTAGTCGGTTGAGAAGTTTTGGTCTTCATCCGATTGGTCTTCAGCTGATGTTCCATTTGATCGATATCTTCATCTGACCTTCTGTCTGAATAGGAACAGTTGAACCCTCAGCTGCTTTGAACTTCATATGGTCGATCCATCGGATTGAGTCTTGCAACTGATGTTCCATCTGAACAGTTGGCTTGAATGCTCAGTTGTCTTTCTTACATCTGATGTTCTGTATCTTGAACGGTCAGTTGTCTTTCTTACAACTGATGTTTTGTATCTTGAACGCTCAGTTGTCTTTCTTACAACTGATGTTCTGTATCTTGAACGCTCAGTTGCATCTGAACAGTTAGCTTGAATGCTCAGTTGTCTTTCTTACAACTGATGTTCTGTATCTTGAACGCTCAGTTGTCTTTCTTACAACTGATGTTCTGTATCTTGAACGCTCAGTTGTCTTTCTTACAACTGATGTTCTGTATCTTGAACGCTGAGTTGTCTTTCTTACAACTGATGTTATTCATCCGAATTTCCATCTGTAGCTCTATCCGAGTAACGCCATGTTGCCGTCTTCAGCTGGAGACCTGTAAAGATAAAATCTCAACATTGCTCAAACAGCGAGCCTAAATACTAACATTAGGATCTGGCAACATTTACTCGGTTGGGGTCAGTTGGTTTTGGAATCAGTCAAAACTTTACTAAATTTCCCAACACAAAGGATGTGAGAATGTGATGGCCGACCACCTCTCTAGGTTGGAGAGCCCCGTCGAAGGAGATGAGCTTGGAGTTCCAATCAATGAGAGATTTCCCGATGAGCGAGTTTTGCAAGTTGCCTCCAAAGTTCCATGGTATGCCGATTTTGTTAATTATCATGCTTCTAATGTGCATCCTCCTTCGGATTTGAATAGGTATCAAAGGTAGAAGTTCTATCATGATGTGAAGATCTACATGTGGGAGGAGCCATTTTTGTATAGACGGTGTGCCGATAATGTGATTAAAAGATGTGTGCCCGAGGAAGAATGGGAGTCGATAATCTCCTAATGTCATTCATCGCTTAGTGGAGGTCACTTTGGGGAAAATCGTACGGCTATGAAGGTGTTGTAAAGTGGATTCTATTGGCCGTCTATCTATAAGGATTGTCATGAGTTTACAAGTCGTTGTGATCGTTGTCAAAGAATGGGGGGAATCACCAAACGCCATGAGATGCCCTTGACAAGCATAGTGGAGGTCGAGCTTTTTGATGTGTGGAAAATTGACTTTATGGGTCCGTTTCCAAATTCTTATGGGAATCAATACATTCTTTTGGCGGTGGAGTACGTGTCGAGATAGATGGAAGCCGTTCCAACTCAAACCAATGATTCCAAGGTGGTGTTGAAATTCCTCTAAAAGAATATTCTTACAACGTATGGAGCTGCTCGTGCTTTAATTAGTGATGGCGGTTCTCATTTTTGTAATAAGTGGTTGGAAGGTCTACTTAAGAGATATGGTGCGAAGCATAGAGTTACCACGCCTTACCATCCTCAAGCCAATGGCCAAAATAAGCTTGCAAATAGTGAGGTAGAGAAGATTTTGGAGAAGACCGTCAATGGAAGTCGTAAAGATTGGGCAAACTTGCTCGACGATGCGCTTTGGGCATATAGGACAACGTACAAGACTCCCTTAGGTATGTCTCCCTATCAATTGGTTTTTGGTAAATCTTGTCATTTCCCGTTAAGTTTGCACACAAGGTATTTTGGGCCGTGAAGAAGTTGAATTTTGATTTTCAATCAGCAGGGAAGACAACAATGTTGCAACTTAATGAGTTGGATGAGTTTCGAGATGAGGCGTATGAGAATTCGAGCATGTATAAGGAAAGAGCTAAGAGGTTCCATGATAAGATAATTCAAAAGAGAGAGTTTAAAGTGGGGGATTTGGTCTTGTTATTCAACTCTCGTCTTCGCCTCTTTCCCGGAAAATTGAAGTCTAGGTGGTCAGGTCCATTTCAAATTCACAAGGTTCTTACAAGTGGAGCTGTTGAGTTGATCCATACGGATGGTTCGTTGTTTGTCATGAATGGCCAAAGGATATTAAAGCTTATCATCATTCCGAGCCACCTAAGGATGTCTTCCATGTTCTTTTGGACATGCCATGAGTCCATCATAACGTCGAGCTAACGACATTAAACTAAGCGCGCTAGTTGGGAGGCAACCCAACGAGGTTAGTTTTTAGTTTTGTTTTTCATTCTATTTTTCTTATTTATTTTGTTTTGGTTAAATTCGTTTTTCTAGTATTCCTTAAAAAAGAAAAAATCGAAACAGCAGTGTTAAGCGGTTGTCATCCCACCACATGCGAGGGAACCAGAAGCCGCATGAGGGCATGCGGTCCGCTATGCGGTCCTGCATGCTGCCGCATGCCTCCCGTTGGTTCGTGCCCAGACCGGTTCCGTAATCGGTTTTCGCCGGTTCAAGGTAAGTTTTTCTTTCTTTCTTTACTTATTTTCGAAATTTTAACTCTTTCTCTCTTTCCCTCTCCCCACCAACACATTCTTATTCTCTCAAACTCATTCTCCTTCAATCTTCTTCCATTCCAAGCAAGACAAAGGTATGATTTCTTCAACTTTTCTTCTTAGTTTTTTATTATCTACATGATTTTGAGCATTATGACCGATTATTTTATGTTTTTATCCATTAATTTTTGTTTTTAGCGCCTAGGGCTTAAATTTGGGGATTTTTAATTTCTTGTTCTAAACTTGAAATTGAGTGTTCTACTTGCTTCTATATGTTATGGGTATGCTAGAATTATGTTTTTCTTGTGGAATGTGTGATGGGTACAACTTGTCCATTTGATGAATTTCTTCATTTTGCTTTGCTTTTAGTTAATTTTGGAGAATTGAGTTGTGGGATTAGTGTTCTTGGCATGCATATATATTGGTGTTAAGTGGGTTTTATTAGTCCTCATTGCTAATGACAAGTTTGTGGGGAGAGTTTATGCTATCATTTGGAAAAGGGGGTCGTGTTTTCTTATTTTTTAGTAAGTAATTTAGTTTATGTGATATAGTTTTGCCTTTCTAGTTATTTATTTCTTGTCTAGTTGGTTTTGTTTTGTTTGTGTAGATTTGTTTAGCTACCATGGGGCTAAGGAAAGATAAAGGGAAATCAAAGGATGCCGGAAAAGGAAAATCAAAAGAGAAGGAATCTTCATCTCGTCAAGCTCTTTCCGTCGAATGCAATGTGGATGGGTATAAATTTCATCTTCGCACGGATGTCGCTTGAGCCAAGTGGGAGGTCTTGAGCAAATTGAAGATCAAGCCGAGCCGTTTCATTTGTGGTGCCACCATGGAAGCTTTGGGGATAGCCGATTCCGTGTGGCTACTTGTTGATAGAATGGGGTTGGTCCTCTTTTGACAGCGAATTGGCTTACTTATCGTGGTATCACTTTGGAGTTTCTTTGTACGTTGGTGGTAGAAGAAGAGAATGTTGTCCCGGTTCGTATTAAGTTTCAATTGGAGGATGAACCGCGTGAGTTGAGTACCACCAACCTTAATGCTATTTTATCTTGCCCTGATAGCATTTCTTACCACCTTCATGGCATGTACGCCGCGACCTTTGGAGAAAAATTGTTTTAATGGAGTACGAGGCCGAAACCCAATTCACTCTAGGTTATTCCAAGGCGTCTTCTATCCACAATCCAGTCTTCCGGTACATTCAAAGAGTTCTTGGGTTTACTTTCCTTGCTCATGATAATGTTGGAGCAATGAGGGCCGATGAGTTACATTTTCTTCAAGGGATGCTCACCGGAACGTATTTGGATGTTGGGGCGTATTTGGCCAACCAATTCAAGTTGCAAGCTGACATTGATGTGGTGATGTTCATGGTGGTGATGATGAGCCTCAAGGAGAGCATCAACAACAGTGAGTTCCTCAAGATGCCCCAGGCCCTTCCAACTGTCGACGCTATGTGCCGTCTTCCTACTTTGATGCCTATGAGCAATGCCTCAATACTCACTTTGAGACGACGAATACTCGTTTAGATACTTTTGCTAACGAGGTGTATGCTCGATTTGATCGTCAAGAGGAGGAGGCTCGTCGTCAATATGAGGCCTAAATTTAATATAATGAGGAGATGCAAAGGAATTATGAGATGATGCAACAAGGGATCACCGGCATGTTTGATTGGGTACGAGGTCAACACCATCCTCCGCCTCCGCCCTTTTGATCCGGTTAGTTTTTTCCACTCAACTTCCTCTTCTACTTTCAAACTTATTCTTCCTTGTTGTTGAATAAGTTTGGGGGGATGGAGAAGGGAGTTGATTGTGTCTTTATTTTTATTTATTTTCTTAGTTTAATTATTAGTTGTTTAGTTTAGTTTGGTTTAGTGATTTGTCTTAGTTTAAGTTATTTTTTTCTTTTTTTTTAAGAGCATGCTTTTAAGTGAATGTGTGACTTGGCTTGTGATGAAATTGTGGGTTTGAGTTGTGAAATTGATAAGTGTGAGAATTTCATGATAGTTTGAGCATGAATTGATGGATTGATTGTTTTAGCCTCTTTAGACTCAAAAAAATAGCCTATGTGAGATTTGAGCCATGATTATTATATTTTCATAGTCTATTTCATTCTTGTGTGATTTGTCAAGCATGCATGTTAATCTCTAGAACTTGCCATGAATCTTCCTCAAGATTGTGTTAGTGTGCTAAGAATTAGGAGATGATTTAAGGCCATCCTTGATTAGGCAAATTTTTCCTTTTTGTTGTCCAAAATTGCTAAATTTATCCTAGTTTGCCACTTTGAGCTTTTGAGCATTTTTTTTGTTGACCTAATGGTGAATTGGGATAGATCTCTTTAGGGAGTTGGTTGTGTTTGAAAGAAGAATGCAAGGAAGGAATAAGCACCTATGTTTAAAAATTTAAGTTGAAATTGGCCCTTGTAAGCTCATGAAAGTAGAAAAGTTATAGTTTGAAGAAAAAAAAAAGAAAAAAAAAAGAGAAGAAAAAATAAATAAATAAATAAATAAGAGCATAAAAGGGTGATTGATTGATAAATTGGTGCTAGTAAAGTTTGTGGTGTTATGGTTGAAAAGTTAAAATGGGTAGAAGTGTTTGTTAAGATGAAGGGGCTTGTGATGATTTTGAAAGTTGAATTTTGCTTGATTTAGTCACTTGGCCTAAATTTTCCTACCTTACCAAAGAGCCAACATTACAACCAAAATAAAGTCCTTTTTTATCTTAGTTTGAAGCATATATGTGAACGATGGCGAGGTTAGATAATTGACAAACTTATGGTAGGTTGTATATTATGTTTTGATTTGAGAGTATACACTTCCCATCTAATACACTTGAGAGTTGAGAACTTACTTAAATACATCCCATGCCATGAGGAGTTTGAATGAGGCTAGAATGATTGGTTTTTTGGTTTGTGTTTGATCTTGATTGGGTTTTTGCATGAGTCTTATTTTTTTGTGAAAATTTCTGAAGCCGATTGAGTTACAACTTTGCTTTAAATCCATGTTTGTTTTGTTCTTTTTCTTTTGTGTTGTTTGAGGACACACAACTCTTTAAGTTTGGGGGTTGATAAACATGGATTTTCACTTGTTTTAGAGTTATAAAAGTGTTTATTTGTTGTGAAAATGCATGTTAGAAAGCAAGTTTAAGTATATGTATTGATTTGTTTTGAAGAATTTGATACTTGTTTGTTTTTATTGTGAAATTGAATATATTTTGGAGCTTAAATGTCGATAAATGAGCATGCGGATGTAAGATCGACTTCATACGAATTTTTGGGAGAAAACGGCTCGAGAAACGGTTTAGAAATGAAGGAAAATGAAGCCGAGCATGGAAGTGACCCTTCATGCGGTCGCATGAAGGGAGGAATTGGTCCGCATGGGATTGGCCATGCAGCCGCATGCCGGACCGCATGCGGTCCGATGTAGCCCCAAAAGTTGGATGTTTCTCGCATATTTCATGCGGTCTCCCATGCAGTCGTACATGCGACCGCATGGCGAGGCGACTTGGCCCAAAACCTTTCCTACTTCGATTTTAATTCCCTTTTTAGTTAGGATTTAATTCCTACACGTTTTGTCTTAGGTATTTAGCTATAAATACTCCTTCTATTTCATAGAAGAGACACACCATATATTATTATTCTTAATTTTTATTTTGTTTTAGCTTTGTCTTGGAGTTTTGAAGACTTGTTCAAGAGTTCAAGACGAGATTGTTTCGACTTCGATTTTTCTTATTTAATGTTTATGAATTCCTTTTCTTTTAATTATGTGTTTGATTTAATTATGAGTAGCTAAGTTCTTTATATCCTAAGGTTAGAGAGTAGATGGATAATTAGATTTAATTTTTTATCAATTGACCAATTTATGTCCCTCTCTTCTTTTCTATTTTCTTGCTTTGTCTTGCATGCTAGTTGATTGGCCACCAATTTAGCATAGTTATGTTAAATTCAACAGTCGAGTTATGAGGAATAATGCATGAACTGGAATATAGGACACACACTGCAAAATTACCGAGAGGGAAAAGCTTTGTGTGAGGGCTTTAATCTTACGATCTTTTTGGAGTTACTTGCTTATAATGTTTGTCGGAGACGAAAACCCTAGTGAGTAATCCATGGTTAGGCACTACGAGAGTAAGCTTTAACTAATTTTGTGATTATCTTAAGAAGAGTTGAGTCCCTTGTTAATTGGTTAATTGGTAAGAGTCTAAGTTTGATTATCCATTGAAATCGAAGCCTTAGGATATCTTTATCATATTTGAATTTTTAATTACTTTTATTTGCTCTTTGTTTGTTCTTTGTTTTCTTAATTAGTTTGATTTGAAACCCATAAATTAAAGTTCGAAGTCTAAATAGAGGATAACGGTTGTAGTACTTGTTAAGTTATTACAGTTTCTGTGGAATACGACCTAATTGCTTCTCTGTACACAATAGCACCCGTGCACTTTCGGCATGTGAATAAAATAGCGAACAAAATATCATAGCAAAACCAACCAAATATCATAGCATTACAAAAGATGAGTTAAGTACATGGGAATGAGCATTACAAAAGACTAGTAGATGGGAATCGACATTACAAAAGATGAAATTTAGTAGAGGGGATCTGCATTATACATTACACAAAAAGTATATAGCTGACAAATTAAAATCACCAACCCATCCACCTTAAGATCTAATATGCTTAAGATTCTACATAGATTACATCTCCTCTCCCATCCAGCTTCAACAGATTACATCATCCAAATCTTTGCAAGAATGAGAGCTGCAAAAACACAAGCAATCATCTTTATTTTCCAATCCTTTTTCTTGATCTCAACCTTTTTCTTTCTTCATTTCCAACTCCAGCTCTTCAATACAGGTATGAGCTTTGTCCAGTTTTCTTTGAAGTGCTTCACACTCATTCACCTTCATCCTGAGTCTTTCATTGTTCAAATTTTCAATCAACATTTGGGCATCCATCCGCTCAACAATCCTATCATGTTCAAGCTTCATCCGATAGTAAGCCTGCTTATAGTACGGTGTAAGTTTAGGATCAATCCACAGCCAAAACCCACAATCATCAATCTGAAACAAAAAAATAAAAATAAAACTTCATTCGCATTCTCACCCTAAATCACGAAAGAAAACGATTACTTACTTCCCTTCGACGGCAACAGAAAAAGCGCAGCCCCAAATTCTTCTCCGTCATTGAGGTCTTTATCGCAGCGGGAACATTGTGGTGACACATTCGTGGGGCTACTCCTTCATCTTCCATGATCAATTTTGGAATGAAGCCTTCCCTCAGTTGATTTACGAATCGAGCTTCGTCGTTGCCCTCAAGCTCAGTTTCTGAAAAATGATTAGAAGCCCTAATTTTGCCCACAATTTATGTTAATTTGATATGAGTTAGTGGGTATACGTAAAACGATGTCGTTTTATGTATTTCAATGCGACGTCGTAGACTAGACCGGAGTGAATTGCCACATACGATTTCCGGCTTGCCAACTCAGCAACGATTAGGGGGTTTTGGGCCCTTAGGTGGAATTTCAGAAGGAATCTTAAGTAACGGTATTCTCACGCATAATCTTCAGTTGAGGTTAAAAACAAGAATTGAAAAAAAGTTCGGGTATTTAGCGGCAATTAACTTGATATAATATATATATGTATATATATATCGATCTATAAAGCGAGCATACAATTCAACACTATATATGTAGTTAGTTGAGAAGGTCTCCCCTGCGACTTGCCGCCTACCATGCGACCGGGTCCGGATCGGTCAACCCAGGTTTGACCATCGATCCGGTCATTTTTTTTCGAATTTTTTTTTAAATTTCAGTTTTTGTTCCCCCGGCTCCGCCTTTGGCTCCGATTTTAGGGCTCCGCCTTCTCTCCGACTACTAATATAAAGATAATCGTAGGACAATAATTTGGATTTTTTCGGCTCGCTCCGAGGCTTTCGGCTCCCCTCTCTCGAATTTTGACCAAAGAAGATACGGCAAACAAAAAAACGAAGAGGCAAACAAAAAAAAAAGAGGGAGAAAAGATTTAGAAATGAAAAAAAAAATTCTAAAAATAAGTCGAAAAAAAGAAATAGCAGGCGCGTGCACCCCATGCACCCCACACACGGTCGCATGGGGTGCGTCTTATACAAGTTATTGCCTAGTTAGTTTATGGTAAATGTTGGAGCAAATCCTTAAGAATTCTTAAAAGTGCAAAATTATGCACATTAATTTTTCATAATAATAAGGATCAGCCTTTTGATGAGACGCGCGATCGCATAGGTGCGGCAGGTCTTATACAAATTATTGCCTAGTTAATTTATGGTAAATGTTGGAGCAAATCCTTAAGAATTCTTAAAAGTGCAAAATTATGCACATTAATTTTTCAGAATAATAAGGATTAGCCTTTTGATAAGAGAGAGAGAGAGTACATTATAAAGAAATTATTTTGAGAATGTACTTGATGTAAGGTTAAGACATTAAAATATACTAGTAGTAATGTAGAAATGCATAAGCATGGGTGGATATGGTCCTATGTTCCTCTACTTGATTAATGGTGATAAGATTAAAGGAAAAATAAAAGTAATATAAGGCCCATACCATATACTCTGATTCCATTTTCACATTCTCCCATCTCCTCTACTTTTCCTCTCATTTGAATTGTGTGGGCCTTCCGCCATTTTTAATTATTCAATTTCTTATTCATACTAGTTTCTAACTATTTACTAGTACTATATTGTAAATTAATTGCAGAGCTAACAGACAAAATTACACGAGAACTGAGACCCGAGTATTGCTTTTGTATAAGTGTATATAAGTATATTTTATACTTTTTATTTTGTTATAGCACGAATAAAAATTTATAATTGCACATAAAATAAAATTATTACATTCGCATTCACACTTTTATTTAGTAACAACACAAAATAAAAACATGTGATTCGGATCCAGTAAAAAAGTCAAAAAGTGTTGGAATCTATTGTTTTTACAATTAGTGCTAAGATTTATATTTACTATCCTAGAATGAGTTCAAAATGTTTTTGGGGCGCATTATTTTATTGTAGTCTGCAAAAGTAAGCCAAATTTTTAGGAGCTTGCTAGCTAGAGCTCCATGGCTGTACATTTTCATTTAACCAATAAATGCAGGGGCGGGAATGAATTAGGCCTCCACCGTCTCATTTTCATTTTCCGCCAAAATATTTATGAACCCTAATTTGAAAAACTAATACTCCCTCTGTTTTTTTATAGATGTCCTCAGCCGTCAAAACACACAAACCAAAGAAATTAATATATTACTATTTTCATCTATAATTATTGCCTAGGAAACTTAAAATGTAAATAATTAGCATTTATTACTTAGGTAAAATAGAAAGTTTTGCATGATTTCTCTCAAAAATTGCATCATTTTTTTCAAAATTTATGAAATACGACACTTATTAAAAAACAAATCAAATTTCATAATAGGACACTTAATAAAAAACAGAGGAAGTATGTTAGAAGTGCTTAAAAGAACTAATAACTTTAATACAATTATGTGATTAGTCTATAAACTAGTCATCAGCTAGATTGTGCCTGAAACATTTATTGTGTGTAATAAAATGGTGCAATAATAGATGAATAATTATATGATTTTATAATAACTTTTCCTTATAAAAGGAAAACTTTTTGAGTACAGGTGTATATCACAATGTACAGGAAATGGCTGCTTGGCCTGAGGTTACCTTTTCTTGCTTGCCACTATGTAATTTTATATGTTCATATAATAATTAAATTTATATATATATATGAGGCTAGCTTTCAAGTTTCAAGAAGGATCATTGATCTTGGTGCTATTTCGCACGAGCTAAAAAGTTTTAGGGTTTAGCGGTACAATTTGGACTCTTATCCTACCACCTTTTAGTGGTTTTTTTTTTCTTTCCGTTTTTCAAAACATGATAAAGTAATTAATGTTATTTATAAACTAATTAATCGTGATACGGTTGATTAGCCAACTAAAGAAAATTAACTCAGAAAAACTTCGTTAAAAGAAAACAATCTTAGAACAACTGCTATAAATATAACTAGTTAATATACTTCTATATGATAAATTTTCTTTAGCTGTATGTATTCCTTAAACTAGAAACTAGACCCGTACAATTCCTAGTTTTTTTTATTTTGTATATATTATTATAAGGCTAAATTAAATTAGAATTCATAAATTAGGATTATACCCTTTCATGTAAGAAGCTGGTGTACGTAAAAATAAAGTAGGTCATGTTAATTACTAAGAACAAAGACGTCAAGAGAAATTTCTTTTTATTTTTTTTATATTGTGGGATCCTATGGCTGCTACTTTTGGTGAATATTAACATTATGACATAGTGCATGATAGAGTGGTGATATTCTTAAGATCAAAGGTTTCAGTTTTAAACCCTACCACTATCTCCATCTATAAGTTGAGTCAATCACCTACACTCGAAAATGTGACCTTTATTGTATGATTTGCACGAGTTTTGCAACTCGGCTGAAAGATCAAAGTATCAAACCATAATAAGTTATAATTGATCCAAAAACAAATAATGAAAAGCTTGCCAAAAAATAAATAAATTGGTTCATTAATGGGAATGCTTATCATACGGGACAGTGGCTTATTTAGAAATTGGGCTGAAAATCGTGTTGTCTAAAATTTAACTCAATTAGACAATTATACATATAATATACATTAAGATTTTTAAGTGTCGTCCCATGTACAGAGGGTCACAACAACTATTGTTTTGTGCCACATATACTGTACGTTGGCTTATAAGGACTTGTTTTTTAAAAGATTAATTTCACCTAAATTCACAACGTTTAATCACTTTCTCAAATTCCACACAAATTTAAAATTATATTTCTATAATATACTATCTTTCAATTTTCGGCAATTTCGCTCCGGTTCCCATTTCCCCCCAAATTAAATCTGACGTGGCACTCGGACTTACCACGCTAGACTCCCCGGAAGGTCAAACGCGATAACGTCATTTTATTTAGGGGGAAACAACGTCGTTTCATTTTCTTTGGCAATTAACAATCCATTTCCCCCAATTTCCCTCATTGAATTGAGCTCAAGAAAGAAAGTGGAAAGAGGGCACTCACAACATAGACAATTCTTTGAGTTCGCTCGTCCATTTCGATTTGTCACAAAATCTCCTAATTAAGGCATCAAATTCCAGTGAGAGAAAGACGATGACACTATCGAGAGAAAGAGCGAGAGAATGACGACAACAGAGGCATCAAATCTCCTATCTTCAATTTTTCTTTGCATATGCAAGAGAAAGAGCGGGAGAATGCAGAGAGTGAGGTGAAGTTGGGGGAACTGGGTTGTTAATTGCCAAAGAAGATAAAACGATGTTGTTTCCCCCTAAATAAAATGACATCGTCGCTTTGGCAGTTCGGGGAGACCAACGTGGCAAGTTCGGGTGCCACTTGAGATTGAATTTGGGGGAAAACGCGAACCGAAGTGAAATTGATGAACATTGAAAGGTGATTTGAAAGGTGATGTATTTTAGAAACATAATTTTAAATCTGTGTGCAATTTGAAAAAGTGGTGAAATGGTGTGGATTTAGGTGCAATTAATCCTTTTTAAATGATTTTGTAGGATTTCATTAAGTGACAGTCATAAGTTGTTTTTTAGTGATGAAAATCAGTTTGTGGTTAAGTAGTGAGACGGGAAGCTAATAGGGTAGATCACGCTTTGGCTAGAATGTCCATGATTTATTTTTTTACATGCATGTTTGGGATGAACCTCCGAATAGTGTGACAAGTCTTCTTCATTTACCATGTGTTTGCACTTAATAAAATGTTGCATCTTTCCAAAAAAAAAAAAAAAAAAAAAAAAAAAAAATCTTCTACATTAATTAAAAGATTGGTAAATTTAAGAACTACAATTGCCGACATAATCACATGCAATTAGCCCTACAAACAAACTAAAATCCTATCTTATAATCAATAGGAGAAATGTTAGACTATCCACAGTGATAGTATCTTCATGGAGTGTCTCTATAGGGTGTGATGAAGATAGAGACAGTTACCCGCAGTGGAACTGTCTCTATGGTGTCTCCATCTAATTAGTTTCTGAATATAAATTGTGCATTAATTTTAATCTAGAGAATTCAAAATTTTCATTAATTAAAATACAAATAAAAAAATTGTATTAATCTGAAAATGAAAAACTATTACTTTTTCTTTTCAGAAACATATTAAAAATGAAAAAAAGAAAGAAAAAATTGGGAAAAATGAAAAAAGAAAAAGAAAAAAAAACTGGGAAAACAAGAAAAAAAAAACTGAAGAAAAGAAGAAAAAACGAAGAAGAAAAAAAAAACAATTGTTACGGAGGAGATTCAAACCCCTCACTTTCATGGAGAAGAGAGAGGCATGAACCACTAGGCTAATGTCAATTTTTTAACACCTTTTTAACGATTATAATATATATACGTATTAACATTTTTTTTTTAAATTGGGATCAAGATTGTATCGATGTTACAAGACAATTTCAAAATAGTGATTGTTGTATCGAGCTGTGTCCATGGATTGATGTCTGAGACACCCATGGAAACTACAATTGTGACTAGTCTTAGTTTAGTCTCGAAATTTTTAATTTTTCCATGTTAGGCACAGATACCGATATGCTAATCAGGTAATGGTAGGTGACAACTTACTACAACAAAGAGAATTAATTTTTCATCAACTTCAAGTCCTGATTGTCAGACTTTAATACAAACCTTTTCTTCATCTTGCCTTCGAAATTTGCTACGAGACAGCATTCAAGGAAACACCTTCTCCATCATTCTTCATGTTGAAAATGTTTTGCAAGTTTTTTTTAAGATATTAATTTAATATGTGAGATGGAATTTAATATAAGTCATATTGCATCTTAGTTCCCTATTGTGTAATAACTTTACAAATATTTATATTGGGGTCATTTAAACTTTTTACAATATCTTAAACTTCTAATTAAATATACAATATCTATACTGATCACTCTGCCCTGAAGTTTTTCATGGCCAAGAAGAAGACAAAATCCAGATTGATAAGATGGATCTTGCTACTCCAGGAATTCGATGTGGAAATTAAGGATAAGGCTGGAGCTCAGAATTTAGTGGCTGACCAATTGAGCCGTATTATCCAACGAGAAGAGGCCGAGCCGATCAAGGAGACCTTTCCAGATGAACACCTGGCCTTTGCCCAAGACAACCCTGATCCGTAGTATGCTGACTTGTATCATTATATTGTCTTGGGACGATTACCAGGCGACCTCAGCCCTTATCAAAGGAATAAGCTCAAGGTGGAGAGTCGATATTATATCTAGGATGAACCCCATTTGTGGAAGATGTGTACTGACCAAGTTATTCATAGATGTGTTGATGAGAAAGAACAAGCAAGTATCCTTGCACACCATCATTCAAAGGTGTGTGGGGAACATTTTGGACCAAAACGGACGGCAAGGAAGATATTGGATTGTGGGTTTTATTGGCCCAATGAGTTCAAAGACAGCTTCAAATAGTGCAAACGTTGGGCTCAGTGCCAAAAGGAGGGTAACATCAGTAAGAGGAATGAGATGCCCATGACCCCAGTCATACCTGTGTAAGTCTTTGATATATGGGGAATAGATTTCATGGGGCCATTGCCTAACTCAAGAGGAAATCTATATACACTGTTGGCAGTGGACTATTTTTCTAAATGGGTAGAAGCCAAGGCAACATCAACGAACGATTCGAAGGTAGTTATGGAATTCCTCAAGGGCAACATCTTCAGTCGATTTGGTGTGCCCAGGGCAATCATTGATGATTAAGGAACGAACTTTTGCAATGGAGCTGTGAAAGTGTTAATGAGCAGATATGGAGTTCATCATAGGATTTTGAATGCTTATCATCCTCAGGCAAATGGTCAAGCGGAGTTGTCCAATCGCATTGTGAAGGTTGTCTTGAGGAAGACAGTTAGCCCAACAGAGAAGTATTGGAGCCTGCGACTCGAGGATGCGTTATGGGCATATAGGACAACGTTTAAAACCCCGTTTGGGATGTCGCCCTATAGGATGGTCTTTGGCAAGATGTGCCACCTGCCTGTGGAAATTGAACATCACGCGTATTGGGCAGTACAGAAAATGAATTATGATTGAGATGAGGCCGACCAAGCTAGGAAGCTGCAACTACAGGAACTTAAGGAAATCCAACTTAATTCTTATGATGGTTCTGTTTTGTACAAAGAAAGGATGAAGAAAGCCCATGATGCCTTGATCAAAGTCAAGAAGTTTGAACCTGGGCAACAGGTGTTGTTATATCAATCTAAGTTTAAACTCATGTCGGGAAAATTGTCAACCAAGTGGGTTGGCCCGTTTGAAGTACACGCCACATATCCAAATGGGCTGTGGAAGTAATGAATGCAAACACGGGAAAAATTTTCAAGGTTAATGGGGAAAGATTGAAGGCCTTCTTTGGCTAAGTCATGGAGAAACCAGAGGAATACCTGAAATTCCTCTGTGATGAGGAGTCCTAACTTGGGCAAGGAGGATGTTGTGCCCACGACGATAACTGGGGCGCTGGCTAGGAGGCAACCTGGTATGTTTTTTTTTTTTCCTCTTTTAATTTGTCTATTTGGTTTTACTGATAGAAAAAAGGGGGGAAGATACGGATTAAAATAGCCATAATTTTAATGTTTTCTATCAAATTTAGGCGTATTTTAATTCCAATTTGGGTAGAAATATCTAACCATAAATTAGGAGAGACTTTTGTTTTGCATATAGTAGTTTGTTCGTGACCTGCAGGGAACAAGTGTTGGGCGAAGGAAGAAGGAGGATTTAACACTTTGCTTTGAACAAAGTGTGTGCGCAGGAGTGCAAGTGCGGCGCTCTAGGCTAACCGATGGACTTGGGCAACAATGCTGAAGGGACAGTAACTGTTACATCAAGTGCGATGTGACAGTTGCACTCAAAACCTACCCCTAGCCCTATTATCGTCTGCCACCCTACCACGTCTAATCCCTCTAACCCTTCCACTTCCCCACGTAAACTCTTAATTCAAAAACTACCATAATCCACCTTCCATCCTCATTCCCCCAATTTCGGCCATTAGAGATTTTCTTCCCCAAATTTAAACCCTAGAAATCTCACAAAGGTTTCTACAAGCCCAAAGAATAGACTCAACAAAATCCCTTACAGAACATATATTGACCTTTCCGACCACGAGTCATCGCCGTTGGAAACTTCTCTAAACAAAGAAGACCCCACTTCTTGGGTGGTATCGTACCCCCTTACTGCCGAGGTGGAGAAGATCATAAGCGAAGCCCTTGCTGCAACAATGGTAGTACCAGGCGAGGAGGAGATGATACCAAGCGAAGCCGCTCCGATGGATGGAACTTTTTCTACATCGGAGAAACTTACTGAGGAAGCTGCACCGGAAAACTCGCCGGCCAAGCAAGAGGGAGGAGAGAAGAAGCAGGATGAAGATGTGGTTATGGAGGTAGTAGCCGATGTCGAGAAAGAGCAAGGAGACAAAAAAGAGTCTGAGGATTCCTTCGACAAGCTGTGTGCAAAGGTGAAGAGGGATACGGAGAAAAGAAAAAAAAAAGAGGAAGCAGGGACAACTGGAGAAGGAGACCAAGAAGAAGACGAAGGTGGCTAGTTTTGAAGCCGCCTCGTCATTGGGTGGAGAGTCCTCTACGGAGGAGAAGAAGGTTGCTATGCCTTCTTTCAAAAATCAAGGGAAGAAACAAAAAAATGGTGGAGTTTGAGAAGGATGATGATGTCCTAATTGTGGAAGATAGGATAACACGGTCTACTGCTCAGAAAATCAAGAAGGAGAAGTCAGAGTCGTGAGGGCAGAAGAAGGGAAAGAAGGCTGGGGATTTGGCAGCCAGGAAGGTGTTTGTGCCCAGGGAGGTCGAATATGATGACCTAGACTCCCTGGCCATTACTATGAAAGTAAGAGCTCTGTTTGATGGGTATGGCTGGGGGAGATTTTTTAACATGCCCTGCCACATCTACGAGGATTTGGTGACAGAGGTGTACGGGTTTATGGAGTTTGTGCTGGATGGAGAAGGGAATACATCATCCATCGAATTTGTGTTGAATGGGCGACCATTGGTGGTTGGATTAAATGATCTGAACCAAATCTTGGGGTTCGCCACGATGATGGAGTTGCAGAGGCCGGAGTTCAGGTAGGCAATGAAGAAGGTACCAATGGACTTGCCCAAGGAAGAATGGATCTGGATGTGGAATGAAGTCAGCGTGAGGACAGAATTTAGGTCGGGAGACAACAAGGCATTAGATCTGAAGACGCCAGCCCTCCGTATTGCTCATAGGATCCTTCCCTATAACATGTTTGGCAAGGGAGATAGTGGGAACTCGTTGGCCAACAAGAAGGTCTACATACTGTTTTGTATGTTGACTAAGAAAAGGCTGGATTTTGGGGCCTTCTTGATGGAGCAGCTGAGGGCAGTCATGGGCAAGGCGGGGCAGAAGTACTCATGTGGGCATTTCATCACTGCCTACATAGAGGGGTTGGAGCTTCAGGATGCTCTTTGAGCTGAATTAATTTTTTTTATCACTTAAATATTGTCTTGTGAAAATTGAGTTTAATAGGTTATGGGAACTTGGGCAATAAAAGAAGAAAATGGTAGGAAGGAGATGGGGGTACATCCTGGGCAAGAATAAGTTTTGTGATAGTTGGGATTTACCCAATTAAAATAAGAATGAAAGAGTTAGGGAACAAAAAAAAAGAGAGAGAAAAAGAAAAAATTCATAAGTTCCCCAGTAGAAAGGTTGAAGCTTAGGCCTGGATAATTAACGCCATGAATAAAGAAGGAGCTGGGAACCCCTGTTGCCCAGTACGAGTTTAAATGACCTTTAGCCAAGATCTAAATACTTCCTACCTTTTGCCTTAAGCTAATATAACCTAAAAAGACCTAATGATGAGTTCTGAGGTTTAGAATAAGAGCTTTAGATTTAAAGGGCAGTGAAGCCTATTGTGACACCAAAGTCAAAATGATCTGTGAGAGTAAAAATGGACTTAAACACAAGAGTGATGAGTGAGAAAAGGATATCCTAGAGCTCACAATTCTGTCTTGACTTGTTTGATGGCATTGCATTTTTTTCCCTTCACTTGCAGAATTCTTTTAAAAATTGTTGTACTGTTTTGACTAACTCTCCGGTGTTGATTTTGTTTGGAGTCTTTTGTTTTTGTTCTTTTGTTTGTGTCTTGGGCAAGTTGTTTGTGCACACTTGAGGATAAGTGTGGGTTAAGTGTGTGCCCATGATGAGTCCGTATTTTGTGTCTATTTTATGTCTGTTTTAGGTAGTTTAGATCGAGTCTTTGTGTGTGTTTTGTCTAGTTTTAATGTCTTGGAGGGCATATTCTGGAGAGGAGGTGGTCTGTTACTCTGCAAATGGATTCTGGTCAAAACAAGGATGGAGAGCTACATTTCTGGAAGCAGGCAGGGCAGGACAGAGTTGGTCAAGATGGGTGGAATGTTTTGGTCAACTGGTGTTGTTTCTCTCCTAGGTCTAGAAGGATAAGGAAAAGATAATCTAACTTAAATACCTTTCTTTATCCGACTAGATTTAGGATCCGCAAGGGATCTTTTGAAGATAGATGTAACATTCCATGTTGGGGTTGTGCTTATCAAGTATTTACTTGCATCCCAAGGTAGCTCATGGAATCCTACCAACTTAAGGACCGGGGGCCCAAACCCCAACACCCGCCTATAAATACTTGAAGCCTAGCTACTGCGTGGGACACCGTCTTTTATGCTTTCGTCCTTGTTTACTTTGAGAGATTGTGAGGAAAAGAATAAGTCCTACGGGCAACATTTTATTTGTATTTTTATTTGTACTATTCCCGATCAACACTTTTGGCCGGATTTACTTTCTCCTACTTAGTAAGTTTTAATATAGTTCTTATTATGAGTTCCTCAATTTATTGTGTTCATAAATTTACATTCATGTCTAGCTAAGTTTTTATATTTGATCTTGGCAAGATAGTTAAGTGAATACTTAGACTTAAGAGGTCTAAATCGTGCTTGATAATTACATCCATGTGTTCCCAGTATGTTAATGAGCTTGTTCCAATATGGTGTAATACGATTAAGGGGTTGATAGGCCGTTAATTACTTAAGACATATTAGATCACTAATCAATTGGGAAGTAGTAGTATTTTCCATAACTTATCTCAATTAAGATCGATTAACATTAGAGGAAGGTGTCTACCCTGCTGGGCTAGACGTGGTAATTCTTTGTTGGGCCTTTCGAGTAGCTAATGCTCATTGGCAAGAAATTAACGATGAATCCGACAGAGGTATTGTCCAAGGTAGGGAGCTGGCGGTGCGTCGCCAATTAAGTAAAGATAGGTAAGGAAAGGGTTTGTTGAGAGCGTGACGAGTAAAAAGGGATCTCAGCATTCAAGTCCTATAACCAACGATGCATGCATGTGATGAATATAATTGCACCAATGACCAAGCCAGAGCTTTCACTTAATAGTGTCTTTGTTTAGATCAAATCGTTTTTGTTATTGATCAAGATATTTGTTCTCTTTTCAGTATTTATTTAAGTTCTCGTATTGGGCAAGAGAGCCCCAGTGACCAAGATACCAAAACCAATCTTTCTTGTTAGGTGGAGGAGGATTCAAGAGATAGTAACAACAACTCCTTGTGGATCGACCCTGTACTTATTTGCTAACTATATAGCTGTAAGGATAGGCTACAAATTCATTTTGAGAGTGCGAACAACAACCTCGTCAATCACTCCGGAGGGAATCAGAGTTAATGAAGCTAAAGTGCAAGCTATTTTAGAAATGAAGCCGCCCCGAGGTGTCAAAGAAGTTCAGAGCCTGAATGGCAAGGTAACAATGCTGAGTCATTTTATATCCAGGTCTATAGACAAGAGTTACCCTTTTTTCAAATCTTGAGAAAGGGAACAAAGTTTGAATGGACAAACGAATGCTAGGAATCTTTCGAAGATATAAAAAAGTACTTGGCAGAATTGTCTTTGTTAGCAAGGCCAAACCCAAAAGAAGTGTTTTACCTGTACATTGCAGTAGGCAAACAGACCCTGAGCTCTGTCTTGATCAAAGAAGAAGGACAAAAACAACACCCAATTTATTATGTCAGTCGAATGCTACAAGACATAAATATGATATACTGATATCAGACAATCATTTAAATGAATAATGAATTAATACTCATCCTATTCACGCAGGGACCAAAGGAAAGATATACAAAAATTAAAAAGGCAACGCTGGCTATCATGTTCGCAACAAGACGGCTAAGGTAATCGAGACAACCATTATTACTTAAGTATTATGGCAATCTGACAGGATGTTGTATTAAACCTAAAATTACCATAATACAGATATTATTTCTTGGTGCATAAGGTCATCGTCAGAAGTAACTGGCCCTTTAATAAAGTTTTAGGCAGACCTGACCTTTCTGGAAGAATGGTAAAGTGGATGGTAGAGCTTGGCGAATATGACGTGGAGTTCGAGCCAATAGTAGCGATAAAAGCCCAGGCTTTGGCAGACTTCATACAAGAGTCCACCAGAGTAGTAGAGGAAGAGAAAGAATGGTGTTGTTGAAGTAGATGGCGTGACGAATATCGGAGGTTGTGGAGCAGGCATCGTAATTACTAAGCCAGAAAGCGAGGAGTTGTGGTTTGCCATCACCTTTCAATTTTGAACATCTAATAATGAAGCTGAGTATGAAGCTTTCATCAGAGGACTGCAGATATTATGGGAGATGGGAGCTCGGGCTGTGCTAATAAGATCTGATTCGCAGTTGGTCACCCAATAGTTAGAAGGGACCTACGAATTCCAAGATAAAAAGATGATGAGATACATGGAGATAGCAAAAGAACTAAGAGATAAGTTCAGTAGTGTCCGCATTGAGCAGATCCCATGAGAAGAGAATTCCAGGGGTGACCAACTAGCTAAGCTAGCCAGCACTTCTGGTGTCACATCGAAGGGCACCATTACCATGATGATGGCAGAAAAGAGACTCCAGACTATAGAATTGCTCGTGACTGAGAGAAGCAATGATTGGAGGCTCCTAATCACACACTACCTGAGAACTAGAAAAAGGATGAAAGGCTTGGATAGGTCGGTTAAAATCAATTACAAGCAATATTACTTAGTAGGAGATTGCCTCATGAGGAGGTCCTTTACTCATCCATACTTAAAGTACATAGGAAAGGAGGAAGCATGATACACTCTTAAGGAGGTGCACGAAGGAGGCGCTGGGAGCCACTCAGGTTACAGAGACACGGTTAGGAAAATAATCAGAGCTGGTTTCTAATGGCCAACCCTGGAAAAGGACGCCAAAGAATATGTCCGAAAGTGTGTCAGGTGTCAGAAAAATGGGCCCACCATTCATTTTCCGACTGAGAGACTAGGAGGTCTGTACGCCTCCTGCCCATCCGATAAATGAAGAATTGATATTATAGGCCCTTTCCCCAAGGTTAATAAGGGGAAGAAGTTTGTGATAGTAGCTGTAGACTACCTTAGCAAATGGGTGGACGCAAAAGCAGTTACGGCAATAACTACGAAAGCAGTTTTGACCTTTGTGTGGAAAAACATCGTATGTCATTTTGGAGTGCCAAGGATCTTGGTCTCGGACAATGGATCTTAGTTCAATGGCAAGAAGATGCGGGACTGGTGCAGGAGTTTGGGAATCATTCAAAGGTTTGCAGTGGTCAAGCACCTAGAAGCCAATGGCCAAGTAGAGGTGACTAATTGCACGATCGTAGGCGGGATAAAAACATGTTTGGAGATTCACGAGGGCGATTGGGTTGATGCTTTGGATTCAGTTCTATGGTCATAGGGGACCGGGATCAAAGCTGCCACTAGGGAATCTCCAAGCTAGCTGATATATGAAACTACACCGGTTGCTCCGATCAAGGTAGGAGCTTGTTTATGGAGAGTGATGAACTACGATGAGGCTGAAAACAATCAGGCGAGAAAGGGAGGAGCTGGACTTGCTAGAGGAAATGAGAAGCACTGCCAAATTAAGGTGTGAATTATATAAGGAATCAGTCAAGGCTCGACACAATGTTAAGGTACGGAAAGAGGCTTCAAAGAAGGAGATCTGGTGTTGTGCAGGGTTGATGCACTCCAGCCACTCAGGAACCTATACCTGTCATGGGAAGGGCCATTCCAGGTAGTGAAAGTGCTGAATAGGGGAACATATCAGTTGGCAGAGCCAGAGGGGAAGAAGCTACCCCGACCTTGGAATATCAACAACCTGAAGAAGTGTTACGTATGATCAGATATGTTATTTCCCTTTTATCAAGCGATTATAGATGCAAGGTCATTAGATCGATGTAGGTATGTTGGAACCAAAGTTTGTTTTTTCCTTTTCTATTTTACTTTCAATCAAGGCGCGGTAGGGCGTCATGTATGTTAGTAAAAGTAATTTCTTCTCACAAGCTCTGAATCTTAAACATTCTTCCCGCTTTATTTGTTTTAAGATAAATACAAGGGGTATGAAGGAGCAGAGCCGTATGAGAAATCTTCCACTTATATTATTAAAACCGCTCATACAAACATTAATACAAAACGCAATACATGTAATATGAGACATTCCGGAAATTTGTTATAATGAAAAGAGCGAACATCTGACTAAAAACATAGGAAAAAGCAACACTGTAAATGTTATAGAGGGGAAATAATTAGACTCCAGGCTCGCCATTAGAGAACTGCCCTGGCAGACCTCATTGATTGAAGCAGCACTGAACTGCCTTGACAGACCTTATTGATGGCAGCAAAGTCAATCGTCCTAGCAGACCTCGTTGATAATTTGAGTACAGGAGCTGACCAGAGCTGGACACACAAAAGTGCAAAGATCTCCACCCTGATGAGCTATAGAGGGGCATGAATCAAAGTAGCCTCGAGCATCCCCGTCATCAAATCTACAGCCGCTAGGATGCCTGCTCGAGCCGATCTGCAGGGATGCACAATCGGGGAAGGGCCTGGATTCCCAACTGTCGACAGCATCGAACCATGAATAGGTACCACTCTAGCAGATCTGTATTGCCCCATGCTCGGAGAAAAGCTCCAACTCCCAACCACCGCCATAGCCAGACAGGGCAGCAATGCCTGCTCGAACATTTTGGGGAGAAGTTAACCTGAAGGTAACCACGATCGCTCAAAGAAGAAAGCAATAAGGAAAATACCCCCCATGAGCCATTCTGATTCGACTCCCCGCTCATATGAAAAAAACGATAAGCGGGTAGGACAGAACCATAACCCAAGCAGTTAGCAGCTAAACATCGATATTCCGCATCAGATGTTTGACTGTAACAAAGGCCATATTTCAGATTTATGACTGTAACAAAGGAAAAAATCACCATAATAGAAGTAAGGGAGGTTTTATGGGAAAAGGAAGAAAGAGAAAAAATAGAGGAAAACCGCGAGGCATGATTTAAAGAAGAAAACAAAATAAAAGAAGAATTTTTAACTCAAAGGTAACACGGAGGGTAAAGGGTAAAATTGAGGATTTTATAGGCAATGAAATAGCAGTGGAGGTATTTATGGCGCAAGTATTTAGGAGAGTAGTTGGGGAAAAAGATAACTGATATTGTCAGTTGAGGTATTAAAGGCACTTTACTCGGCCAGAAGTACGCGAATATCTTGAAAAATTCAAAATTCGTATGTTACCGCTAGAATAAGCCCACTCCCAAGATAAGAAACGTAGTAAGAAGTGGCCCTGATAACTATAAAATGAGGCAGCACGTGAGGGTTGTTCCATTCAAGGCACAACAACAAGGAGAGTACAAATGCATACATGCATATATATATATAAGAAATAAGAGAGAAAGAAGCCAAACCCGATCTTACAAAACCAAAACGTGATAAAGCAAACTAATAAAGATTACTAACTTCATTTCACTAAGAGGTGCATGTGGCAGGTCTGCTCCGAAATACTTATAGCAAAACTACATTCATAGTAAGATATCTAACACTATTGTAACAATAATAAAAGTAACAACGAGTGCAAAGGGCTCTGTAGAGAACGAAGAGCCAGCTAGGTAGTAATTCATCCAAAGGAGCAGATTTGACATAATAGGAGC
Organism: Schizonepeta tenuifolia; assembly: GCA_029490685.1. Classification (NCBI taxonomy): domain Eukaryota; kingdom Viridiplantae; phylum Streptophyta; class Magnoliopsida; order Lamiales; family Lamiaceae; genus Schizonepeta; species Schizonepeta tenuifolia. The sequence continues at coordinate 10,180,942 of CM055956.1, forward strand.
GATTGGGATGGTAAGTAGCTCAGTACTAGGATGATAAGCAGCTCAGTACCGACTGGGATGATGAGCAATTCAGCACTAATTGGAATGGCAAGCAGGTTAAGTATGCCTATAAAGACGCTTAAAAAGTGAAGGAAAGAAGAGGTTTTGGTTTTCATAACCATTCAGATATATGACTGTCACAAAGCAATAAATTCAAGAGCAAGAATTGATAGGCCTAATCCGCAATTGAAGAAGTAAAAAAGAGAAAAGCAGAAAAACGAAAGTTATGGCTAATATCGAGAAAACAGGAAAAAACAGACGATAATAATTTTATAAAGGAAGGAAGGCAAGCATTAAAAGAGGATAGTTAAGTGGAAAACAATTGGCAGCAAAAATGTCAGGGCAATAAAGACAACAGTGAAAACGACGGAACAACAGGACAAGGTCTCAACTCTAAAGCTGATGAATATTTTCCTTTTACTCTAATAGATTTCTAAAAATCAAGAATTCTATTAGAGTAAGGGAGGGGTAGTTGGAAAATAGTCCCGATAAGTACTAGCAGAGGACAGTTTCATAAAACGTCAAGGGAAAATTGCAAAACAAAGTAAACCTGGCTATATAAAACGAAGAAAAGTAGTAAGGGAAATAAGTACATAGCAAAATGTCTTAGTACAAAAAAGATTGCAACTAAATAAAAATTGTTCTAGGCTGGAGAGGTGTTAGCAGAGCTAGATCCTTGACCAGCAACAACTTGATCAGCAACGAAAAGAGGATTGGTGAACTCGGGAGGAATAGGAAGGAAAGGTGCACTGGTAGGAGCAAGGTCCAGAGAAAGATCAGGGCTTGCAAGAAACTCCAGGACAGCAGCCATCATCCCTTCTTCCCACCAAGGGGCGTTCAGAGTTGTTGGGTCATTAACCGCATCCACACGCTTTGTAGAGGCCAACAGTGTGGGAAGCTCGGCATCGGCGCAGTGATCCACTGATTGGAGGAAGCAGAGCCCTTGTGAGCATGACCAAGGCGAAACCCCTGAGCGAAACCAGCCTGGAAGAAATGCTTCACATCTGGGAAAATGTCAATGCAGAATTGTGCACTAGCTTTATAACATGCGAGCATTCTGTCCTTCAAACTAGCAAGTAATTCTTGCCCTTTGCTGGTGGAAAGGATGCGTCGGAAGCAATCTCGAACCCCTGCAGCGTACCCCATTTGGTAGCTCTTTTTCTCTGTCTCGGACACCTTAGCCTGAGCCATTTCTCTCTCCCGGGATATCTGAGACTCCACGTCCTTAATTTTTGTGCCAAATGTACCAATGGTAACTTCATAATTGCTCTTCTCTTTAGCAAAACCTCGGTAAGATTCTTGTATAGCGGCAAGCTGCGAGGCAAGCTCCTCGTTGAACTTAGTTTAGCTCTGCACTTTACGATCCATCTCCTCAGCAGCAGCTCTTGAGGAAATCCTCAAATCAGAAAACTCTTTCTCATGGAAGCTCAGATGACGAGCAAGAATCGACCGATCTCTCTGCTCCTCTGCTCTTAAGCGTGCTAAGAATTAAAAAAAAAAAAAAGGTGAACATAATAAGCAAAAGGATAATAGCAATAAACAATAAAGGAAGAAAAAATCCATAGACATTGCACCTGAATCAAATGATAGTTCCGATCATCTCTATGTTTCTCGAAGTCTTTAAACTCAAGCATCCGTCGATCCTCCTTAGTACTTAGAGATCCCGTTAAAAATGTTGAGCATCGGGGGCGGGAGAGCATCAAGATACTAGCTTTTTTCCTAATGAGAAGAGGGATAAAGTTTATCACCGACTTGGTTTGGACCAAAGGGGTGCCAGAGGTGTTCCCCTTAACCATTTCCTGAAGCTCTGCAGCAGACCTCAAAGAAGAAGAGGGAACAAAGCTACCATCTACAGGTGCAGGTGAAAGAGTTGGCCCTGAAAATTTCTTGCCAATATCGACAAGAGCTATTTCGCCGGGAGTATCATGTAATTTTTTCCTATGCCCTTTAGAAGACTGATGCGAGGAGGAATGTTTACGGGAAGTTTTTTTCTTTTGCTTCTTATGTTTTTCCAGCGACAAAGTAGAAGATACCTCGTTCTCCGCAGGCCTTTTCTTGTTGGGTGTTGGTGAAGGTTTAGAGGCTTCAGAGCAGGAGGTAGTGACTTCTCCAAAATAGGATTGGGAGAAGCCTGAGCAACTATCTCGGCAGTATTAAAAACATCGTCTACACTTGGAACCTCAACATCTCTAGCAGGTAACTCCTCTCCATCAGCTAGTGCCGCCTGCGCTAGCTAGTCTTTTATGTATAAGTCGAGGCTGAATTTCTTAGCCCATTTCTCCTCTGCCATTGCTGAAAAATCAACAACACAGAGCAGAAGAAGTTAATAAAGCTTTAATATAAGAATCTAAGAAACGGAAGCAATTGGTTTTACTGGAATAGGAGAAATAGAGTCTACCAGACTTGTCTGGTTCAGAGGTAAGCAAAAATCCTCCATCGAGACCGAAGAAGTTGAGAACCGCACGATTCCGCAACATTTTAACAATGTTAAATCTATTAGTTTTTCTATTTTTATTATTGTTATTCTTTTCATTATTACTGTTAGCGTAAGCACTCAAAGCTCTCATCGCTTGAAGATCCTTGAGGGAGAGCTGGTTAATAGAGTCCTGGCCCTTAGGATTTTTAACAAAGTTGTTCCATTTCTTGGTAGAAAAATTCCAACAAGTATCAGAAGGCATGGCGGCAAGAAATCTCCAATTCCATTGCTTATCCGCACTTTCGGGAGAAACGGCAAAGTGGGCATGGCTGTCTTGGCGATTACAAAAGCAAATAAAATGACCCGTGCACTAGGTATGAAAGCAACTAAGGAAAAAAGAAGGACTAGGTATATACAAGTAAATTGACATAAGAATATAAAATCCAAAGACAGTGCGAATGGTTGAAGGAGTCAATTGATTGGGAAAGATATCTAATTTCGTTCATATTTCAGAGAGAAAAGGGTGAATAGGAAACCTAAGCCCTGCAAGGATATGATTCTCCCAAAAATAAGGGTGGGAAGGGCTACCTGGTTAGCAAAAGTATTAGGAAGAGTAGCAGCAAACACGAATTCTTCAGACCAATGGAAGCGCCTAATACTCTCCAAATCTGAGGGAAGTAGTATCGAATACTCAGGTACCGGAGTATATTTGGTGTTAATCGGTTTTCCTAATATTTGCTTCAAGCGTTCTTCCCCTTCCTTAATTTTAGCCCTAATTTCTTCATTTTCTAATACGGGAAGAGGGGAGCCCTCTACTGAAGAAGCCTGGAGAGAAGGAGGCAGAGAGTCCTCTCCCATAACGTCATTAACTACTCTACAATCTATGATTTCAGAGGAATCAGACATGCCGGAAAACCCTAGAAATTGCATGAAAATAGCGAGGAGCCGGTACTAATAAAGTAAAAGCAGAAACAAAAGTAGAAAAAGGAAAAAACAGTTTTTATGAGAAAAGGAATACCTGGAATTTCTCTAAGAAAAAGAAGTGATGATACGTGCAAAAGGAAAGGTAGGGAGGCACACTAACACGGAGGAAGACGATACACCCGAGGTGGAAAGTGAACTGTTGAAAGCGAATGATGAGGGAACTGGAAGGAAGTAGAATAGAAAATGATTTTATAAGGAATCCTAAAGGCCGTTCTTTTTCAAATACATATTAAGACAGTTGAAAAACCGTAATCAATCCAATGGTTGAAAGCAAACCCCACCTTTTTTCAACGACCTGGATGAGAAAAGCCTAAAAGAATCACCAACATCCTACCTAGCGGAAGTTATTAACAATCAACATTCTTTTTGTACTCTAAGCGACTAAATATTGCCATGTTACTAAGAGTAGGGGAGGGTGATTAATATGGGGATGATATGAATGGGCCCAAATTGTAGTAAGACGGAAGCCGGCCCACTGAAAATAAGAGGTCCAAACGAAGCCCATATCAGCTCGATATAAGCCCAAGCCTTGACATTCACCCTAAATTACCATTTTTACCCCTGAAAAGGGCAGCCCCTATTTAAAAAACACCTTCAACCCTTAGCTTAAGATAATCTTTTCTTGCCATTTTCTGATTATTCCTTTGTCTTTAACTTTTCTATCTTCTTCTTCACGCAACTAACTTGAGCGTCGGAGGGTGATGGTCCCAGTAACGAGTAACTGGTGTATGGAGGGTGGGAGAATACATCAGTAGCAATTCTCGTTTTGTTTAACGTCTTTTCACTGAGATATCCTGCTCAGGTCAGTTTACTCAACAATTGGAAGAGACAGTTGGAGTAGTCTTCAACTGAGTTGTTCAGTTAGAGCCAATCACACAGTTGGTAGCTCAGTTGGCTCCTATGCCTAAAGTTCAGCTGAATGCACCAACTGAGGTTTTAATCAGTTTTGCAATGCGGAAGATGGTGGAAATTATACTCGTTACAAAAACTGAAACCTTTTATGAAAGAGGAAGGCAAAGTTCCCAAATTAGTGTAGTACATATGTTGGGTCAATTGGTTAGGTGCTGAATTTAAAATACTGAATGTAAATAGCAGAAAGTAAGTACACAGTAATTTAACGTGGTTCAGAGATCCTTCTCTTATGTCCACGATTTCCTTTTTAGGGAAGTAATCCACTAGATAAGCTTAAGTGTTCTTACCAAACGCCTCACTTGGATTCCGGGTTCTAAGCAAACCTAACCAGTTTGATTCCAGGTTCGAACAAGACCTTACAACAGTTTTCCGAGCAAGTGCACAACCTGATCTTAGATTCCAAATTCTAAGGGACATATTCTTGGATTCCGGGTTCCAAGGGACCTGTTCTTGGATTTCTGGTTTCAAGGGACTGGGTATTGGATTACAGGTTCCAAGGGACCTGATGACTTTGATTCCAGGTTCAAAGTCGGACCTAAGGTTTGGATTTGAGGGGAGAATCCAACAAGGAAGCCATCAACACTTTAGAGGAGTGGAGGCTTCAACCAAAGGCTACGAACTCAATCTCTCGAAAGAGAGAGTCTGAGAAGATAGAAAACAAGCAAAGACCAAATCTCTACTCTCAATCAGGAAGGGAAACTCCTGAGAGGCTAGGGGAAATAATAGGAAAGAAATCACTCTACTCTAACTGGACTTCACCGGTCTTCTTGCTTGGAGAGAGAGAGAGAGGGGTGATAAGCTGCTTATGCTGCTTCACTCTTTATGTTGTCTCTCGGCACTTCGGCGTGCTTTTTCTCTGCTTGTATCGCCCTCACTTAGCTTTGGTATGGAGACCTTTATTTATAGAGGAAGATCAAACTAGCCATAGGAAAGAGCCATTTGATCTCTGCCAAAAATATGGGACTCCACATATTTTACTGGTAACTTTCCAAAAATAGTAACTGCGACCTTTACCTTTTGCACATCGCTGTTTTCGGCCCATTTATGGAAAGTTTTCCAGCTGACTTGTGCTCCCGAGTAGATTCAAAATCTGGACTGCAACTTCTCCGCCTTCAGCGTCTTCTCTTCTCCGCTTCGCGACGTCCTGACTTCGACACAACTTCCTTCACGCTAGACTGCATGCCTTTCGCTGCGTGGTTCAGTTGTAGAGTCAACTGAGCTGCTGTCTAACTGAGTCTGTGCTTCAGTTGAGGTTGATGTCTCAACTGACCTTGAGTCTCAATTAAGTGTGATCCCTCAGCTGAATTTGAGCCTCAGCTGAGTTCTTCACGAACCTCCTTCTTTAGTCCGGTTGACTTCTTCTGCTTGACTCCAGTAAAGACAAAAATCCCTACGCTCAAACAGTGAGCTCTAGCTAAGAATAGACTAAAGGCATTCATCTACTCGGTTGGGGTCAATTGGAGTTTTGGTATGTTTCGAAACCTTTACTAATTTTTCCAACAATTTCCCCTCTTTTGATGATGCCAAAACCCTAACTGACATCACCTACCTTTCCTAACTGATACCACTGGTACTGGTAAGACTAAAAGATAAACTCAATTTTAGTCAATAAGAGAAAAGGGTTAGCACAAGAAAAACGAAAAAACAAAGCAAAAAAAAAACAAAAAGGCTAACCTCAAACTTGGACAACAAGATGGTTGTCATCAAGTGAGCTCAACAATTGAAGACCTTTAATAACCAGCAATTTGTTATAACAGATAATAAATTGGAGAGTTTATTACAGTTACAACTGATTTTTTGCTAAACTATTCTAACCTACTCTAGATCTTCATCTCCTCCACCTTCAAAGAGGAGAGTCTTCAGATTCTTCGACTCCTCCACTTCCTTGAGGAGGGTCTTCAGCTTCTTCTTCTCCAAGGTTGGAGGCCGAGGTCATCCCTTCTCTGACCTTATCAACCTTTCCTTCACCAGCCTTGGCAGCTGATGTCAGTTGCCTGAAAAGCCTTTCTTAAACAGGAGGAGACAACTGAAGCCTTGTCAACTTTCTTCTTCTACCTTTATCAGCCTTCAATCCTGCGTGAAATGTCACTGAATTTCTGCATCAAACCGGAATTAACACTCTGAGCAGCATCCAATGAGTGTCTTTTCTGCTTCTTCCCCTTTCTTGGCATCAACAGAAAGTTAAGGAGGGAGAAGGCGTCACAGGAAGCATTCCAGCATAGATTCACTGAAGAGTGGAAAACTATGTCCTCTTCACCTCTTGGTGAAAACTACTCGACTGAGACTATCTTGAGAACAAGAAAAACCCTTGCATGAAGCAATCTCAAGAGGGAATGCCGAAGTTTGAGCAAACGCTCTGACGGACAGGTTATGAAAGACCTGTGAACGTGAAATGGGATTGCAGATCTTCAACCTGATGTGCAATTGGAAGAACACTTCAGGGAGCTGCATTAGCTTGTTGACACCGCGAAGCACCCACACCATTAGTCGTCCTTTGAGGCGTCTATATCTCATGTAGGCACGAACATAGCGTTCTTGCTAAACCGATTGTTTCACAGATTCAGGGCTTGCGGAAGGAAAGAACCGCTTTGCAAAGTGGTAAGGCATATTCTTGATCTGGGTTGGAGTTTCTGAAGAGGAAGATAACCCTAGCTAAAGAGAAACCACAAAGCAAAATTTCAGGAGAGAGACAGAAATTTTTGGAGTTGTTGAGATATAAATCCTGGATGATATGCAATCTAAATTGCAAGGCCCCAATTTATAGGGGGGTTGAGATCCAAATCAACGAACCAGATTAACTCGTGCAGTTTCTTCGAGATAAACAGCTTATTTTAATGCGCCATTTCAGAAAAATCTGCTCCAGGAATGACGGTGATGGAACACGTCATGATGTAGTGTAGAACACTCGCCTGCGTGAGGAGGGTAGGTTACACAATGTCAGCCCAATCGCGATCTACAAGCATAGTCTAAGGGACTAGACCAGCTTTCCAAAGATGTGACCACTTGGCTAATTCAAAGCGAATAACTTGTATCAAATGCTTGAATTGAATTCAAAACACCTGCCTTAACAGAAGGAAAAAGTTGACATAGTGATGCTCAGTCGGCGTGGACCTCGACTGACTCCTCTACTCAGCTTGTACTCAACTAACTCAAATCGTCAGTTCAGTTGAGGTTTGACTCCATCGCTCAGCTAAGTTGAATGGGGAGACGTACTCGCTCAGTTCCCCCTCAAGTTGAGATTCTTCCTCAACTTGTGATCTCCATCTTCATGGCTTCTTCTTTGGTTGGGTTGTGCAATCCAAGGAGTTCACACAACATCTTGAATCGAGCTTCCACCAATGGCTTTGTGAAGATATCAACTCTCTAAATGTCAGTGTGAATTTTCTCAACAATAACATCCTTATTTTTTACATGATCACGGATGAAGTGATGTCGAATATCGATGTGGTTAGTCCTGGAGTGGTGAACTGGATTCACCGTGATGGCTAAAGCACTTGAGTTGTCACAGAAGATGGGTACCTGGCCTGTCTCCACTTCGTAGTCTCTCAGGTGCTGCTTCAGCTAGAGGACTTGCATGCAACAACTACCAGCTGCCATGTACTCCGATTCAGTTGTGGAGGTGGCGACGCATACTTATTTCTTCAAGAACCAGGAAACTAATTTGCTTCCTAGGAACTGACAATATCCAAAGGTTGGTTTTCTATCAACTTTGTCTCCGGCTAGATCTGCATTTGAGTAGCCGGTCAGTTCGATGTTATCATCAGTTGGGTACCACAGTCCCATGTGGACTGATACCTTGAGGTACTTGATGATATTCTTTGCTGCGTGCAAGTGAGCTTCCCTAGGCTTAAACTGAAATCTTGCACAAACTCCAACTGCGTTGGAGATGTCTGATCGACTAGCAATTAGATACAACAATGAACCGATGATCCTTGTGTACATCTTGGCATCGACGAGCTTCCCTTCCTGGCCCAGGTCGATCTTCCAATTTGTATTCATTGGGATTTTCGTTGTTCGGCTAGAGGTCAGTCCGAATTTGGAGATGAGCTCCTTTGTGTACTGGACTGATTGATGAAAATTTCTCCTGGCGACTTGTAATAATCCAAATTTTTCTAAGTTCTTAAGTGCATATTAACTTGATTAATATTCCTATATGATGAGTTTTGAGTACTAAAAATTTTCGCAAAAATTAATTTTTCTGTGAAATGACGAAGATGCTCTTATGTGCTCTAATGTGATTTTTCTCATTTCGATTATTCGAATTGAGTATGTGATGAATTGTTTGAGCTTATTAATATGAGTTTAAGCTTGAGTATAAATTTCGGAATTTTCTGAGAACTTTTATTTTTAGATGAATAGTAACGTAAACCGAGAAATCCCTATTCATCGACCGACTCTGAATTTAGTCTAATTAGTTTCATTGGAATTTAGAATTTATTTTAAGACCTTTGAGATAAGTCGGAGAATTTTTCGAGATCATTTGAGTGAGGTTTAAAAATAAATTGTTTGATGACTCATTTAGTCGAGCAGTTTTTATGAACTTATTCATTAGAAGGAATCTTGGCATAAAAATTAGATCATTGGATTCCTTAAATTATTTTGAAAGATATAAGATGAATTAGAGAGAATTCAGACACCGAGAAGGATTATTAAAAGTTTGAGGGAATAAAATAAAATGACGAGGATATTTTCTACCGGAAAACTTCTATTTTCGGGTATAATTAACAGATAAAAATCTCATTCCTATCTAAAATAGTAGCAAATATCCTCCACCACTCTCACTAAAGAGAGAGTGTGCTCCACTCTCCCTCTCATTCATCCACAATAGGTACTCTCATTCTCTCTCAAATCTCTCCATCACGATTCTCTCTTCTCTCTCTAATCTTTCTAAATCTTGCAAGATTCCCACATGTTAAATGCATCCACTTGCATATTTCTATCTCACACTACATCACCCTCTCTATCACCTCACATCTCTCTCCATCCTCACAAGCAACAAGCAATCAATCCCTTTCTCTCTCCCTTCAGTTTCTCTCTTTGCCGAGAAAGAGATAGCAGCAGCAAGGCTGAAATTTCAGCTCCATTCTTCATGTTTATCACCTTCATAAACTTCATCATAACACTCTAGAGATCATCACCTACATCTCCATCATCTTCCAAAGCCTTGAAATCGAAGAAAAACAGCTGCACAGCCGTGTCTTTCATCGACGAACAGCAGCAGCACAATTTCGAAACATTTCCATGCATAAACCTAGTTCATTGATGAAATCATGCTTTGAGCTTGAGGATTCTATTATGTAGATCATCTCTTTCACTTTCAAGATCATTTAAGAAGTAAGTTCTATCCTTTTTCATTCATTTCAAAGCTTGAAACAAGCTTAGAAGCTTAACCTATTCCATCGATTTTCTTGAAAAGAAAATAAGGGTTTTGATCTTTGTTTTTCAAAACCATGATCTTGATATCTTGCATACCTTTTTCATGCAAGGAGACAATCCATCATCTTTCATCCTCCAAGCAAGCCAAAATCCAAGCCAAAGAAGAGTTTAAGTTATTTATTTAAGTATGATTTCATTTCATTCATAAGTTGTATATATGTAAATGTAAACCAAGAAAATAAGGAAAAGATGCATGTTTACTTTATGCATAGGCAAACCTTAGGGTTTTGATGATGAGATGATGATCAAGATGAGGTTTAAAACATGATTTAGGAATTAAAAAGATGAAAGAACCTAAGATAGGTTAAAAGCCCTAAATCGATTAAAATGAGAAAATTAAGAAAAATGAGTTCTTGATGAGTTTTGATGCTTATTTGATGATATGATGATTATATATGCTTATTATGATTTTTCATGTGATTTATATGCATATATGTGTTGATGATAATTTTTGGTGAATTTATTGAATTTTTATTGAATTTAATTGGTGAAAAATAGAGAAAATATGGACAAAGTATGATTTATGAATTTTATGAAATATATGATGTTTATGAACTTTATGGTATATATAAATATGATTTAGATGTGTTTCTAAGTAATAATATGAATTTTTACATAAAAATTGGAATATGTGATATTATGAGAAAAAAATGATTTTTGATGATTTTTGATGAAATATGATGATGATGATGATGATGATGATGATTATTATGATGTTAAGATGTGCTAGAAAATTTATGAGTGAATTTTGAGCATGAAAATTGAGAAATATGATTTTTATTATTTTTATGGAATTTTTATGAGTAAAATCGAAGAAAAATAAAGAAAATAGGTATAAAAATAAGATATGATGTTCTTGATGTTAAAATGAATTTTTGAAGATATGTTCTTCATATTCATAAGAAAAACTTGAAGATTTGAAGATGTTATAAATTAATTAGAAAAATAGTTATTTTTAAAAAAATGAGTATATATGTATATAATGAGGAATTTCATTAAATAAAAATGAAATTGAAAAATAAATGAGATGTTGAGTAGAAAATAAAGTCTTACAAATTTTCTATGAATTTTGAGATATATATATATATATATATATATATATATATATATATATATATATATATATATATATATGAATAGGGTTGAGATCTGGTGAAAATAAATTTTATATGAGAACGTGAGAATGACACATTTTAATACATTTTTATCACATTGGAAATGCATATATTGCAGAAATGTAATGCATACATATTCTTATGCATAAACTGCAATAACTTAATGCATTAACATCATAATGCATAAATTACATTAACTTAATGCATCGTTAAATCTGAGTCATTGATTAAAAAAGATCAAAGGTCCAGATTTATTCTCATTTCTTACCTAAGATAGCATTCTCACCTAATCCTCTTCCTATATATATATATATAATAAAAAGGGAATAATGAGAAAAAGAAGTCAATAAAAGTATGAGTCTGAAGAAAAATATTTCTTTGATTGATGATGATGTTGGAATGATATCAAATGAAAATATGATGTGAAATTGGATGTTAGTGTTGAAAGAAAAATAATATTAATAATAATATTAATATTTGAGGATAAAAAGAAAAGTAGAATAAAAAAAATGAAATTTCTATAAGGTAATATGAGATAGAAGGCATGAGTATGAGATTAAGAGATAAGATGTTCATGTTTGAGTTCGTTATTTCAAACGAGAAGCTAAAAGAATTATTATTAAAGAAGCAATAATAATAATAGAATAGTTGATTTAAATGGAATATTTTCATTAGAAATGAAAGTGTTTGAATGATGTGAGTTATAATATGATTGTTTATGTTCTTAAAATGTGCTTTGAGTGCTTAATTGATGTGACGGAATGTTAATCGAGTAAGAAAAGTAGTAGAAGATGAAAAGCGAGAAAAATAATTATATTATATGAGAGAAATAATATTTTTAAGATTTAAAATATTTTTATGATGAGTAATTAATGTTATTTGATGTGTTAAGTGAATCGATGATGTTAAATGAGTAGAATTAAGCAAGTTTGCCTTTTGAATCGCTTAAAAAGGAGTTAAGATGTAGAAGTTATCGAGCAGTAAAGTTTTTATAAGAAAAGCCGAGTTTTTATTAAATAAAAACGAAAATTGAGTTTTAAATAAAGAAAATAAAAGATAAAATAATGATTATTTTATTCTAAGTATTTAGTTGATTATTGAATATGTATATGAGTGCGTATTTTGAAGGAAATGATGACGTATATGAATACGTATTTTGAGAAAATAATAATGACGTATTTTTGAGTCAAGAAATACGTAGTATAAGTTTGATTATTTAAATTCAAAAATGATTATTATTATATGAGTTTAACGAAATTATTTTTGTTAAAGAGTCGAAGTTGTGAGCTTTAAAAACTAAAAGTCGAGCAATAACTCATTATGATGAAAATATGATTAAGTTATAAGTTATTAAGTGATTATGTCTAAGATATAAGATAGTTATGGAAGTTTAACACTTGACTGTGTGATTATGTTAAGATGTGAGTTGTTTATATAAACTTCGATGTTTGAGTATGATTAAGCGATTAAGTATGATTAAACGATTAAGTATGATTAACCTCTCTAGTAAGATAATTACTTATTTAATATAAGTGTTTGAGATGTTGATATTGATGCTTGAGTATGATAACGATGTTTGAGTGTCGATGTAAATACGTGATTAAAATGTGAATGTTTGATCTCCGATGTGAATGTTTGATCTCTGATGTGAGTATTCGATTGTTGAAATAAGTGCTTAACTGCGTATGATTTATATATGGTGAAAATAGTTGAGATTTGATGATATGATTTGCCGAGTTCATGTAAATTGAAATTATGAGAAGTTTAAGACGAGTTCAGTAGTAACTTATCAATTTAAGTGAAGATTGATATATTAGAAACGAGAATCAGAGTTCGAGAAGTAATTAGAAACCGAGCAAAGACAATGATTTGAGAACGAGAAAACGAGAAAGTTATCGACGTAGAAAAGTTTAGATAAGTTAAGAAGAACCCGACTCAAGTAGAAGTCCATCAGTCGAGCCCTAAGTCTATTATATGTTTTTCGAGTCGATAAGTTTGAGTTTAATCGATATTGTTATTGAAGGACCGAGCAGGACTACGAAATAATCAGAAAAAACGTAAAGTAAGCAACCCCGACTTCAAAAGACCAGAAGCGAGGTGGGCTTTTCTGAAACTAAAACTCCGATGAATGTTATTACTTATTGATTATTATTATGTGAGCTTTTAAAATTAATTGACTTGCCATTTATCTAAGTTTGGTATGCTTTATCATCTACAAGAGTTATATTATCCTGTGTTAAGCAGGAACCCACGTGTGGTTAATTGATTGATGAGTTGACTGTGTGCTTTACTTCGGTCTAGCCGGTCACAGTGTTTGAGAAGGAGGCCTACTTCTCAGCACAGACTTGATGTGATAGATGATTTCATACCTATTATGTAAATTGTGTGCACACATCTTTTAAAGAAAAAATATTTTATTCATTCACAAGTAAAATGATTTCAGGTATGCTAACACTTGTGATGCAGTGGCAAGGCAAATTCAATTATATAGCTCTAAGAGCAAGCATTTAAACTATTTTTGGCAATGTGTTCACTGAGTACGAAGTACTCAGCCCTGCATGTATTTCTAAACGTGCAGGTTAGCTACGGATGAGGATGGTATGGATGGTCTTGGAGGTGTGTTAATCTGTGGAAAGTCTGAGTCAACAGTTACATGTCTTCATACATGTAACTGTTGTGAGCAAGTGATGTCTCCGCTGCTTAACAATCTTTTGATATGTTAATATTTTGATAACCCTGATAACAATGAGCCGTGCGCTCAAAACAATGCTTTGAATTTCGTTTACATGCCCTACTTTTGAACGACATGATGTCAGTACACTTAACCCTATTTTTGAGATCCTTTGTAAATTATTAAGCTAATTCATTGTTGAGCTATGTTATGAGAGTATGATTATATTCATGTCATGTTGAAACCTTATTTCCCTTGATAGATTCATTGTTGAGTCGAGTTTTATTTGTTGGTTTCACATTTTTAATTCATTCGGGATAGTGTTTAAAGTTAAGTTGAGACAAAAGTGGTTTGTTATCTGATGGTTTCACCTTCACACTCCAATGGAGTCTAGTCGTTCCTACACATCGGATTTTGGGCTGTGACACGACTGCTTCACCTACAGGCCAAGGAAATAATTCATCTCTCCTATCATGGACATCTCGAACTTGTCCTTCATGAGCTGTGAGAACCTCTTGCATAGATCTTTGGATTTGGATCCAAAGATGATGTCATCGACATCGATTTGCACCACCAGGATGTCTTCTCCAACTTTGATGGTGAAAAGGGTCTTGTCGACTGAACCTCGAATGAACCCTGATTCGAGTAGAAAGCCGCATAAGGTTTCATACCAGGCAAAATATTGCATACAACCGTTGTATGCGGTACAACCACCCCTAAAATCACTGTTCACTGTGCGCGTGAACAGTAACCGCGCGCGGTTACTGTTCACGGCACTGTTCATAATTTTTTTTTTCTTTTTTTTATTTCCATATTTTTTTTTCCTGTTTTCTTTTTTCATTTTATTTTTTTATTTTCCTTTTTTCCCACCTTTTTTTTTTACTTTTTTAGATTTTGTTTCTTTTTTAAACATTACGTTTCTTAGTGAAAAAATTTACTTTTTCCAACGACAATAATTTCTTTAACATTCGACTAAAAGTAGAGCTTGTTGTATTAAAAAGTAGACATTGTCGTGACGAAATGTAATGATTGTTAAACATTATGTTTCTTAATGAAAAATTTTCCTTTTTCAACGACAATAATTACTTTAACGTTCGACTAAAAGTAGACATTATCGTGACGAAATGTAATGTTTGTTAAACATTACGTTTTTAATGAAAAAGTTTACTTTTTTCAACGATAATAATTACTTTATCGTTCGACTAAAAGTATACATTATCGTGACGAAATGTAATGTTTGTTAAACATTACGTTTCTTAGTGAAAAAGTTTACTTTTTCCAACGACAATAATTACTTTAACATTCGACTAAAAGTAGACATTATCATGCTGAAAAGTATGTTTCAAAGGAAAATAAAAAAATAAAATAAAAAAGAAAACAGTAAAAAAAAGAAAAAAATATATGGAAAAAAAAAGAGAAAAAAAACAGGAAATAAAAAATAATACAAAAAAGGAAATCTGGAAATTTAAAAAAAATAATAAAAAATAAAAAATATGAACAGTAACGTGAACGCGGTTACTGTTCACGCGGGTCGGGTGAACAGTGAATTCGGGTTTAAATGGGTAGGGTCAAACCGGTTGTATGCGATACAACCGTTGCACCCAATACAGCCCCTTCATACCATGCGTACAGAGCATGTTTTAGTTTGTATATGGCTTTCTTCAGCTTGTAGACTCTGCCATCACCAGTTTCGAAACTGGAAGACTGTGCTACATAAACATCTTCTTTGATGTCGCCATTGAGAAACGCACACTTCATGTCCATCTGATAGACCTTGAACTTTTGGTGAGCGGTGTAGGCTAGAAAAATCCGAATTGCTTCCAGATGAGCAACTGGAGCGAAGGAATTCTCGAAGTCTATTCCTTCTTGCTGGCAGTAACCTTGAGCTACAAGTCTAGCCTTGTTTCTCACAACACACCTAATGGCGTCACGCTTATTCTTGAAGATCCACTTCATGCCAATTACCTTGACCCCCTCAGGTCTTTCAACAAGTTCTCATATAGAGTTTTAGAGAAACTCATTGAGCTCTTCTTGCATGGCTTGAGTCAAGTGGATACATCCTAAAGCTTCCAAGATGTTTTTGGGTTTAGGCACATTTGCCACAAAGCATGCGATAATGCTTACATCTTCTGCTTGCTCCAACTTTCCTAGTATCCTGAGCTTGTCAGCATACTAAGCTTCTAAAGTTGGTTCTACCTCGGATGAGGTTCCTGACTGAGTTGCCTAGGTCGGAATGAAAGATGTGGAGTCGACAACATGAGTTGATCTCCTGGTTTGGACGCCAGCTTCCGGGGTTCCTATCACGGAGTCATTAACGTGGTCTTCATACCACCATTTGTTCTTCCTTGCTCGCTTAGCTGATTTGTGCATCGTGATGGAATACTCTGGTCTTGAAGATGTTGGAGGTGCAGATCTTAGTGATCTTACTTCTGATGCAGTTCGATCCTCAGTTGGAGTTAAGGGATGAACTTGGGAATTGGTTGGTCAAGGACTGGATTGTCCTAGACCGCATGGCTGCTCAGTTGCAGCTCTTGGCTGAGTGTCAGCTGTGGTTGGCACTTGGTAAGTTGACTCTGGAATTCCCCTTGGAACTGAGGCGGGATCTTCAGTCTCGTCATCAGAAGAATAAACTTCTTCGGCTTCAGTTGACCAAATAAGCGGCTCTGCAAGATTCTTCAATCTCAGAGCTTGAGATCTTGTCTCAGTTGGCTGGGCTGGTGCACTTCCTTTAGCTGCCTGCAAGTTAGCATGTTCCCTGCACTCAAAAGGAGATTCATCAAACAACACATGAGGCGTTACCTCTATAATTTTGGAGCTGGTGTTGAAAACTCTATAAGCTTTTATCTTCGTAGCATATCCTAAGAATATGCCTTTGACAGCTTTTGGCTCTAAGGTTTTCAACTGAGTTTTCCCATTGTTGTGGATATAACACTTAGAGCCAAACACACGAAAATAGGAAATGTTTAGCTTCCTGCTTCTCCATAACTCGTATGGAGTCTTTCCTTGTCTCTTTATGAGGAGGGATTGGTTCTGTGTGTAACACGCTGTATTCACTGCTTCTGCCCAAAATCTCTTTGGCAGAGCTGAACTGGTGAGCATGCAAGTTGTTGCATCCTTCAGTGTTTGATTTCTCCTTTCAGTTGTTGTGGAGTCCATGCAGCTGAGGTCTGGTGAGTTATGTCTTTCTTCTCGCAATACTCAATGATGGACTCATTGAGGAACTCAGTTCCGCGATCAGATCTGATGGAGACAATAGATTTTCCTTGCTGATTGGCAAGTCTATCCATCAATTTAGGCAACTCTTCTCTCGTCTCATTCTTGTGCGCCATGAAGATCACCTATGTGTACCTTGAGTAGTCGTCAATAACTACGAGGGTGTACTTATTTCCACTCACACTTTCTGGGGTGACCGGACCGAACAGATCCATGTGGATCAGTTGCAGAACTCGATCCGTCGATGGCGTCAGCTTAAGATAAAATGATGCTTCAGCCAACTTTCCGAGCTGACAGGCACTGTAGTGATGCGTCGGACTGAACTTCAAGTTCGGTATTCTAACTGCGTGCTATTGGCGAGCTAGCTTGTTCATGGTTTTGAAGTTGAGGTGGTTGAGCTATAGCCAGTTTGTCTCAGAGCTGCTCTTGGATACAAGGCATGTTTCAGGGGTGAGCTACTCGACCAGTCTGTGTAATAGACTCCACCTGATGAAAATCGTCTACCATATAGAAGAACTTGCTTGGTCTTGACGTCTTTCACCCTGCACATCTGTGGATCAAACTTTACAGAAAAACCATTATCTCACAGTTGGCCTACGGAGAGCAAGTTATGCTTCAATCCATCTACCAATGATACATTTTTGATAGACACAAGCTGAGTTTTGAATGTACCGGATCCTTTAGTTTTTCCTTGAGAGTCATCACCAAAGGTTACAATACATCCTTCTCGAAGCTTGATATCTGTGAGAAGATTTCTCTGAGGTGTCATGTGTCTGGAACATCCACTGTCCAACACCCAGACGGATTTGGCGGCTCTTCTCTTTCTCAGTTCATCTAGGTCCTCTTCAGTTGACTCTTCAGGAAAAGCTATGAAGCACTGCTATTTTCTAACTGGACTGGATGGCGAGTCAGTTTCTTCTCTAACTGATTCGGAAAACACGTCGGTATTCTCGATGTCTTCCTCAATGATCATAGCCTTGGATTTCTCCTTGGATTTTCTTTGGAGGGCTTTCTTCTCCTTCATGGAGAGGTCAGGACAGTTGGCTTTGAAGTGTCCTGGATTTCCGTACTCAAAGTAGCCTTCGCTTTAATTCTTTGAGGATGGATCTGTTGAGCGCCGTCTGCTCTGGTTGATCCTCCTGTACATCTCGACCATGGAGTTCATCCCCTCGAGTTCCTTGGTCAACTCTTCGACCTTCTTCTCGAGTTCAGACCTATTCAGTCAATCCCTAGCTGAGGAGTCAGCAAACCGTGAGGGTCTTGCGAACTTGGATCTTCCCGATTCAGCTCAAAACGCCATGGACTTGGTAGCTGAGCTTTGCTCGGTCTGTTCTGATTTCTGAAGCTTGCAAGGCTTCAGTCGGAGGATATCATACTCATTTACCTTGAGCATGGAGAATAGCTTCTTAGTTGTCGTCGAACTGAGGTCACTCCGATTTTGGTGGACACTTTATAGACTATCCAGTCTTCGCCTAGCATGGAGAGAACCTTGAGGTTCATCTCACACTGAGAGTATTTTCCCTTCCGAATACTCTCAATGTCCATAAGGACCTCTGTGAATCTCAGCTCCATCATGTCGATGGACTCCCCGGATAGTTGAGAGAAGTTTTCGAACTTCTGACAAGCTAAGGTCAACTTATTCTCCTTAATCTCGTCAAAGCCTTCACAGAGTGCAGCTAAGGCTTCCCACATATCTTTTGCTATGAAGCAATTGATAATCTTCGGCCGGCAAGTAGGTTTTGCTGACTATGGAAGAGATAACGCTCTTGGCAATGTCATCTAGCTGCGCAATGTCTCTTTCTTCGTTGGTGTACTGGTGAACACCTTTGGGTTCGTCATTTATCACCATCTCTCCTTCCCATGAAGTGATAAGAGGGACTAGCACTGACTGAGTCACTTGGATGGGACCATTTTCAATGGTTTCCCACATCATGTGATGCCTGACAGTTAGGGCCATCTTCAGGCGAAACTTCCACGTGGGATAATCATCCACTGAGAACTCCGGTAAGCATCCCAACAAAGTCGGGTTCATTGTACCTGTACACCACAAGAGACAGATACAAAAAATATGCAGCAGAATGCACTAATTGTTTCAGAAAAGATCTGTTCAATTGACCACTAAAAGATATAATTGACTCACACCTTGTGAATCAGAAACAACAATCTTTTGAACCACTGCTCTAATACCACTTGATGGTCCCGGTAACTAGTAACTGGTGTATAGGGAGGGGGGAATACACCAGTAGCAATTTTCGTTTTGCTTAACGTCTTTTCACTGAGATATCCTGCTCAGGTCAGTTTACTCAACAATTGGAAGAGACAGTTAGAGTAGCTCTTCAACTGAGTTGTTCAGTTGGAGCCAATCACACAGTTGGTAGCTCAGCTGGCTCCTATGCCTGAAGTTCAGTTGAATGCACCAACTATGGTTTTAATCAGTTTTGCAATGCGGAAGATGGTGGAAATTAGACTCGTTACAAAAACTGAAACCTTTATGAAAGAGGAAGGCAAAGTTCCCAAATTAGTGTAGTGCATATGCTGGGTCAATTGGTTAGGTTCTGAATTAAAAATACTGAATGTAAATAGCAGAAAGTAAGTACACAGTATTTTAACGTGGTTCGGAGATCCTTCTACTACATTCACGACTTCCTTTTTGGGGAAGTAATTCACTAGATAAGCTTAAGCGTGCTTACCAAATGCCCCACTTGGATTCCGGATTCCAAGCAAACCTAACTAGTTTGATTCCAGGTTCGAACAAGACCTTACAACAATTTTCCGAGCAAGTGCACAACCTCATCTTAGATTCCAGGTTCTAAGGGACCTGTTCTTGGATTCCGAGTTCCAATGGACCTGTTCTTGGATTCCTGGTTTCAAGGGACTGGGTATTTGGATTACGGGTTCCAAGGGATCTGATGACTTTGATTCCAGGTTTAAAGTCGGACCTAAGGTTTGGATTTCGGGGGAGAATCCAACAAAGAAGCCATCAACACTTTAGGGGAGTGGAGGCTTCAACCAAAGGCTACGAACTCAATCTCTCGAAAGAGAGAGTCCGAGGAGATACAAAACAAGCAAAGACTAAATCTCTACTCTCAATCAGGCAGGGAAACTCCTGAGAGGCTAGGGGGAAGAACATGAGAGAAATCACTCTACTCCGACTGGACTTCACCGGTCTTCGTGCTTGGAGAGAGAGAGAGGGGTGGTAAGTTTCTTATGCTGCTTCACTCTTTGTGTTGTCTATCAGCACTTTGGCGTGCTTTTACTCTGCTTGTATCGCCCTCACTTAGCTTTGGTGTGGATACCTCTATTTATAGAGGTAGATCAAACTAGCCGTTGGAAAGAGTCGTTTGATCTCTGTTAAAAGCATGACACTCCACATGTCACAGCCCCAAATCCCGAAGGACGGTAAAGCCGGGGTGCGACTAGGGGTTGGATTAAAGAAGCGGGGAAGAAGGGGGGGGGGGGGGGAGGAGCCGAATAAATGCATTAACCAATAATAATAAAAAAGATGATGTCTATGAACTGATTCCATTAATAAAAGGGAGTCGATCTCGAAGGATCGCTCGACGAAGTTGCTTTTAGAGTAGACTAGGTTTAAGTACGAAACTTAAACCGAAAAGTTATACAACCAAAAAGTGAAGTAGTTTGCAGCGGAAAAACGTAGAACTGATAACACTATTCTTCTTTCCTATATACAACCTCTACTCAACCTCTGCCGCCTTCGTCACTCAACCTGCACATTTATAAATACATGTAGGGCTAAGTATAATCATACTTAGTGGGCACAATGCCGAAAACATATCATAAGCTTATAGATTAATCAGGCATTTTCAAAGTAACACAACGGGGTTTTCCTTTCAAAGGCTCGTACTTACTAAACATTTTCTTTTCATAAACATAGCTTGCAAGCATTTTACTGTTGTTACGTTTAACTTGCCCAACTTCTGTTTCAACGCCGGGGGAGAGTTAACTTCTCCCGCGCACGTTCCTCACCGTGGCTGGCTATCCCTCAACAGAGTACCACACACAACGGCTACCGTGTACACTAACTCTGGAAAACCCTTCCGGTTAACTCAGAATCCGATCGATTAGTTGGCGAACCAACTCAGAAAAACACAAAAGAACTCACAAAAACAAATTCTTTTATGCACTGATAATCATTTAGAAAACATACTTATAAAGCAATAAGTAAACATTTTGAGCAACGCTCACTTTATTTTGTTATATAGAAAAGCCCACCTTAACCGGTTACAGAACAAACTTCTATCTTCGGTCTTCCGTCCTTTCTTCTAATTGCGACTTCCTCCTTCTATCGCAACAAACATGCTTTAGTAAATCGGTCGAGACGATTAAAGAAAAGCAAATTGAATTCGGTTAAGTCTTTTTAGGCTTTTGCACTTTAACTAATCTCTTTTGGTTTAAAAGAAACGAGATTCGGACATATCTCGTTTAGAACTAACTCGATTCCTTACTCAACATTTAGATTAGTTAAAGATGGAAGTCGATAACTCTTAACGACTTAAAAGTTCTTAAAGAATTAAGTTGAAAAGAATTCAACTTAAGAAAATGAGTTTTAGAAATTTTCTGCACAAGGCAGTAGATTAGGAGCCTCTACAGAATAGAGTATTTCGAAACAGGGGATGTTCCTTATGTCAAAAGAAAGACACGGAAGTCTACTTTACTGTCCAATTTACGGATCTCGATTTCGTTAAACGAGCAAAGAGTTATGGCCGTTTCCGTGAAGGGTGGCAAAACTGTCCGTGAAACCCTAGAGTTTAGAAACTCGACGCACGTTTCCCTAGGTTCGATCAATGCTATACAACCTTTAGGTGCACGAAATTTCCATCAATTTACAGTCAATTCACACAATCATTTAACGTGAACACTTTCACATTCTTCGATTAAAAATACGACGATCAATTCTCGTCTTTTCATTTAACATCATACTTAACGATTTCTTTTCAATTTCAAAACACAAAAATTTCCTTAACTTCTAATTCAATCATCTCATGCTATGGTCATCAACTAAATAAATGTTCCTTAACTAACATCATACTTCAATCAATCAACATTTATTAACTTCTAACATACACGTCACTTTTATCGAGCAACGAACGCCGTTGTCGATTTTTCCAAACATTTTTATAAAATCTAAGAAATTCATACCAAGTACATATAATCATGATTATCATCAATACATCAACCATACCATCAATCGGAAACATTCAAACCCTCATTTTCTCGTTTCTTTGTTTCTACACTTACTTACTTTCCTTAATTTTTGAAGTTCTACTAATCCAATTCAAACCAAATTAGTTTCTATCATCTTTATACTTAACAATGAACATCTTAACACATTAACATCATTAAAACCATTACTTAACCATTTCATGTCATTCTTATCGGTTCATGAACTCAATTTTTTTTATAGTTGTTAGTTAATTCTTAATTAATTCAACCACAAATCTAACATATCAACAATCACTAATATTCGATTAGTTTCCTCGTTCTATTTTCCTATTGAAGATTATGCTCGACTCTTCGTCTCTTAAAAAAATTCAATGTTCTTAGAATTCGCTCCAACTTTCAAATTATCATCATTAACTACTTAGATTAACTAATATGCAATCCATTAACTCATAACATAATCAGATCTGAACTTATCGACGATTCATCGTCTCCAATGATTTCGTTTTTATTTTTAGAAAAATCTAACTAAAATATATGTTCAACTACATGATTCCTACTTCTCATAAATCATAACACATCATCAAAAACATAACAATTACTCAATCAAAATCCTATTTCTTCATCTCTTACAATATCGTTTTTATTTTTAGAAAATCCTCAAACAATTCATGCAATCATCATTCATTGCATGCAAACATAATCTACAAACCATATATCTAAATTCAAGTTTAATCTTCATCAAATAATTAAGGAAATTTTCGAAAAAATGAGACTTATATTTTTTGAAAATTCTAATTAAATTCTAACATGATTTATACATGATTCAAACCATAGAAACTTAATCCTAAGCATCAAATAATCATGAAATAAACTTAGAACATCAATCCTATACCTCTTAATAATTTCGAAATTTTCAAGAATTAAAAGAATGGATTTTTGTTCGGTTGGAATTAAAGAGGAAGCTCTTACCTAAACAAATATGCAATCGGAATTGACTTTAATCGAGAATCGAACAAGTTATGAGCTTCAAAGGCTTGGAGAGAGTTGTGTGATGACTAATGAGATATTATCATGATAAAATAGAAGAAAATATCAAGTTGATGACTAGAGAGGGAGAGAGGCGGTTGGGGAGGGATTTTTAATCCAAAATATCTCGTTTTACGGGTCTAATACTGCATACTAAAATCGATTGATTAATTTCTTAGACGGTTACATTTCCGGCGAAAACTAATTCGACCAATAGATTGGAAATAATTTACTTAATCGGAAAGGACGATTCAATTTCCGAAATCCATCGAAAAGTTGAGACGTGACAGTCCAAATTTCGCCCGGAAAAATAAATAAAACTGACTTTTACCAAAAGACTCGTATCGCAAAATAAGTGAATGTAAAGTCTGATACTTTTTCGATCTGAGTTTTCGAATGAAAATTCTATCGGGCGCGAAAACCCTAATACAATAGTCGGTTGAACGACTTCTGGAATTTATTTTCAGAAACGGATTTCACCGTTAGTCTTAAAACTGAATTTCTTAACTTAGGCGTGCAAAGCCTTAATTAATTATTAAATTTTTATTTTAGTGACGGAAGAAAAAGGCCAGGATATTACACCACATGCTTTACTGATAACTTTCCAAATATGGTAACTGCGACCTTTACTTTTTGCACGTCGCTGTTTTCGGCCCATTTATGGAAAGTTTTCCAGCTGACTTGTGCTCCCGGGTAGATTCAAAATCTGGACTGCAACTCCTCCGTCTTCAGCGTCTTCTCTTCTTCGCTTCGCGACGTCCTGACTTCGACACAACTTCTCTTCACGCTAGACTGTATGCCTTCAGCTGTGTGGTTCAGTTGCAGAGTCAACTGAGCTGATGTCCAACTGAGTTCGTGCTTCAGTTGAGGTTGATGTCTCAACTGACCTTGAGTCTCAACTGAGTGTGATCCCTCAACTGAGTCTGGGTCTCAGCTGAGTTTGATCCTCAGCTAAGTTCTTCACGAAACTCCTTCTTTGGTCCGACTGACTTCTTCTGCTTGACTCCGGTAAAGATAAAAATCCCTACGTTCAAACTGTGAGCTCTAGTTAAGAACAGACTAAAGGCATTCATCTACTCGGTTGGGATCAGTTGGAGTTTTGGTATCTTTCAAAACCTTTACTAATTTTCCTAACAGAAGGTCTTCCCCGGGAAAACCCCCCCGGAGCGAGACTTCTTTTGTAGGAGTTACGAGTTTTGAGATTCAGCAAAGACAGAAGAAGAAGGTAGCTCAGTCTAGCAAACTCCAAATTATGTTTTCCAATCTTTCTCTTTTAATTAAAATTCCCTTTCTTGGTAGATATTTAACCCGACTTTACCATATATCTCTAACCTGGATGAACTGGGCCGTTTGGTTGCTAATTGATGACCAGAGAGAATCATAGAAGTGGATAAACAGAAAGAAGCCAAGAATGAAATTCACTCATAACAAGAATAAATAGAAAAATTATGATGTCATGGAAAGGTCAATTTGACATCATTATAATCATCATCTAAATGGGTGTCTTTATATGGCATGGGCAGTCGACCCTTTGTCCTTTCGAAAATTTTCAAACTAGAATCATAATGTCTGAATACTCTTGGTATTATATTAATGTTTTTGTGTAGCCTTCAAAAAACAAAAATGTTTTATATATATATATATATATACACATTGACCTAGCTAGTTTCTCTTTTTTGATTAGTTTTTTTTTTCTGCTGGAATAATATCATATTTTATAATAATGTTTGATGTTTTTTCAATAAAGTCCTATTTTTAAATTTTTGAGAGATTAATACACAATTTTTAATATTTTTCAATAATGGTCCAAACAAAAAATCACAAAGTTTTGAGAGATTAATACACAATTTTTAACTTTTTATTCCAATATTATCACATATGTCCAAATTAAATTGCTATCCATATACTTCCTCCATCCCGTTCATCTTGACATGTATTATTTTTTGGTCGCCTCACTCATCTTGACATGTTTCCTTTTATGGAAATAATTAAAAAATCATTTTATTTACTTTATTTAGTTTAAAAACTCTTTATATTACTTCTAAAGCATTTTATATCACTTTATTTACTTCAAAAATATTTTATATTATTTTATTTACTATACCAAATATTACATTTACATTTAATACTCTTCTTTTTAATATTCATACTGAAAAGAAACATGTGAAGATGAATGGAAAGATTTGGATCTTATTAAAATGAATGAATTGACATCAAGTAATCAATAGTACGATACAAGAATTTGAATGCTACAAACGAATTTTAGGGACCCAACTTAAATCAAGGACCAAAATAAACTCTCTCTCTATATATATATATATCTCTCTACATTTATACACACATATTGAATGTGTGTATTTATGTATGCGTTGATGTGCATGGCGCTAGTTTTGTTGGTAAGTCTGATGTATCATCAGTCATCACATTCACATAAAAACATATTTTCAGTTGAATGATTATGCTTGTATTTATTATATCATCTATGAATATATTACCTTTTGCAGTAATTTCATAAATTTCCTCAATGTCAGAATCTGATCAGGAATTTTCGCACGCTTGGCCTCGATCACTAGCCAACTCAAAAGTGATATTGCAATCTAAATTATGACTCCATCTTTCTTTTCTTAATTTCATTGACACTTACATTTTTGTTTTCAATATAAAAATAGCTTCATTCATTTTACTTACGTTACTTAATTGGTTAATTAGTGAACAATGTACTAATAAAGATTTTTGTCGAGTAAATTGAGTTTCTATTGATCGTGTTAAGAGAATGATGTCAAAATTACTAGTATTTTTTTGAACAAAAGCTAAAATCTCCTAGCTAATTATTTACACGAGCCAAGCCTATCTATATATTGACGGCTCGTGCTCGGTTCGCTAGAAATTCTATAGGAGATTTAACTTTAGCTCGATTCGAGTTTCCTATAATAATTTGTAAGAGACAAATAATTTTTTTATGAAGTGGGTATTGACGAAATTAGTAATATAATGTACAGTTTTGACATTTCACCTTTTATACAAAAAATACATGTAGT
Organism: Schizonepeta tenuifolia; assembly: GCA_029490685.1. Taxonomy (NCBI): domain Eukaryota; kingdom Viridiplantae; phylum Streptophyta; class Magnoliopsida; order Lamiales; family Lamiaceae; genus Schizonepeta; species Schizonepeta tenuifolia. The sequence goes on from CM055956.1 coordinate 10,206,976, forward strand.
TTAAAGTCTTGATCCGAGGATAATTTGTTTCACTTCCTAAAATAGGTAGAATATGTTATGCTTGGTGTGGATATTTCTGGTCTTTCAAAAAGGAAATTAAGTGAGTATTATGTGAGTGTATATATATTCACTGCTAACACTAAATTAATTAAATCAAAACTATACTCGTTATCCCCTTTTTTTTTTGGTACCAAACCATTCTAAGCTAGAATTAGATTTCAAGAAAATTCAGGAGGGTACAGCAGGTCACCCGAAATTAATTAATTTCTAACTATATACATAGAAAAAATAATGAAAGTAGGTAATAAAAATATGATATAGTACTATATTCTTTCAAATTGAATTTATTGTAGTTGTGCCTTCTTTCTATATTATCTTTAAAGTTATTCTATACATGTTGGGCTATACCGGTAGAGTTTACGTCAGGTGACGTCCACGGGCGGCCTTGCACTCAAATTTTGTACTACTACATAATTCTTCTATTTGCCACTTAAAAAATAAAAAATAAAAAAATATATCCAAATTAAAGCCTCTTTTAATAAACAACAATTTAATCATGCAATTGGACCACAGCAACTAAATTGAGGAGAAATATACACAGCACAGACGCGCGAGGCTCTCTCTTCTGCCTCCACTTGATATGATGGCCCAATACAATATATAAAGACTGCCAACATGTGGGTAGAGAGAGAGAGAGAGAGAGAGAGAGAGAGGGAGAGCGCATGGCAGCTATCATTTCTTTGTACAGACTCTTGTTAAAAACCTTGGGATTGAAGGGAGGGAGCTACTTCATCATAGCATAGTGTAAGTAAGCCTATAGTATATTGTATTCTCCTGAACAAGTTTAGAGAGAGAGAGAGAGAGAGAGAGAGAGAGAGGGAGAGATTATTATAGCAGTATATGTTTTTATCGTGTGATATTTCAGAAAGCATAGCTTAAAAAAATTATAGAGATTGAGAGAGAGAGAGAGAGAGAGAGGTTTGAGGTGAGATATGTATATATATAAGGGTATATTGATTCATGGTGTGTTCCTTTGTTTTGAAGGCTGCCATATGATGAGATATTGAAAGAGTAAAGAGAGGACAATATAGGAAAAAGGTGCTAAAAGCAAAGGGAGCTAAATGGCTGTCACCTGAGCAACTGTTTCCTTGAGAGAGAGAGAGAGAGAGTACTTGTATGTGGTGGTGTAAGCTTTGTTAGCTAAAACCTCTTTTAAAAAAAATACTATAGTATTAATCTTGGGATTTTCAAGTGTTTTAAAAAATTATCAGCTCATTATGGAGTCTGCAAACAGCCATCATCATCATCAGCTACAAGATCAACTTGTTGGCTCTTCTGCTTCTTCTTTACCTAACCCTTCTTGCTATGGAGTAGGATTCACTACTACTCATGCTTGGCCTCCTTCTTCCTTCTTGTAAGTCTCTCTCTCTCTCTCTCTCCCTCTATGCAAACCAGTGATGTTGATTTTTGGCTACTTGCGGCTTATAATGACCTACTTCAAATCCTTAATTTTTTACTTGATTATTCCTTAATTCTTTGTGTGTGATTTGATGTTCCAAATATCTTTTTTTTTATTGCTAATGCTTCCAACAAATTTAAATTCTATTGCATATTCGAATCATGCCAATCACAGACTCAACTCAAAAACATCTTACTTCTGATTCCAAAAACTAGGGTTTCAACACACACACACACACACACACATCAACTTAGAATGTAATAAATTCTTTTTTTTAAATAATTTATACAGGAACACTAATTGCTTGAGCTCATATCCAAACGAAACAAAGCATCAAGAAAATCCAACAGTTTCTTCACAGATATACACCTCCATGGCTCCAGACTTGGGCTTCAATTGGAGCAATAACGACGCGAATAATCACAATTCCGACCAAGATTTGCAGCATCAATCTAGGATTAAGGAAGAGCTGGCCGACCATTACTACCGCAAGTACACAGAAATGCTAAGCAGCAGCCCGGTGTCGAGCACCGACGAGTTAAGCAGCCTACGAAACGAGCCGAGCTGCGATCCGCAAGGAAACGACGAAGTCGCGACCAAGTTCTTGCTCAAGTCCTTATCATCGTACGGACAAAGAAATATTCCTGATTTATACTGTAACACGAGAGGGATTTTTCCGGATTCGAGCTTTGGAAATCAGACGGTTGTTGCCAGTCCGTTGTCATTGAATATGAATTTGGATTCGTTGGATCTGCTTGCTTCGTCAAGACTTAGTGGGAACCAAATTGGGATCTTGAGAGATGGATTTGCTAATTATGGTTTTGATCAGATGCACCAATCACATCAGATCCCATTTTGTGGTTCAAATAAGGTTAGTGTCTATTTAGGGTTTTACTTTTTATTATTGTTTTTTCTTTCTTTTTTTTTGTTTTCCCAGTTATGAATCATTATTGTTTTCAATTTAATGAGGTATAATTGGTGTTGGTTGTTGAATTAAATTACGTTTAATGATGCATGTGTTTTAAGCTACAAATTGATAAGAATAATGTAGTTCATTTATGAAGATATCAAAATTTAGAAATCAATCATCACTTTAGAAATATCAGAAGTAGTACTGTTTCAGGGGAAATTAAAGATGTATAGAGCTAATAGACCTTCTTTCCTCTCTAAGAAAAAAAGAAAAAGAAAAGAAAGCCATAACAAATTAAATCAATTAATTAATTAATTATTTTTTTTATCTTTTTTAACTGGGAAATAGGAAAGCTAGGGGTCTTTTTTATTCTTTTTTTTTACTGCTTTTTAATTATTTTTTATTTTTTTCCTTTATGTGATATATGTTGATCTTTTCCTTTCCTTTATATGAAAGAGGTCTTCTCTTTTCTCCATTCAAAGGCCTACTTCAGCTTTTTGCATTATATGTGTGCACCTTTTAATTTTTTTTTCAGATAATTTGGATCTTTTCCAGTGATAGATTTTGACAAGAGGGCCATGCATTATAATTATTAACTTGTTGAACAACTTTACTCTTTTTGAATTTTTGAAAGGTGTCATCAACCTCAAGCAATGCAGAAGAAGCAAAACGAAACAGCAACAAAATGGAGCCAAAGTCGCATATTCAAAAACCGCCTAAGAAATCGCGGTTAGAAGCGCGCTCTTCTTGCCCGCCCTTTAAGGTACCGTGTTAGGATTGGACCCCGATTTTTTTCACTTGTAAAGGCGGAGAATATTACTTATTTTTAAGGAATTACACGATATAGTATATATTATCAAATACTGATATTTGAAGCATTATTCATGAGAATATTTAGAAAATTATTTTGTAACATGAATTCTAGTTTTAATTAATTTATTGACAATCCAGGTGAGAAAAGAGAAATTGGGAGATAGAATTGCAGCACTTCAACAGCTGGTTGCACCTTTTGGCAAGGTAATTAAAATCATAGCATTCGAAATTGATGATTAATTTATTTACATTTGCTCTTATTCATTTACCATGGCAAAAGCTAACCTTAATTAACACTAATTAGCATAATATGTTATATATAACATGAATTAAAAAACCCAATTCTTTATTTTATGATGAAGTAACCTGGTACACATAATAAATTTCCTTAATTCAAATGATACCAAAATGGATTATGATTTTTATAAAACCAATAATTTTGATTATCAATAAATAGGGTTTCTTAAATAGAACCCCTACTAAAATGCCAGAGACATATAAATCTCATCTTTTGTCATCATTTATTTACACAAAACTCCACGCTTATACTGCATAGTGTCATATGCATGTGACATTACACCAAGGAGTAATATTTCTGCATAAAAGTTGAGGTAATATTTGGGTTCTAAAAAAGTTATACTCCTTCATAATTAAAGAAGAAAACAGTTAAAGAAATGAGCAGAGCAACAGTAGTCAAAAGTTTCATGCCGATCAGAATCTCAATAAAAAAGCTAGATGACATATTCTCTTCTCTTTTACTGCAGCAGTAAAATAATTTTTTTTTCCAATTTAATAATTTAATTTTTTTATAAAATTGAAAAAATGGAAATATAGTTATTTATTACTTGGTGGAAAATGAATGACATGTGGCGTTGGAGAAAATTGCAGACAGACACAGCATCGGTACTGATGGAGGCCATTGGATACATCAAATTCCTGCAAAGCCAAGTAGAGGTACACTGACACTTATTCAAACAAACATTCTTCTTGGTACTTGTTCCGTTACCTATTTAATCTTGTCTATATATATATAAACTACATTAAATATAATGAAGACAAATTTAATCCCCCTTCAAATGACCAAATTTATGGAATAAATATGGTGAAACTAGTATTGCCTTATGGTCTAAGGCAATCACAAAAGATTGAGAATGATGTTTAGGTACTAATGCAACAAAAGACGTAGAAATATTGGGAGTTATGTGAGGCGGTTTTATGGTGAGATGAGTTAAAGATTTAAATTGAAATGATGAAATTCATTTTGAATTATATATTTGTAATTATGAATTACATATATGTCATTCGATATGTATTTGGATCGGAACTGAAGTTTTGACTCCTCGTAGTGTGAGACTGGCTATCTCACACAAGTTTTACATATTTCTTGTGAAAGGAATAATAATATTGTTGGTGGTTAGGGCTGAGAAACAAGTTAAAACCTAATGTTTAAAATCTGTGAGCAAGTATGGTTGTTAGTTTTTGAAAATGCCTCTTGTATATAATGATATATATAATCATAACACACACTATTATTTTCATGTGGAAAGTGTAAGGATTTCTTACAAATTAACGAGTTGATAATGAAACTAGATGAAGTGATATTATATTTATTAACTTAAACCAACTAATTAATCTACATCTTTTAAGCTTCCATGTATGGCATATAATCATTGGCCATTTCGCAATGTAAATATTTTTATTTATATGCTTATCTCGATTTCTTGAGAATGAAATTAGAGTGGTCAATCGCATTTTCTTGCACTTTGAGTTTCAATTACTATGTATATATATGTTTATTTATAGCTTTTATCACTATGTATTTGTTACTTTAGTGTATATACGAGCCATATAGGATACATATCAACTGAAATAAATACGTTTTTTTTTACTTGGCCAATAAAATATGTTAAACATATATTTAATTAGGGAATTATGATATTATATGCTTTGATACATTTCAAATTTCAATGCATGTAGATATAATTAGAATATTAGATATATATGCAAAATCTTATACTATTATTTCTTTAACAATTTTTTTTCTCTGTGTGCAGACTTTAAGCGTTCCTTACATGAAGGCGTCACGGAACAAGCCCGATAGAATAACGAAAGGGGTAAGATACTCACCATTTTAATTACTTCTTCTCTTTTATCTCAACTAGGTCAATTTATCTCCCACTAAATAGATAATGATAGTTTAATACTCACTAAATACAAATGTGTTCAATTTAATCTTATGATCATCTTCCAACACCTAGAACATTCGTCCAACGCGACTTAAAGTTTGAGAAAGGAATTCACACTCTAAATTAACGATGAATGTGTTTGTCGATGCTTGGATATGATCTCAGAACTTAGAAATATTTTTGTATGCATTAAGGTATGATATTGTCATATTGAAATATAATCTGACACTTAAAATGGGATAGTATACTATACCTATGATTTGCGGATATATTGTTTTATTTTGAGAAACATATGAGGGATACTATGCATGAAATCAGGCATACTTTTCTATCTTCTTTTTCTTCAATAGGGTTTTTTTTTCTATATCTCGTAGGAAAAAGTTTTGAGATCTAAAATATTATGCCGTATAATTTTCTACAAAGTTAAACTTTGAATTTGATATATATTAATGATTTATGATTAGGTCCAAGCTGAAAATGAAAATGAAGAGGCAAAGCGTGACCTGCAAAGCCGAGGGTTGTGTTTGGTCCCATTGTCTTGTTTGTCTTACATAACCGACGGTGGCGGCGGAGCCGTTTGGCCGCCGCCTCACTTTGGTGGCGCCACCTAGTGAATTGAATGTCTAGAAGAAAAGTCTTCAATTTGAATAATTTTGATTACTAAAGTTAACTTAGTTCTGAGAGTTCTCTATGTTTAATTTGATATAATGGAGCAAACTTGGTCATCCTACAAAAGGTGAAAAAAGGAAAAGATTTTGGGATAGACCAAGTTTGATCCATTAGTAGTCAAGTGTGATTTGTTAGTTTGATGTTATTTACATTGTCTGTGTAATTAACTAATTCAATGATTATGTTTTAGAATCATAATTTAATTTATATATACGCATAAATTCAAACTGATGTAAAATTAGCATAATTGGATTCCAATATGTTACATTAATTCGGCAAACCTTCACATATACTTGTTAAAACCGTGGTTTAGTTTTTTCCTCTCTATTTAATCTCCAATTTCAAATAAAGGCCGAATTCAATGCATGTAAAATATCGACAAATAAAGGAGAGATTAGTGGAGAGCATAATAAAGAAGTAGAGGTTAGGTTTTTTGTTTTCCTCATTCTTTTCTTCAATTTCAATCTATTAGAAACATCACAGTAAATGGTTTTCGAAAAGAAAAAAAAAGCATCATAGTAATTAGTAAATGACTTCGTTGCCTTATGGATCATTGTTAGTACGTGTGCATGTGCTGATGGCAACCTTAATTTGCTTTAATTTTTGAAAGCTCTTCTCGCATTTCTCGTACCAAACGAAGGAAAGACTCCGTTCCATGTAAACCGGATCATTGGGCCTGCGATCTTTGAGAATCCTTCAACGAATGGTTGAGAATCCTTGTAAACTCGACCCACTCAAACATCGAGCTTTGACAAGCTAATTAGGGAAAGAAAATTGCTTTAGTATACACATGCTACTCTTTGTTGTTGGGTACTGGATCAGGGCCGGATGTAGAAAAAATCTCTCACACTCTTATAACAAGTGTATTATGTTATTTTATTGATGCGAGTGCCATGTAATAGGTAGTGTAGGGATGTCAATTCAACTCCAAATTAGTGGTTGGTCCGAATAAATCGAAGAAAATGAAGAGTTAGGTCGATTAATTATAGCTCGAAATAATATGGATTAGGGTGAAAATTTTATAGTCCGAAACCGATAGGCCCTAGCCCGACCCGATTAATTAACCGAAAGTTTTCATTACTTGGATATCTAACTTCACAATTTTGCTTCTAAATTTCATGATCCTGTCTTGTTTCAAAGACTTGTGAAAAATGTTTTTGTTTTCTGTTAGAGAGTTAATCTCGTCATGGAAACTTATTAGTCTGACAAAAAAATTAAAACAAATTTTGTTCAGTCATTTCATGGAAATAATTACTAGCATTAGATTCTGGGAGGTTTTGCTGGTTGCAACTGATGAGTTTCTTCAGGTTTGGGTGGTACGACAGGGCGTCGCTGTTTCAGCAATGGCTGAGCCGTTTTTTTGAAGTTTCCGGCGGCTTCTGTATATTCCGACAGCGTTACAGCTGCAACTTCAGATTTCTGATTTTTAATGCATGGTCTCATGCATGTCCGCAGGCAGCAGTCTTCGTCTGGACTTGGTGTTGCTGTTATGCCGTCAAGTCGCTTTGATGCATCGTCTTTCGCTTGCGAAAGACGTTGCATGAATATGGACACATCGCTTTTGCGATTTCATTTCCGGCGAGTCTTGTTCGGATTTCCTCCTACATCGGGCCTTATTTGATGAGCAAGAGTTTCCTGATTTCCTATACAGTTGGTGTGAACATGGTAAATCTTATGCGTCACTGTTTTTCTTTTCGAGTGGACGAGTTCCTTCAATACAGTAGAGGAGTTTGTTACTTTATTTTAGGCTGCTGTTTAGCTGGATATCTAGTCGTTTTAGTGACAGAAACGGCTAGATTTTTTATTTTTATTTTTCTTTTCTTTGATTAACACCTCTTAGTTAAACTTTCTTTTTTCATTTTCTTTTTCCTTTTATTGTAATTTTCATTTATCCTTTTAATAATAATCTCAATTTACAAAGTCGAAGTTAGAATATCAATGCTCATTTTCATTCAATATAAGGCCAAATGTAGTTGAATAGAGTACATAACTTATTTGTTTGTTACAAGAATACAACTATCAATAAAGTTTATAAATATTAATAAATTTTTCTGATCCTAATTCTAGGAATGAAAATTTGTAGCCCAAAAAACTATTCAACCTGATTTAGCCCAAATTAACAACATGCCTAGTAATTGGGGGGGCCTTCTAAAAACGGGCTTATACAAATTGAATAACGAAACCAAATCTGCACAGCCCCGCTCACAGTCCCAGAGTTTTGAGTGATGGCAGAAGGTCAGAGAAGAGCTGGAAGACCGATGCCTCCGCCGGGGAGGGGTCCTCCGCCGCCTCCGGCTGCCAGACCCGCCGCTCCTCGCCCCGAACCTGTCGATCGTGAGAAGGTTCTTTCATTCTCTCTCTTCCCCTCTCTTCCTACATGCTTTCAATTTTGATTCAAACGAGATTTTTTTTCGGGTTAGTATCTAGGGTTTCTGGGAGGAACAGTTAACTGATTGTGGTAGCAAATATTTTTCATGACTTGTTGGCAGTGCCTGTTTGGAAACGTACTATTTTGTTCGAGTTAGGGTTTAGGATTCGAGGGATATGTTTGAATTAACTGTAATTCGGGATAATGTAGTGCAATTTTGAACATTGCTGAGATGTTGGATGATAATGTAGTGCAAATTTAAGCATTGCTGAGATGTTGGATTAATTGAAGCTGCTCGATGGCTTGTCGTTTAATTCGTGGGAATTTGAGTTTCTAAGTTTTGTTATGAGCTCAAAACCTTACTAGAGTTATAAGAGGAACCGAGAATAGAAATTTAGGAAGTGGTTTCATTAAATTTCGGCTAACTTTCACACTTTATATCGTGTTATATGACGAAAACAGAGATCATCCTTCAGCTATGATTCTTTTGGGTTAGGATTCTTTTATTTATTTTATTTATTTATTTATTTTTTTTAGTAGGTTCTAATATTCTTGAAGTAGCAGGAGAACTCTTCGTGTTGTTCATCTGTTTTCTTTAGCTTTTTAATCGACGTTGCAGTTTTCTCGTTGTCTTTGTAAATTATATTCTTCTTCTTCATTGTCAATTTTACAATTCTAACTTTGAGTTTCGCCTTGTTTGCTTGGTGATTGTTTACAGACTTGTCCATTATTGCTTCGAGTTTTCACCAAGGTATGCTTCCCATTATTGAAAAACACTATGCTTCCTATTGATATCATCCTAATGTAAAACACCTTCAAAACGTTAAACAGGTTGGAGGCCATCATACTGATGAAGATTTTGCTGTGAGAGGGAAGGAACCCAAAGATGAGGTCCAAATATATACATGGATGGATGCAACCTTGCGTGAATTAACTGATCTGGTATGAGAAGTTGCTGCAGACATCTTCGTTTCTGTTTGTCAACCCCTCTTATGTCTCTAAGTAGCGTGAATGTTCTTGTATATACATGCATTGTTTCTCTATTACCATGTTAGGCTGCAAGGAAAGAAATAGTTAGATTAGGCAAAATCAGGTTACTTTCATGCTTCTGTGTTACATCATAATAGTAATTCTGGTTATTAACATGGAAACTGTCGGTTGATATTGAACGCACTTCGATAATTGTTGAGACTGTAATTGGGTACATCTCTATAGAAGTTTTGTAGAATGGAAACCTATACTGTGTTTCTGTTTGTGTTGGAAAAACTTCATTAGCTTAGCATCCATTATAGCATCCATTATTAGGTTATATGTTTTGTTGAGTAACAATAAGTGATTACAGAAAGTTATTAGTTAGTAAGTCCGTCGTCGGTATCCGCTATATGGTTGCTTCTCTTCTCAACTGCTTCTTTCAATGTTCTCCAGGTTAAAGAGGTGGCTCCTGAAGCAAGAAGACGAGATGCTATGCTATCCTTTGCTTTTGTCTATCCTGATAAACGTGGCCGGTTTGTTGTTAGAGAGGTCAGTTTCTTTTTGCTACACACTATTGTGGTTTGCATAGTTCTCCATTGTTGTATCTTGGCCACCAAGATAGTTTGATTAACGAATATGAATTAGCTCTACATATATTCTGTAGGGAATACAGTAGTCTTTGAAATAAAAAGCAAATGATTGGTTCTGTTTTTTTTAGATGATTCCATTGTCTTGTGTAGGTGGGGAGAACCTTTTCTTATCCTAATGCAAGGCGGCCTGACAGTGGAAGCAAGGCATTGGTTGATCTAAGCTTTCAGGTAACCTAGTTTATCTTGGAACCCTGGGTAGTATAAATGAATGTTTATCTCTTATATGCTCTTCAGGAATACAAATACCCAAAATTTCTACATCTTATAAAAAAAAATCCCCAAATCATTGCTTTTTGTAAATAGAAAGATAATTGTGGGTTTTTTCTTTAACTCTGCAAACTCTTTGAAGTTTTCTAAAATAGATTAAACACAAAAAATATTTATAATGTTCACTGAGTATTATCGTGGAAATGAGTTTTGACATGTTCCTTGCATATATACAGATAGGTGATTACTTGGATGTGGCAATCCTCCTAACTCAGTGATCCTTGCTGGTGTTCTTTTGCTGAATCGTTATTGTGAGCTCGAGCAACCAACATTTGTCTTTTGCTCGAATCACACACATTTAGCTCGTGTTTGTAATATGATTGTCATGATTACCTATAGCTCTAGGGTATGGTGATTTCTACTTGAACGTCGATTAATTATTAGATCTGCAGATGACATGGATTCTACTTCTTGAGTAATGCCAACAGAGAATCTAAATTGCATGGTTTGTTTCTGTAATTTTGATTTGCTTAACAAAGCTGGTCCATTTGTGATGTTGCTCAACTTCCCTTCTTGTTTAGGTTGGATGGAGTAGTTATTAAGAACCATTGATGATTAGTAGCACTTGTTTTCTGAGGATGTTACCTAAAGTTTAACTCGTAATACAATATTTTTTATTCTCTCAAAGTGAATATATAAAAATAGAAGTATCACTATTTTGCAGGGTTGATAAATCGGCCATCAAAAATTAAGCTGTGTACATATCTGTTAGCATAATTTTGTTCATTTTCAATTCCGAAAAATTAAATCATAAAATATGAAATTGAATTGTAATCATAAGAATCGTGTGATGTAACTAACTAAAAATAATAAATTATATAATCATTTTCAATGTACTTTGCTAAATTGGGCAAGAGAATATTTAAGAGATGATTAATTAGTTGAAATATCACATCATATGATTAATATCATATCTTATGCTTACTTTTCGTGGAGGGTACTAGGCTACTGCTAAACCAATGAGATGAAGAAAATATACGGTATATCCCGAATGTATTCAAATAAGAGTGAAGTTCAAAATCTCTCTCCCTAAACTTCAAATAAAGTACAAATAAAATAGTTAAAATCAAATGAACATAAACGATTGTTTAACATTGGATTGTCGTTCAGTTCCATGATACTAGATAAAGTAAATATAAAAGAAATTACTGTATATACTCCATCCATCCTATCAAATTATTCTGAGTTATTTTGGTGGTGGAGATTGTCTTAGGGTGGGGTATTTTTTATTAGTATTTAATGGGATTCTAATGATTGATAGCCTTAGAATATAAATGATGTACAATGGTGGAGTTTTTAACTCTATGGTAATAAAAAAAATAGATTTATAAGTTTTTTAATAATTAAACAGAATTAAAACTAAATTTCTGCATCCACCCTCCCTCCGCCCGCGGTATAATGTGTCATCTCATATGTAACATTTTAAAATTAGAGGAATATATCTATTTTTTATTTTTTTATCCTTATTTATAATTTACGTATCCAAAAAATAATTGAACAAATTTAATGGGACGGAGCAAGTAGTAAATATCATTCCCGTTAGACTCGACTAAATGGAGTTCTAATTATTGTTTTTATAAATGTTCTACTCATCTTGATCAAATGATTAAACATTGCAGTTATTTCAACACATTGCATTCATATATACTCTTGTCGTGATTCGTGAAAATAAAACCATTCAAGCAAGAGACACTAGCTCGTTAATGACGTTTACTAACAACAATTTTTTTCTTATTAATTACAAAAAAGATGAATGGCGAATGTCATTATCGCGGTACATATACAATGTCACAAAAAGATGCAGCAGCCGAAAATTAATGAGTACCTCTAATACTCTTAATGAGAATTCCATTTTCACTTTTAAAAAAAAAATGTCACAAAAAGATGCAGCAGCCGAAAATTAATTAGATCTCATAGTCAATTTTAATAACAATTTTTTTGAGAAGATTTGCTTTAATAACATTAATTAGCCTAATCATACATTAGTTGTGTCGGCTAATTATACTACTAAATTAGTATAATCCCATCGCGTGCGTGAGGGTCGTCCCCACTGAATAAAGCTAAGTATAGAAATTAATTAGAAAAGAAAATGGTGCTAAACTACTGATCCGACCCGGATATCCAGATCGCTCTTCAAATCCCCTCTCTCTCTCACACACACGCGCACAGGAAACAAAAAATCCACGTAGATTCACGCTCTAGTGTGTGTATTCGTGAATCCAGATTTATTCATTCAGGCTTAATTATGAACAATAATCAAGTAGCGTGAAGGATAATCCGAGATCTCCTTCTGGATTTTGTCCGTACGTCGCAATTTCCTCTCCGCAGAGTTGTATCACATTAATGTATGCACAATCTTACCGATTCCACTTTTGAATTCTTTTGAAGGTCTATGATAGGGCATGGCGATTAAGAGGGGATCACAATCCGCCGCCGGCAAGAGTGAAGGCATTGGATCTCGCTTCTTCGCTTCTATCGTCGTGTTTTTCCTCACATTCCTCGCCTTTTGCTTTCTATTCGTCGGCCGCGGCCTTTTCATCGCCGATTCTTCTGGTTAGTTTATCTGAGACTTTATTTTACTGTTGTGTTTTGTTACTGTTTTTGGCGTTTTTTCAGTTGTGAATGAATTGATTATATCGATGGGGAACTTAGTGAAGTGAATTTTGTTGAGTGTAACTCTACAGTTTGGGGGCTTTTGGAGTTACATTAGTGGTTATAATTAATCTTGAATTTCTAGACCTAATTGTTGATTATAAGTCATAAATTGTGTGTATATATGAAACGGATGGATTATATTATTATTTGGATTTAAAGCATTGGCGTTAATTGATCATTATGAGATAGTGAATCTGATTAGATAGAAATTGAAAATGGTTTGTTGAAAACTCAACATCACTATTAACCCTAATACCTACGCTAGTTGGATCGTGACCAGACTTTTAATTTGGTTGATGCTTAAAATATTTATATTGGTTTGCGAGGTACAGATTTGCTTCAGTTGCAGTAAACTGTAGCTGTGGTTTATTTATCTCTTAAAATTCAAGTTGAGATTTCGCTGATTTGGATCATGATATATTACTGTCTTGAGTTTTATTTGTTCTTATGTTTTGATCCTACCAATTGATTGACAAGCCGTGTTTGCTTCATTACTGTAATAAAAAGCTACCCCATTAGGACTTCTCAATTTACTTTACATTTCGGTATACTGTTTGAGATGGTTGTTGGCTAAGAAGAATAGGTGTCGTGAATTTCACTGAATGGTCATGGTTTTTAGAGAATCTAGTGGAGATGTTAAGTGAGCGGAGGATATACCTGTGCCTATTTCTGGAGGAAGCACATGATAGATACAGGGTGGGAGAGTCGAGAGTTGCTCGAATATTTAGTTCTTTAAGTTTTGTTATATATTTATTGCTTTATATTTTCTTTAATTTGTAATCTTCTCTCTTTTTCACACACACTCAGACACATACACATACATAGCAGCATAGATTGCATAGAAGCGAGGAGGAAATTAGGAAAAAAGTACTCGGATGGAAGCCATTCGATTTGAACTGATTGTGAATATGTTGCTAAGCCTTGTGCCTTTTCAAATCAGTTATATTTGTCCCATATTTCCTCTATGGCAGATGAAACAGTGGATTCATATTTACTCTTTTAGTTTCTAAGCATGTATGGTTAAATGTTATTCCTTTCCTCTGACTGGACTATTATGTTGAACCTATAATTTGCAGATCAAAATGAAGTATCACTCGCTTCCAGCCGACAGGTACCCTTACTTCATACCTTTGTGTTTGAAATGTTTCTGGTGTTTCTGGTTGTGATGTACAGTTTAATAAGAAAGTGTTACTTTAGCAGGACTTAAATTGGAGAGAGAGGCTGGCATTGCAACATCTTAATTCTTTATTTTCAAAAGATGTAGGTTCTTACATTTTAATTGAACTAACTCAAGTTGAAACATTATTGACCTATGCTCTTGTATGCTAAACCACTGTTCTAATCATTCTTTTAGGTAATTGACGTTATTAACGCCAGTACAAATGATTTGGGGCCGTTAAGTGTTGATTTTTTTCGAAAAGATAAATTGTCTGCCTCTTGGAAAGTAGCTGGGCACAAAACATCTGCTGATAATGCCACTTCTGCTGAGGTCAGCATGAACATATCTAACTATAGCTAGATTGCCAATGGAATTCTTATTAAGAAATCCTGAATTCTAGTTTCCTTCTTTTGTAACTAAAGGTTGCTGGAGAAGCCTCAAAGACCAAACAAGAAGCACCTAAAATCAAGGAGGAACGTAATTCAAATGGTATAGGTTTTTCTGGGAACTCTGCATGCAGAGTATATTGTTTGTAACATTTGAGCATTGATGTCTGACTCGCCTTATCCTTGCAGAAGATAATTCCGTTTTCTTTGAGACACCAGCTAGATTGGCCCGAAGAGTAAGTACCTGGACTGGTTCTAGACTTCTAGTATAGTCTCTCATAATTCTTTAAAATTAGAAATTTTATGTGATAAGAAACTAGCCTGATTCTTTCACTGAAATGTAACTTTGCTATTATCTTTAATCTTAGATTTCTATTTTCCATTACTCTATTCTACTTCTGCATTTTTTGGGTACATATATGAGCTATACATCACTGTGCAATATAAATCTGCAGCAACTGAGAGAAAAAAGACGTGAAAAGCGTGCTGCTGAATTGGTAAAGCAAGATGATGAAGTAACTGTAAAGTTAGAAAATGCAGCCATTGAACGTTCTAAATCAGTGGACTCTGCAGTTTTGGGGAAGTATAGCATCTGGAGGAAAGAAAATGACAACGAAAACACTGATTCAACTGTACGGTTGATACGTGATCAAATGATAATGGCAAGAGTATATATTAGTCTTGCAAGGATGAAAAACAAGACTGATTTGGCCCATGAGTTACAGAATCGGCTCAAGGAAAGCCAGCGTTCTCTAGGAGATGCAACTGCTGATTCTGATTTACATCACAGGTAATGGGTGTGTAACATTTTCTACGTTTATCAACTGAATGCTTATATATGTATATTAACCTGAAAATATACTTATGGCAGTGCACCTGAAAAAATTAAACTGATGGGCCAAGTGCTGTCTAAAGCTAAAGAGCAATTATATGACTGCAACCTGGTCACTGGGAAACTAAGAGCCATGCTGCAATCTGCGGATGAGCAAGTCAGGAGTCTGAAAAAGCAGAGCACATTCCTTAGTCAGCTAGCTGCAAAAACAATACCAAATGGGCTTCACTGTCTGGCCATGCGCTTGACAATAGATTATTATCTCCTCCCACCCGACAAAAGAAAGTTCCCGCAGAGTGAGAATCTGGAAAATCCAACTCTTTACCATTATGCCCTCTTTTCTGATAATGTTCTGGCTGCTTCAGTAGTTGTCAACTCAACTATTATGAATGCCAAGGTATGGGATTCTTCTTGACAATATTTTCGTTTTTGCTTTGTCTTAAGATAGTATCCTGACTATTATCAAGCAATATTACAAAACAGTATCAACTCTTCTATAATATGTAATTAGTGAAGTGCCTTTTGAAGTAGTGTTTGTTCTGAGATACTTATAGGTCCATTTGGCATGTGACCGGGTAGCATGTATGTATTTTGACTAATTTTACAAATTTCTAGTGAACTCACGGTCTTCATTTTTTATATTCTAGTGAATTGCATTGATCATACATACATTTTATGCATGCATCACGTAATAGCAGACATGCCTTTGTACAAATCTACTTATAAACATCAATCGTCATAAGGTCGTGTGCATCCTTTGTATTAATTCATAGGAATAAGATTGGTGTGCAATGGTACATACAGGCGGATGCATGCATATACACATAATTATTCTCAACATATGCTTTCTGAATAGGATCTTTTGGTGCACTGAATGCATTCACATGCAGAATGTTTATCCTGTCACTATTCTTTATTATATATTGTTTATGTATTTATATGTTGGATCACATTTTATTATTGTCAAGTGATAAGAGGCAGTGTTATTCTTTTCAGTCAAAGCCACGTATGCCATGCTAATGATTCGTTTTGACATTTCACTTCTGTTCCTCAAGAAAAGCTTTTTTCTGACTTGTAGGACCCTGCGAAACATGTTTTCCATCTTGTTACTGATAAGTTGAACTTTGGTGCAATGAATATGTGGTTTCTCTTGAATCCCCCGGGTAAAGCTACAATCCATGTTGAAAATGTAGATGAATTCAAGTGGCTGAACTCATCCTATTGTCCTGTTCTACGTCAGTTGGAGTCTGCTGCAATGAAAGAGTATTATTTCAAGGCGGCTCATCCTACCACACTTTCTGCTGGTTCCTCTAACCTGAAGTATAGGAATCCAAAGTATCTTTCAATGCTTAACCATCTAAGGTTCTATCTCCCACAGGTTTATCCAAAGTTGGATAAAATTCTTTTCCTTGATGATGACATTGTTGTTCAGAAAGACTTGACCGGGCTGTGGTTGGTAGATCTCCATGGTAAAGTAAATGGTGCAGTCGAAACCTGTGGTGAAAGCTTCCACAGGTTCGACAAATATCTAAACTTTTCCAATCCTCACATTGCTAAGAACTTTGATCCCAATGCTTGTGGGTGGGCATATGGAATGAACATGTTCGATCTAAAGGAGTGGAAGAAGAAGGATATAACTGGTATATACCACAAATGGCAGAATATGGTACGACTCGTAGTCCCTTTTTATTATTGTTGTTGTTTCATATATGTGTGTTTGTGTTGGTGTTGGTTGGGGGGGGGGGGGGGGAGGTGTATGATATTCTAAGATGAGCTAAGTAGAAATAAAAGTTTACTACTAAATTGGTAAAGGCTTGGGAAAGATAAAATTAGCTCATTACTCCAAGCATAGCGAATGCTAGTCCACATGTATGTTTCTTGTTCTCCCTTTCTGTGACTAAGTTGATCGTAATCTTTTTTTTTTACTTTTTCCTGAGAGTTTTTATAAATAGAAAAGAACGGTGTGTAATTCAAAGTTCCTTTCTTGCTGTTTGTCGTTGTTGGTGTTAGAATGAAGACAGGGTGCTGTGGAAGCTTGGGACTCTACCTCCAGGTCTGATTACCTTTTATGGGCTCACTCATCCACTTGACAAGTCATGGCACGTGCTCGGTTTGGGTTACAATCCGAGCATTGATAAGACAGATATAGAGAATGCAGCCGTTGTACATTACAATGGGAACATGAAACCCTGGTTAGAATTGGCAATGACAAAGTACAAGCCATATTGGACCAAGTACATAAAGTATGACCACCCATACGTACGCAACTGCAAACTGAGTGAATGATCGAGAGCGACCAAATTGGAACGACAGGGAACAGGACCGTGAGTTTCGCTGAGTGAGAGGTTTAAATCTGGTGAAGGCTGGCAAGCTCCTTGTAGCCATTCCTGCAGCGTGTATTTGTCTATGTGATTCAATTTAATTCAATTCATCTAATCATGTCTCTTAAGAAGCATGGGAGAGAAAAGTGTTACTTTTGAAAGTGTATTTGTTATTAGATGAGGATGTGCTGGAGTTACTAACTGTATTCTTTGAACAGCCTACTTAATTACTAGATTTAATTGGATTTAGGCCTTTCCTTGTGTAAACATAAATTGTGGGGTTATGGGTGGCTGGGGATATTGATAATTATAGATGAAGTGAGGAGAATAGTATACTATCTCTGGGATATGGTCAATTGTCTATTTTTATAAGAGAATAAAATTAGAAAAGCTAATCCAATTTTATCCTGTACTTATTATTTATCTTGAGCAGGTGTTAAACTATTTATAAATCTAGGTTCAGATTATTCCAGTTTGGACGTTAACTAACTAATATTCCATTTGTTCACGATATCGTTGCCATTGTTTTTCTTTAGATATGTCCATGATATGATTACCATTTCTATTTATCGTAATAGGGTCTGCATAATATGTTATATTTAACTTTATATTTCTAACTATTTCACTCACGTTTAGAGTGAAATTTTTACTCCATTTACAACACTACCCATACTAATATTCACTACTAACCATACTTTGTAAAAATCCGTATTGTCTATAAGAGCATCCACTACGGGTATTGTCTATAAGAGCATCTACTACGGTCGTCTAGTAAGACCTAGGTTGAAGCACTGGGAAGCATGATTTTAATGATTGGTGGTGTTGAGTAAGATCTAGGTTGATTTTTTCACTATGGTAGTGTTGAGTAAGACCTAGGTTGAAACACTCGGAAACGTGATTTTAATGATTGAATAGATTTTATTTTGTTGTTTATTTTTTTATTTGTAATAAATATTATAAAAAAATTAATTAAATTCAAAAATTAATAAATGACAATTTTATTGAATTAAAAAATACAATAACTAAAAAAAAATACAATAATTAAGAAATTAAAAAAAAAAAAACACAACAGCTACTCGCGGAGTGGACCGAAACTTGCCCAAATCTCTTCAATCATATCCTCCATAAGGCAGTCGTGGACACGTGCATCCTGAATCTGAGCTTGTCTCTCAATAGATTGCTGGAGTGGCACTGGCATACCTTGATGGACTGGAGCCCTGTTGACGTTTCTTTCGCCCCTTGCGCTCGATTCAGCATTGAATTCAGTTGCTCTAGGTCCTTCATCTTCAATAATCATGTTATGTAGAATGATGCAGGCATACATGACATCACATAAATGCTCCCGAAAACACATGCGAGCAGGGCCCTTTATGATTGCCCAACGAGCTTGGAGGACGCCGAAAGCCCTTTCAACGTCTTTACGCGCAGCTTCTTGCATCCGAGCGAATCGCTGTCTCTTCGGATCTGTTGGCACATTGAGTGTCTTCACAAAAGAGGCCCACTTCGGATAGATGCCGTCAGCGAGATAATATCCCATGCGGTGCGGACGGTCGTTTGCAGTGAATTAAGTTGACGGCGCTCTACCATTGAGGACGTCGCTGAAGAGGGGGGACTAATTGAGCACATTGATGTCGTTCAGAGAGCCGGCGATACCGAAAAAAAGCATGCCAAATCCACAAATCTTGGGAGGCGACAGCTTCAAATAGTAGTCGCCGAAAGCAGATCTGATGGCCGACAGAAATTCTTGAGGATGTTATTGCCCGTTGTATCTCCACAGTGTAGATATTTGTCGTACTGATCGGCTGCTCCACCATTGGCGAGTTGCCTCAGAGAAACGGTGCACTTCACCCACACGTGAAATCCCAATCTTCCAGTGGCATCCGGGTGCTGCTGAAAAAAATGCTCCCGAGCCTCAAGAGTTTCAGCAATTCTCAAGAACAGGGCATTGCTCATTCGAAACCGCCAGCGGAAGACAACATCACCCCATATAGGGTGGTCGACAAAATAATCTCTTCGGATGCGTTGTTCGGCCTCCTCACGATTCTAGTGCAGGTACGTCCTCGTATCCGGCGCGTCGTTATCGTCAGACGAATCAGACCCGGCCACTATTTGGTAAAGCTCCATGGCTCGCTAAGCCAACTGCATACGTCGGCGGCGGCGCTCCTCCGCCTCTTCATGATTGTAGCTCGCACCCGACCAACTCATTATTTTTTTTTTCGAAAAAAAGAGTGAATTTGTATGATGAATGAATTGGATGAATTGGTGTGGTGGTGTGGTATGGATGAAGGGGTATATATAGTGAAAAATGAGGGGTAGCCGTTGTATAGCCGTTGCTGGTGAATTGTATATAGCCGTTGCACATTTTTATTTTATTTTTTATTCAAAAAATATAAAAAAAAATACATCGGACCAATGGGGACACGCCACGTGTCCCCATCTTGCTGCCTCGCGGAGTCGAAGGGTGTGTCGATAAATCGATCCAGCCTTCAACACACCTTTCGACCTAGGCTGGGTCGAACGCCCTACTACGACATCAACACAGGGTGGGTCGAGCGGAGGTGCATCGAGCGGCGCTCGACACAGGCTTCGACGCCTCCGCTCGTTGCCCGCAGTGGATGCTCTAACGTGACAATAATTTCGTGGACGGACGGAGTACAATACTTTTCAAAGAGATAGCTGGAAATTTAGTTATCACATGGACTTGTTAATGGTAAACAAAATAAAGAATCCCTTCCAACCCTATCTTTTTGAGAGCTTATTCTAGGCTTTTTTTTAGAGCAAAGCTTATTCTAGGCTTTTAATATTTTGATTAACGGCAATAAAGGTTTGAGATAATCAAAGATTTTTGTGCGAAGTGTAGAAATCGTATACAGAATCGGTGATAGTAAACAAACTACATTAGAATTTCCCCTTTAAAAAATAAAGGAGAAAAAATTACTTCCTCCGTCCACGAAATGATTGTCACTTTTGCTACTTAAGTTTGTCCACGAAATGATTGCCACTTTTGCTACTCCACTCACATTCATTGTGGAACTCTTACTCCACTCACAACAATACTCACTATAATTCACTATTCCTACCATTTTCTTAAAACTCGTGTCGTCCACAATGTGGTAACCATTTCATGGACGGAGGGAGTACATTAGAAGTACCCTAAGGCTATGGGCAGCGGTGCGCTCGCGTGCGCGTGCTGCCCCAGCGAGCGCGGTGGGCAAGCTCGCACCCACTGCCGAGCGCTGCGCTCGCGAGCCTAATCTCGATAAAGCGAGCTCGCACCCTCCCTCGCTCGATGCCACGTGGTGGCTGCTGGTTGGTCGCCGGTATAGCCGTTGCGCCAACAATCACCATTCAATTTTTTTTTTTCAATTTCAAATTACTACTATATATATGTTCCTTCCCCCACCCACAAATCACACACTACACTCTCTATACTCTCTACACTCTTCTCTCTCAAATTTCCTACCAAAACCGGCAGTCACCTTTTCCGGCCAAGCCCTTCTCACCGGTGGTCATATATTTGTTAAAAAAAAAAATCCCAACGCCAATTTCAACTCCAATTGGCCATACACCGATGATGTCGATCAAAATAGCCCCAACCTATCTCGTCCATCCCCTCGACTCAATTTTTATTCTCCAATACCCCAACGAGATTTATTCTCGTCGCCTCACTTTCCGGTGGGTACCTTTGCACCGTTGCAAGGGTTCGGAGCAGCCAATGCAGCTTCCCTCGCGAACTTCGTCTACCCTACGCACCCCGCACCGTCGCCCGAAGATTTCAACTCGGCGGTGAATTTGGATGAGGACGGCGACGAGGTTCAAGTCACGTTGCCGGCAAAGAGAAAGAGGAAGAAGGCGGCGACCTCCGGCAGTGGTTGCTGTGGTGGCGGTCGTGGCAGCCATGGTGGCCATCGTGGAGGCGGTACGGCGGCGATGGAGTTGGTGGGTTCGTCTTCCGAAGGCAATGATGGGCCGGCGGGATACACCGAGGTCGAGACCAAAATCTTGGCTCGGTGTTGGGTCGACATTAGCCAAGACCCCATCGTCTGCAACGGCCAAAAGAAAGATTCGTATTGGCGCCATATTTTGCACCGTTACCGCGAGCTCCGCCCTGCCGAATCGGCGAAAAAGAACATGGGAAAGCTCCGCAACCATTGGGATTGAGTGAAGACCGTCTTAACGGAGTTCCAACAAGTTTACAAAGAGTGCGAGATGGCCAGCCGAAGCGGCGAAGACATTTTGGCCTAAGCTTTCATTGAATGGCAAAGCTTGCACAAAACTACCTTCAAACACTTGGAGACATGGCAGGTAGTAAGAGACACGCTGAAGTTTGCCATAGTCTACTCCACTAAATACCAAATCGAAACGACGCTAAAGAGAACGAAGATGGGCGAAGATGGGAGCTACACCACTTCGGTGCAGGATTCGGCGGCAGGAAGCAATCCGAGCGGGAGAACACCGTGGTCAACCACTCCACTTTCCGACAACGAATTTGGGTCAGAGCACTCTAGTTGGCTCGATCGGCCGATGGGTAGAGACAAGGCAAAGGCAGCGGTAAGAGGGAAGGGGAAGGCCGGATCGAGCTCGGGAAGCGGTTCGACAGCGGGAAGTGTATGGGAGGAATTTGCTCAAGCGGTCGAGCAAATGTCGAGAGCAATGGCGGAATTAGCTAAGCAGCAAGACTATCATATCATCACGAGAAGCATCGTCGGTATGGCACCGGCCCAGAAGGTGTTCCACGATGACTATGTCGCCAAGCTTAAAAATATGGGTGGACCGATGATGAGTAGTTTTTTTTTTTTTTTGTTTAATGTAGTATTTTAATTTTAATGAAATGTAGTTTTTTTTTATTTAGTGTAATATTTTTATTTTGAATGAAATGAATTTTTTTTAATATTTCATCTTTTTTAATTAAAAAAAAACAAAAATAGTGAGCTCCACAAATTGGAAGCTCGCCACTACAGTAATTTTTTTTGAATGCATGCTGGGCCCACCAGAAAGGGCAGCGAGCGCATATGATAAGCTTGCCACTGGCCTGAGCCTAATAATCCTATAGTTATCAAGTTATATTGCCACATCTATCCATATAAATTATGATGTGGACTTGGATGAGATTGGTTTCACTTTGTTGTTGGATTGACCTGTCAATTTTTTTTAATAATTATTACTTTTCTTTCGAGATTTAGAAGGAATGTGGTATGGTAAAAGGAGTATTACCTTTCAGATATCTAGGGGTTCCACTTTCCATAAAGAAATTATCAATTTCTCAATGTTAACCACTATTGAAGAAAACTTTGCATCACATTAACAGTTGGTCTTGAAAACTCTTGTCCTATGCTGGAAGGGTACAACTCATTAAATCGGTTATTTTTGGAATGCAGTCTTACTGGTGCCAAATCTTTCTAATCCCTCAAAAAGTGATCAATGCAGTGCAAACAACTTGTAGAATCTTTCTTTGGATGGGTAAATCTGAGGCATGAAAGAGAGCTTTAGTTTCTTGGGAACAAATGTGCCTCCCTAAATCAGCTGAAGGTTGAAATATTATTGATCTTCATGCATGGAATAAGGCATCTATATGTAAGATGTTGTAGGGCATAGTACAGAAAAAAGGATCGAATTTGGGTCAGGTGGATCCATGGTTATTATATCAAGCACCAAGATATTTCAACCATGTTCATCCCTTCACTGGTCTCGTGGATAATGAGAAAGATATTAGAGGCTCGATCAACTCTAGCTAACACGAGCTCAGGTGTGCACTTGCTCACTCACAAACCATTTACAAGGAGGAAGCTCCATTGTGAGATGAAGGATCCAGTGACAAGGGAGCAGTGACACATAATGATCAGTAATAATGATGCCCCCCCTCCCCCCTACAAGATGTATCTTTGTGGGTTGGCTGGCTTTGAAGAAAGATTAGCCACTTGTGATAATCTGAGTAAGTTTGGTATTGTGACAAATCCACTATGTTGTCTCTGTGAGGTGGAAGCAGAGAGTATAAACCATCTTTGCTTCTCTAGCATGTTCTCTGCTAAAATCTAGGAAGCCCTTATTAGATGGATTGGTATTCAACATGCTCCTCTAAGCTGGGATAAAGAAGTGCTCTTCATGCATGCTTATTGTGGCTCCAATACCAGGAAATCAAAGGATGTTTTGACTTGTTTTGGCTGTAACTGTGTATTTGCTTTGAAATGTGTAGAGGCTAAATCTACAATTGAGGATGATGTTGGCATGTCCGGATCGATTGGGCACTAGCATCCTATCAACATAAGAACACGTAGGAGTCCTAGTTTGAGCACCGGGAGAGGGTGTCGATAATAGAGCCTCCAACGCTCAAGTTAGTATCGTAAATTGAAATGCTAAGTAAAGCAAGTAAGTGAGAAATAACAAGTTGGAAGACAAGTTTATTCCAAGTTGTAGGGCGCGTCGGAGGGTGGAAACGGTGATGACAGGTTGTGATAATGGAAGGTTGGAGGCGGAGATAGCCCAAGTTGGCATGTCCAAGCTGTGAGAGCAAGAAGCAAGATGGTGGAACTAGAGTGAATTCGACGGTCAGATTAAGTGTAAGCCGTATGACAGCCTGTGCGATAAATAGACCGATAGTAGATCGTAGGCGGAGGGTGGATGCAAGCCGGATGGTAGCCAGTGTAAATGGAAGAAATGATATATAAACAAGAGTGAATGTGTGCAAGTCGGATCAACGTAGGCCGATGAAGGTGGCCGTAGCTGGCTAGGCCGATGTTAATGTATAAGTAAATGTAGTCGGATGTAAGCCGACGTAGTTAGATGGAGATCAGATTATAGATGAAAAATGTATTATATGTGTAAGCGGATGTAAGTCAATGTAGTAAGATTAAGGCCATAGTCAAAGTGCAACTACGGTTGAATAGGCCGTAATCGGGTAGACGTCATAGTTGGATGGATCGTAGCTGGATAGGCTTTAGCCGGATGTAGTGGAATATAGAGAGATGGTACATAGTAAAAGTTGAATGTGTATGAGTTGGAATAAGCCTCCCCAACTGTAATGTAATCGGGCTATATATATAGAGGATAGGGTTTAACAAGTCGACCTTATCCACCCGTTCTACTCATCCAGCCTGTTGCTATTTTGGTGAAAACGTTAAGATATGCTCTATGACCGAGTCAACTTGGCTGATCGGCTTGGTGTGCTCCTTAGGATTGATGATTCGGTTATGTCACCATGTCAGCTTGGCAGATTAGATCAAGATGCCTCTTAGGATTGACGGCTAGATCTTTTGACCCCATCAACTAGATTGACGGTTTGATGAAATGCTTGGGCCATACATGATGTCCGCCCAAGTTGGTTCGTAGCCTATCGAGCTACGCTATCAAGTTTATCTTACTGATTGGGGTTGCTAGACCATGTTAACTTGGCGGGCTAGCTTTGGTCAAGGTTGAGTATAAATCTCCAGCCTGATTGTTAGTCCAAGCTTGTTTGGAAGTGAAATATCCAACCTGGGCCGGTCCAGGTTGGCCTTGATATGAAATCTCCAGCCTGACTTATCAGTCTGGGCGAACAAGTCCAAGTTGACCTGTAGCTTGTCGAACTAGATGGGCCAGGTTGCTTGACTAATCGGACCAATTTGGAATGCTTATCGGGCTTGGGCCAAGTCACAGATTTTGACCACTACAGAAGGAAATAAATATGAGAATCTTCCAAGATAAAGCTTGTAGTGAAGAAGTTGTGATTCGTCAATGTAAAGTCATGGCTTCTTTTCGATGTAGCAGGATCCCTAAATTAACTAGACTTATTTCATGAAAGCTTAGCTTGTTAGGATCGTTTTATGGTTTTGTTGGTTGTATTGTTTGAACCTTCATGCTAGTTAGGTTAAATAAAGCTTCTATTTACCAAAAAAAAAAAAATCTTCGTCACTTGGCATTGTAATTATTTAGAGTATAAAATTATGATTGTCATTTTCCTTAAGGATTATTGTTATTTTTTAAAAGAGAATTTATTTTTAATTAACTATATCGTGCGGTCAACGATTGTTTTATATGACTATCTCGAGTGGGGTGTCTCTATGGGCTGTGATGGAGATAGAGGCAGTCATCTATAGTGGGACTATCTTTATAGGGTGTCTCTATCTAATTTTTGAATATGTATTTTGCATTAATTTTAATTAAAAAATTCGATAATTTCATTAATTTAAATAAAATTAAAATAACATTAATAGAAATAAAAAAAATACATTACTAGAAATAAAAAAAAACAATACATTGTTAGGAAAAAAAAATCTAAGCCCATTCTCGATGTTGCTTGACCTCCACAAACATCATCATGTGCAGTTGGTACTGCTCCGACGTCATGTGCAACGTATCTGTGGAGACGATCTTTAGGTCGGTGGCATCTTTCTTTACCCGAGCACGCGCCATCATTGCCTTGGCTAGGTCTTGCTTTACCTCAATCATGCTGCTTAGTTGGGCATTCATCGAATCGATCAATGACCCCAACTCCATATCCTCGCTCGCCTTTTTCTTCCCCTTTCCATCCTTCGTCGTGTTTCGTCCGGGGGGAGGGGAGCGTGCTTTTCCCTTCTGTCGCCTCGCTCGAGCCGTGGGTTGTAGGCACCGTTCTGGATGAGGTGTAGGCGCCATCATCCGTATTCTTCGCTCGCTTCATAGAGTGAACGTTGGAAAATTCTTGGTGGAAAAATTTGGGATAGTTCTGCAAGATTTTCCAAGCACCAAAATGCTTGAAGCATTGGTTACCTTTATGGGCCGCGTATATCTGCTAGGCATTCTCGATCACCATGCCGTCGGAGGCGCCGTTGGGCCTTTTCTTCGTTGCTTTGCTGTTACGGACGGAGGATCGATATCAGATTGCTCTGATACCAAATGATACAGACGGAGGACCCATTGGATAAATGATCCAAGAACTCTTCGTATATGAGATAGGTAGCGGTCTCCCTAGATTGAGAATCCAGTTTGATCACCTCCTAGAGCGAAGAAAACCTCGACCCGTTGGCTATATAATCAGCCAAGAACTTCGGTATAGTTGAACGCTACAAGACCTTGCTCAATTGTCTTGATAAGTTCAAAATAAGTGAAATACTCAACAAGGAGAATTCAACTCACAAGGCTAAGCCAATTTTCGTTTTTAATCAAAGGTGTATATGTTATTTGATTACAAAGGATATCAAGCCTATTTATAGGTTGCAAATAGACTCTTCGATGTCTATCCCTAATGACAGTACTTATGACACTAATTAAACTAATAAATAGACTCATTAAACATTAATTAAACCACTTATTAACTACTGACTACTTATGACTCAAGATTTCAAAGTTCACTTATTTAACTCAAAATAACTAAACTAAGTGGACTCTTTATTTTGGCCTTCACACATGCACGAAAATTGCATGGTTTATTCATCATCTTGGGCTTCCAAATCTGATTGGTAATGAGCCCACTCTTCATGTCGAGTTCAGCCCACCAACTCGATTAATATTCTCCATTTTGGCCCATTGTAGATTGCTCTTGGACTTATAATTAGCCCATTTTATTTAATTCTTGAAATGTGACCTATAGGCTGCTCGGCCGTTCTCACATCACTTGCCGTTTGCGATCATCCATTCCTTCACCCAGATGGAGACGCTTCCAAAAAAGCTCTTCACTGTCTTCGGGTTGAGGTCTTTGTTGAACATGGTTTTGAACCTCACAACCATTTTTCCCCAATATTTCTCGGAGTGTTGATCTTTGCCGAGAATGGAATTGCACGTCTCCTCTACCTAGATCTGGGCAACGTCGGTGGCTGTTCGACCATGTAATTGTGATAAAAATGGATTTTCTCATCTTTATAAGAGTAATTGATGTCAATTTGTCTTGAGAAATCATGTTTGTAATGAGTTTTATGCTTAAGTAGTGTTATTTTATGAAATATGATGCTCATGCATACTTTGTTTGATTTTACAGAAAATTGAAGTTAATATTTGTTAGATCTAAATGAACACTTTATGCGTATAAAGACGTAGTGTTACTGGAAAACTTAGCACAGTCAGTAAAATAGAAACAATAAACTATGCAGAATAAAAAGACACACAATATGCTAATCCAGTTCGGTTTTGCAACCTACGTCTGGGGGCCTTTGCCCAAGAGAGAACCAATCCACTATTAGAAGAAATGGCTATAGAGGAACTTACATATATAGATCGACACCTTATGCTACCCTTTCACTCACCCTCTTCCTAACTTCACATGAATTCATGGTTGATAGATCTACAATCACTCAACCTAAGCTTGAACCTCCAGTTCAACCCTTAACTCTCTTTAAGACTGAATTTATCAAAGATAAACCCTCACAACTCGTGCACTCACTTACAGTACTCTCAAGAAAGTATATGCACTCAAACAATAAAACGAAAGGCTGCCTCCTCACAATGTTGATGTCGAATATATATAGGTGTGAAACCCTAGATCTCTTCGCCATCATGTATATCTTCTTAGATCTTCTTTCCTTGTGAGGATAAGGCTTGGGGAACACGTCTGATATCTACTTGATAAATATCTTGTCCGCATCTATGATAAACATGGAAAAGATCCCGTAAAATCCGCGCAGATAAGAAAAGTCTTTGCCAGATTGTTCCAAGTTCCCTTAGCACAGACTGAAGCACACTTCACAGAGTTTGTTCTACGCAATAGCTTTGACACTTCATTTGTACTTTTTGGCTACATAAACTTTGTCAACATATTTGAGCAGCATCACTTCTTGAGCAGCAACGCCTCAAATCCAACAATCTCCCTCTTTGGCATTTATGTAGACAAAACGAATCATCAAGAAAACAATCAAACATATACATCTTCATACCTTCGAATTCATCAAGTTAAAACTTGCATGAAGTATGCCAAAGCTCCCCCTCCAACTAGCAATTGGAGAAACTGTGTTGAAACTCCCCATTAAACAATGCATGGAGTAAACTGATCACCAAATAAGTCTTCAATCATCGAGCGGATGATCTTCAACGCAACATAAAAAATAAACCATCAAATTAATAAGGCATAAACTTGGAAGCTTAAATATATGTCCATAAATAACATCAAAGAGTAGAGGGATTAACTCCTTGGTAGGGGTGAGCATGGCCTAGCCGAAACCGACAAACCGCCCCGAACCGAGCGATTTCGATCGATCAGTGTCGGTTTTGGGTAGGTAGCGGTTCGGCCTAGGTTTCAAATTTTCAGGAAAGTCAGTTTTGTCGGTCGGCCTCAATTTTTGAAATTTCTGGGCCGAGACAGACCTAGCCGACCAATTATTGTTTATAAAATATTTATATAATTTCTATATTGAATAATTTACTAATAATCTGTAAACCCTACTCTTCTGCCTCATTCATTTGATTTGCGCTGCTCACCTCACTTTGTCACTCACTCACTTAGTCTCTAGTACTCCCTCACATTCTCTCCTCCAGTCGGAGTGTCGGACCAATCCTCCCCACTTCGGCAATCGGCAGCACTTCCCTCACTCTGCCGCAACGCCGCTGCACTGCTCCATCGAACTGCGACGCAGTGGTTCTCGTAGTAGCTAGCGGTGGTTCTCGTAGTAGACGGCGGTTCTTCATACAACGTCATCTTCGACTCTTCGGCTTGGGCAAGGACCACCCAAGGTATGTGTTTTGAGACTCATTTATATATATATATATATATATATATATATATATATATATCTTTGAGACTCTTCTGTTTTGTTGGAGGGATTTCTGTCAGGATGCCATTTCATAATCAGAGATTAATTTGTAGGCTTTACAAATCTCTGAGAGGGATGCAGACTTTGGAATTTCGAGAATGCTGTATAAGTTTGATGTTTGTAACTTTGAAGAATCTCCCATATATATATATATAATCTGTAAACTTTATTAATTTATGTTTTATGTTTGGAATTTAGATTTGGAACTTGTTGTATTGATGAGTACTTGAATTTTGGTTTGTAAACTAGTGATTTGTGATTTTTTTTTTCATATTTTTCTGTACAAAACAAAATTTTCTACACAAAAACAAGTTTTTATATTTAATGTCGCTTTGGGCCGAGCCGAAACCGACCCGAATATTTCGGTCGGCCTCGGCTCGGTCCAAAACCTAGATCAACTCGATGGCGATTTGGGTTTCGGCTAGGAGTCGGTTTGTCGGTTTTGGCGGTTCGGCTCGGTTTGGGACCGAAACCGACCGCTGCTCTCCTCTACTCCTTGGCACCAACAAAATAAGTGTGTGCAAATGAAGCCACAGACACTAACATACCAGCACCAAAATATAAAAACAGAAAACCAAGAAAATCTAGAAAAAGCATAAAAACTACAACTTTTTCTTCTACTCCCGACGAGCCTTATTTTCGTGCTCATTTCAGTGTTTGTATAGGTCTAGATAGAGTCTTTTCCTCTTTACCTAATTTTGACCTATTTATTAGCCTTGATGAATGAATATGTTGTTGTGTCTTTGTTTTCGTTTTTCATGCTGATCTTGTTTCGTGTCTATTGTTATTTTTCTTTTGTGTCTTTTCGTAGGGTAAGTCTAACCACATACTTGAGGACAAGCATGAATTAAAGTGTGTGGGTATGACGAGCCCTATTTTCGTGCTCTTTTCAGTGTTTGTATAGGTCTAGATAGAGTCTTTTGCTCTTTAGTTTTGGGTCTTTTGTGTCTGGGAGGACACATGGTATGCAGGGGCACGAAATTCTTGCAAATGGAGAAAATGGAGCAGATAAAGGGAATCAAAGAGGAAGGAGTGCAGCAGAGCGTTAGAGGTCCCAAGGAGCTTGTTAGTGATCACGATGACAGACGACAAGGCCACGAAGACTCCGTGTACTAGAAGTCAAACCTTTGTCGAAAATTGAAAGAACAAGCTCTGACAGGGCCAAAACATCTTCAACGGTAGCCTCCAAAAAACCTCCAACAGCAGCAGCCGCAGCAACCAATGGGAAGAAAGCAAAGGACAAGGGACAGAAAGTGAAGCTTGACCTACCAAAGGGATGTAGGACTCCAAATAAGGTTACAGAGCGGATTTGAAAGGCATGGAAGCAACTACCAACTTAGGGAAGCCGCCTTATAAAAAGACATCTGCCCTACTTTACTTGGATCATCATCTCCTATCTCTCGAACAGCAGCAAAGAATACAACACACTACTCTCTGCACTTTTAATTTGAGCATAAACAATACTCTTTACATTTTTCTGTCAAAACCTCTGTGAGGCAAACAATCCTTTTCACTTTTAATGGTCATGATGCTTTCGTTTATCTATTTCTTTGGTTGTTCTTTACTTTTAATGTCGAGCTAAGTTGTTAATGCTTAGGTTGGTTAAGATGCGGTGAGATGTGAGTGTTGTGTGTGTGGAAGGGTGAGGCTGAAAGCTTGTTGTAGAGCTGCTGGACACGTTCCCGACATACTGGGCTAGATTCCAAAGTGGTGGAGCCTCCACGACTTCATAGGAGGCCTACGGAGGAGTTACGGTGGTGAAATTCCTCACAATACCGGACAAAGGTGTAGGGGTTCCCCTCACCTCCGGCCGTGTTGTGGGCACTGGAGTGTGGTGTATGGCGAAAGCCATGCTTAGATCCATCTTGGACCTTCTAGATCCAAATGCTGCTGACGCAGAGGGCTCAATTGGTGACTTTTCCAGATGCGAACTGATTCTGTGGACAGTAAGGTGGGCTCCTGAGGTGATTTGGAGAGCTCGATGCTGAAAGGAAGTACTGGGGAGTAGATGCTCACGTACGTGACATGGTGACAGTAAAGGGGCGTGAGTGTCGAGGCCCTATAACAAAGAGACGTGCCCACGCAGTGACTATTCGAGGACCTGGGATCCAAGCACACACACACACAAATATCGAACCAAATCACGACTAACCCAAGCATGCCCTCCATATCTGATTTCTTTAGTGTTTTATTTCATTCTTGCTTATAGTCTATGTTGAGAGCGACCAAACCCCAAGACCTAACTCCTATCCAGTGACATCGAGGTCATCACTACCTACCTCCATTGGGTTCGACCCTGTATACTTACCTCTAACTGTACTTAATGGTGGGTATCAGGAAATTACAAATAGTATTTTGGCGAGTTAGGGTTTCCCAATGATAGTCTGGGCGCCATCAAAATTGGCGTCGTTGCCGGGGAGGTACGTTTGCCAGTGATAATCTCATTTTGTTTAAGCTAACTATTTTTGTTTCCCCTGTATATGCTTGGTCGTGGTCTTGTAGGTACACCTCGAGGGCATCTTCTATACTACTCTGAGATTGAGAAATTAGCAAGACGTATACGAGCACAAACAAGGAGGGAAAAAGAGGCAGAGAAGATACGAGATCTGCAAGCTAGACTCACAGATCTAGACGTAGAACGTGGAGATCTCGAAGGAGGAGATCCCGATCTAGAAGCAAAGAATTCAACTGACGACAAGATGAGAGATAACCATCGCGAGGAGCCTGAGAGCACGATGAGGGAAATGGTGTTCCCCACCAACCTCAACTTGTGACCTATGGGCATAAGTTTGCTCGAGCCCACTAGGAACTGGGAGCTGAGCACACTTTCATACAAATACTCTAGAAGTTCAGCGCCATGCCTGGTGAGGATCCTCAGAGAAATCTATAAGACTTCGAGATGGCGGTCTCGACGGTCCATATGGAGGGCAACATGGGAGAATTTATTCAGCTGGTGTCTTTCCCCTTCACACTCCATGACAACGCTAGAGCCTGGCTTTATTCCTTATAAGAAGGCAGTGTGACGACGTGGGCACAACTCCAACAAAAATTCCTGGAGAGATACTTCCCAGCAACACGTATTATGGCCATGAGGAAGGCCATCACGAGCATCAAAATGGGCACTGGGGAGTCTTTCTATGATTATTAGGAAATATACAAGAAGTTGATAGCAAAGTTGTCACAACCCGATTTCTAATGTGTTAAGACTAGAAAGCAAGGGGCAGTGAGGTGAAACAACTGACTTTTACTCAGAGAAACATGCTCGATAATTGAAGAATAACATTAACAACCAAACGTACTCACAATAATGTGGATTAACAATTAATAATGTCTCAAGAAACGGACATTTGTCAAGACTTTGGATATCGATCCAATTAAAGGATTAGGTTTGGTTATCAATAAATGTTTGCATTCAAAAAGTAAGTGGGCCAAATTCTAACTTTTAATCGTCAAGTGGTGGTGAAAGAAATACGATGAATCGTTAGATGATTCCAATGAGTTTTAGGTGGAATTTAGAAAGGTTTTAAGAAATTAATTGAGCTCACGGGCTCTTTCATCTTTTGGGGACCGAGCATGCAAGGCTAGGTTATTTTAAAATGATGGAGTTGCAGCGGAATATAATCATCGACTTAAAATCCCAAGGTTATATGTATGAAGACACATAACCTCAAGCTTAAACATTTATTTAGAAAGTGGATCGCAACGAGTCACCCCAAGCACACCACATCCTTCCTCATCCGAGCTAACCTGCACATTTTAAAAATAACATGCAGGGCGTGAGTACTTCGTACTCAGTGAACACATGCCAAAATATTTTAAAAACTCGCTCGATAGAGCTATATGATTTAACTTGCCTCTTCTGTTGCATCACAAGCATTAGATAAATTATTTATAAGAATTTACGACTTGTGGCAGCTAAAAACTTTTTCGTTTTGTTTGTAAATCGACCGGTCATTTCCTCGGGTACGAATCCATCTACGCATCTCATCTTCTTGTGGTGTCGAGAAGTAGGCCTCCTCCTCAAGCACCATGATCTGCCCAATCAAAGCAAAGCTCACAGTCTTTACATGACTGGCGCAACCAAAGCAAGGCTCACAGTTACTTTACAACCGGCTAGACTGTAACAAGGCTCACGGTCACCTAATCTAATGCATGAAATGTCATGCTTTGAACAGGACCTAATCCCGTGCCTCCACAGGACTCATTCAACTCAATATAAAGTAGAGGATTACATACCAAAACATAAAAACTCAGGCAAGTCAATTAACTTTAAATAAAAGCTAACATATAAAATAATCTGATGGTCCCGACACAAGTTCTGGTGTATGGGGGGGGGGAATACACCAGATAGGAATTTTTAAAAACAACCCCCAAAAATTACCACAACTGAGTAAGAAGACTCAGCTGGAATCACAACTGAGTAAGAAAACTCAGCTGGAAGAGTGGTGTTGTGCGGAATGTGGTGGATACAAAAACAACTCGTATAAAACAACTTACGCTCAGATGCAAGGTCGGTCAACAACCAAATCAGTTGAAATGAAACGATGTTGTTTTGAGTGCTGGTTAGATGGACAGTTAGATATGCAGAAAGTAACTGAACAGAAAATACAAAAGCACAAAGGAATTACGTGGTTCGGAGAGAACTCCTACGTCCACGGGGAGTTGTGAGTCCACACAACTCAGTCCAAATTCTTTAGGACAGCTACCACAAAGCTTACGTGGTCTTTGCAACCGTACAGATAAGTTTGCGGGTACTTATCAACCTTTCTATTCAATTTCGGGAAGAGCAGGATCCTAACAACCTTTTAAGGGGATGTGTATAAGGGTGGATTTTCCAACTACTAGCTCTAACAAAGAAGTGAGCTAGGATCTAAGCTTGAACAAATGAAGACTCAAACTAAGATCGAAAACACCAAGACAGATTCTAACTCTCTATGAACTCTCAGCTGGTGATGTTCTTAGAAAGAGAATAATTGCAGTTTAGCTTGTGCGCAGTATATCGTCGTTCTTTCGCTCTTTTGTCTCTTCTATCTCTTCTGTCTTGATGAATGAATGAATGCCTCTATTTATAGGCGGTGAGGATCAACTAGTCGTTGGAAGAGCCGTTGATCTCTGTTCTGTGAAAGTGATGGCTTGTCTCTCATCTCTGCAGATTTTCCCGATTTGGCAACTGTGAACTTCTGCTTTCCTTCTGAGACAACCTTGTGTTGGGCCAAATGAGGTAATGACAGAACGTCAAACCTTCACGTGACTTCCTATTTGAAATTCAAATTTCAACCTTTGTCTTTTAACATTGGTTAGTCCGTTGAGATGTTTGATCTTCATCTGAATGGTCTTCAGCTGATGTTCCATCTGATCGCTACCTTCATCTGACATTCTGTCTGAAGAGGAACAGTTGAACCCTCAGCTGCCTTGAACTTCATGTTGTCGATTTATCAAATTGAGTCCTTCAACTGATGTTCCATCTGATCAGGTGAATTGTCACATCTGACGAACAGTAAATTACTCAGATGTTTTCTTTTCTCCGATGTTCTATGTCCGAACGGTTAGCTTGAACGCTCAGTTGTCTTTCTTACATCTGATGTTCCACCACATCCGAGATTCCATCTGTAGTTCTATCTGAGTATAGCCATGTTGCCGTCTTCAGCTGGAGTCCTGTAAAGATAAAATCTGAACATTGCTCAAATAGCGAGCCTAAATACTAAATTAGGATATGGCAACATCTACTCGGTTGGGGTCAGTTGGTTTTGGAATCAATCAAAACTTTACTAAATTTCCCAACATAATCGTTGAGTTTTGGTTCAGAAAGCCCACCCGTCATCCGGTGGTTTTGCTCGGAATACCTCGTTTCGTCTCGCTTCTTACTTCTGGACTCCACTCGCTTATTACTATCGAACTTCACTCGTTCCTTCAAAGTTAACAGTCTTGTAAGGACGAGTTCTATTTCTCGGAATCGA
This sequence comes from Schizonepeta tenuifolia, assembly GCA_029490685.1. NCBI lineage: Eukaryota > Viridiplantae > Streptophyta > Magnoliopsida > Lamiales > Lamiaceae > Schizonepeta > Schizonepeta tenuifolia. Next base: position 10,242,273 of record CM055956.1, read on the forward strand.
TAAACGAATTCTAACGCTCGGCTGAAGGCCTTCTACATGACTCGGGTTTCTCAACTTGTCTCGACTTATCTAACTCGATCCTTCTCGGCTTCTCGATTCTATTCAAGTACTAAACCAACAGACTACTTGACTTTAAAAATATCTAAACATTTTATTGATATTTTATTAATAAAATATTCCACATAAGACAGAAAGTTACTATTCACATCACACGTCTCGTTTTTCTCGATTTCTCGAGTTAAACGAACTCAGAAAATTATGAAATTAATTCTCGGGTTCTAACATCTCAAATTATTCACAAACAAACTTTCAGATCAAGAATCGAACGTTCACAAACACGTAAACGATCGACTTCGATAATTATTTGGAAAAAGAAAAATTTCCAAATATAATAATATATTCTATAAAATTATATTAATTATTTAATCATAATTATAAACTCGGTTATTCATTCAAGACTCGATTATTGAATTATACTAACTCAACTCAGCTCGGTTTCTAGAAAATATAAATTATTAAAATTTTATGAAATTAATTCCATTTCTCTTTTAATAATTTATAACTTTAATTATTTAATAAAAATCCAAAACTAACTTTATTAAATAAAGTTTTCGTCTTTTCCTCGTAAAACGTGCCATTGCTCGAAAAACTTATTAACTCGATAGAAAGATTCTAATGACGTCTAATTACTTTTTATTAACTCGATTATTTTTCTTATTTTTCATTTTTTTTACATTATTTCTCATTTCTTATTATATAAACTCGATTTTCCATCAATGATATCGATTTTCAACAACTTCTTCGTCTTAACTCGAATTCAAAAATTTCGAGAAGAAACTCTAATTGTTTTAACTTGATCTTCATCATCGATTCATCACTTTCATCAAATCTAATATGAATCATCAAGAACTATGAAACTTGAATCATTTAGAATTTAATTATTAAAAATTCCTAAAAATCATTAAAAATTCATTTTTATATATATTTTTTTATTTTAATACTTTCTATTCCATCAAATCATGTATCATCTAGCCACATATCATCAAAATATCATCTTTTCATCAAGAACATCCTCAAGAACACTAAGAACATCATCTTCTTCATCCTTACTAAATTTTTGGCTTTTCTTAAGAAAATTATAACAATTAATTTCTTTCTTCCTTTTCTTTATTTCTTATCATCATTTATCTAAATTTTCATCTTCAAATATAGCCAAAAACATCAACAACAAAACCTCAAATTTCCATTAAAATTTTCGGTCTATATATATATATATATAATCTTCATCATTTTTCTCATTCAATCTCATACATCAAAACTCTTGGATCATAATCAAAAACACAAATCCATCACTCAAATCATGCTTGAATCATTAACATAAAAACACCTAATTTCCTCAAAAATTTCGGTGTAAACATATATATATATATATATATATATGTATATATATATATATATGTATGTATATCTTAGATTTTCTCCTTAAATTCTCATACACATAAACACACAATAATCATAGTGATCATGCTCAAAACAAAAACAAAAATCAAAACTCCACCCTTAAACATCATTTTCGGCAGATTTATAGGGGGAGAGGAAATCGATTTTTATCTCCTATTTTCTTGCATAAAAATCACTCAAATGATCAAAGATTCAAGCTAGAAAGAGCGGCTTCGATTTCATTGAAGGAAAGATCATTTTGATTGATTAAAATAGGGAAGAAAATAGAGGATTTCTTGAGTTTTAATCATCAGAAACAAGTAAGAATCAAAGAACTTACTACTCTTGAAAGTTTGATCGATCGAAGGTCTTCAATTCTCGCATCTCTAAGCTTTAAACAAGCTAAAAATCGAGCTCCTTCTTTAGGCACAAGGCTGCTGGAAAATGAAAGAGAGAAAGTAGGATGAATTCTAGTCTCAAATCGATCACAAGAATGAGAGGATTACGAATACTTTAACGATCAAGTCATTGGATGCTCGGAAGTCTTCTTCTTGGAGATTAAAAGCTTGAAACTTGTGCTTCAATGGAGGAGAGAGAAATAGTGTGTGTGTGTGTGTGTGTGTGTGTATGTTCATAGCCGAGAGAGAGATGAGAGAGATGGGTGGGAGAAAGAGAATAGAGAGAATCTTGGAGAGATATTTTCAAGAGAGAATGATTAAGAAAGAAATAATTGAGAGAGAGAAAATGAGAGAGAGTGGGATGTCGGCAAGTTACATTTGAGAGAGAGTAATAGGAAATCTTTGAAAATTAATTGCACCCGATGGTCAAAAACGCGATATAATTTTCTCCGGAAGAAAAAGTTATCTGGTGCAATTTAACCCTAATTTCTCATTAAACTCTCAAACGATTTAAAACTCACCACAACTCTTTCTCGACATTGGAATTCTCTCTACTTCGTCTCTAACATCACCATATAAATCAAGGATACTAGGAATCCAAGTTTCAGATCAAAATTCCAAATAACGAAGAAAACTTAAAAAGTTACTATTCATATCCGTTTCCTCAAAGAAATAAAATTCAAACTCGATTCAAACAAACTCAGAAAATTCTCAAACATGCACCAATGGTCTTAGAATAAATTCTAGATTCAAAATTCACTAATTTTACGAAATTCGGAAACAGTCGGGGAATAGTGAATTCTCTTCGTTGGTTACTGTTCACTGAAAAATGAATTTCCTCAGAATTTTCCGAAATTTGAACTCAAACTTAAACTCACACACTCATGCTCAATCGATTCATCTCACATTCAATTCGGATAACCGAAACAAGAGAAATCGCGTAACGACTTCAAGGGTATTTTGGTAATTTTGCAAGAAAATTTATTTTCCTTGAAATTTTATCACCAAGGGCATACATTTAAGCTCATAAACTCAATTAAGACGAACTTAAAGACTCATGAAAGATCGAGGTATTACAAAAGTGCCCACAACATAACATTTCCACTCATGATTTGGTGCAAAATTTCGTAGAAGGTTTGAGGGCCACTGAGAAGTCCTTTATCAATGCCTGCTGTGGGGAAAATATTGCAAACAAAACTCCAAGTGAAGCTTTCAAGTGATTAGGAGATATGGCTGAAGACTCCCACGATGATGGGGGAGAAACGTTCAAGCAGCCTACGACGGAGCCCACGGCGGTGGAGGCCAAGATCGATGACCTATGCTCTGTTGTGAAGATGCCGGTCAACAATCTTGGCTCACAACAGAAGAAGTTGGTCAAGCCCTGCGGATTTTGCCAAGCAACACACCATGAGACGGATTTCTTCCCCACACTCCTTGTGGAGGATGTCAATGCACTTATGCAAGCTGGAAACAACAACAATCAACAGAGGAGGTTTGAGCCAAACAATCAGTACTACAATCATGCTTGGAAAAACCATGAGAACATGAGATGGGGACCCAACCCTGGGCATCAAGGGAACCAGCAAGGGCATCAACAACAATATCAACAACCTCCAAACCCGAACAGAGAGCCCTCTCTGACTGATGTGGTGAACACGCTAGGGGCGAATTTCACAAAGAAACAGGAGGAGAATACCAAGTTCAAGCAAGAAACGAAGAACACCCTCCAAAACCTACAGAATCAAGTGGGTTAGATGCTAAATGCCATGGCGAGGATGGAAAAGAGACAAGATGAACTCCCTCCTCAAGTAGAGATACCTCTACAGGCTCAACTTAATGCTATCACTTTGCAAAGTGGGAAACCACTTCCTGAAAAGGTCTTCATATCAGGGACAGAGCCCAAGAAGGAAACAATCGAGGGCACCATAACGAAGGGCAACCAAGAGAAGGAACCAGTCAAAGAAAAAACTGGTGGAGAAGGAAGTCGAGGTCGAGAAGCCATATGTCAGACCCCCGACACCTATCATACAGGCCCCCTTTCTCCATCGATTGGCTAATGGAAAGAAGGAGGAAGAATTGATGGAAATGTTCACATATTCAAGAAGGTGGAAATTAACCTACCCCTCCTCACTGCACTAAAGACAATGCCTTGTTGTGCCAAGTTCCTGAAGGATTTATGCATGAAGAAAGTGAGGATTCAAGATGATGCAAGGATCATGACGGAGGAGAACGTGTCCGTGATGATTCAGAGGAAAATTGTAATAACCTGATTTTCAATTTCCTTGCTAAATAATTTTAAATGTGTTTCTTATCTTTGCAAGTGTGTGAATTAAAATTTAATCGAGCTTTGATATCGTCTAAGTCGCGCCCTATATATGATGCTACATTTATTCCGTTAAGTTATAATTAAATAAAATAATATTATTTAGAAATTTATTGGGAATCTATATAGCTAAAATACGTAATAAGCATGTACATGCACATTATTTTCATGAGCAACATATATATTTACATTAAGGATTTCTTTATTTATTTAAATGCATCCATTTATACGTATATGTCTGAGATATAGGTTGTGTGTTAATCTAAGATTTATCTTTATAAAGTGATTGAACAAATTTTGATATTTCTTTTTTCGTAATTTGTTTTCTTTTAAGAAAATAGAATAGTTTTTATTTTGAATAAAGATAAGATTAAAATTTGGTTTACCTTTAAACAATGAACATCCATATCCATGATTTGTGAGTTGGAGGATATGTAGGAACAAAAGTTTATCTTTGAAATTAAAATATCTTAGTATAAATTCATTTTCAAGTCATGCAAATCAGTCCTCTTTTACGGTTTCTCAAACATAAATCAAAAGGTATTTTCTTTCATCTTTTACTCAAGTTCTTTCAAGGTTAATTTCAAAATCTGCAAGTTATAATTTAATTCTTTAATCATGTTTTAGGCATCTTTATTCGCAAAAGAATTTCAATTTGTTCCTAATTCAAGGTAAATTCTCTCTCTCTATATATATATTACTTTGATGTTTTGATAGGAATCGTTCTTATTAGTTAAATATGAAAACATGTATTCAAAGCTTTAGTTTTTAGATTTACTTTAACTTAGTGTATATATTTTACTGTGAGAGTTTCATACGTGTATATTTATGTATATAAATTTCTTTGGTGAAGTTTCAGCATTTAAAAACTTTTAGCAAATCTATAGTTTGAATTTATTGAAAATTAGAAATAATGAGATCCAAATTTTGCGAAATAAATGAAATATGCTGCTTTGTTTTATGGAGAAATAATCGAGAAAGACTAGAGTATTTAATGTGGGAGAATAAGAGAGAGAGAGAATTAATTAAATTCAAAGTTAGATTAGTGTTTTCAAGTCCCATATATTCGTTCCTTTAAATTTATTCATATACTTTGAAATATACTTTTTTTTGTTTAAGAGATGAATTCTAAGAAAATTTGTAGTCTGGTCATTAAAAGTTGGGATTTCGAATAAGTCAGTACATGTACGATATTTTATATTAGATCAAATTTAATATTTACATGCATTTATATATATGACTATCATTTATAGATTACAATTTAATAAATATTTAGGTGCGGCGCGACTATGACAATAGACTCCCTCTGAGTTGCTCGATTAGCTTTTCAAGTTCAAATTAAGGTGTGAGATCTTATTTAACTTTATGCATTGATTTGAGTTTGTCCCCTTTAATATTATGTGATTTGCCCTATATCTATTTGACATTATATGACGAGCAGGACCATTAATTTCAAGTTGTCCATTTGACTTTGCTCTCATTTATTTTGCGTTCAATTCATTGGACATATATCATGTGATGAGCAGGACTGTTAATTTCAAGTTGTCCATTTGACTTTGCTCTCACTCGTTGACGCACTATCATGTTGACTTTAATATTCATACGTGGCTCTCTATTTTATTAAATTGGAGAAATTTGCATAACTGCCCACACTGAGTATATTCACGTATACTCATCCAAAATATTTAATAATTTTCAGATGATCGAGTTCGGAGGCGCGTGGAGTGTTGAATGACAGTGTCAAGTTATTTTAGGATTTCATTTTCTTCATTTGCTTAAAATGTTATTTCACTTTAAGACTATATTCTACGCTATGTTATTTCCATTAAACTTAGTTTGCTTGAAGTTGTTGTGGTTTTTGAACTTAGCTTGCTTGAAATTGCCATGGATTTCTGGTTTAAAATATTTAGTTATTGGATGATTGTTCTTTTAAGTTCTAAAGTTTTATTTCTATAAATTATTTATGTGAAAAGTTAATTTCCATTTAGTCATTTAGAAAAAAAAATGTACTTTAAATTCTTCTGCATTAATTATTGATTTAAATTTAAGTTTTAACACTTTATAAAATTTTGGGTGTTACAGTTTGGTATCAGAGCCAGACTTGCTTTTCTGTAGACTTCGAAAATTAATTTAAATATTATAAGTGAGTCTCTTGTCATTCAACCGCCACGCGTTCCGGTTCATGGTAAAAGTATTTTAAATTTATTTCATTTGGATGAGCTTTTAAGTATTTAAATTTCAAAATTCATGTGACTTTGCTGCAATCATTGAAATTATGATGTGAAGTTTATTTCGGCCATTTAAATTATTCAGTAATATTATTTCAAATTATTATGTGTGAGTTGCGAAATCTTTATTTTTTATTTTTCTTGAACTTAGTCCTCGAATTGAGAAAGAACTTAGCATTTCCTTAGATTGCTTTTCTTAGCCTATTTCTCTCATTTTTGTAAGATTGTGGAGTTAGTGACCCGTTAGTCGCTTTGGATTGTAGAATCATTAGGCCTGGAAGGGGTCATCGGCGTGGGCAACATGCTGAAAATTCGGGATCGAATCAAAATAGTGGAGAAAATCTAATGGGTGAGTTTCTAAATGCCATACGAGGATTTGTGCAGCAGCAGGTTCAAACACACCTAAATGCGCAACCACAACCCAATCCTGCACCGGCACCGAATACCACAAACCAAGTGGTGGAACAATTCCATAGATACAATCCTCCTCGTTTCAATGGACGTGATGGACCGTTAGCTGCTGAGGAATGGTTGAGCGAGTTGGATCGCATATTCACTCACATCGACTGCAATGACAAGCAAAAGGTTGGTTGTGCTATCTTTCAATTAACTGAGGATGCTGGTCGTTGGTGGAAGCATTTCTATGGCAATTTAAGTGAAGAGGACCTTCCACTACTAACTTGGACTACTTTCCAGAAAGTTGTCATGGATAAGTATTGCTCTAGTTCTTTCCTTGAGAAGAAGGAGAGGGAATTTTATGAACTTAAGCAAAAAAATTCGACTATAGAGGAGTATGAAAGGAAATTTAATCAGTTGGTTGGGTATGCACCTCATGAGGTGAGTACTGAGAATAACAAGATTGCCAAGTTTAGAAAGGGTCTAAGGACTAATATCAAAGGAATTTTGGCAGCTCACGTGATAACTGACTTTGGAGAATTGGTGAAACGTGCAGAACAAGTTGAGTTGACACTTGAGATTGAGGCTCCGGCAAAACAGATTGATAACCATGCAAAAAGGACATATGATAATCATAATCAAGAAAATGGTGATTTCTTTTGTAACCATGCAAAAAGGACATATGATAATCATAATCAAGAAAATGGTGATTTCCCACAAAAGAAAGGGAAATTTGGAAATGGAAATGGTAATGGAGTTGATTCAAGTACTAAAGTTGAAGCTAACACTAGAGCACCCGGAATCAAGCCGCAATGCCCAAAATGTGGAAAGCATAATTATGGAGAGTGTCTCTTGGGTATGGGAGCGTGTTTTTATTGTCATAAGAAGGGGCATAACTACCACACTTGTCCTAAGAAGGAAATAATGGACCCAACAAGGCTACTTAGGAACGTGAAGAAAACATTTTAGCTCGTTATCCGAACCTAGAACCAAGTAAGTTCAATTTCGAGGACGAAATTTTCTTTACTGGGTAGGGTTGTAATAACCCGATTTTCAATTTCCTTGCTAAATAATTTTAAATGTGTTTCTTATCTTTGTAAGTGTGTGAATAAAAATTTAATCGAGCTTTGATATCGTCTAAGTCGCGCCCTATATATGATGCTATATTTATTCCGTTAAGTTATAATTAAATAAAATAATATTATTTAGAAATTTATTGGGAATCTATATAGCTAAAATACGTAATAAGCATGTACATGCACATCTATTTTCATGAGCAACATATATATTTACATTAAGGATTTCTTTATTTATTTTAATGCATCCATTTATACGTATATGTCTAAGATATAGATTGTGTGTTAATCTAAAATTTATCTTTATAAAGTGATTAAATAAATTTTGATACTTCTTTATTCGTAATTTGTTTTCTTTTAAGAAAATAGAATGGTTTTTATTTTGAATAAATATAAGATTAAAATTTGGTTTACCTTTAAACAATTAACATCCATATCCACGATTTGTCAGTTGGAGGATATGTAGGAGAAGAAGTTTATCTTTGAAATCAAAATATCTTAGTATAAATTCATTTTCAAGTCATGCAAATTAGTCCTGTTTTACGGTTTCTTAAAAATAAATCAAAAGATATTTTCTTTCATCTTTTACTCAAGTTCTTTCAAGGTTAATTTCAAAATCTACAAGTTATAATTTAAATCTTTAATCATGTTTTAAGCATCTTTATTCGCAAAAGAATTTCAGTTTGTTCCTAATTCAAGGTAAATTCTCTCTCTCTCTCTCTGTCTCTCTCTCTCTATATTACTTTGATGTTTTGATAGGAATCGTTCTTATTAGTTAAATATGAAAACATGTATTTAAAGCTTTTGGGTTAAACGATGGGTTAAACGATGTCGTTATGATTTATATATATATATATATATATATATATATATATTTTTTTTTTTTAAGTGCGGTCATAGACGACGGGACAAGAAATCGCGTCGTCTATAACCGAGGTAAAGTAAACAACGGGAAAAGTACCGTCGTCTATTATATAGAAAGACGACGGGAAAACTATTACATCGTCTATAACCGTACGAAAGCGGTAATAGACGACGGGAAATCTGTCCCGTCGTCTATTTAACTGCTTATAGACGACGTCATATGCATCTCCCGTCGTCTATTTTCTTATAGACAACGCGAGAAAATTGCCCGTCGTCTATAATGCGTAGTTTATTACCCTTTTTTCTTGTAGTGCCTGCTGACCAAAACACTCCTCCTATCTGTCTTGACCCGTATGGCTCCGCTTGTCCTGCTTCCAGAAATGCTGCTTTCTTTCCCTGTATTGCCCAGTTTCCACCTGCAAGGCAGCAAACGCCCTCATGCCCAAGATATGTCCTCTAAGACACTAAAACTAGACAAAACACACACAAAGACTCGATCTAAACTACCTAAGACAGACACTAAAAAGACACAAAATATGGACTCATTATGCGCACACACTTAACCCACACTTGTCCTCAAGTGTGCACAAACAACTTGCCCAAGACACAGACAAAAGAATAAAAGACTCAAAACATGATCAACACAGAAGAGTTAGTCAAGGCAACACAACAGTCTTTCATAATAATCTGCAAGTGAAGGGAAAAGAAAATGCCATGCTATCAAACAACTCAAGATAGAATTGTGAACTTTTGGGATCTCCTCTCCACACTCATCACTCATGTGTTTAGGCTCTTTTTACACTCATAGACCATCTTGACTTCGGTATCACTATAGGCATGCCTACCCTTTAAATCTAAAGCTCTTACTTTAAATCTCAGAACTCATCATTAGGTCTTTTTAGGCTTAAAGCTTAAGGCAATAGGTGGGAAGTATTTAGATCTTGGCTAAGGTCAATTTAAACTCATATCGGGCAACAGGGGGTTCCCAACTTCTTCTCAATTCCTTGTCCTTAATTTTTCCATGCTCAAGCTTTAACCTTTTTTCTGGGGAACTTATAATTTTTTAATTTTTTCCTTCTTCTATTTTTGTTCCCCTTATTTCTTTCATTTTTTCCTTTACTAGTACATAACCCAACTATCAACACAAAACTTCTTGCCCAGGATACTCCCAATCATTTCATCCCTGCCCTTTTTCTTCTTTATGCTGCCCAAGTCCCCACAAACAAATAAGAATCTTTTAAAAGGTAGTATCTAAGTATTAGAAAGAAGCAATTCGGCTCAAAAGGGTTATCAAAGGATAATGATATCAGGTAATCAATTTAGGCTCAATGGGATAATGAAAGAATGGACTAAATCATCTAAGTTTAGAGATCATAAACCAAAGTACATGCAAGTTCTAGTTCCTCCTAATCAAGATGTCTTTAATCACACATAAGAATGAATTCAATTAAGCTCAAATCCTCATAGGGTATGTTCACAACTCAATCCATCATACAAGTCATCTTCTAGCATGCAAAAACTTAACACTATTCAATAAATAGCAATTAAGCACACAAATCATCATATCATCTTTGCCCAACAACTCCATGTTGATCAACACAATGACTTAAATAAAAAACACACGACACAGACACCCCACGCACACACTTTGCTTATACCAAAGTCCATCCATGGAGGCCTCAACCTTGGACTCAACACACTTTTTGGCAAACAAATTGGCCTTCCCAGCACACACTTTGCTAATCACTCAACAGACACAAAACAAATAAAAACACTAAGACACTAAACACAAAATAAAAACATAAAAACAAGACACAACAACACAGGAGGACATAATTAAGCAGAAGGATCAGAAGCTAACCCTAATTTCAGGTGGCGGGCAAGGCTGTTAAGAGTGGCTTGCATGGTCAGTTGCCCAGTCCATAGCTCCTTGAGCAACTCCTCCGTCTTGCCCAGCCTCTCCAGTACTTCCTTTAGCTGGGCAGAAGAAGATTCCATCTTCTCCTCAACATCTTCTTCCTCCTCTTCGATCGCAGACTTCTTGGCCAATCTGGCTGACTTCTTCGACGGCAAGCGGGCTGAAGCTGGTTGATCCTTCTCATGCACCTCCAACAGGCGCCACCCATTTCCATGCTTCACCACCTCCTTCATCCTGCTCAACCTCTCCATATTGAGCACGTCAGCCGATGTCTCATCAAAACCCTTCACCTCATCATGGAGTTTCAGTCCCTCGATGTAGGTCGTCACAAAGTGCCCACATGAGTACTTTTGGCTCGCCTTAGCCACTACTGCCCTCAGCTGCTCCATCAAGAAGGCTGCAAAGTTCAGCCTCTTCCTGGTCAACATACAGAACAGTATGTACACCTCCTTGTTGGCCAACGAATTCCCGCTATCTCCCTTGCCAAACATGTTGTAGACAAGAATCTTATGGGCAATGCGGATGGCTGGCGTCTTTAGATCAGAGGCCTTATTATCTCTCAACTTGAACTCCGTCCCCACGCTAACTTCCTTCCACATCCGGATCCATTCCTCCTTGGGCAAGTCCACTGGCGCCTTCTTGCATGCCCTTCTGAACTTCGGTCTCTGCAGCTCCATCATCGTGGCGAACCCCAAAATTTAGTTCAAATCGTTCAGCCCAGCCACATATGGCTGCCCATTCAATGTAAACTCGATCGAAGCCGAATTTCCTTCTCCATCAAGTATGAACTCCAACGATCCGTACATCTCTATCACCAAGTCTTCATAGATGTGGCAGGGTAGCGTCAGGAATCTTCCCCAGCCACATCCCTCATACAGGGACCTCATTTTTAACGCTATGCCCAAGGAGTCCAGGTCGCCAAAGTCAACCTCCCTGGGCACAAAGACCTTTCTGGCAGACAGGTCTTCTGCCTTCATGGGCTTCTTCTTCCCTCGCGGCTCGGAGTCCTCCTTCTTGACCATCCGAGCAGCGGACCTTGTGATTCTCTCCCCCAATATCTGGACGTCTTTCATCGTCCTCCGGCTCCACCACCCTTTGCCTTTTTCCTGGGTTCTTGGATGAAGGTGTGGCGGCCTTCTTCTCCTCCGTGGATGACTCTCCTCCTAACGACGAGGCAGCTTCAGACGTGACCGCCTTCGTCGTCTTCTTCTTCTTGGTCTCCTTCCCCTTCTCTTTCCTCTTCTTAGCATCCCGCTCCACTTCATCACAAAGCTTGTCGAAGGAATCAGCGGATTCCTTCTTTTCCCGTTCTTCCTCCAGCACCTCCATCTCCACATCATCGTTTGGCTACGCTCCTTCCTTCTCTGGTTTCTACTGCATGTTCTCAGGCGTAGTCTCCTCCGCAGCTTCCTCAGCAGTTTCTTCCGGCGTGACAAAAGTCTCCTCCACCAGTGCAGCTACTTCTTCTCGCGCTTTCTCTGGTACCACCATGGTTTCAGCAAGAGCTATGCTGATAATCTCTTCCACTTCAGCTGTAAGGGGATATGGCACTACCCAAAGTGATGGGTCTAGCGCAAAAGAATACTCCGATGGCAGCAATTCTGGTTCGCTGATGTCAATATGGATTCCGTGAGGGATTTTGTTTAGTTTGTTTTTTGGGCAGGTTGATACCATTGTGAATTTAGTGTTTGAATATAGGAAGGGAAATCTGCAAAATTCCGAAATTGGGGGGTTGAGGATGGAAAGTGGTGTATGGCAGTTTGAATTGATGTTTTACATGGGGAAGTGGAAAGGTTGGAGGGATAGTCGTGCTAGGGTGGCAGACGGTTATAGGGCTAGGGATAGGCATTGAGTGTGGTTGTCACATTGCACGTGATGTGGCAGTCACTGCCTCGTCAGCTATATTGCCCAAGTTCCTTGCTTAGCCAAGAGCGCCGCTCTTGCCCTCCTGCGCACACACTTTGCTTAGAGAAAGGTATTCAATCCTTCTTCTTCCCCTCGCCCAATACCTGTTTCCTGCAAATCGCCAATACACTTCCATGCACAAGGCAAACATTCTCTAACCTATGGTTAGACTTTTCTACCCATAATGGAATTAAAATACGCCAAAGTTTGATGGAAAACATTAAAATTATGGCTATTTTAATCCTTATCTCCTTTTTTTTAAACAAAAACTAAAAGAAACGAAAAAATGCAAAATTGAAAATCATACCAGGTTGCCTCCTAGCCAGCGCCCCAGTTATTTTTTTTTTTATTTTTTTTTAACAACATTGCAAGGAAATTTTAATACCGCGTGACGGAGGACTCGAACCCGTGATCTTTGGCCCGGGCATTAACCTCACTACCACTAGGCTAACACACACAAAAAAAGAAGCAAATAAACCAGCGCCCCAATTATTATCGTGGGCACGACGTCCTCCTTGCCCAAGTTAGGGCTCCATCTCACAGAGGAATTTCAAGTATTCCTCTGGTTTCTCCAAGGTTTGGCCGAAGAAGACCTTCAATCTTTCTCCATTGACTTTGAAAATCTTTCCCGTACTCGCATTCATCACTTACACTGCCTTATTCGGATATGTAGCTTGTACTTCGAATGGACCAACCCACTTAGTTGATAGCTTTCCCAACATGAGTATAAACTTGGACTGGTATAGAAGCACTTGTTTCCCAGGTTCAAACTTATTGACCTTGATCAACGCATCGTGAGCCTTTTTCATCCTTTCTTTGTACAGCATAGAACTGCCGTATAAGTTGAGTCTGATCTCCTCGAGTTCTTGCAATTGAAGCTTCCTAGCTTGGCCAGCTTCATCCCAATCATAATTCATCTTTAGAACCGCCCAATACGCTCTATGTTCTATTTCCACATGCAAGTGACACATCTTACCAAAGACCATTCTATAGGGTGATAAGCCAAATGGGGTCTTGAACGCTGTCCTATATGCCCACAAGGCATCCTTAAGAAGCAAACTCCAATCCTTCCCTGTTGGGCTAACTGTCTTTCTCAAGACGGCCTTCACAATGCGATTAGACAATTCAGCTTGACCATTTGCTTGAGGCTGATAAGCATTCGAAATCCTATGGTGTACTCCATATCTACTCATCAATCCCTTGACAGCTCCATTGCAAAAGTGCGTTCCTTGATCACTAATGATTGCCCTTGGCACACCAAACCAGCTAAAGATATTGCTCTTGAGAAATTCCACAACCACCTTTGAGTCATTGGTTGATGTTGCCTTGGCCTCCACCCATTTAGACACATAGTCTACTGCCAACAAAATGTAGAGATTCCCTCTTGAGTTGGCAATGGCCCCATAAAATCCATTCTCCATATATCAAATACTTCCACGGGCATGACCGGGGTCATGGGCATTTCATTCCTCTTGCCAATGTTGCCCTCCTTCTGGCATTGAATGCATCATTTGCACCACTCGAAGCTGTCCTTGAATATATTGGGCCAATAAAACCTACAATCTAATATCTTTCTTGCAGTCCTCTTTGGTCCAAAATATCCCCCACACACCTTGGAATGGCAATGTGCGAGGATTCTTGCTTGTCCTTCTCATCAACACATCTACGGATAACTTGGTTAGTACACATTTTCTACAAGTATGGTTCATCTCATATGTAGTATCGATTTTCCACCTTCAACTTGTTCTTTTGATATAGGCTAAGATTACCTGGAAGTCGTCCCAAGATGATATAGTTTCATAAGTCGGCATACCATGGATCTGAGTTGTATTGGGCAAGAGCCAGGTGCTCGTCTGGAAACGTCTCCTTGATTGGTTCGATCTCTTCTTGTTGGATGATGCGACTCAGATGATCAGCCACTAGATTCTGTGTTCCAGCCTTGTCCTTGATTTCCAAATCGAATTCATGAAGCAACAGGATCCACCTTATCAATCTGGGCTTGGTCTCCTTCTTGGCCATGAGTAACTTCAAGGCGGAGTGGTCCGTGTAGACTATGGTCTTGCCCCCGAGCAGGTACGATCGAAATTTCTCCACAGCAAAGACTACTGCTAGTAACTCCTTCTTCGTCATGGAATAATTGCATTGGGCAAGGTTGAGAGTTCTTGATGCATAGTATATAACATGATTCACTCTTCCTCTCTTTTGCCCAAGAACCGCTCCCACGGCGTAGTCACTCGCATCACACAT